>CM037875.1:30357420-31557420 GCA_021292105.1 Anadara kagoshimensis | reverse complement strand
AAGAGAATAGTCTTGACTGTGACATATTTAAGATTGATTTGCCATAAACACAATATTTGGAAATAAGCAAACAGAAATATGGTACCTGTAATGCTAATTGGTTTTTGTATTTGTATATACATTATAAATGGGTTATCTTGAGGAATTTGATGTTTTGATTTAAAAGTTATAAATTTTTCTAAGTTTCTGTGTGAAAGTTAATGATTTCAGTACGGTTTATTTTCTTTTGTACACTTTACAAGGGTTTGAGTTATGGTGTTTTATGCCAATCAAGATTCTTTTCACTATATCGATGCAGTCAGTTTTTGGATGGTGACGGCAACAGGAGTACCCAGAGAAAACCTCTAACCATCAGCAAGTGAACTGAAATTTTTTTTGCACTAGGATCCCCTTATTGCGATCAAATATAAGCAGTAAAAGGCACTGTGATCTGAAAGCCAGCGCTTTAAACCACTCGGCCACCAGATAAAAAATGGAAATATAAAATAGTATGGATGTGAGTGTTTGTTTATCTGATGATGTTTTATTTATTATATCAAGTTTTTGAGCGTTATTTTTTAAATAAAATACTTTTTTCCCCTAAATAATACAACATAAATTTTATTTACTTGTAGTTTGAATATATATAATTTTGTCTTTGCGATTAATTTTCAAACTTTGTCTTGCGATTAATTTTCAAATTTTGTCTTGCGATTAATTTTCATGAAGCTGGTTAGGACATATTGTATAGTGTCAACATTATCAGGATTACTGCATGCTTGAAATGAATTTACCTCTATGTTTAGTCTGTTTTAACTTTTTGAAAATGTTTTGAATTATAGTTGTGTGTATGCTCACATATGATATGTGAATGAATGAAAATATTTCTTTTCAGTTATTTTTCACTCAATAGCCACAAATATTTATCGTTGATAAGGCTATCATCTTTGTAACATTGTAATTTACAACACTTCAGGATACATGTTAATAAAATGAATTGTTTAGTAAAAGTTCATACCATCTGATCTACAAAAATTTGTCATAGTTAATGCCTCAGTTATTATTATTTTCATTTTTTGAATCATTTGAATAGGAGGTTTGTGTATAAATTTCCCATTTAAACAATAGATGACCATAAAGCTTTCACTTTTTAGCTCACCTGTGCAAATGTTTTGGCATTAGGGTGCAAACTTTGGAAAAATTTGATGTTCTTTATAATTACTGTAATTGAATGTTGAACTTCTGCACATTGAACATATCCGCAGGTGAGCATTAAGACCCATGGGTCTTTTGTTTTATATAGGATAGTTAAACTTTTATTTAATTTTAGTTTTCTTTTGATTTGCCTTTTAAAGACTTATATTTAAACATGTGTAACAATATTTTCAGTTATTTATTTCTCATTGTCATTATACATACAATCACAATCCTGTATTCATATTTTGTGAAACTGACTATAGCCATCTGAGATTATGGCATCACGATGTAGTCCTTATTGTAATAAATAGGCAGATGAGCGTTACAGACCCTATTAATATTCTAGTTTTTCTATCTAAGCCTTTTTTCAACTGGTATTGACCATAGTTATATTCACAATTTCTATGTAATAGTAACCAAATTATCTAAGAGAAAATTTCCCTTGATAAATTACAGTACCTTGAAATCTGAACCTTTGCCCTATAGAAACAAATCTCTGCATAGATAGACTGATTAATGTGCTTCCCCTTTAAGCTCCCCTCATACTAATGACTACACATGGAAGCAGAACTAAACCTCTCATTATTTGCACATCCCCACATGTTATGCTAGTAACTTATCAATCAAAACCTAAAGAGTTTTGATGAGTAAAAGTTATAAGCTGTAAATCAAAAATTAAGAATACATGTATGTATGGACAAGGTAAATTTCTAAGCTGTGAAAAAAATATATTTAATTCTAAGATAAATTTTTACACCACTTGCTTTCATTAATTTAATTCTTAGTATAAATAAAATATAGGATTCATATATTCATTATCACTGCTACAAAGGGAGATAACTCTTCCAGCTGGTTTACCTTGGGGTGTAATATTTACATGCTGGGGCAGGCTTGATTCACATATTTTGTATATGGATTTGAATTCTTTGTAATTTATATAATAAACTGTACATGTGTAATCTTTGTTATGTGAAACATATTTTATTAAGGACAGTGTACATGTATATTTGAATTTGTGGGGAAAAAACATAAAAGAACACAAATGACATGATATTGATAACAACTCGACAAAAGGAACAAATTAAAATGTAAATTCATTGATGTATTTAATATTTGATGTTGTTATTTTTAGTTTGAATGTAGAAGTGCACTGATCTTCAAGAAGGGCTTCAGTGGCTGAGTGGTTTAAATAAAGCATGTGCTTATGGATCTTTTTGCCTCTCAATGGCTGTGTTTGAAGCCCTCTTGAGCAGATCTTAGGGCAAGAATGTCAGTTTGCTTGTTGAAGGTTGGTGATATTCTGCCTATACTTCACCTTCTTGCACCATCCCAGTATTGACTGTCAATATAAGTGAAAGAATCTTGACTGGGGCATTATGCATCATTATTCAACTCCACTCCCGATTTTCAAGGGGTGGTTTTTGGACATTTTCTGTCATTTTTAGAGAAGTCAGTATAGCATAAACAACAGATAGGAAATAAGGTTTCATACACAGTCTACAGTTTAGTCCAGTCAAGTTATCAACAGAGTTGAGATGAGTAATGGTGTTCGACGTCCCAGTCAAGAATATTTCACTTATATCGAAACGTCGCCGGCTATAGGTGAAGGTGCAAAAATTTTGCCTCTGCGTTGCACTGATGGCATTATACCACAGGGTTTTTTATTGTGCCAAAGCCATAGTGAAACGGGACCTCGTTTATTTTAAGTTGCCATCCAAAAGAACTATGCCTTTCATTCTGTAATGCCAATTGCTTGGCAAAAGAACCGTCACTACCCACGTTCAAGTCTTGGGTCAGACCCGGTTGGGGGGTTGAACCCACAACCTCCCACTTACGGACGTTATCATCAGGCCCCATGGACCTTTTGTAACACAAGATCACCTTTAATAATTGCAGTTTTTGTGAATGATTCCAAATTTAATATATGGATACGAAACCATTATGATTTAATGGTTACTTTGTAAATCAAATGCGACATAGACAGCAGTAAGTGTCAGCAGCTGTGTATTAATGAAGTCTTTTATAAACTGTGTTCATTTTAATGATGAGCATATCAAAATACACTGTACAAAGGAACCTGACTGCAAATATTTTTTTTACAGCTTTGCTGTATTGCCATTTTGAAAAAAGTGAAATGATTTAATGCTTAGCTAAAACTGCTTCATACAATATACTATTGGCAAAATAAATGAGAAGTACTTGTATCAGTGCTGCCCTTCTAGTCGAGGACACATTGTTGACTTGTTTAAAGACAGGTTACAAATCAATCAGTCCCTCTTTAACCTGTAGAGGCCACGGTGGCATAATGGATAAGACGTCCATCTACAAATCAAGGGTCTCTCACCGCTGTGAGTTTGAGCCCTGTCCTGACCAAAAAGTTAATTTTCCTTGCTGTTGGCCTTAACTGGTTCACCTGGTATCAGTATAATGTGACTGGGAGAGTGGTATGCTTGTCTGCGGTGTACTGATTTTGTGAGCTAGCACTTTAAAGTCCCAGAGTGTGCGCTAGTACAAGGCAGACCATAAAACACACTAGCACTTCACATGCATACACGAACTTGTTCATAGATTAATCCATAGAGATTAATAAAAATAGTTCTTGTCACGAATAGCTAAAAAATTGCTGATGCGACGTTAAGCAATATTCAACCAACCAAACCTCTTTAACACTTCAGTTTGAATTTCATTTTGGCATGCCGGGGGCCTAGGTGGTCCTACTGGGATAATAGGGAGAGAAAGTTTGCTTACTAAACCCAGACATTCCACCATCCCAGAACTGTCGACCTTGATAAGTGAAAATTATCCTTATGTAAGAAAG
Organism: Anadara kagoshimensis; assembly: GCA_021292105.1. Lineage (NCBI taxonomy): Eukaryota > Metazoa > Mollusca > Bivalvia > Arcoida > Arcidae > Anadara > Anadara kagoshimensis. Next base: position 31,553,426 of record CM037875.1, on the reverse strand, counting down.
ATGCAATTCACTTGTCAATTAGGACAGGGGTTTTCTGTCTTGAGTATTCTGTTCATGAATTGAATACCTTCATATAAGCAATAAAATCTAGAGTGTATATAAGTGGGTCATGAAGAATCTGGGTACTCACCTGAGAGTACTTTGCATTTAGCTAAATTTGAAATACTGGTAAACTATTATAGGCTAATATAAACATGATCTATTTAAGACATTTGCCTAGCTTCTGTCAACATAGTCAACCCATACAGATAACTTATATGTTTTGTCAAGAAGATCAGTCTGAGCAACTTTGAAGAATAGTAGATAAAATGGGGTTCGCCGCTGTACCACGTGATACCCTCTAACGTTTGTACAGAACACTTATTTCCTACGGATATGGAATAACATCAGATGATGTTTTCATGCGAAAACGATGTCATTCCAGGAATCTGTGATGTTGACGTTTTCCAAAATGTTCCGCACAAACATTGAGGTATTGATCATGTGGTACAGCGGCGAACCTTGTCACCTTAAAAGAGTGTTAACAATGCTTTTCCATGATTGACCTAGTGACCTACTTATTGACCATACACAAACCATATATGAACTTGAACTAGCTTTTATGAAGAACATCATTTAAGCAAGTTTAACGAAGATTAGACTACAACTGAGCTTCAAATGTGTTAACTAGGCTTTTCTAAATTTGACCTGGTGACCTAAACATTAACCAAGTATGGCCAATATAACAAGTTGGCTAGGCTTTGGTCAAGAGGATCACTATGGGGAAGTTTGATGTAGGATGGATAATAATTATGGCTTTTTGGGAGTCAAGAATCAAATGTTGATGTATGGCCGAAGATAGGTGACACAGAGCAGACAAAGACGGATCACAATAGCACTTGATCCCCCACGGATATTTATTATTTTAGTGCATGACATACATTTCTATAGTGAGAAAAAAAGAAAAGAAACTACTGTTACAATTTGGCACTGAATAACTTTAATATGGTAATTAAAATAAAAATCAAATTTGTAGAATGAATCAAGACACCATTGAACAATTTAAATATAATTAGCACCATTTGTTTTTCAAAAAGGCAGGAAAATTATGCAGTATATATGTATGTATATGTTGCTCGGAATATATTAAAAGGTATTTGTAATCGCAACTTGGCATTGTTAGTTACAAGAAGTAGTCTCTTGACATTCCTCCATGATGGTTTTTATCTCCTCCAAAACTTAACGACAACAGCTACATAATTCTGTTCCATCAGTTCATAATCATTAGCTAAATGTACACAATTTGATCAACGTTATTTATTTTTTCATATCTTGTGGTAATGATAATTATTGAAAGTCTCTTCCAGCCATCCTCCATGATGGTTTGCACACATATCTCATCCACAGTCTACGGAAAAAGCTTAATAATTATTCCATCCCATATTTACATAATTGTTAGTTTTTATATTTGACTAGTTGTGTAAAATTTGATCAACCATTGTTTATTTTTTCATATCCTGTGGTAATGGCATTGGAGGTCTTTTCCGACCTTCCTCCATTATGGTTTCTATCTCCTCCACAGTCCGTGGGACACATGTTAACAATTCCATTCCATCTTCAGTGACAGCAATGTCATCTTCTATCCTTACCTACAAAGAACAAGAGGCCCATGGGCCTGATACGCTCACCTGACAACTAATGGCTAGCTGATAGATTTAAAGAAAACATAAATACTAAACCCCAATGACTTTTTTCTTTAAATCATGATAACTGTTGTATCAATACCCACAACATTCTAATATAAAAGCCTATACAAAAAGTTAATAGTTTTCAAGATAGTTAACCATTTCAGTATTGTTTCACATCTGTGACCTTGACCTTTGAACTCATGACCTTTTGCTATACATCAATATGATCGTTGTATCAATACCTACAACATTCTAATATACATGCCTATACAAAAAGTTTATAGTTTTCAAGATAATTAACCATTTCGGTATTGTTTCGCATATGTGACCTTGACCTTTAAACCCATAACCTTTTTCTATACATCAAAATGATTGTTGTATCAATATCTACAACATTCTAATATACATGCATATACAAAAAGTTTATAGTTTTTGAGATAATTAACCATTACGGTATTGTTTCGCATCTGTGACCTTGACCTTTGAACCCATGACCTTTTTCTATACATCAAAATGATCATTGTATCAATACCTACAACATTCTAATATACATGCCTATACAAAATGTTAATAGTTTTCGAGATAATTAACCATTTCTGTATTGTTTCGCATCTGTGACCTTGACCTTTGAACCCATGACCTTTTTCTATACATCAAAATGATCGTTGTATCAATACCTACAACATTCTAATATACATGCCTATACAAAATGTTTATAGTTTTCGAGATAATTAACCATTTCGGTATTGTTTCGCATCTGTGACCTTGACCTTTGAACCCATGACCTTTTTCTATACATCAAAATGATCGTTGTATCAATACCTACAACATTCTAATATACATGCCTATACAAAAAGTTTATAGTTTTCAAGATAATTAACCATTTCGGTATTGTTTCACATCTGTGACCTTGACCTTTGAACCCATGACCTTTTTCTATACATCAAAATGATCGTTGTATCAATACCTACAACATTCTAATATACATGCCTATACAAAAAGTTTATAGTTTTCGAGATAATAATTATAATCAGAGGTAAAAAAAATTAGGTCACGACCTTCACAATTGACCTTGACCTCAATTTGAAGATACTAACAAGAAGATGTCAAAACTGAAAACCCCATGTCATTATCTGGTCAAATAGTCAAGTTATAACAATTTGAAGCTATTTTACGATTTTTTCAAAATTAAACGCAAAAACGCGTAACCTATTTTTTATCCGAATTTCACAAAATGAACAAACTATAGGCTTAAGACCCTAGAGAAGCCAAATATCACATCAGATTTTTTCTCCAATCAGTACTTTCGGAGAAGAAGATTTTTTAAGATTTTTGCACCCCTAGGTCACCTTGACCTAGTTATGGTAGCCATGGCAACGCCACGAACAAATCTGAATTGCACCGGCCCATATATACTTCTGACAAAGTTTCATTAAAAACTGTCCAGTAGTTTCAGAGGAGAAGTCGAAAATAGGTGTTAACGACGCACACACGCACACACGCACATACACACGCTGCGCTATGCCATAAGCTCACATGACCTTCGGTCAGGTGAGCTAAAAATGAAAGATTCATTTATAATAGGGAAGGGAAAAATGCCATGGTCAAACCAGGATTCGAACCCAAGACCTTCCCAATACTATGTGGATGCTCTAACAGCTGAGCTATCCAAACCAGTCTGCCACACATTCAAAAGTTTGATTAATGGATTTTATGTGTTGCACCAATAAAAAACTGTAAACAAGTGGATCAATGGTGTGTTATGCACCACTAAGGATTCTTTTACTTATATGAGGCAGTCAATTGACGTATCGCCGGCCATGCCTTTTATGTTCCAACACTGGCCGCCATCATGGTACCAAAGCAGCATCATGGCAACTAATTATGTACTAATGTCAGTGACGTCATTAAATGGCAAAATTCAAGCAGCGTTTTTATTCTTTTTAGTGTGTAATTCAAGCATGCCAGGCCTTTGTCGGAACATTGTGGGTGTGGCCAGTTGTACGTCATGGTATAGGAAGCGGGATGGTAGAGGAAGCTGGAGAGCTCAGAGAAATCCAATGACCTTCAGCAAGTGAACTGACTAACATTCTTACACTAGGATTTACTTGGAGTGGGATTTGAACCTAGGGTAGTGAGAGGCACTGTGATTTGTAAGCCGGTGCTTAAGACCACTCAACCTCTGAGGCCCCACCTGCAAAAAATGTGTTTAAACGGTTACTATCAAAAGCGAGTAACTTAGTAAATAAGAGAATGACAGTTAGGGAACAAGAATAAGTGAATTCTCCACAGGTATAACCATATAAAGTTTTGTGAAATTATGTTCATAAAGTAGAGAAATGACAAAAAATTTGAGTGAAATAAACAAAGAGCAATAACTCTGTATTAAGGGTAGTGGGAGTTACAAAATACAAACTGTTAGAGATATCCATACTGTTATTGCCATACTAGATCCTTGTATCAAGTATTGTGGAATTACCGGTATGTTAAAAACTTTTATCAAAATAAAGGACAACAACTTTGTAAAAATGAGTGTGTGGGTTAAATGATGGCAATATTACCTGCTTATATTCTTGAAAATTGTGAAATTCTGTTCATAAAGCGATTACATGCATTATACAATATCACCATTGTGAGTAGATTTGTATCACTTGTGATGTCTTGTTATGTCCCTCAAAGGAAGTGGAGGGAATATATGGGGTTTGCCTCATTTCATCCACCAACATTTTGTTCGCCACTTTTCTCAAATTCTATTTCACAGGTCTTTATTGAAACTTCGAAAGAAACAATCTTTGGGTGCAGTATATTTTCATTGGCTATTCATATTTTGATCATGAACATGGTTGGGAAATGGAAGCGCGTGGCCTAGTGGTTAAGGCGTTGGACTCATGATTCGAAGGTCGTGGGTTCGATCCCTGGACCAGGCGATGTGTTGTGTCCTTGAGCAAGACACTTAATTTCACGTTGTTCCAGTTCACTCAGCTGAAAAATAAATGAGTACCAGCAAAATGCTGGGGGTTAACCCTGCGATGGACCGGCGTCCCATTCAGGGGAGAGTCTTGTACTCTCAGTCGCTTAACGCCACCGAAACCGGGATAAGCTCCGGCCTGATGGGCCTAATGGCTCGGGACAGACTTTAACTTTATGGTTGGGAAATATGGATTTCTCGTTTGGGGTACATTTGGGGGACATTTTTGAAATCACATCCCATTTCAATTACAACTTGTTTTTATAAAGATTATCTTACCCCACCAAAGCCTCTGTGCTGGTCAATCAGTTCTCTCACCAAAAACTTAGATTGCTCTGGATTGTTAAGTGCAGCATCCAACAACTAAAAAATACACAGACAAAACATATAAATGTATTCTACATAACATGAAATCAATAATTTCTACTATGTCAAAATTTTATGGTTTTAAGAAAACATTCATTTTGCGGAGTTGTTAATCTGTGGTTTTCGTTTAAGGCAAGTTTGTAATATATACTACAGTATTGTCTTTAAGCTGTAAATACGTGGAAACTGTGAACACAATGCCAGTTTAATGTGACAAAGTAGGTTCCTATGTTTCACCATACGAGCTGGCTATAGACAGTAAAGTCCAAGACTACCACTGAATCAGACGGACACGTTAATTATCAAACAATATTACCAGTAATAGCATGTCCTGAAAATTAGTCTAGTTTAGACATGTTTTCCGATTACCTAGGATTCAGCTTACTCAAGGTTCAAATTACTGAGGGTTCAGTTTACCCAGGGTTCAGAATACTCATGTTTCATGTTATCCAGGGTTCAATTCATGGCCATTGCATGTAATACTCACCACATCAATGAAGTATATCCCTGGTTCTATTGTCAGTACCATGCGGTTTTCTAATGTCCTCACTGTTCTTAATGAACGTAATCCTGGCTTGTCAATTCTCTCACAACCCTGAAACAAACAATATGATATGCTAAAGATACAAAATCTATGATATAATATATTTTTTAATACTAATTCTTCTTGTTACCTATTATTCAGTGATTGTCATGTTTTAAAACTTATTTTTTGTTTTCAAATTATAGATTTACTGCACACAATATTTACCAACTTTGATTTTGAATATGTATATGGATATACTGGTATAAATTTTACACACTATTCTAGAGTCCCCCAAACTCTCAGGAGAGAGAGAGATTATGTGGGAGAGTTTATATACCTGTGGGTAACCTCCAACATCATGTGTATCTATACCAAGGAAGTGGCCAAGACCATGTGGCATAAACACAGCACCAAGCCTGACTTTCATCATTTCATCTATATCTCCCTTAACCAAACCAAGTTCTTTTAGAGCCTCGAGATGAACTCTGTCTGCCAGTAAATGCATATCCACCCATGACACACCTGTTAAATATAATAACTTTGATGTTATACAGTAAAACTTTGTTATAATGCTCCTCCATAAATTTGCCACTTCACTTAGCACCACACTATTTTGAGGTTCCAAAACCACTTTATAACACCAACATTTGTTGGAACAATTGGTGGCAATGAATTGAGGTTTTACTTTTCATGTTTACTTGTAACTAATATAATTGTAATAGGGAAAGAAATTTGCAAATGAAAAAGCTTTTCTGCACATTATAAAGACAAATTAACATAGCAGAAACACAATAAACCTTGCTATAGTGACCACCATTATATCAAGACCACTTGTACATTAAGACCAGTATTTTAAGGTCCCCTTTAAAGTTACCTTTATATAAAGACCACCCATCTTTAAAGTCCACATATCTTAGGTCCCACGAGTGGTTTTATTTACAAGTTTTTTTGTAAATTTTCCAACCACAGTGACCACCTCTATAGAAACATAGCACTGTCGTGCTGTTGTACAGCGTTGTTGGGAAAATTGTGTTGTGGCAAGACAGAATATAACCGAAAATTCGGGGCGGGGGGGGTTCGATCTATGCATAGTCCGACGGATGTTTTTTTTTTTTTTTTTTGGAAAAAGAAACAATGTACCAAACCATGTATTGCTGAATTAAATGGTAGAAAATAATAATTTCATAAATATATGAAAAAGACAATCGGTAATTAAAATTAAAAAAAGTTGTACCCGATCGTTTTGTCATTTCGGATAGAGAGAAAGTAGAGTTTTGCAGATCCTACCGTTGCTATGAGGGGTACATTCTAGCGGTTGTATGTAACTGGATCATTTGCTGTTAATCTGGGTTTTAATTAACTGCTGATTATCACTCACAATATTCCCGTTTCATGTTAATGGTGAAGTACAGTTGTTTTACCAGTTCCGAATTTTTACTACCGAATAATCTAAAATTTCAATCCCGTTCAATTAAAGGAATCGCAAAATAACTTTCTCAATTTGCTTAAACTTGAATGTATGGGCATTAATTGTTTAAATAATATAAACTTCAACCGCTTCCTAAATGTATGTGCAGGACAGGTCGACAGATTGTCGGTGACCTAGTTTAACGATGTAAACAAATCGTGATCACGGAAATGCTTTTTTCAAGAAAACATACTACCACGTGTTTTTGAGGACAGGTGTCGATATTTTGGAATCAGTAAACATTTGTATTATTACACCACATAAATTTTATTTCCTCTGCTTGTGGATGACGTCTGCAGCAGCGCTTATATGAAACCCTGTTCGAAACTGGTAAAACGACTGTATTTAAAATTTGTACACAACACTGTACGAATTATCTCCCTTTCACGAAAGTAAAATCTAATCGATAAACAGTTTTAAAATATGACACAATTGCCTCAACATCAAAATACGTTTTCATAACCTTCAAAATAAATTTAAATTTCCGTAGATTTCACGAAGAATTAATTAAACAACCTGCCGTTGCTGTTCATTTCATAAAAAGTTATGATTTTACACCGTAGGACGCAAACTTCTCGAACTACTTTTTATTGTAAACATGAGATCAGTTCGCCAAATTGCAGAAATTATTAGATGCATCCAGTCGCAATATTTTACTAGATTCCGAAATGTATTCCGAAAATTTATTCCAAATGTGCATATGTAAACAAATGCATTACCCGTCTCAGAATACATATCTCACGATAAAACAGATATACTTCTTTCACGCTCATTTACCAGGCGCACTATTTCCAGGTGTACTCATATCTTTTAATTTCATAGCAAAGAAGCTCGATATCTTGGAAGAAAGTGACAGCAATGTACAAAAACCATGTTTACATTTAGATCATAGTTATAAGGTTCTTTTGCTTTATACATGTATTGCAACCAAAATGAACCCCCATATAAAGACCACCTGTCTATACGGTCCATATTTTTAAGGACCTCTGGGTAGACTTTATATACAGGTTTTACTGTATCAGTATATTTATTATCTGACCTGGTTTCACTGCCTTCATAACAGCTCTACTGGACTTGTACACTGCCTCATATATCCCTTTCTGTTTCTTTGTAAACTTTCCATTGGCTGGGAATGAACATGTGATATCAGATGTGTAGCAATAGTACTCGCTTCCCATGTCAAATAAACTGTAATATAAAAATATCAATGATTTAATTGGTGGATATGAGCGTATTTATATATAGAATGAACAACTCCAATTAACCTATAGACAGATGGTAACCTTTAAGATGTATAAAGAAGGAAAACAGAGTGTCATTAGAAAACCACCAACATTCAGCAATCAAATGGACAAACTTTCTTTTTGCTTGAGTGGGAATTGAACGGCAATGAGAGGCGCTGTAATCTGTAAGTGCATGCTTTAGACCACTTGGCCATAGCAGCTCTAATGTCAAATGAAGTAAGGAAACAAATCATTATTTGAAATAACTTTGTTTAAAGATGTCCACAGAAAAATTTTCATACCTAATACCAAATAATAATACAATTAGGCCTCCACTGGGAAGGTCAAAGGTAAATTAGAATGGCAGATTTGTGACCAAACCCCACTTTTACATCTGCATATATAGAAGCCAAATGTACTTACCACATGTCACCATCCCTAACTTCTTTACTGTTAGGAGCACCTGCATGTCCATAATGCAAGATTGACCCACTGTCACCACTAAATTAAACAAATTAATTATCTATATCAAAATAAAATTAGAAGGACGGCCGAAAAAACATTTCTGTTAAAATGCAACCAAAATTAAATCAAACTATAAAATACCTGTCAATATTTTGCTGAAAATAATGTGTATACACAAGAAATGCCTAAAGTGCAAGGTGAGTGAATGGATGGTTGCAATTTTTATTAATTTATGCTGCAACATTTAAAATTTCTCTATTTAGCATTTAAATGTACAAAATGTATTTTTATTACAGATGCAAAATCGGCCAAAATATGATTACTTGTTTCTTTTCCATTTGAGTACTTGTACTTGATAATACTGTGCTTCCAGCAGAGCAGGCTCAAAATTGAGTAAAGTCTAACAAGGAAAACACTTGTTTTCATTTGTTTTATAAGTATACAGTTAAACCACACATACCAGTATATGCAAATAATCTGATCGAAAATCAGATATTTTAAAACAAAGGAATATTCATTATCTTTGGTTGGCAAAAAAGTCACATTTACCTGTATCAATGATAAATCTGAAAATGTACATAATAAAACAGACATGTATGCATGTCAACATAACCTACCTTCCACAAATACAGGTGTAAGCTCCTGCTCTTAAACCTCCCATAAAGTAACAGTAATGCTTAAACAAACTGAAATATAAAACAAATTATAACTGAAATGTGATGCCATTTCATCAGTATCCCCCAAATGAACCCCAACCGAGAACAACGAGGTTTCGTTAATGTGACAAAACATCAATATTACTATTAAATACAGTATTGGTTTGGAATCTTATAAACAATCTGATATAGATGATTGACAGGACATGTGGTGATAGTCTAGTTTTAAATTAAAGGCTTCTGTATCCACAACATAGGGATCTTTCACATTTCCCTTTAGGGTTTGTAAGCCTTGTTTGAAATCTTTGATTTAGTACTTGGATATGAGTGTCAGGAATTGTAAATTATATGAGTGAAAAAGTCACTCATGCATAAGCTGCTATTCCTGACCATCTTCATACCAGTATGGAGAACAAAAAATATACAGTCTAACCTGCCTTAAAGGCAACCTCTATATAAGAGCCACCTTGTTACAAAGGCCAATACAATTGTATCCCTATTGTTCTTTATTCATGTTATTTGAACCAGTATATAAAGGTCACCTGCCATAAAGGCCAATTTAGACAGGTTTGACTGTACATGTTATTTCATTTCTTATATTTACAATTCTCGCAATTACACAATTAAAAAGATAGGTATCTTTAAACTGCACCATATTGAAACTTCATGCCTGGTTGTACACAAAGATGGAGCAGCCAAGCCAATTAAGAAGTCCCATCCACAACTGACAGTTTCCTGCATTTGCTGTTAAGAACCACTGCAATACACAGAGGTCATGCAAGCATTAATTATGTCATCATTTGTTTACATAATCAAACATCATTGAATTGTGTCTAATAGATCTCAGACTTTTACATTTTTTTAGTCAGTCTGCCTCAAATGCTTCATAGAAGAAAAAACATTTGGGATATAAATATATAATTCCAAGTACACATCCATTTACACATATTTTTATGTAATTACCTCTCTAATTGGTACTCATACATCCCTGGCTTGATACTTTTCATAATCTGTAGAAACAAAATGTATTGAGTTTTGTACATTAAGAAATTCCTATCAATTTAAATCTCTTATTACTGGCAACATATCTTCGAGTAACCCAAAGTCACCTTTTACCCAGTATACTTTTTCTGAAATCCGGAGAAATGATTTTTTTCGCACCAAATCGAGCAGGAGGTGGTTGTCAAAATCAGAAGACCCAGGTTTAAATTGAGAGAGCTGGTAGCTACCAGTATACCTTTAAGATAAATTATTGTCAGATTTATTTGATTTTGACTTTTTATGCATAATTGGTTTTCTTTTTAGATGCGCTGTTGTATTTCTTTTTGACAAACAAGTCAAAATATCATATGATTTGGTTACATGAATATTGATTTTCACAATAAAGAAACTTTTTCAATTCTAAAGTTATTTTTAATTACTACTGGGTATAAGGTCAGCAAGTTTCATTAATAATATAATTTGTGCACGAATATAAAATTGTTTCACGCAATTTGATGTGAGGGACTAAACCTGGATGTTGGGGGATTATACCTCATAATTTCCTTTGCCATGAATAGTCAAAGATTATATTTACATAAATAGTATTTACACAAATGTATTTAGTTATCCAATGATGATAAAAAAACAAGAGGCCCAATAGGTCCTGTATTGCTCACCTGGTGCGCATTAGCAAAAATAAAACCAATTTCCTGTGGTGGACATCTTCTGATTCTATATTCCATTTTTTGTTATAAAGGTCATTGTGACTTTCAACAAAGGTGAAGAAGTTATGTATGACATTTTTCCATACAAGTTCATTGCAATCTTGAATGAAGGTCACTGTCAAATCTATTCACAAACTTTGTAGAACTCAACACACTGATTCTATATCTGAAGTTTGATACAGGCTCTTTGGTTCATAAGAGGAAGTAATTTTTAGTGTTTTACCTACAAGGTAACTGTGACCTTGAACAAAGGTTAAGGTCAAATCTTTTCAAAATCTGTCAAGCTGTTCGGGAGAAGAGGTTGTTTAAGTGAGGTTTACAGATGCATGGACGTATGTACACACATACACATGCCATATTATACTATAAGTTCATGCTGACTTTAGCCAGGTGAGCTAAAAATTGACATGTAATGTACTATAAATAAATAAATAAATATACATGTATGTGTGCGTTTATTGTATATGTACCTCAATATGTCCCTCACTACTGATCTTGTTAGAATATCTTAAAACTTCTAGTTCCATATCAGTTTTGAATACTCTGCTACAAAGTAGATTATGACATTACTGTGCAAGTTATCAATTTATACAATGAAGACAGGCATATTCATGATTTAAGGTTATATGTTCAAGACCCAGATGGGCTTTAAGCAACACATCTAATTTCTCATTGGTTCAATCCACTTAACTACCAAGTGAATGAGCACTGGCAAATATGAGGGGGTTTAACTTTTGTGATGGTCCCACTTTCATACATAATTTGTAACCAACAAGCACCCATAAAGACCACCTGTCTACAGACTCAATATTTCTTAGGTCCCATGGTAGGTCCTTTTTGGTGTTTACTATAAGTGTATATAAAGTTAATCATTTATGGAGAGAAAAAAGAACTACGTGTATTTTGTATTTAAAAACTGTGGCAAAAGTGAAGTATCAAAGTAAATCTGGGAAGTTATGAGTAGACTAATGGTGTTTACTGGTAACATCAAAATCAATTTTCATTCACTTTTATTAAGATGTTCAGTTCAGGGATGGTGGAGGAATCTGGAATGCCTGGAGGAAACCAATGTGACCTTTAGTAAGTAAACTGACAAACTTTCTTGCACTAGGATGGGCCCAGAGAAGGATTTAAACCTTAGTGGTGAAAACTATTGTGATCTGTAATAGCTTGCTCAATAGTAGACCACTCGGCCACCTAGCTAGGTCTCGGACAATATTTATATTGTAATATATTTAACTTACCACTCAGTAATTTCAGCATGAAGCAATTCATTATTAACTTTAAATCTGCAAATGAAAGAGACAGAAAAGTCATCAAGTCAGTCATGATGTCAAAGTCTTCAACATGCCACATAATGCCCTTAGGTTTTGGTTCATAGAAAAATACTGGTACTTTGTGTATTGAGGATTTCATAGTAACCATGGTAACCAACTTCCTGTAAATGAACATATTTAGCAAACCAGAATTGGTTAGCTTTATGAAATACGTAATTATGCATATGGTCATGACTCATATCCATCTGTTTTTAGAAGATTTTTAACAGGTATATTTGAATAGCTTAATTAACATATAAAATTAACATATATTAAAATAAATTGTTTTTAATTAATTTATCTTACTCGCTTATTCCATCAAATGCTGCTTCTCTGCTGTACTTGCCACTATCTGTGTTTAAACCTCTCTAAAATCACAAATAAAAATTTACAAGGCATAAGTTCAACAAGTCTCAAGACTGTCTCTCAATCTTTTGTGAATAGGACAGGGACTTTTGTAATGATGAAAATTGGTGGCCGGAATTGTGAAAACAAAAACTTCTGTAAATTCTGAAACAGACTGATGAAAAACTGTTTAATTAACTTTATTATATAGATATATATTGGTTTAAATTGTTTTTCAGATTGATTTTTGACTTGAGTTTATTTTTATTTTGACATATTTTACCATTTGTATAGTCAATATTTTAATTTTTTTTTTAAATTGTGAAAATAAGCTTTGTGTTTGCAAGAAACTGATTTATCTCCACCATTTGATCAGTCAAATTGTGGCATTATAAAGGGGTTTGGTGATTAAGCAAGAGAGGCTTCTATAAACACAAAAACACAGAAGAAATGCTTTTTGGGACTTCAAAAAGAGTCTGGCAAAGCACAGAGTACCAAAATTTATCAAGATGCACTACAACAAGGTTTTACTGTACTATTTTGCAATCCAACATGGGCAGCATATAAATGCAACATTTATAATAGCAAAGTTTTATTGTATTAAACTCTGTTTGAGACCAAATGTAAGTACAATTGGCAAAATTAAATCAAGTTAGCATGTGTAGTCCAGTGTTTAACAATGGAAGTAATAGCATATACACACCATTTCTAGACAGTTCAATGGTTAAATGATATTTTTACATACCAAAGTTAACAAAGCAGATGAATTCTTTTCCTTTAGGACCTTCAGGATCTGAAATTATAAGATTATGAGATTAAAAAAAAGTGAGGAAAATTTCAACTCAAACCATAGACACATACTAAAATAACTAGACAGGTTTCGTTCTCATGAGAATGCATCATTAGACAAGTTATGGTACCTGACATTTGGGTGAGAAGACATAGGTGTCGATTGTTCTAAAAGCACACATTTATGGATCACATTATCTCTGAATCCCATTTGGGAAAATTTCTGTGTAAGAAAGTGTGTTCGTTCACATGCCAAAGGTTAGAGGTTACCTCTAGGCACTCCCATTTCCTCCAGCATCATGATCGCCTCAATATAAATAAAAGAATTTTGTCTGGGGTGTAAAACATCATCACTGTACTTTACTCCACTCCATTCGAGTGGTTAGAACAACTTGTGGTTATTTTTTGGACTGTTTCATATGGTATAAGTCCTGAATTAACATACTATCAGTGTGTGAATGTTCATGTAATTATGGCTAATTGTGAATCATACTTGTAAGCGTATCTATGTGTACATAACACACATGATACATGTAGGTTAAAATCGCACATTTCATGGAGGATTAAATTTTGCTATGTTCATGACTGCGTTCATAAATACCACAAGATAACAACCCCCTCAAATATGATTTATTTTCTAGAACCACAATCCCACGAAATTTTCTATTTTTATAGAATTACATAAACATGCGATGTTAATCCCAAGACTATTAATGATTCCATAATAATGGGATTTGCCAGTGTATCATGCGTTAACTGATAACATTTGCACGAAACAATTACATGTATTTCCATTGAAGATGGAATCGCTTCAGTTCACGTTTTCCCATTAAAATTATGTTACTCTAGGAAATTTCCAAGTAAATGTTTTCCTCACAAATTTTAAGGGCTATTGATCATGGGGTTCAGTGGTTAATTCCATTTATTCTAAAATAAATATCTGTGAACTTACATCTTCAGACCAAAAAGCTTCATCGACACCATATCTATCTCGAAATTCTTCAAGTCCAAGTAACCTACAACAAAACAGTAAAAATGTAAATGTATACAAATTCCACCAGTCCTTTATCCAAATCAACTAGAGCAGTCTCTTGAGAGACAAATATACCCCAATTCCCAATTACCAGGCACAAAAAATTTTATGTGACACAAAAACTCATGTTGGTATATATTTGTGTCAAGTTAGATCAATATCCATCCATATACATGTAATTGGGACTGACAGCCAGAAGGATGGACAAACAGACAGACAGGCAGGGTGATTTCTATATACCCACCTCCCCTAAACTTTGCTTGCAGGGGGTAGAACAACATTTTTAATATTTATAACTTTTAAATTCCTTAGTACATTGTAATACATATGTTTAAGGATATGCTTATAAATTAGCCAACCCTTATAAGACTATGGTGTAGACTTTATGCTTATTTTGGTGGTTTGAATAATTTACTGGTAATACTGCCTGGCTGATTTTAAAAAAAAATCATATCAAAAGAAGAGAAACTGGACCAGATTCAACAGGTGGCTGACTAGCTTAATCAGTAAGGTACTGGGTTCATGTCCCTGTTTGGATGTTGCAGCTTTTACCCATCCTGTTAAATTTTAGGGATTGTCTATTCCAACCAACAAGTTAGTCTCAGGCAGGAACCTAGTTCAAGGTGGTCCCATCGAGAACACATATCTTAGGACATGCCATACCTACCTCCCCATCCACACAGCATAACTGTCAGGAAGTTTGGGTGGAAAAATGATCCCTTTTCCTGTGTCAACCTCAATGGCGCCATAAAAATCTGGTTCTTCTACACCAAAGGTCCAGTGGAAATAAGATTCCTATTTTTTAAAAAAAACCAACCAAACAAACAATATATCAACTTTAAATACATATAAATTAATAAAAGAAATGGTTCTCAACACTAGATGGACAGTCCTGATGACGGCAGCTTAGCTGTCGAAACATGTAGACTAATAAAAGTCATACCACCACTGTTCATCTAGTGTTGAGAACCATTTCTTTTATTAATTTATTACTACTATGAACTCTGTTGAATACTGCATAGTATCCACTAGATTGAACATTACCACAAATTATACCTTACGGGTGTTGGTATCCTTGTTTATTATTAATATTTTTAAACACACATAGTACAATTTATATGAATTATTCATACTAATCTATGTACATGTAGTTATTACATGTATTTTAAAACCTTAATTATTGCAAAAACTTGTTTATTCAGATTTTGACATTATAAAGGAGTGGAGTATAGGATTATATGTCCCAGTCAATAATCTTTCACTTACCAGTATATCAGGGTACTCAGTTCAGTGATGGCAGAGGAAACCAGAGTTCTAAAAAAAACCATCAACCTTGGCAAGTTAGCTAATAAACTTTCTCACATTAGAATCTATCCAAAGTCGGATTTGGACATAGGTGGCAAGTGGCAAGTGGCACTGTGATCTGTGAGCATACACTTTAGAATTATATATGTTAGAATTTCCAACCACCTTGATCCTATAGCTTTATCAGGCCAGTGCTTATCCTGGTTTCAATGACTTCAAGCGATTGAGAGTACAAATCTCTCTCGTGGATGGCATGCAAGTCCACCTCAATATTAACCCTCAGCATATTTGCTGGTATTCATTCATTTGGCAGCTGAGTGGACTGGAACTATGATAAATTAAATGTATTGCTCAAGGACCTACCACACAGTATTACTGAGGTATGAGCCCACAACTATTGAATCATAAGTTAGTGACCACAACCATTTAGCCACCTGTCTACACAATCTTGATGTTAAGGTAGGTTAAAAATAAGGTACCAGTAATCTTAAAAATAAATATGTGCCTATGGCATGCCAATTCAACACGGTGAAACCTATGACCTATCTTAGTGACTTTTCTTCATCCTCTGGTTGATGTGTCTGAACATGTTCATAATCTGACTCACCTGTCTGAACAGTACACTGGTTCATGATAAGACTCACCTGTCTGAATAATGGTTCATGATCTGAACAATGTCTAGTTTCAGACTCTCCACCCTGTAACAAGACAATGGCTCCTTTAGGTACATTTTTATTTGCTTGCAGACGTTCACATAACCTTTTTCTGTTGCACTTAAATAATTCAGACGAAACAGTGAGTGTGTGATCACCTCTACAAAATGCTGGTCTGAAAATAAACAATCAATTTCAGTGAATTAAGATTCCTCTGTTTAAAAAGTATAGTACTTTTTTAAAAATTTGAACTTATGTTTAAAGGAACAATGAGCAAACCAACTTGGGTTAATGATGTGTGGATCAATGATGAAGCTTTGCATCAAGTTTCGTAAAATATGTAGTGCTTCATAGTTTTAGAGAATTACTCCAGACAAGAAGTGTCTGGATTTGATGGAAGGACAGACAGAGAGGCCTATCAACCTAAGTTTTCATGGTAAAACAAATTCAAATTCAATTTTTTTCTTCTGATACACGTTACATGAATGATATTAAACAATGAACAAATATACAACAATAGGCAAGCAGCAATACACAAAAAGATGTTTCTTCATAAATTACTGGGAAAAAAATTATAAAAAAATCAAATTATTTTGAATAAATCTATATTTATCGCAAATAATAGTTCTTCCATAAAATATGAGTAAGAGGAAACACCTAAAAATTTCCACTTCTTTACCAAATGCCCCAACTGATCCTTCTGGGTGATAAGCAGGAGCTCTTCCACAAGATAGAAATCCTTGCAGTAAATCACTCTTAAATACTTGTTTGTCTTGGGCCTAGAAATCAACTCAAACAATTGCAAATTAACTTTTAGTCACTAGTATATTTACTTCACACCATATTTATTGCAAATAATTTTCAATCAATCCTCTTAAATAAATGATAAAGGAATAGAACGTGAGAAAATTTTACTTACTGTGCCCGGTAAGCTGCCATTTTCTACTTTCGTTTTACTGTCATGTGACTAGTCATGTGCAAACAAGTTCTCCCTGTTAGATTATAATTTGAGGAATTATAATGGAATTTCCCCTAAAATAAGGTAGCACTATTCATAAGCATGTTAAAGAATAAATTCATGCTTTTATATATGGTTAATTTGAAATAATATCTTTTAATTAAAAGTATACAAAACGACTGACCCCTTTTATTTACATACGGGTAATCTTAAAATGGCGGCGCCCATCAAACTGTGCAAAGTTCACTAACAGTAACAAATTCTAAGTAAACGGTTTATTGTGTTCTATGTAAGGACAACTGTTACCAATAGCATGGCAGCAATTTTAAAACATTGGAGGGAAGCAGCGACTTTGATTTTGGTATCCAAAGTCAAACAAAACGTTCCCAGAATCTCTTCTAGCACTGGAGGAAAAACAAATCAAGATCCCAAAAAATCCTTATATAACTATGAGATTTTGATGCTTAAGAGGAGTATGAAAAGTAAATTCATGCCAAGTTTGTATGTGTTTCCAGGCGGTACTGCTGAAAATGCAGATTTTTCTTCAGAATGGCTTGACATTTTCAGGGTAACAAAAGATTGTGATGAAACCTTGCAAGCCTTCGTAAAAAGAGGAGGCATAGGCCCTCCCATGTTTAGTCGAAAACGTGATCCAGAATTCCAATCACTGCCAAGCGAAATAGCATTCAGAATTTGTGCAATCCGAGAAACTTTTGAAGAATCGGGTGTATTGTTAGTGAGACATAAAGAGTATTTTAAGAGGCACAATGTTGGTGTTTCCGTTAAGGAACAGCCTGTTGCAGCCCATGTTTACCCTCTCTCACAGTCTGAAATTGACACATGGAGAAACAAGGTGGACAAAGATCCAGGAGCATTCCTTACTCTGTGTAAAACATTTGACGTTGTACCTGACATATGGTCTTTAAGTGAATGGTCAAATTGGCTAACACCTGTGATAATGGGGGATTCCCCTCCTGATACACGCAGTGGGAGGCGGTACGATACAGCCTTTTATCTTTGTATGTTAGATGAGGCTCCACCAGCTATGCATGATGAAAAAGAAACAGTTCATTCACAGGTATAAATATATTGTACGAATCGTAAAATCTATTAGTGTTATAAGATTTAAAGCATATCTCTCCTGTATATTCACTATATTGATTGATTTTATGCCCAGTCAAGCATACTTCCCTTATATCTAGACATACCCAGCTATAGGTGAAGTTGCAGAAAATTGTTACTTTCGCAGTACATTCTGGGCAATTTGTGGGGACAGTTCTTTTATGTACCATACCTGTTGTGATGTGGGGCATCAGTTTTTATAGTATCTTCCAAAGGACCCTGTGACTTTCATTTCTAAATGCAGAATGCTTGGCGAAAGAACAGTCACTACCTATTTTTAAGGCTTGGTCAGATGTTACCTGGTTGGGGTTTGAATCCCAACCTCCCACATACAAAACGAAAACTCAACCAATTGAGGCACTGTAGTGGTCTAGTCCTACCTGTAGGCACATCTAACTTAATGCTATGTAACTTAGCACCATAACTTTTTAACAGTCTTAGTAGTTAAGGTATCATACGCCAATACCACCAAAAATGTTACGATTTTATAAGGGCTAAGGGGGGCTTATAATTTTGCAGATTGCATAATATATAATATATTTTCATTAAAGATTCTCACTGAAATCATCAGTCATATGGATATCATTACAACTGATACTTGGATTAGATATAAACTTTTTCATTTTATTCATATGAGCTAAAACGTTAAAGTGTGCTATAACTTGAGTGGAGTATTGAGATGGCAAGTTCTGGGATGATGTAGGAAACTGGAATGCCTGGATAAATTAAACCCACCTCCCTTCGACAAACAGTCCACAACTTGGAGTCCATTAGACAAATATTACACAATTAATCAATTATGTTGATTAAATATAATATAACTCCAATGTTTTTAGTCCATAACTACATTATTTCAAACATTCCATAATTGTAATACATGTAATTGTAATATATTTCAGTGGTCCTCTCCAGATAACTTAATCAAAGAATATTTTAAATCTGGAGGTTTAGCTCCACCTCAGGTTTACGAAGTTTGTC
Organism: Anadara kagoshimensis; assembly: GCA_021292105.1. Classification (NCBI taxonomy): domain Eukaryota; kingdom Metazoa; phylum Mollusca; class Bivalvia; order Arcoida; family Arcidae; genus Anadara; species Anadara kagoshimensis. Next base: position 31,533,882 of record CM037875.1, on the reverse strand, counting down.
GGCTACTTAACTTCAGAGATGCAGATGATCTGAATAATTTTGCATGGAAGAGGGCAGAACAACGAGTGGTCAGATATTTTCCTGTTATCTACTTCTGTCAAGATGGCATATCTATAGTTTATCCAGGTAAGTAAAAAGATGTTATATACTGGTAGTGCTTGTGCAACAGGAAAATGAAAAGTGAAGCAGTCAAATCAGGACTTGAAAAGTGGGATCTTCCCATTGCTAGCGGGATGTTCTACTGACTGAGTAACTTGGCCACCTATTGAGCCTGGTATGCTATATTTCTCCCATTCTTTTCAGATTTAACTACCCTGAATTGAAACCACCAGGTTCCATCCTGTTGGTGTGCAATTTTTGAAAATCTGACAAGCCACCAAATAAAACTAGAAAGAGAAAACAAAAAGCATCATACAGTGACTCGAATGCAACCTTTTGGTTTGCCATTTTGGAAGGTCAGATAAGCCACCAAGGGTAACAGAAATGAGAAAAATTGAAAAAAGATGATTTACAACTACAAGAACCAATTGTCTATATGAAAGATGTATTTGATATTTTATCTTATTTCTGTAGCTGCGCTTATTTGTTTTGAGGTAAATTCTGAGTTCTAGTTAAAATTAACCTATTATTTCAGACCTGGTCCTTTTGTTGTGTCTTTGTGCTAAGGTTTTACTGTTTTACTGAATGAACATTGATATACTTGGTATATAGGAATCACCCTATGCATCTGTCTATCCCTCTGGCCTTCTGTCCCAATGTCCATCCCCTCCATACTAGTATCTTTCATCTCCATTGACAGATTTTGATCAAACTTGAAACAAATGTAAACCAATGCAAGATGATGTGAAGAAATGAAGTTGCATCGGTCAAGGGTCATGGGGGTTGGTTGGTTATAAGTCAGCTTCACTAACAGTTCTAGTTTATTTTTTATTTTTATTTTTTCAGGTGATGAATTGTATCCAAAAGACCCTGACACTATTGGTGACCAACCAAAATTAATTTTACCAGACAGCATAGCTGATGTCGGAAATAAATACCCCAAACAAAATAGACTGGTACGGTCCTTAGCGAATCCCAAACCTGGTCAACTTAGAGATGGGACTGTCCAGTGTAATACTAAGATGGTTGATGGTCAGGTTGCACCTTTACTGGATCTATCTGAATTAGGTTTACCAAAACCAAAATTGTGATCAAAGTGTTATATCAGGGATATCGAAATGACATTTTTAATTGGTTTAGAATTGAAAATTAATTTGATGATGATAATTAATTTATGATTTGATGCTGGGTCATGTGCTTGGCCAAGAAAATACTGATTTTTAAAGTATTGAGCATCTAGTATGTTTGGGAATTCAATTACAAAAATCCACGGCAATTTATTAAACAGAATTGGTCATATCCATTTCAAATCAATTTAAATTACAGAAATTTGAGAATCAGATTATTTAAAAATGACTTCACTTGATTCAGAAAAGAATTATTTGAAATCTGAATACTAAGTACATGTATCAGAAAAAAAGGAAAGATCGGATGTAACATATTTTCAATGATTGCATCATTTGGAGATTTGTGTTATGTTTGTAACCAGTGCAGCTAGTACAGAGGTAAAAATGACTTTGGGAAGATGGGAAGGGGGGTCAGTTGCCAATTATCTTTAAGGGGGGGGGGGGGTTGGAGGGTGGGGTCAGTAGCCAATTACCTTTGGTGAGGGGGACTAGGTAGCCAATTACATTTGGGGGCTCAGTTGCCAAGTGGTCTAAAGTTTATGTTTACAGATGACATTACCTCTCCCTGCCTAGGCTCAAATTACATTTGTGCAGGTCATAGTGTGAGAAAGTTTGCCAATTTACTTGCCTATGTTTGGTGTTTTTTACCTGGTACATCAGTTTCTTCCACCATCACAGCAAGTTTTATATTCTGGAAGCTAAATATACTAATGCAGCAAGTAAAGAATGTATAATTTCATTACTGAATTACAGGATCATGTCACAGAACATTTCATTGTCTAGGTTGAGATCCCAAACTCTGGCAGATCCCAGTGTGATCAATTTTGTCAGTCTGTGTGCCAGACATGGCTATGTTTCCATTCCTGGTAGCCAAAATCGCCATTGGCTACTAATTTCTGAGGAATTCTTTCAAAAAGTAACCTATTTTAGCAAATTTGTGGATAAATACTTTAAAAGGACTATATTTTCACAAATTTTGGAAATTTGGCTACTAATTATTTTAAATTTATGGAAACCTAGACATGGTCGATTGCTTAGAGCACTCCATTTTCCTCAACCATCCCAGTAATGACAATCTCAATATCAGTAAGTGAAAAATCCTGACTGAGGCATAAAAAACTACATGTACTACCTCACTCTACTTATTACCTTAGGTTTGTGATGTAATGCAGTACTCTGTGTGTGTGTCTGTATATGCATGTGTGTGTGTGTGTGTGTGTGTGTGTGTTGTGTGTGTGTGTGTGTGTGTGTGTGTGTGTGGTACACATGCTTTATAGAAATTGATTGTTTATTTTTGTTTCCATTAAAATTGTTATTAGATTTTATACTCAAGTTTAAAGAATATACTTTATCAAACATTACTTTGTTATTTTATCATTACTGTGTCAATATTCTTAAAATCATTTTGGTAAGTTGGATGAATACTAGATAATATAAGATAGCATTTCAATCCCAGATGATGTTCAAATCAAGTATTCACAAAACAGTGCAGCTCTGAATGTGGAGGCTGGTGTTTAAACACTGAACGAGTATGACCAATTCTTAACTATAGTAGTGACAGTTCTATCGCCAAGCACTCAACATTTAGAGATGAAAGTCACAGGTGTTTTGGAAGAGACCTTAAAATGTTTGCCCCATGTTGTGGTAAAAAGCCACCCTGTACATTGCCATGATCTCACTGAAAAGGTAAAAATTTCTGCCATTTCAACATCTAGCTATATGTTTTCACCAGTAAACATGGTAAATATAAATAACTAACATCATCAGTCTATTCGTTTATTAAACAAACTGCAATGTCAATAGAAACCTGCTGTGCCCTCAAAAAAGGGTTGATTAAGCTGAGGAAATACATTTATTGATGGCGGATAAAATTGAATCCTTTTTAAATGTAGCATATCAAGATTACCTTGTTGATAATTTCAATATTGTATGCAGTCAAACCTGCCTTAAAGACCACCTGTTTTTGAGTTCAGTAAAATTTTACCCCAATTGCTCTTTATTCAGACTATTTGAGCCTATGTATAATGACAACCTTCTAAAAAGGGCCACTTTTACAGGTTCCCTTGTGTGGCCTTTATAGACAGTTTGACTGTATACATTTGAACTCGATTCATCCAAAGGCGAGGATAAAAATTTCTTATGAAACAGACTCTATTACAAGTATATTTTTATTTTATTTTAGCATTTAAGCAACACAGGGTGAAATGTCATAAAAACATATAATCAACAACAATTAATAAATTAAATGGTAAATAAAATAAGAATTTTTTATCACATTTGATAAAACCCATTCAGATCAATGAAGTGTATGCTGGTGCATAACATGAATCTTATAAATGCTTAAAACTAAAGAACATAATCACATAACATCAATATTACAGTTTTCTAGTGCGAAAATTCTGACCAGTCTTGGACAGAATTTCCAGACTGTACAACTCCCATTCTTTGCCATTTGGAGAAAACAACTGTATGCTATACTGCACCATAATGCACAAATGTCAATCAACACAGCAACAAACAGTAATAAAAAGTAAAACTTCATACTGGCTCAAGCTTGTGCATAATATTGCATGTTCATGTGTGAGCAATATTTAAATCCTGAAAAAATAAGTCTGACAGATTAATAATTTCAAGGTAAAGTCTATCTGGCAGAATAAAATTACGGATTTATTCTGTAAATGTTACCCATGAATAATGCATACCTACGGAATACTGGTAGTATTCATGGAACACATTTGACTGAAATATTTTAATGAAACACATTTCACAAAAAAAAAAGCTTGGGATAATGCATAACAAGGGGGGATAAATAAACAAACTGGTTCATGTTCTCTCTCTCACACACACACACACACCTCTGCATAAACACTTGAGTAGTCTGATAAGCTTTGTGAAGCATATTTTTGTTTCATTTTCAAATAGTTATATACACTGTAAAAAGATTCATTCAAGTGCTTCTAAGGAAGCACATAAAACAAAACAAGGAGGTATGTATAAGAGATAATTTAGGTGTATATACACAAGTTGAGACCAATTATTAGAAATTGAAAATGTTGATACATAACTAACTGTATTACAATCTTCTGTAAAATCATAAATACTGTATTTAGGTTAGAATAAATTTCACTATTTGCAAGCTCTAGCAATTACCACAAAATTTAATTTAACAAACATTTTTAATTATCAAGGGCCCAAAACACAATTTTATGAAATTTTCTTTTCACAAAATTCTTTTAAATTACAAAGCAATGTAAGTTTAACCCTACACATATTTATGATTCTGCAGTAGATGTATTTCAAGATATGTAATTCTGGACATTTTCAATTCAATATGCACTGATATGCCATTTATTATTTTCCCACACTTTATTTTTTTGCCATTAATAATGGCGTTCACCGCTGTACCATAATGATCAATACCTCTTAACGTTTGTGCAGAACATTTTAGAAAATGATAACATCACAAATTCCGGGAATAATGTGTTTCTTACGGGGAAAAATGTCTTATGTGATTCCACAGAAATGTGAGAGGGTATTATGTGGTACAGCAGCGATGAATTTATTGGAACTGTGTTTAATGGAGATGATTTTAACATCATTCATGTCATGATATTTAAAAAAAAAAAAAAAAAAAAAAAAAAAAAAAAAAAAAAAAACGTCTCTAGTATATATGATTGTATGCTAAGTATATTTTCCACAAAATCTTTAGTTCAGTTCAAATGACTGCTGTGATATGTACAGAATAGGGACCAAACCATATAAAAATGAATTGTGGCATTTTTTCTAATCAAAAGGCTACTAAGACAAGATGAACACATGAGACAATATAGTAACTGTTACACAACTTATAAAACATAACATTTTATAAAATGTATACATTCACTGGATATGTAACAAAAGAACAATCAAAAATGATCATTGGTCATATTTGACTGTTAGTTTTCCATTTAACAAGAAGCTTTTTCGTTAATCGCTATCCCCCCCCCTATTTTTGACTCATCAGATCACATACAACAACTTTACATTTGTTAGTGCATCTTTTGTGAACAACAAACTTTTAAGGGATGACAAGTCTGTTGAGCACTTTACTGGTTGAATGAAAAAGGAAAAATTACATTCTGTAATTTGATTGGCCAAAAATAAAGGTAAGACAATATCGACAAATAGAAGAACCTCATGCCAGACAGAAAACTACAGTCGAGTATGTCCAATGTCTTCAATGACATGGTTTAAAACAAAAATGTTGCATTTCTTGTGAGCAAATGATTTGCATAGACATGAATTGATAAAATTTTAATACAAAAATAATACTGTACAAAATGAATTATGCCCTTTCCACTCTTCAAGAAAATAAAACTTTTCATGAAAAAATAAAAACTTTCAATATTTTGCATAGTTCTGAAAGTAAAAAATTTCAACTGTTACAGCTGGATTTCATGTGAGCTCCCTGATAAAAAATCATCACAAAATCCTATGTTTCCATTCCTGGTAGCCAAAATCGTCATTGGCTACTAATTTCTGAGGAATTCTTTCAAAAAGTAACCTATTTAACAAATTTGTGGAAAATTGCTTTAAAAAGGACTATATTTTCACAAATTTTGAAAATTTGGCTACTAATTATTTGAAATTTATGGAAACCTAGAAATCTTCATTTTGAATATGATTATAAATCATGATTGTACTGGGAAACTAGCACAAAAATACCATGGCCTGTGTGCCTCAAAGACAGTTAGTTGCCATAGAAACAATACATTTGCAAATTTAGAATTAGGATTTAGCCAGTGTACCACATGGTCAATACCTCTTATGTGCAGAATGTTTTGCAAAATGTTTACGTCACAAGTTTCAGCAATAACACTGATTCTACAACAAAATGTAAACTGATGTGATTCAATATCCAGCAGAAATAATTGTTCTACAGAAAAGTTAGGGAGTATCATGTCACATGATTCATGTGGTACATTGTCGAAATCCAATGGTGAGCAGTATGGTGAATTTTGATGGTAAAAAAAACAATGAAACTGTTATACACAATTGAAGAATCCAGTGTTGTTTTGTGATTTAAGACTCTGTTTGAAATTGTCTCTTCAAATACATGTATATCAAATTTGCTGTTCTCGAACAACTATACATTTGAAACTATAGGAGTTCACTCTATAAATCTTCAATCAACAATGGCATGCAAAACAAATGTGAGCTTGCTCACTTAACCCAAGAGACCACATAATGAATCTAATATACATGTATATTTCAGTCGAAAATTAACGAAATTTGAATATATTGCCCTTGGATTAAGTAGCATCTACCAGTACTTTATTACCGGTAATTTTGTTTAAAAATAAAATTGTCTTCAATAAAATTTCTATTGCATGTCTTATGTCTCATTCTGATGGCACCAACTGGTACTCCATGATTTTTTTAAATATCTGCAATAAAATTATTTATGGCAAGGTTTATTCTGATGTTAGTTACAATCTCGAATCTGAAAGCCCCATGTCTAATACCACCTGGGCCCAGTGGTTCAAAGCCCCATAAGCTTTATAACCAACTCATCTAAGTGGTTTTAAATTTGTTGAAAATTTAGTCTGTTATTGTCATCAATCAGAAATGACTTATGCAGATCATAAGGGCCTTTGGAGTAGACCATAAAAACCCTCCCTGCACATTGAGCACAAGGCAAAGGTAAAAATATCTGTTACTTCACATATAGCCGGTGATGTCTCAATATAAGTGAATTGTTCTAGACTGGGACATTTAATCCCATTAAACAAAAAAGATGTTTATCATAATTATAAAATAGGGAAAACATTGTCTCCAAATGCTGATTTGAATTTAAGCTGACAAACTGATGACAAAAGATAACAGAGGTTCGAAAATAACAAGGCCCTAGTAATAGAGATCTATTACTTTTCATCAAATTAACATTATTTGGTATGTGCAAAAACAATTTATGAATAGTCAATGTATTGTTTGCAGGTTATTAATACTGAATTATACATGGTAATTAACATCAGCAAAACATGTTTTTACACAGGATTCTCAGAACAGCAATGTAGCTCATCTGTGCAAAAATTAATCACAAAACTTCTAAAACAAACACACTTGAGCAAGCATTTCTGAAATGTACTTCAAGATAAAATTTGATATTAAAATCAATATCTAAAAGTTATCTGGCGCATGAAGATAAAAAAAATTGCAATGGGGTTTGCAGAGCATACCAAATGATCAATACCCCTTAATGTTTGTGTGGAAAGCTTCAAAAATGTTTATATTACAATTTCCAGGAGTAATGAAGTTTTTACAGAAACATGTCAGTTAATGTGATTCTATATTCAATGGAAATAACTGTTCCACACAAATTTTAAGGGGGTTTCATTTGAATTTGACACACCCCTATTGTGTTTATATTGAAAAAAATTATCACAAATGGTATTTGTTAAAATCTGTGTTTATCAACCAGTATTTTGCTGGAGTTGTGCCAAGAATTGCCTACATTTTTGCTGTACACTGGGACTCAGAAAATACACAGCTACAAACAAAGGAACAAAAGTCTTCAATGCTAAAGTTATCGTTGCTATTAGAAACCGGACCAGGTTCCAGATTACATTGACAGGTAACATGACCATAGCTGTCAAAATATTTAAAATCCCAATGACTGTCTCTCCAAAAATGTCTGCGATTGCCAATGCTACTTCGTAAGTACACATCATTGAACACCATATTGGACGGAGAATGACGTAGAATAAACACCATAAAATCTGATAAAGTGCGTAAAAAAGTGTATAAAATATTGGCACGATAACTGATTGAAAAAGGCCTTCTTGATTCTGAACATCAGCAAGAATCAGTAAAAAACAAACTACTGTCGCTATGGTAACCATAAATTTGTGTTCTTCATTCAAATTACGCCATCTTTCTTTGGCTGATTCTGAAATGAAAAACAAAACAATAATGAGAACTCTGATTTTAATGTGTTCAACAAGATACCAGAATTTTATTGTTATAGATTATCAAAAAAATCTAAGAATTTTTCTTTTCAAATTTGTTTGGTTATAGAAGAAATTGTCAACTAAAGAATGCCCCTCAATTAATCCATTTCTTCTCTGTTTTTCTTTGTAAGCCTTCAACAACTTCTCACCAAACCTCTTTATAATTCCAATATTTTTTTTAATAAATGATGGTGACGAATCAAGGATTAACTGTATAAATCTCTAGGGGACCTCGATGGCCTAGTGGTATAAAGTGCTGTCTTACAGATCACAGTGTCTCTTATTGCCTAGGTTGGAATCCCACTCACGGCATCCTAATTGACATATCGCTGGCCACACCCACAATGTTCTGACAAAGGCCTGGCATGCTTGAATTACACGTAAAAAGAATGTAAACTTGGCCTTAATTGTATCATTTAATGACGTCACTGACACTAGTACGTCATTAGTTGCCGTGATGCTGCTTTGGTAACGTGACGGCAGCCTTTGTCAGAACACTGTGGGCGTGACCGGCGATCCGTCAATTTGAGAACTGTTGCCAGTCTGATTGTAAAAAGCTGGTGGTTTTCTCTTGGCACTCTGGTTTCCTCCTATATTGTAAAAAATGTCTGTCTCAATATAAGTGAGACAACATCACTCAACTCCACTTTTCTACATTTTTATTAGAATATTATTGAAGAAATAAATATGATACTAACCGACAGCAGGGTGTGTGGACATGTAATTCTTTAACATCTGAAAGCCCTGGGGTACTCGCATCCGAAACCAATTCGCCTTATTTTCTAGGCCAGCTAAAATGAAAATTAAAAGTACAATACATTAGACTAGCTTCCCTCAATATAAAGATCTTTTTCATCAGAGCTGTAATGTTCAAGTTTCCTACGTAAGTGTTAATTATTTCAGTGTTTCCTCTGGGTCTCAAAAATAAATCGCCCGGGCTTTCGCCACTTTTAATTTTTTTTCGCCACTTCCAGTATTTTTTTCGCCACTATCAGACATGCTTTTGTAAACCTATTTACTATATTATTTCTAATTTTTTATTCAATGTTCATGTTAATATAATTGCAATAAGAAACATTTTTTTGCCCATTTTACAGAAAAACTGGCAAAAGTGACTTTTTCCACTCGGCCAGGATGAGAGAACCTGGAGTATTTTTTTTTCTGTGGGGGAATTCACATTGCATGTTTCAATATGTTTGACTGTTTGACTGTAAATCACTGCATTAGACTTGTATATTTTATAAATATAAGTAATTGCAATTTTAGAATTCTTTACTCAAAATAAAAACATCTCACCATTTCAAAATTCAATATTATTTATTTAATTTATTGAATAAGGCACAAAGTAAAACTTTGATGTCATATTTTTGTGGATACACAACTAGTTTCATTGTCTTGGGGAATAAGGCCTAATTAAGAAGCCTTGACAGTTAAATAGTTTACAGCACATGTGTGTGCTGATCCTAGTGTGAACAATTTGTTAATTCACTTGCTGATGATCAGGTTGTTTTACGATCACTCTACCCTTCCAGACTGACTGATGATCAGGTTTTCTCCACCATCCCGGACTGATTGTCTCGGAATAAGTGAAAGAATCTTGACCAGGACATAAAACACCATTAATCTTATGCATTTTGTATTTCTGACTTTATATCAAAGCTGAAGCAACCTTGTGATTAAAACTGAAAAAATAAAATGATACCAAGCAAGATACAGCTATATTGTTACACATAGTCTATGTACAGAATTATCCTTTAAGGTTGAATGCAAAGAAATAAAGTAATGAAGAATATAAAATAAATATAAATACCTCCTGCCTGTTGGAAATCCCTGTATACCCTGACTCCGAAATCTCCATATGTTCTACATTTAGAACATACTATGCGACTATATTCATGGGACATCACATTATCTGATCAAGAAAACACAACATAAAAACTTAGTTAAGCTGTCGCAAATGGTCATCAGGATTAATATTGTCAATTTTTTGGGGTTAGTAAATATGCAACAAAATTTAATGTCATAAAACGTTTTCTAAGGCTCCCAATGGGATATATTTACAAAAAACACAAAATTCAAAATTTTCTCACAACTACAGTATTTTTTAAATTAAAATAAATCATGTTTAAAGAAACAAGAAAAGCATTATTGACTCTAAACTCTAAACAACTTTAAATTAAAATGACTGTGACTGAAAGTCAAATCAAGATTACCTGTAGAATAAACAAATAAACTGAAATAGATGCCATTTCCAAAGTACATGTACCAGGTTTTCCCCCTAACGAACCCCAAGTAGGAAATCCCTAACCATGTGCATGATCAAATATGAATAGACATTGGCATATCTACTTCACCAAAAGATTGTTACTGTAAAGTTTCATAAAAATCTGTTAAATAGTTTTAATGAAAAGGGGTGGACAAAATATTGATGGAAGAAATGGAGTAAACAGTATACACACCCACTCCACTTGGGGTGTGGGGGGATAATGAGTTATACTTACCATACACAGTACTTAAGCTTTTCTTCAAAGCACTCTTCTTCCATATATTAGTTGCTGATATAAATATGTTAGTGACGTCTGATTCATTCCAAGGATCTAACACAACAACATCATCAATGTCTGAAAGAAAACAAAAGAATCATTTCCTTGTTGGATGAGCTATACTTATTAAACTTTATAAGACAACACTCAAAATACAGAATGTTATATTGAAAATCATAAGCATTGGTAGACACAGCTCTTGCTGTACATTATGGTCAAAGGGGAGATAACTCAGTTAAATACTATAAACCCCTAAATATGTGGCTTAGAGATATCCAAGTAGTATTTGTGAGCAAATTTTAAAATACATTTTATCAAAGATACCGGTAGCTGTGTTTATCTCTGTTTAGTAATATTTTCATAGGGTATACTGTTTTTGTGAAATGGATAATTCATCTGATTCTAACTGTCATATTTAAAGCCATTGCAACAAAGGCCTTAAATCCTAAATTATTAAACAGTTTTACACTCCCTACCACATGTTTATAATCACCATTAGTCTTCTGAAACTTATATTTTTTCAAGTAAATGTCTCTCAAATATGTGGAACCAAGTCAAAAACACTTTGAGGTATGACGAAGACATCCTCTGTGTTAGATAGGCAAGCTAAAAATTATTAACTAAGGTGGCATTTAAATTATTTTTTAATTCCTGGTAGCCAAAATCACATTAGCTACCATATTAATTTCTTTTTTTTCCAAAAGTGACCTATTTGAGCAATTGTGAAAAAAATTACTTTAAAATGACTATCTTTTCACAAATTTTGGAAACTTCGACACTAATGATTTTAAATTTATGGAAACCCAAGCAAGCTAAAATTTAGCATTCACTCAGGGTTTTTCAGAAGGGACCATTTTCAAAACCTCTCCCCTAAAAATATTTTTGCATTCATGTAATTTTAGCATAGCCAACTAAAGCCTTAACAATGGGGTTGTTTGACAAAAATAAGGGATTAATGGCCCCTTCTAGAATGAACACTTGGCAGTCAAGATATTTTTTATCTGGGGTGGTCTTTGCAGACATTATAAATTCTATGTAGTGGCTTACCTGCATTGTCATCAGCATCAAACCTAACGCGCTGTATTGTGTCTACTGATGTACGGCACTGCGGACAACTGGCAAGGGCAGGGGCAGACAACCCATGATGATTTCCATTGATCCATCTATGTATACAAGCTGTACAGAATAAATGTCCACATGGTATACAACAGCTTGGTGACTTTACAGAATTAAAACATATCGGACAGCTGGCCATCTCTTAGCATTACTATCCTACAAAACAATAATAATAATACATTTATTATAGTGACCAAAAAGATGAAATAAAGACTCTTTACAGTAACACTGCTGGTGAATTTGTATAATCCTAAATTCTGACTAAATTCTGTGTAGGTGAATGGCTGAAATGAATCAGTATCAGTCCATACATAGCCACTGTGAAGTTCATACCAGGTGTGTTAGAACTGCTTCCACCGATGCTAATGTAAACCATAAAAAAACACTAAAACTTCTGCTGAAGATAATGATTTAAATGAATTAAAGAATCATCAGATAAAACTTTGAAAGCCTATGAAAAGGCTGCTAGACTCCTACAACAATGAGGATGAGAATTTGATGCTGTTTGTTTAGATGAAGTTTTGCATTGGGGTTTTTGATAAGCAATATTTTTTTTTCACTTTTTAAATAGCACCTGGTCATTTATAGGGTAAAAAAGTTACCGTAAATGGCTTGTAAGTATCTATTACAGTAATGTATGTTTTCTACTGACCCTGTATCATTCTGTACTGGATACTTATAAATCATGTAACTAATAATACTATTAATACAAGTACAGTAAAACCTTGATTCACTGACACTGTTTGTTGGGCTAGATATCATCACCATTAGAATGTTTGGCAAAATATTAAGAGATACTTCTAAAAAATAACAAAGCATAAATAACATTTCTCTCATGATGAAAGTCTGAAAAATTCTGAAATTTTCTTGAATTTTGTGACATTTAAAAATTTTCAGAATAAATTCAGAATTTTCAAACAAAATTAAGAATACAGATTTTTTGGTGTTTAAAAATTCAGAATGAATTCAGATATTTTTAGAAATAGAATAAAGGTCAGATTTTCTGTTTCACGAGAGATTTTGGGATTTTGAAATACTTTCACCATAAATGAGGTGGCTATGTAATTGAGGGATATTATAACAAAGCTTTACTGTATAATATGAAATCTGTTAAATTGCTAGAAATTTAATTCAAAGTGGTTATTGCCCCATATGAGGCAATAACAAATGTGTTATTACCACATATTTTTTATACCTTTATTTTATAATATACATGTACATGTGGCTTTATAACTTTATGATTAGCTATATATACATCAATTTAGAGATAATTAAAGGTCACCTGTCACCAAATTTATCAATTTTGTATTTTGCATTCCTATGGGTAAAATAGTCAATATTGATGTGTCTGACGATTTCCCACGCCTTACATTTACCTGTAATACACTAAAACCTTACCTACCGGTAAACTAACTGCTAATACTCGGTAGTTTCCGACACCGCTCGTAACTTTCCGGCGACCTAATTGATGACGTACATGGTGTTAAGCTGCTGAGGAAAGACACATTACCTATATATGTATCGGTATCCATATATTACATGTGGGCTTGTGTGGTGTTTTGAAGGGTTTTAAAGTTTGCTATCAAGTCAAAATAATATATTTTGTAAAGTTTGGATATAATAAAATCACAATGACCGATGAACATGTTTTTTTCCACAAAATTCAGAACAAATTAAAGCCAGATTTACATAAGTCCTTCATGCAGCTTTTTAATTGTTTTGAATGTATTCAGATTAAACATTACAAGATAAGTCAGGGAAATAAGAGCGGTATAATCATTGAAGACAATCCAAATTATTATGAATGAATTCAGTCAAATATATACATTTTAAACAATTTTAATTTTCAAAATTAATTTAATTCCGTTATTCAATCAGTTCACCAATTCATACGTTCAAACAGAGACGTATGTCTTGTTCAAATTAACTAATCTAATTTAACTTTAATTTATTCGATTTTCAGAATCCAGCAAAAATGACAAATAAGATTTACCGGGTATATCATATAGATATACGCACGTGTCAATTAATGTTGCATATTGTAAGGTAAACTCTGTTAATTACAGGTGGTAGGTGTCTACTTCTAAACAGGATGTTTCCCAATGTAGCATATTGATAATCTCTTAATTACTAGTATGTGAGGAGGTGTAAATCACACTTTGAACGATATTAATTTATTGTGAATAAATGAAAGAAAGTTTCACTTGAGTTTTGAGTCCTTAGTTAGTCGAGCATAATCCCACTGGTATCACATTTTGATGACTTTCTTTTTATCCCATTAAAATTAAGCGTAATAAAGTTATTATATGAAAATTTTTATTTATTTTTTATTTTATCATGGAAACAGTAATGATGATGATGATGATTATTTTTTATTTTATCATGGAAACAGTGATGATGATGATGATGATGATGATGGTTATTATTATTATTAAACTTACTGCAAATAAGGAATTGAAATTGTTTTCATATTTAAGTAATACTGGAGTAAAATATTTTATTTGAGAGACAATAAGAAATTATTTTTTAAACCTTTATTTTGATATTTTCGTTGTACAAAAAACTACAGGTCTTGGACCCAGATTCTACCCGAAAACGTTTTTTTTTATTCATTACATGGGTAAATAATAAAAATAAAAATAATAATAATAATAGTAATAATAAATCTTTGATTTTAATCTAAAAAGGAATTAAAAATGGGACAATTTCTAAAACAAATATGAATTAAAATCAATTTGAGGTCATAATATAGCTGTACTAGAGAGAAGAAAAGATTGTTTTTAAAATTAAAAAAGAAAAAAAAAATTTGGTTCTTTTTATTATTCCTTATGATAAATAGATAAAAATAAATAAATAAATGAATAACTTAATTAATTAAGTAATTAATCAGAGATGTGTAAAGATAATTAAAATGATATTAAATATTAATAAAAATTAATGTGAACAATATTTTAAATAAAAAACGGAAATTTGGGTTCTTTTATTATTTGTTGTGATAAATAAATAAATATATTTAAAAGAGATATAAGGATAATTAGAATGATATTGAATATTAATGAAAATAAATATGAATAATATTTTAAATAAAAAACAAAAATGTGTGTTCTTTTTATTAATTCGTTGTGATAAATAGATAAAAATAAATAAATATATAAATAATGTAAAATTATGTTTTGTAAAAGTATTAGTAAATAGTATATCATACTTAGAGCAAACACAAATATCGTTTTTTTCTCTATTTATTTCTTATTATTATGTTTATTTTTTATTTATTTTTTTCTGCTGAAGGAAACTGAAATACCCAATGCTAAAAAATAAATAAATATGTAAAAACATTAGAAGTTATTTCCGATAAATCTGGGTAATAAATGCAGTGCACTATACAAGCTTCATTTACTAAATAGCTGGGATAACACCTTCTGCGTCACTTCCGGTTATGTGCCCTTTTACTACCAAAGGGAGATAACATAGTTTTTCAACAGTTTCAGGACTTTAATTTACGCTGTAGAAAAGGACAGAAATGATTAAAAAATGTTATTTGTGGCTAAATCGACTTTTTATGATGTAATCTTTCGGAAAATAGTACTAAAAAAAATTCGGTTTTTGGTGACCGGTGACCTTTAAAGTATAAATAAAAGAAATTTGTCATATTTGGGTCAAATAATAGATTATTTTGATCCCCCATTTTGTTTTCACCTTACAGATCGTTATTGCAGTTCAACATGATCGAAGATTGATCATCTATCATTTAGAGAGCAACTTTTTGGAAGAATATCAATAAAATTTTGATTTAATTCTAAATTGGACTATTTAATCCTATTCAATTGATGTGTAAAGTTGCATGCATACCGTTATACGGGTATAAATAATTTGTGGTAAATAACGAAGGAGTAGAACAAATTATGGGAAGACATGGAAGTGGAATTTGCAATGAGAATTGAGAAATGCTCATAGACTTTTGTGGTGCCAACGATCTAGTTATTGGTGGGACTTTATTCCAACATAAAGAAATCCACAAACTAACATGGAACTCGCTAAACAGACGGGACAAAAGTCAAATAGACCATCTGATGATAAATGGGAGATGGAAACGTTCCCTTTTTGATGTAAGAGCAATGAGAGGGGCAGACTGTAACAGCGACCATCAACTGCTCATTGGTAAAATAAGATTGAAACTGAAAAAGGCACCGAAACAGAATGAAATGAAAAGGAAAATATATGACACTAGCAAACTGAAAGACCAGCAAGTAAGACAGAAGTTCAGTGTAGAATTAAGAAACCGATACCAACTGTTAAATAGTCTACATGAAAACAATCTAGATGAAATTACTACAAACTGGGAGATAGTGAAAGAAGCATATACAATGACATCAGAGAAAATACTAGGGTTTAAGAACAGGAAGAGGAAAATTTGGATGACTGACAACACCTGGAAGACAGTTGAGGAAAGGAAAGGTGTAAAAATCAAATTTGAAAATGCAAAATCTGAGAGACTAAAGAATAAACTACATGAAGAATACAAAAAACTAGACAAAGAGGTTAAGAATAGGGCCAAGCCTGATAAAAGGAGATATATGGAAGAATTGGCAGGAGAAGCAGAAACAGCAGCTAAGAAAGGAGAACTCAGTACGGTGTATAAGATCAGCAGACAGCTAAGTGGAAAGACAATAAGTAGCGATAAACCACTATTGAACAGGGAAGGGCAGACACTTACATCAGATGAAGACAAACTAAAACGTTGGGCGGAACATTTCAGAGATATCCAGAATACAAATCTAATAGATAAAGACCTCCACATACAACCTATTGGAGATGAAATAGACATCAACATAAACCCCATTAGTGAAGCAGAGATAAAAAAGGCCATCCTAAAACTAAAAAATGGTAAAGCTGCAGGTTTCGATAACATACCAGCAGAACTCCTAAAAACAGACATTGATATGACATCTAAAATGCTAGTAGAGCTATTTAGGAGCATCTGGATGAGGGAAGAAATACCTGAAGACTGGACCAAAGGAGTCATAATACCACTCCCTAAAAAAGGTGATCTGAAGAATTGTAATAACTGGCGAGGGATTTCTCTGTTATCAGTCCCTAGTAAAGTATTCCTTAGAGTTATTGCCAACAGAATATCTGCAGCCATCGATAAAAAATTACGCAAAGAGCAAGCTGGATTCAGAGCCAACAAAAGCTGTATAGACCATATATTTGCTATCAGAAACATCATTGAGCAAAGTATCGAATGGCAGAACAAATTAATTCTAAACTTCATTGACTTCCATAAAGCATTCGACAGTGTCAACAGGGGATCTATCTGGAAAATATTACTGGCATACGGGCTACCACCAAAAATAATACAGATAATCAAGATGTTTTATGACAACTACAAATGCAGTGTATTACACCAAGGTCAGCTGTCCGAGTGGTTCGAAATACAGACAGGAGTGAGACAGGGTTGTGTTATTTCACAGTTACTCTTTCTTGTTGTCATCGACTGGTGCATGCGAACAACACTCGGCAACCAAAACACAGGAATAAGATGGACGCTCAGTACATTCCTCGAAGATCTAGACTTCGCAGATGATATTTGTCTCATATCCAACAACAGAAGGCACATGCAGATAAAGACCGACAAGATATGTGCAGTAACAGCTAAGGTGGGATTGAAGATCAACACCAGCAAAACAAAAGTCATGTCTATCAATGAGAACACAACTGGAACACCGATACAGATAAACAATGGAATAATCAAAGAAACAGAGGACTTCACATATCTGGGCAGCACCATCAGCAATGACAATGGAGCATTCAAAGATATCAAATCTAGGATAGGTAAAGCAAGATCAGCCTTTAGACAACTACACTCCATCTGGAAATCAGGAATGCTTTCCAAAACCACCAAACTGAGAATCTACAATAGCAATGTGAAATTTGTGCTATTATATGGTTCAGAATGCTGGAGAGTTACCCAGACTGATTTTCAAAAACTGGCCGCATTCCATAACACCTGCCTCAGAAAGATATGCAAGATCTACTGGCCAAGAAGAATAAGTAACAAGAGACTACATGAAATCTGTGCCCAGAAGGATATTAGAACAGAAATAAAACAACGAAGATGGCGGTGGATTGGACATGTGATGAGACAAGACAACAACAGTACCACCAGAGTCTCACTAAAATGGACACCAGATGGGAAGAGGAAGCGGGGAAGACCGAAGGAAACATGGAGGCGGACTGTAGAGAAAGAGCTGAAAGAGATGGGGATGGGATGGAAGGAAGCGGAAAAAAAGGCTAAGGACAGGCAGTTGTGGAGAGAGCTGGTGGTGGCCTTATGTGCACACACGCATGAAGAGGACTAAGTAAGTAAGTAAGTAAGTAATTAACTCGGCCAATTTAATTACTGGTACTAACATAACTCTTTTGGGATTAATGTTTAGGTACATGAGGACCGACTGTCATATGTATTGATTAAGTATTGTACTGGTAAATCTTTATTAGAATTTTGTTGAAAATATTTTTACTTTTCATGAATAAAACCCACTAGTAGTTTTTAACATTTCTTGATGATCTTTACGACAGTGGTTGGGCCGGTGTGACTAGCTGATCCTTGTTTTTAACACAGTCCTGATAAAGATATATACTGGTGCAATACATAGTTAATTTGTATAGCAGTACAATTTAGTAATTATGCAGTAAATTAAAATACACTGTGTATTGTTACACCTCTAATAGGGTACAAAAGTAGTAAGTTCTATTTTCAATTTACTGTAGCGGGACTGAGCTAGTCGTGGTGTTGTTGTGTTGTATATACATGTAGTAGATATAATAGAGTGATTTACTGCCAGACTTTCTGGTCCGGACCTTTTAGCCTTGTGGTAGAATGCTCGCTTTTCACCCGGGAGGGCCGGGTTCGATCCTCAGCCGGGGCACTCGGTGAGGAAGTGTTTTTTTCTGGTGTTTCCTCCCTCCTGTTACATTGGCACCCAACAAAAAACCCACGGAGGGGTTGTGTGTGAGATTTCCAAGGCGGGAAATCTCAAGATAACAGGGGAGGAATGTAGCGGGACTGAGCTAGTCGTGGTATTATTGTGTTGAATATACATGTAGTAGATATAATAGAGTGATTTACTGCCAGACTTTCTGGTCCGGATCTTTTAGCCTTGTGGTAGAACACTTGCTTTTCACCCGGGAGGGCCGGGTTCGATCCTCAGCCGGGGCACTCGGTGAGGAAGTGTTTTTTTTCTGGTGTTTCCTCCCTCCTGTTACAATACAATAAAATAAAGTAAGTTTATTACAGTTTTACACAATTTAAAACGTGAACAAAACCAATTAAATGGCGGTGCAAATGTACAGGAATCTGACCAAGTGTTCGTTTACGAAGATATGCCGTTTTTCTAAAAAACACAAGCCACCAGAAAACCAGACCCCTACTACAAAATACTGAAAATAGTGGGAGATCAGAAAACGTTAAATTTGACGATTTTAGGAACTCGTATTATTAATCATAATATCCCCTAATTCTAAACAAATTTACAAATGTCTTTTAGCGAATGAATCTAAATTTTGAAAAACAGAGAAATATTTACGCAGTTTACTTTCACCTGTTCACTTTCTTTCGATTTTGTTTTGTTACTGAAAAATTCTCGCCTCCAACACTGAAGATCTGCTAGTGACATACTTATCGCCCCTGAATTTTTCTAATGATTAATTTAGTGGAATAAAACCCGTTTTAGAATTTATTTAATTGATATTATATTTTTATTCATTTCAATTTCACAATATTTGCAAATTATGGTGCATAAATACACAAATAAAGAAATTCAACAGGAAGTGCCAGTGTTTACATCCGGGCATTGTTGCCGATGACAACAAGGGAAGCCATTTTTACCAAATACTAGACAAAACAGTTTTGCTGCATATTTTCTGGAGTTCACTTAATTAAACAAAATGGTAAGTAAAATACAACTATATCTTTATACTTGATGACATTCTTTACATCGAAAACAAACTCTGGATTTCGTTTTGTAGCTGTCAACAAGACTCAAAATGCATTTATCTCTTTATTTTGGAACCTTGGTTCTGAAATGATTTTTAGACAGCAACTATTTTCTTGATCTAACTGTTAAAAGGACACAGCTCTAAAATTGAGAAATAGAAACATGCAAAATATGTGCATTAACACATTAACATTGCTAGAATTCTTTTCCCGACACTTGTGTCTCGTGCCAAGGGGTGGGGGGGGGGGGGGGGGGTGGGTGTTGTTAATCGTCATGAACCATAAAAGTAAGTTGTTTTACCATTAAGTTTATACCTTCCAAAACGTTTTACAGTTCATGACCCTGGGCCCATCACCTTTTGTCCAGCTTGTTCCATAAACTGTCAATTATAAAACCATAAAGGAGGGATTGGCAACTTAACCTATGTCTAGTCTGACCAGCTAGTAATTCTATCAAATTGAAGAAAGACTTCCATTTTTACCTCCCGTTTACTTTATTATTTCAAGCAAGAATGCCTAGAAATGACAAAATAAATTTGTTTTGAACATTTCTATTAAAAATAGTTTTTTTTAAAAAAAAAAAAAAACACCTGTTGTTGTCGTTAACAATACTGGGTCTGTGAAGTTACACATATATATGTGAAACTTACATAGAATTTAATGGGTTAGGGATCAGTGTTGTTACAAAAGGAACTTAATAATAAGATGTTTATTTCTTGATGCAGAAGCTGAATGAATTGTAATGATATGATTAAAAGATGTATTAATAAAATTTGGTATATTTTTTCAGCCACCCAAAAAGAAGAAGAGTGGGAAGAAAGGTGGTAAGAAAGGCAAAAAGTCCGGAAAGGCAGCAAAATCCCCAGCAATTATTGATGGAATTCCAACAGAAGAGATGTCAAAAGAACAGGTATGACACTAAGTGATATATGTGTAACTGAAGGGAGGAAAAAAACCCAGAAAGATATACTTCTTCATTCATAACATTCATTAAAATTGTTTATAAAATAATCCAACCATTCTGATTTAGGAAGAAATACCAGTTCTGATGTTGAGAAAAATGAGTGACTGGTGTATTTAGACGATCCAATTTTATCGAAGAAGGGATAATAACACAGACCAATCCTATTACATGTATTATCACTATCATTTAGGCATAATAAATAATCATGTTTTCCTTTACTCAAGCAACCCTAAATTTTCATTCCTTACCCTCAAGATTTAAGACAATATTTTGGAAAGCACTGTTAAAGTTGGCATCCTTTCCCCATATGGTCAGTGTAAAAAAATTCCTACCGACAGACAAATTTTTCTACAAACAAAAGCAGAAACACAGATTTCTATTTTTGACCTTACAGACAATTACACAAGTTTTTCTTTAGTATATTCAATGTATATTTGTTCATTTTACAGCTGGAAGAACACATTGTCAGGCTTCGTGAAGAACTGGATAGAGAAAGAGAAGAAAGAAACTACTTCCAGTTGGAAAGAGATAAAGTCAACACATTTTGGGAAATCACAAAAAGACAACTGGAAGAGAAGAAAGCAGAACTCAGAAACAAAGACAGAGAAATGGAAGATAGTGAAGAGAGACATCAAACAGAAATAAAAGTAAGATTTTATTGACTTTAGCATTGATTCTAGTTTTAATTTGTTCCATTCAGAATTAATATAAATGGACACTGTGCACACTTTTTATAGTTTCGCTTTAAAATTAAATTTCCAGAATAATAAGAACATCTTAATAAATACAATATTCATCAATATATAAATTTTAATCAAGGAAAACCCCAAAACATGTAATCATAAACAGGGGTTCATAATTCCCTGTTCCCAAGGTCCGGGACCTATCAATTTTACATTGGGACCTTGCAATTTAAACTGTAAAAGTCTGATGGACCTGTGGCTTTTTACACAGATAATCTATATGATAACACAACTACACATGCATCTTTCAATGTTGAGACTGGCCTTTCAAAACTTTATGTGGGACCTGCCAAAAATAAAGACAAAAGGTCTTGGACCTTCTATTACAAAACATAATTTTGAACCCCTGATAAAGCACACACATGGATCTATTACAACAATGGCAACCAACAACCAACATGGACAAAGGATCATGGACATAAGGTAAATGTTTTGTTTATGTAACGGGGTTGAGTTTTCAAATAACTATGGTTCCATATTTGAACTACATGTACGTAATATAATCAATTAGTTTTCATTTTCTTTTTTTTTTATGTTTATTTTAGGTATATAAACAAAAAGTTAAACATTTATTATATGAACACCAAAACAACATAGCAGAACAGAAAGCGATGAGCGCGGCAGCATTAAAATTGGCACAAGATGAACACCGAGGTAACGAGACTGTGCTCAGGAAGGAGAAGAGAAGTCTTAAAGTAGAACTTAAAGAAGATGAGTTGGCACATGAAGACTATATTAAAAACATGAAAAAGGTAAGTTATCTCACAATCTAAGTTTCCACAAATTTGAAATTAATAGTAGCCAAATTTCCAAAATGTGTGTGTGAAGATATACAAGTATTTTTTTTCACAAATTTTCTAAAATAGATTACCAGATACATTTTGAAAGAATTTATTAGAAATGAATAGTTAATGTTGAGTTTAGCTGATAGACAATGAAATACAATGGTTCTCTGATAAACTGTTTTCTCAAATAACGTTGATAATTCAAGATTATTGTTAAGTCCGAAAGTGTTTATTGGAGAAATGATGTCAGGAATCTTTTACCTATATCAAGGCAGTCAGTCCTGGGATGGTAGAGAAAACCAGAGTGTCCAGAGAAAACCATTGACCTTTAACAAGCAGATAAATAAACCTTTTATATGTGTCCCTTAAAGCATTACTTGAATTATTATGATTGCAATTTACACTTGTATGTCACTATTCATATATAGTTTCCTGTTCTTAAATATGAAATTTGTAAACCTTTCTGTATATTGGGACTTTTTACTTGCAGTAAGAACATTGCAATGTAATTTTGTATCTTTCTATTTATAGAAACATGATGAAGAAATTACTGAATTAAGAACAGATTTTGAACGTCAAGCTCGTGAAATTGAGGCTAAATATGAGAAGAAAATGCGGGCATTACGGGATGAACTGGATCTACGAAGAAAAACCGAAATTCATGAAATTGAGGAGAGAAAGAATGGACAAATTAATGAACTTATGAGAACTCATGAAAAAGCCTTTAGTGACATAAAGAATTATTATAACGACATCACATTAAATAACTTAGCACTTATTAACACACTTAAGGTAGGTCATATTTGGCTATAGAATTTTGAAATACTAATTACTGGTACTTACAGGTCTTCTTCTGGTCTCTGTCCATCAACCACTATACTCTGGTCCATATTTTCATTTTTACAGTCATGAATGTTGCTTTCAGTTTTCAGATTGGTCTCATAGTTTTACAGTATTTCATGGTTGCACCATAGATTATCCAATCTGTATTTGAATGTTTTAATGACTTTAGCATTAATTACATATTGTGACAGGTTAAGGTTGTTCCAAGTCCTGTTTAAACCTGTCCATTTTTGATGTTGAGTATGAATTTATCAAGTATAATGAGACATTAAAAATAAAAAAAATTAAAAGTGTAAACTTTTATTTAAAATTACCTAGATTGTTGCATTTGTTGATTCAAATTAGCTATCATCGTTTCCCAGCATTTAGACTTATAAAATAATCCATGTAACTTCTGTGGCCAGTTGTTCGAAACTTGATTAGCTTAATTGGTTAAAAAAAACTTTGATTTTTGCATAAATAACAGGTTCTTCTTGATATATTCCTTTAAAAGATTTTATTGATAATCTTAGAAAATTTTAAGATAGAATTTATGTATTTTAAACATTTTGTCCTCTATTTCAAGAACAATTATACAGATTATACATATTATTAAAAAACATCATTTTGGATTTGACTGACTGATGTATAAAATATTCTAAACTCTCTTTTTTAGGATCAAGTAGAGGAAATGAGAAGAAAGAAGGAAGAAATGGAGAAGAAGAAACTAGAAAAGGAAGCAGAAAATGAGATGTTGAAGAAACCATTACAGAAAGCTAAGGAAGAAGTCGAGGAATTACAGAAACAATTAGCTAATTATGAAAAAGATAAAGAAACATTAAGAGTAGGTTATTTTAGACATTTATAGGCATAGACAAGGATTAGACATCATAGGTCTTCTTAACTACTAAGTTCTATCTCTCAGACAGATCAGTGTGTCTAAACACCATATTCATGAGAATATTGCACTATTAATTTTCATGTTTTGAACAAATTATACTTTTTTTCTGATAAGCAACTCATATTTTTCCCACATGTGTTTATCAAAACCAGGTTTAGAGCTTATTATGTCCCCCAAGCGGAAGGGGGAAGGGGGGGGGGGCATGTAGTGTTTACTTCATTTTTTTCCACCAACAATTTGTCTGCCACTTTTCTTGAAAAGTATTTATCAGATCTTTATGAAACGGTCACAGGAACAATCTTTGGGTGGAGTAATTGTGCTATTGACCATTTGTATTTTGAATCATACACATGGTCAAGAAAACATAGAATTCCCACTTTGAGTTCGTTAGGTGAACCATTTTAGTTATAATTTGTTATGATTATCTTTGTTCCAAACATGGGGAACTTTTTACATATAAGTTTTAAAATATTTTCTCATTTAATGCTGTTTATTTTAGATGACAAAAGCTAGGTTGAGATTCACAGAAGATGACTTCAAGGCCATGAAATGGGAACATGAAGTACTTGAACAAAGGTTTGAAAAGGTAAATATATATACATATACATGTATAAATATTGTGTTGATGTAAGAAAAGACTAAATATACAGCATTTAGATTGAATGGATCTTTAAAGAACATTAAAGAGGGCATGTAAAAGTGGCTTATGAGCAGGTAGACTTCTATTTGACATTTACTGAAGTTTACCGGGTCTCCACTAATTTGAAATTAGAAGTAGCCAAATTTCCAAAATTTGTAAAATATAGTCCCTTTTAAATTTTCACAAATTTGCTAAAGTAGGTTCATATTTGAAAGAATTTCTCAGAACTTAGTAGCCAATGTCGATTTAGCTACTAAGAATGGAAACATAGCTTGATATTCAGGGATTGAAATTGTTCAAAATCTCAAAGAGTCAAACTATATAAATACATAACTGATTCTTGCCTAGATTAATTTCCCCAAGAGTAAAACACATAGTTTTATCAAATAGAATATATATTATATATATATATATATATATATATACAATTTCAGTTTTGAGTAATATTACAATAAGAAAATTATTTTTTGACCAGCACATGAGTTTAGAAAATGTTTTGGTCATTTAGAAATGATGTAATCCAATATTTCAGTTTCCTAAATTTCTTTTGTATAGTTTGTTTGTTAGGGAAAAATAAAATCCTGTAAATATTTATAATTATTTTATAATCAGAAAGTCAACATGTCATTTTTATCTATCTTATTTATAGACACAATATGAAAGAGATGATCTGTATAAAAAGTTTGTGAAAGCCATTCACGAGGTACAACAAAAGAGCAACTTCAAGAACTTGTTGTTAGAGAAGAAGTTATCTGCCCTTGCTGACACTCTAGAAAAGAAGGAGGCTCAACTCAATGAAGTTTTGTCAGCATCCAATCTGGATCCAACAGCTCTCACAGTCGTTACAAGGAAACTGGAGGTTAGTTGTTTTGCTGATGAAGTTGTGTGTGTAAACTGCGGTCACATCCCTTCTTAGTACTGGATCAAGTGCTAACATAATTCGGAAAATTAATGTTGCTTAATGTCATTTTGGGAAAAATTTAATAAAGCTCTTTAACAGAAATATAAAGTTTATGATTTGAACTTGAATTATTCAAATTGGAAAAATTCAGCTATATATTAATAAAAAATATAGTTTTTTGGGCCAAGTTTTTGTTCTCAAAATGAAGCAAGTTTGACAGCTCTGGTTCGAATGTATTAGTATTTTAAAAAGCATCAAGCTTATTTCACTCATTTTGAGACTTCAGACAGAAGATTTGACACGATTCAGTGTCAGTCCCCACTTGGTCACCAAGACCCCCAATTGAGATTGGAATTACACAGAATATAATGAAGAGTAATTCTTGTGTGGTTCTAGTTAAATTCTGAGAATTTGTTTAAAGTTGAAGCATACTAGTAACAGTTTCACAAGTTTTATACAAGACTAACACTTTTTTGATTCTGTATTTCAGGATGTATTAGATTCCAAGAACAGTGCTATCAAAGATCTCCAGTATGAGTTGGCTAGAGTATGCAAGGTAAATTTTATATATTGTAGTGCTAATTTTCATAACATTTACAACTACATTTTTGTTGTAAAATGGCTGATCATCTTTTTCTGTACAGCAAAAACGAATGGATGTTTCAATCAAGTTCTATTCAATTGTCTCCCTTTGACAACTTATTTCTTATGTCCTCTAAACGCCTATAATGTTTTCTTAATTTCTTCTGCCAACATTTTGCCCGCTGCTTTGTTGAAAACTATTTAACAGATCTTTATGAAACTACACAGCAACAATCTTTGGGTGCCAATGTCTAATGGCTTTTCTGATTTTTTATCATGCACATGGTTTGGGATATCCCAGTTAGGGATTTGTTTGAGGGAAACTTTTGACATAACACCCCATATCAGTTACCGGTATAACTTGTTTATAGTAAAATGATGGTTGATCTTTCTGTTCTTAATGTTACAGTAAGTTCCAATCAATTAAGTTGTATTTAATTATCTCCCTTTGAGACTAATTTATTGCATTTGTATAATTATTTATTTACAGGCTCATAATGATCTGCTGAGAACGTATGAAGCTAAACTGACACAATTTGGTATCCCAACAGAAGAACTTGGCTTTAAACCACTAGAAAGCACCGTTGGAGGACAAGCCCTTGGTCAAGGACCTGCTGGTCTTGTGTCCGCTCCTTCCTAACTTTATCAGGATCTGAAGAAAACAAAAACATTCCGTCCAACGTAATGACCAATCATGTGATAAAATTTTAAGAGTTATTTTACATTATTCCATATTTGGAAATGACTCGCATTTTACTAGTAATAGAAGAAATGTTTTAACAATCATTTCAAAGAACTGAGAAATAGCTCGAAGCATTTTTATCTCAAAACCCATTTCCAAAGATGTTAAAAAAGCTTAACTTTTTTGTTAACATTCAAATGAGTTTTTTAAAATCAGGATAGATAGAAATAATAATTTTTATTTTTATCACAAATATTTTAACAAAGACTTCCACTATTATAAAATTTTGTTTTTAAAAAAAATTATCAACCAGTCTGATTTTATAATAAATGTGGTTTTGTGGTCTATTAAGTTATTAACTGTTAAAGAAGTAACTGTGATATTGTGAGGTGTTTATACACAAATTGTAAATAAGAAAATTCTATCTATATAATGATTTATTTGTAAATAAATTATACATTCAAAAACAGAATTAAATTTGTCAATTTCTTTTATGGTAAAAAAATCATAACCATGACAAAATCACCATGATGGTATAAAATCAAAATTTTTAGCTCATCTGAGCCAAAGACTTAGTTGAGCTATTGCAATCTATCACTGACCGTTGTGCGTAAACTTAACATTTTAATCTTCTTCTCCAAAACTAGAGTCAAATTTGATGAAACTTGGTGATTATCATGTCTGGGTAACAGGCTTTCAAAATTGTGTTCGAGTTATGGTTCTCTCAACAAAATGGCTACCACTACCAAAAATAGCCAGGCAAATTTTGTTTATTTATTTGGATTCAGGACACCTGGGAACATTAAAATTGTGTTTTTCATGAAAATTGGACGAAAAATAGGTTCAAAGGTCAAGGTCACTGGTGAGCATTAAGGCCTAGTTTTAATTTTACTATTACTGTACATTTTCTACTACTTGTTGACCTTTTTTAGGCACTCCAATTTTCTCCACCATCCCTGAACTGACCTCTATGCAAATTAAATACTCTTGCAAATACATTTGTTTTGTATGAGAAGTTCATAAATACTTTATAAACTTCTGATAAAGGATTCATCATCTAACCAAAGACTGAAATTTTATCTTGTGTATGATGCTGAGCGACAGACTTAGAAATTGACGGATCGTCGACCACGCCCACAATGTTCTGACAAATGGCCGACATGCTTGATTTATACACAAAAACAATGAAAACTCGGCCTGAATTGTGCCACTTAATGACATCACAGACACTAGTATGTCATTATTTGCTGTGCCGCTGATTTGGTACTGTGATGGCGGTCAGTGTGGGAACATAATAGGCATGGCCAGCGATACCTCAATTGCTCAACAACAGCCTTTTCTTTTTAGGGACTTCAGGTCTAAAATTCTGCTCTCATAATAACTCTCATCAACTTTTGTCATGTTCTTGGCCCCAGTACACATTTGTCTTTCAGCTGTCAAGCTTTATTTTACATTTTAAGCATTTTCTCAAACATGGCTGTGACATATCAGTACATTCTATTCAGAAAGAAAATTTCCTTGTCCCTTTTCTCCGATTATTGCCAAATCAAATTACTTATATATATATTTCTCAATAAAATAGTATTAAATTAGTTGACATCTAATACAAATCATCTACTTATCATTCTTGTACAAAAAAATTTATATTCACACCTTCATTTTTCAACTCTACTTCTTATCTTAAGACTCTTACATGTTTATAAACACTGCCATATCGCTGATGCACTATACCCATTCATTTTGTGGATCTTTCTATATGAACTTTTCCTAATGAAAGGTCAAACAGACAGGTTGTTTAGGTATCACTAAACAGTTTCTGCCATTTTCTAACTAGAAAAACCGGTATACACATGTCAAATTTGAATAACTTCACTTATTGGAAACAAGGTGCATATGTTTGGTTTTTTAAAGACATATGACAAGATTATAAGATATCTAACACATATGGAAAAATTGTCGAAATGTGAAATAAAATGGCTGCAAAAGGCAAGGAGACGCAACTCTTCCATTACAAAAATTGTCCAAAAATACCCAAAATGTGCAATTTCACGCTAAAATATGATGTGTTTCCAGTTTATTTAGGGTGGTAACATTATATCATTCAAAACTTTAAAAGCGCTCTTTATTGATGCAATAAAATAGCACGTTATGCTAGTTTTCAAGATAAACTAAATATAAAAAATGGTGCTAAAATCGCATTACGAAAGGCTGTCGAAATGTTCATGTAGTTTCATATTTCTTCAAAAATATTTTACGAACATTTAGACCCACTCTTTCAATGTATTTACGGTACTTTTTGTTCATTTGAAATGCAAAACACTTAAGTGGTAGGGTGATTTATGTTGCCATGGCAATTTTTACCGAGTAATTTCATGGTTAGACTGTTTCGTGAGACCTTACCTATACAGTGAATCATATATTAGCATCCATGTTTAATAGGTGGTCTTCATATGGTAGGATGATCTCTATAAATATACTTGATATCAATTCTTTTGATAATAAAGACTTTAGTGGTGGGGGGGGGGGGGGGGGGGGGGGGGGTGGGTGTGTGTGTTAAAGTTCCAAATATTACATTTTAATTTCATATTACAATGTTGGTAAACATGTTTACAAAAAATAAATAATAAAACTTGAGGACTTTTTAAAATTCATTCAAGTACTTATCCAGGCAAATCACAAATTAAGGACTCTACAAGGTCTGTGTGAACCCCATGTAAAATTTATAGATGACAAGTGTGTACGGTAAATGGGGTTTGTCACTGTACCTCATGATCAATACCTCAACGTTTGTGTGGAACATTTTGAAAAATGACAATGTCAGATTCCCGGAAGGATGTCGTTTTCGCGGGAAAATGTTGTCTCATGTTATTCCATATCGATTGGAAAAAGTGTTTCACACAAACATTAGAAGGTATCATGTGGTACAGTGGCGAACCCCTTTCAAGGACTTTTCCAGGTCTGTGCGAACCCTGTATAATAATTTATGGATGGCAAGTGTGTAAATTACCGAAAAAAAAAAAAAAAAAAAAGCAAGTCTGTATTACATTAAACCAATTATTTATTTAACAAAATTCCACATCTTCAATGTCAACACATGAAAAAAAGTTTAACAAAATCTGTCTATGAAAATAACATGCACAACCTTACTCAATCATTACCGATGCTGCCATCCAGGAAAAACCAGAGAGTAAACTCAGGAAACCTGTGTCCGAAGATATTGCAGACAACAGTTCATGAGAAGTGTTCAGACCTACACTTGAAACTTATACAACATAATAAATAATAAGTAAAAAAAAAAAGTGCAACAATTCCTAGATTTTCAACAAATTGTACTGAAAATCTAGGAACAATTTTACTCCATTTTCCATAAGACAGTCTAATAAAAAAATGTACACATGCAATAATTCCTAGATTTTAAGCACATTGGTTAAAAATTAGGAATTATTGCCTCTCATCATGTCAATCACTACTAATGAAGAATCAGACCTAGAAACCGAGGAATAACATTTTTTAACCAACACAGGTGCACTGATGTATATAAAAAGATTTTAAAAAAAAATCAATTTAGTATGTTTCTCGATGGAAGGTAACATAACCCTTTACAAGTAGTGACAATGTTATAAAAATGTTAATTTAAAAAAAAAAGGTTAAGCATGATTAGTACTGATTAGTGGTTGTTAATGCTTGTCATTACTTGTTCATCAATAACAAATATACAAAGTGTATATGCCAAATATTTCATAGTTATACACCAATGACTTCTGGTCAATTTAAAAACACTAAACCCAAGTTTCTGATTCTGATCCTGGATCAGCAGTGTCCGGATCAAACTGATGAAAGGATGACAATCTGATATTGATGTCAAAAAATGAAGAGGATTGAAAAAAAGATACCAAAAATAAAATACAACATTAAAAGAAGATACTAGCATATGCTGTTTGCATAGTATTTGGAGTGCTTTTTTTTTTACAAATTCTTTTTTCACATTTAAATGTACAGAAGTTTTAAATTCTGTGGCCACTATTTACACATGTGGATATCAACATGTTTAATGTCTATAGATAAATTCTTCAGTCTTTTGAATTTGAAATTGTGGATGTGGTGCAGGAAATTCATGAATCCATGCTGGTGTGGTGATGTTGTACCTAAAAATACAAGAAATGAAAATTTATATTAAATATTTTTACAATAGTAATCAGAGCATATAAAACAACTGCCCTTTTTTATTGATATAACAAATAAAAAGGGGTCACTGACAGAAATAATGAGGTCTATTAAAAGAAGAGTAGTTGAGTTGAGTAATGCAGGGCTCCAAGTAGCGAGTAAATTACTCGCATATGCGACTAAAAATCAGATATGGCTAGTAAATTTCTGATGCACTCGCCAAACAGCGATCAATAAATACAGAGGCTGCGACCGAAAATTTATTTTTTGTACTGAAAAGATTGTTTTATAACCAGGAGATGAACATGTAAACATCGTTTTTAGCCAAAAGATGATCATGTAAACAATGTAATTTGGTACACCTCGGCTGCTAGTGTTGTATACAGTTTGTTTATAGCCCCTGCTCATATACACAGGAACCCCATCTGTGTTATGCAGGTCACACAAACGCTTGTAACTTATGATAATCCTTGCTAATATACAAACGTACAACGGATTGCACATTGCTATAGAAAACAACATGGCCAAACAAGCCAGCAGGACATAAGGGAAATTGTCCTCGTTCGGTTTCGGCACACCATCCATTCCGAATCAAAATGTGTTGCCGATAATGAACAACAAATGCCCACTGCCGCATCAAGCGAGCCAAAGTTTTTAGCAAAATGGTGTAATGAATTTTCTCGGTTGTATGTATAGAATGCGCAATTGTTGTCAACAAAAATGAAGGTGGCCTACAAAGAATGGCCAGAAGACTTTGTTATGATCTGGATCTTGATGAGTGATGATATGCGACTTCCGCTGGCACACAGTTATTTGTCAAATGTTATTATGCTTTCAATTTGAATTAAAAGTTTTACAAATTCAGCTTTTTTGTATCATTGCATGATCACGGGGAACTTTTGTTTTGGCGACCAAAATATTAAAGCCTGGCTAGTAAATTTTGGCCTTGGCTAGTAAAAATAAAACATGGTAGCCAGAAGGCTAGTGAAAACCAAATCCTACTTGGAGCCCTGTAATGGTGTTTAAGTCCCAGTCAAGAATATTTCACTTGTATTGAGATGTCAACTTTGGGCGAAGGTGCAGAAATTTTGCATGTGCGAAGTGCTTATGGCATACTACAACAAGGTTCTTTATCATGCCATGCCTACTGTTACACTGGACCTCATTTTAAGTTCCCATCTGAAAGAACTGTGACTTTCTGAATAATGCTGAGTGCTTGGCTAAATGAACAATCACTACCCACTTTTCAAGTTTTGGATCAGACTCGGTCAGGGTTCAAACCAACAACCTTCCACTTACTGAGCAAGCACTATCAACCTAGCTACCAGTGGTTAAAACAAGAGTAAAGTGTCAATATGACACATATGCCTGCTATAGAGACCACATGTCTATTAAATTAAAACCTCTAGACCGCCTGCCTATTACAGTAAAACCTGCTATAGAGACCATCTGTCTATTAAAAAAACTGTTTAAGAGACTTTGCTTATATTTCAAGCAAAAAGAGACCTCTATAAAATACAAGAGGTCTATAGGCCTTATCGCTCACCTGGATATGTCCCATATCTTCCTCT
Source organism: Anadara kagoshimensis (assembly GCA_021292105.1). Classification (NCBI taxonomy): domain Eukaryota; kingdom Metazoa; phylum Mollusca; class Bivalvia; order Arcoida; family Arcidae; genus Anadara; species Anadara kagoshimensis. Next base: position 31,501,257 of record CM037875.1, on the reverse strand, counting down.
TGAATTTGGCACAAAACACTTATGTCACATCACCTCTTGAAATACCATGAGCAGAAAGTTATTCTTAAAATGAATATTATTTTTACCTTTTGTATTTTCATTAACTGTTAAATCATTTGTCAATCATCTGGAGAATATAACACCGGTATCATCTGATCCTCATTATAATGTCAGGCAGGTGTCCATGTGTTAAGAAAAACAAGCAAAAAGCTAAACAAATTTACAAATAAACATTAATAGTGTAATCTGTAGTTTACCTCGAATAGGAACAAAATCTGTGGTCTTCACCTGAAAAATAAACAAAATCTGTGATCTTGGCCTAAAAAATGAACAAAATCTGGTCTTCAACCTAAAAATGAACAAAATCCAGTCTTTGCCTAAAAAATAAACAAAATCCAGTCTTTGCCTAAAAAATAAACAAAATCTGTGATCTACAACTAAAAATAAACAATATCCGTGATCTTCACCTAAAAATAAACAAAATCCATGATCTTCACCTAAAAATAAAGAAAATCTGTGGTCTTTGCCTAAAAAATAAACAAAATCTGTGATTCTCACCTAAAAATAAACAAAATCTGTGATCTTCACCTAAAAAATAAACAAAATCTGTGATCCTCACCTAAAAATGAACAAAATCTGTGATCTTCACCTAAAAAGAAATGAATAACATATAAATTGAAAAAATACAAATTAAGTGAAATAATCTTGACTGGCAAATCACATCCTGCCTGTATTTCCACCCTACAGGGCAATACTAGTATGTTGATGCTTAGTTTCTTATCACTGTCTGCCATCTATAGGTAGCAGGATTGTAATATCAAGTGAAATAATCTTGACTTTTAAGCTTGAGATGCCATCATTCAATTTCTTCTGCTGTTAATATCCAATGACTTCCATATTTCTGCCTGCCAGGTTGATTCCGGGAATCATAATACCAACCAGACCCTCGTTGCATTATGGTTCCACTCAACGTTCACTCTAGCGCACGATCCAATGGGACAAGCCTGGTTCCTCGAGTTCCTCTGAAGAGGTGGTTATCCACACTGACCTACTAGAAAACAAAAGCATAGACATTATCGCAATCAGAAAAGAAATGATTTATTACAATATAAGTGAATATATTCTTGCTTTGGAAAGCATGTCTGCTATGCCTTTAGTTGAATTGGGATACAAGTGAAACAATCTTGACAAAGTAAAATTCACCCTGCCTGCACTTTCATATAGGGCCAACATTTATGTGTATGTCCCAATATAAAGTACTGGCTTTAATTGGAGAATCTGCCATCATGAATCATGACATTTACGATTGTAATATCATTTAGTGAAATAATCTTGACTTTTGGCAAATTACTTCAAACTCGAGATGCTAGTTCCCTAGCAAATGCATCTATTAACTTGGCCATTATTGGAGATCTGCCATCATTTAATCTTTCCCTGCTGTGAATCTTAAATGAATGACTTTCAGCTTGCCAGGTCAATTACAAAAAAAATACCACGAGATCCTTGATGCTTTGTTTCTTCTTGTCTCCTGGCGTCATCATTTGGGGCACATCTGGTTCCTTGAAGTCCAATACATCCTTCGTTATCTGTAAAACCATAACTTGACATTAGCCAATGTCAGAGAAAAAAAACCCACAAAACCCAGAAAAACAAGTGAAATAGACCACTGATGATATTCTCAACTATTGATAATTAACCTATGGATAAAGTGGAAATGGTACAAGTAATTATAGTGTTTTTTAAAAAGAAATTTGGATTTTTATCACCCCACACATCTCACAATTTATAGAGTAAGCACTCTACCAACTGAGCTACCACAGTGGTTAAAACAAGAGTAAAGTGTCAATATGAGGCATGCTATAGAGACCACCTAACTTCTAGACCACCTGTCTATTGAAGTAAAACCTGCTATAGAGACCACCTGTCTATTAAAAACTCTTTAAGAGACTCTCCTTATATTTCAAGCAAAAAGAGACCTCTATAAAATAGAAGAGGTCTATGGGCCTTATCGCTCACCTGAGAATATGTCCCATATCTCCCTCTTGAATTTGGCACAAAACACTTATGTCAGATTACCTCTTGAACAGGGCTTCGGAAATTTCGGTCCGGCCCGTCGGACATTTTGTACAAGCAAAAAAAAAAAAAAAAAAAAAAAAAAAAAAAAAAAAAAAAAAAAAAAAATAAAAAAAAATAAAAAAAAAGGTCCTCGGCACAGGGGTGTCTATGCGTGCAGTGCATGTTGTGGATTATTTTATTTTGACAACAAACAACCTATTTTTTTGAGCTACCGCGATTGCCAATTTTAATCCATGTGCATTGTTACATTACTACACGACAATGTTTATTGCGTGTGTATTAGGTGAGATCTAAGACTAAGACGTTTACTGCTTTTCTAAGCTTCCGCGATATGCTGTTATTATCAGTATTCGTTACTGTCCACGATGTTTGATATTGCACGTCCGCCATATTGTTTACTAACAATCGGGAATTTAAGTATTCCGAAGATACACGAATTGTAATTAGAACATTATAGCGAGAGGTTCTAAATAGGAATTCAGGTATCACGAATCACGATATAACGGGAACTGCTTGACGAGGTTCCAATATATTTATGTGAATGAAAGATATTAATGCCGAAACTTTTATTAAAATAAAATTTAATCGCGTTTCTTTATTTATTAATAAAGAAACAGTCACGAAGCGCGTAGTAGGTAATTTTTAACACCCCACGTGGAACCTCTTTGATAACAAACCGTCACCTTGACCGAGACTCGTTATGGCTTCCGTAATCAACACAGTTACAACCATGCACTTATTTTTAAACAAACACACGTTTAAAGAAAGTTATAATGATTCGGACTGGGAAACAAAAGAAAAAGACACGCGGCACGCGACGACTTCAGTCCACAGGTATTTACTGATTAATAAACAATCACCTGATTATTAGATCTTACTGTTGTGGACAGGTAAACGCGTGGTAAGGACAATACACTTACTGTAGTGAAGTCGGGTAGAGTTTAAAAGACCGACAGACAGACTAGCGGTAGTTTACTTTTGTCGGACCGAAAACTGATTTGTCCGTTTAATATTTCTGTTGTAAAATTGAAAATGTCTGAAAAAATGTCCGACTGGCGATTTTTTACGTCGGTCAAAATAATTTTTTGTCGGACATGTCCGGCAAATATGACCGTTTCCAGACCTCTGCTCTTGAAATACCATGAGCAGAAAGTTATTTCTAAAATGAATATTATTTTTACCTTTCGTATTTTCATTAACTGTTTAATCATTTGTCAATCATCTGGAGAATATAGCACTGGTATCTTCTGATCTTCATTATAATGAGTTAAGAAAAACAAGCAAAAAGCTAAACAAATTTAGAAATAAATATTAATAGTGTAATCTGTAGTTTACCTTGAATAGAAACAAAATCTGGTATTAACCTGAAAAATATAAAAAATCTGTGATCTTCACCTAAAAATAAACAAAATCTGGTCTTTGCCTAAAAAATAAACAAAATCTGATCTCCACCTAAAAAAAATCAAAATCTGTGATCTTCACCTAAAAATAAACAAAATCTGTGATCTTCACCTAAAAGTAAACAAAATCTGATCTACACCTAAAAATAAACAAAATCTGATCTACAACTAAAAAATAAACAAAATCTGTGATCTTCACCTAAAAAATAAACAAAATTTGTGATCTTCACCTAAAAAATAAACAAAATCTAATCTTTGCCTAAAAAATAAACAAAATCTGTGATCTTCACCTAAAAAATAAACAAAATCTAATCTTTGCCTAAAAAATAAACAAAATCTGTGATCTTCACCTAAAAAGAAATGAATAACATATAAATTGAAAAAATACAAATTAAGTGAAATAATCTTGACTGGCAAATCACATCCTGCCTTTTTTTTCACCCTAGGGCAATACTAGCATGTTGATGCCTGAGGTGCTTAGTTTCTTATCACTGTCTGCCATCTATAGGTAGCAGGAGGATTGTAATATCAAGTGAAATAATCTTGACTTTTAAGCTTGAGATGCCATCATTCAATTTCTTCTGCTGTTAATATCCAATGACGTCCATATTTCTGCCTGCCAGGTTGATTCCGGGAATCATAATACCAACCAGACCCTCGTTGCATTATGGTTCCACTCAACGTTCACTCTAGCGCACGGTCCAATGGGACAAGCCTGGTTCCTCGAGTTACTCTGAAGAGGTGGTTATCCACGCTGGCCTACTAGAAAACAAAAGCATAGACATTATTGCAATCAGAAAAGAAATGATTTATTATGATATAAGTGAATAAATTCATGACCGGGAAAGCATGTCTGCTATGCCTTTAGATGAATTGGGATACAAGTGAAACAATCTTGACAAAGTAAAATACACCCTGCCTGCACTTTCATATAGGGCCAACATTATAGTGCATGTCCCAATTCAAAGTACTGTCTTTAATTGGAGAATCTGCCATCATGAATCATGACATTTATGATTGTAATATCAAGTGAAATAATCTTGACTTTTGGTAAATTACTTCGAGATGCTAGTTCCCTGGCAAATGCATCTATTAACTTGGCCATTATTGCAGATCTGCCATCATTTAATCTTCCCCTGCTGTGAATCTTAAATGAATGACTTTCAGCTTGCCAGGTCAATTACAGAAAAAATACCACAATGAGATCCTTGATTCTTTGTTTCTTCTTGTCTCCTGGCGTCATCATTTGGGGCACATCTGGTTCCTTGAAGTCCAATACATCCTTCGTTATCTGTAAAACCATATTTTAACATTAGCCAATGTCACAGAGAAAAAAACCCACAAAACCCAGAAAAACAAGTGAAATAGACCACTGATTATATTCTCAACTATTGATAATTAACCTATGGATAAAGTGGAAACTGTACATGTAATTATAGTGTTTTTTAAAAGAAATTTGGATTTTTATCACCCCACACATCTCACAACTATAAAATAGGCCTTTTCTACCATTCTTTTACCATTAGTGCAAGAAAAATAAGTTCTATAAGAGTGTAATAAGTTTTTTAATCCACATTTCCATTCAACTGCTAATACTGTACAAGAATCATTTGTGAGGAATATTCCTGATTTTCACAGTGACTCTTATTACCGTGAATATATCTTATAGGGTCAGAACAGAAATAGTTTAGGTCAAAACCACGAGTTTCCTGCTGCTAACATTTCCTTTAAGCTATAACATGTTAATGTTTTCTCACATGCTCAGACTTTTTTTCACTTGTTCAAATGACAACCATAATACTACTGCTAAAACTATAAATTATGTGATCATTGAGCATATTATACATAGTTCATCAGTTATTCATGTACGTGACATTACATGGCCCCATTTTTTATCTTTCTATTCTGCTTTGCAGTTCATTCAATATGCAACCACTGCAGTAGCTCAGTTGGTCGAGTGCTCGCTCCGTGAGAGGTTGTGGGTTCAATCCACGGCCGGTTCTGACCCAAGACTTGAAAGTGGGTAGTGACTGTTCTTTTGCCAAGCACTCAGCATTATGAAATGAAAGTCAAAGTTCTTTGGGATGGGAACTTAAAATAAACAAGGTCCCATGTCACGTTGGGCTTGGCACGCTGTATAATGCCATCAGTGCAATGCACAGGCAAAATTTCTGCACCTTTGCCTATAGATGGTGACGTCTCGATATAAGTAAAATATTCTTAACTGGGACGTTAAACACCATTACTACTACTCATTCAAAATGCTCTTCCTGACTCGCTCATAATACCGAATGAAAACACTCAATAGAATGTTTTTTCTTATGGAGCAGAATAAGATGAAAACGCAATTTTCAAAGTTTTTATGTTTCTGTGACCTTGACATTTCAAATTTGATACACGACATTCTCTTTCCATACTGTATATATCTTGTAAATATTTCTTCAATAAAGTTATAGGGCGTTTCTACAAAAGTAACGCTATATACCCCGGCTATATTTATGGCTGAGGCAAATGTCACTAACGAGTTACCCCCACATGTAATGTGAGCTGCGACAAATTTTTAAGAGGACATCAAAACAATTTTCATTTCAAATGCATTTTGTGCCTGTTGGGGCCTAACACAGGACCGATACTATGGGTCCCTTTGATGTATTAAAAGAATTAAGTCTAAAACTATATACAGTCCCTTTGATGTATTAAAAGAATTAAGTCTAAAACTATATACAGTAACACCTGCTTTAGAGACCACCCATCCATTTAATTAAAACCAGAGTTAGAGACCACCTGTCTATTAAAGTAGAACCTCTTCTAGACCACCTGTCTATTAAAGTAGAACCTGCTTTGGAGTCCACCTGTCTATTAAAGTAAAACCTGCTATAGAGACCACCTGTCTATTAAAAAACTGTGTTTAAGAGACTTGTATTTGAAGCAAAAGATCTCTATAAAATACAAGAGGTCTATGGGCCTTATCTTTCACCTGAGGATGTCGCATATCTCCCTCTTTTAAATTTGGCACAAAACACTTATGTCACATTACCTCTTGAAATACAATGAGCAGAAAGTTATTCTTAAAATGAATATTATTTTTACCTTTTGTATTTTCATTAACTGTTTAATCATTTGTCAATCATCTGGAGAATATAGCACTGGTATCTTCTGATCCTCATTATAATGTCAGGCAGGTGTCCATGTGTTAAGAAAAACAAGCAATAATCTAAACAAATTTAGAAATAAACATAATTAGTGTAATCTGTAGTTTACCTTGAATAGAAACAAAATCTGTGGTCTTCACCTGAAAAATAAACAAAATCTGTGGTCTTCACCTAAAAACAAACAAAATCTGATCTTCGACTAAAAAATAAAGAAAATCTGTGATCTTCACCTAAAAAGAAATGAATAACATATAAATTGAAAAAATACAAATTAAGTGAAATAATCTTGACTGGCAAATCACATCCTGCCTTTTTTTCACCCTACAGGGCAATACTAGCATGTTGATGCCTGAGGTGCTTAGTTTCTTATCACTGTCTGCCATCTATAGGTAGCAGGAGGATTGTAATATCAAGTGAAATAATCTTGACTTTTAAGCTTGAGATGCCATCATTCAATTTCTTCTGCTGTTAATATCCAATGACTTCCATATTTCTGCCTGCCAGGTTGATTCCGGGAATCATAATACCAACCAGACCCTCGTTGCATTATGGTTCCACTCAACGTTCACTCTAGCGCACGGTCCAATGGGACAAGCCTGGTTCCTCGAGTTCCTCTGAAGAGGTGGTTATCCACGCTGGCCTACTAGAAAACAAAAGCATAGACATTATTGCAATCAGAAAAGAAATGATTTATTATGATATAAGTGAATAAATTCTTGACCGGGAAAGCATGTCTGCTATGCCTTTAGATGAATTGGGATACAAGTGAAACAATCTTGACAAAGTAAAATACACCCTGCCTGCACTTTCATATATGGCCACCATTATAGTGCATGTCCCAATTCAAAGTACTGGCTTTAATTGGAGAATCTGCCATCATGAGTCATGGCATTTACAATTGTAATATCAAGTGAAATAATCTTGACTTTTGGTAAATTACTTCGAGATGCTAGTTCCCTGGCAAATGCATCTATTAACTTGGCCATTATTGCAGATCTGCCATCATTTAATCTTCCCCTGCTGTGAATCTTAAATGAATGACTTTCAGCTTGCCAGGTCAATTACAGAAAAAATACCACAATGAGATCCTTGATTCTTTGTTTCTTCTTGTCTCCTGACGTCATCATTTGGGGCACATCTGGTTCCTTGAAGTCCAATACATCCTTCATTATCTGTAAAACCACAACTTTTAACATTAGCCAATGTCAGAGAAAAAAACCCTACAAAACCCAGAAAAACAAGTGAAATAGACCATTGATTATATTCTCAACTATTGATAATTAACCACTGGATAAAGTGGAAATGGTACAAGTAATTATAGTGTTTTTTAAAAAGAAATTTGGATTTTTATCACTCCTCACATCTCACGACTATAAAATATGCCTCTTTTAACAATGAAGTATCTTCTACCATTAGTGCAAGAAAAATAAGTTCTTTAAGAGTGTAATAATTTTTTTCATCCACATTTCCATTCAACTGCTAATGCTTGACAAGAAACATTTGGGAGAAATATTCTTGATTTTCAGTGACTCTTATTACCATGAATATATCTTATAGGGTCAGAACTGAAATAGTTTGGGTCAAAAACACTAATTTCCTGCTGCTAACATTTCCTTTGAGCTAAACCATGTTAATGTTTTACTTGATAAACAAGAAGCCAATAGGCTTTGTTCAAGCTCATCCAAGATGTAATTTTGTAATTCTGTCTTGGAAGAATTATATGACTCAAAATAATGTCCACAAATACAGGGCCAGCAGCCAAGATATCCTCCACTATTCTAGAACTGACTATCTTCATATGCCAAACTGGTTGTATGGTTCAAGCTAAATTAACTGGAACTGTTTCTCGAGAGCCAAATCACCCCCCCCCAAACATGGACCTCCTGACCCCTTGACCTTTGACTTATGCACATAAATTTGGTATTGGATATATATACCGTAAGGCTACATGCATATTATAAGTGTTTTTTCTTATTTTATTTAGTTTACTAATGTATAACATTAGACTTATGGCAAAATCAAAATACCATAGCAAACTAATTTGCAAGGGTAGGTGGATTAGTTTGGTTGGTTTGTTGCAATTTTGCAATTTAACCCAGCAAGTCAGGAGTTTTATATAGTGTTTCCTCCATTGGTTAGTGTTCTTGGATACAATGGTTTTATTTCCATTGTGGTTTAAGCTACAAATTGTTTTCTTTTATATCAAGTCCAAATAAGGATTGTTTTCTTAATACAGAAGCAGTCTGGTCTGGAAAAGTGGAAACAAGAGGCCCATGGGCCTGATACGCTCACCTGATAACTAACGGCTAGCTGATAGATTTAAAGAAAACATAAATACTAAACCCCAATGACTTTTTTATTTACATCATGATAACCATTGTATCGATAACTACAACATTCTAATATACATGCCTATACAAAAAGTTAATAGTTTTCAAGATCATTTCAGTATTGTTTCACATTTGTGACCTTGACCTTTGAACCCATGACCGTTTTTTATACATCAAAGTGACCGTTGTATCGATACCTACAACATTCTAACATACATGCCTATAAAAAAAGTTTATAGTTTTCAAGATAATAAAACATTTTGGTATTGTTTCGCATATGTGACCTTGACCTTTAAACCAATAACCTTTTTCTATACATCAAAATGATCATTGTATCAATACCTACAACATTCTAATATACATGCCTATACAAAAAGTTTATAGTTTTCGAGATAATTAACCATTTCGGTATTGTTTTGTATCTGTGATTCTAGAACTGACTATCTTCATATGCCAAACTGGTTGTATGGTTCAAGCTAAATTAACTGGAACTGTTTCTCGAGAGCCAAATCACCCCCCCCCCAAACATGGACCTCCTGACCCCTTGACCTTTGACTTATGCACATAAATTTGGTATTGGATATATATACCGTAAGGCTACATGCATATTATAAGTGTTTTTTCTTATTTTATTTAGTTTACTAATGTATAACATTAGACTTATGGCAAAATCAAAATACCATAGCAAACTAATTTGCAAGGGTAGGTGGATTAGTTTGGTTGGTTTGTTGCAATTTTGCAATTTAACCCAGCAAGTCAGGAGTTTTATATAGTGTTTCCTCCATTGGTTAGTGTTCTTGGATACAATGGTTTTATTTCCATTGTGGTTTAAGCTACAAATTGTTTTCTTTTATATCAAGTCCAAATAAGGATTGTTTTCTTAATACAGAAGCAGTCTGGTCTGGAAAAGTGGAAACAAGAGGCCCATGGGCCTGATACGCTCACCTGATAACTAACGGCTAGCTGATAGATTTAAAGAAAACATAAATACTAAACCCCAATGACTTTTTTATTTACATCATGATAACCATTGTATCGATAACTACAACATTCTAATATACATGCCTATACAAAAAGTTAATAGTTTTCAAGATCATTTCAGTATTGTTTCACATTTGTGACCTTGACCTTTGAACCCATGACCGTTTTTTATACATCAAAGTGACCGTTGTATCGATACCTACAACATTCTAACATACATGCCTATAAAAAAAGTTTATAGTTTTCAAGATAATAAAACATTTTGGTATTGTTTCGCATATGTGACCTTGACCTTTAAACCAATAACCTTTTTCTATACATCAAAATGATCATTGTATCAATACCTACAACATTCTAATATACATGCCTATACAAAAAGTTTATAGTTTTCGAGATAATTAACCATTTCGGTATTGTTTTGTATCTGTGACCTTGACCTTTGAACCCATGACCTTTTTCTATACATCAAAATGATTGTTGTATCAATACCTACAACATTCTAATATACAAGGCTATACAAAAAGTTTATAGTTTTCGAGATAATTAACCATTTCGGTATTGTTTCACATCTGTGACCTTGACCTTTGAACCCATGACTTTTTTCTATCATCAAAATGATCGTTGTATCGATACCGACAACATTCTAATATACATGCCTATACAAAAAGTTTATAGTTTTCGAGATAATTAACCATTTCGATATTGTTTTGCATCTGTGACCTTGACCTTTGAACCCATGACCTTTTTCTATACATCAAAATGATCATTGTATTAATACCTACAACATTCTAATATACAAGCCTATACAAAAAGTTTATAGTTTTAGAGATAATTAACCATTTCCGTATTGTTTCACATCTGTGACCTTGACCTATCAACCAATGCCCTTTTTCTATACATTAAAATGATCGTTGTATCAATACCTACAACATTCTAATATACATGTCTATACAAAAAGTTTATAGTTTTGAGATAATTTACCATTTCAGTATTGTTTCGCATCTGTGACCTTGACCTTTAAACCCATGTCCTTTTTCTATACATGAAAAAATTTGTTGTATCAATACCTACAACATTCTAATATACATGCCTATAAAAAAAGTTTATAGTTTTCGAGATAATTAACAATTTCAGTTATGTTTCACATCTGTGACCTTGACCTTTGAAGCCATGACTTTTTTCTATACATCAAAATGATTGTTGTTTCAATACATACAACATTCTAATATACATGCCTATACAAAAGTTTATAGTTTTCGAGATAATTAACCATTTCGGTATTGTTTTGCATCTGTGACCTTGACCTTTGAACCCATGACCTTTTTCTATACATCAAAATGATCGTTGTATCAATACCTACAACATTCTAATATACATGCCTATACAAAAAGTTTAGTTTTCGAGATAATTAACCATTTGAGTATTGTTTCACATCTGTGACCTTGACCTTTGAACCCATGACCTTTTTCTATACATCAAAATGATTGTTGTATCAATACCTACAACATTCTAATATACATGCCTATACAAAAAGTTTATAGTTTTCGAGATAAACCATTTCAATATTGATTCACATCTGTGACCTTGACCTTTGAACCCATGACCTTTCTCTATACATCAAAATGATCGTTGAATCAATACCTACAACATTCTAATATACATGCCTATACAAAAAGTTTATAGTTTTCGAGATAATTAACCATTTCAGTTATGTTTCACATCTGTGACCTTGACCTTTGAACCCATGACCTTTTTCTATACATCAAAATGATCGTTGTATCGATACCTACAACATTCTAATATACATGCTTATACAAAAAGTTTATAGTTTGAGATAATAATTATAATCAGAGGTAAAAAAATTAGGTCATGACCTTCACAATTGACCTTGACCTCAATTTGAAGATACTAACAAGAAGATGTCAAAACTGAAAACCCCACATCATTATCTGGTCAACGATTTTTTCAAAATTAAACGCAAAAATGCGTAACTTATTTTTTATCCGAATTTCACAAAATGAACAAACTATAGGCTTAAGACCCTAGAGAAACCAAATATCACATCAGATTTTTTCTCCAATCAGTACTTTCGGAGAAGAAGGTTTTTTAAGATTTTTGCACCCATAGGTCACCTTGACCTAGTTATGGTAGCCATAGCAACGCCACGAACAAATCTGAATTGCACCGGCCCATATATACTTCTGACAAAGTTTCATTAAAAACTGTCCAGTAGTTTCAGAGGAGAAGTCGAAAACAGGTGTTAACGACGCACGCACACACATACACACGCTGCGCTATGCCATAAGCTCACATGACCTTCGGTCAGCTGAGCTAAAAACCATTCAAGAATAAACAAAGGCTTATATCTAAACAAGCAAAATCATAATTTGTGAAGATTAATATGTATATTGCATTGTATACCTGTCCAATAAAATGGTGCTACATCGTCATCATGTTCATCTGCCTGGTTGCAGAATGAAACATCTATTTATGTGTACAAAATGTGTCACTGACTGATGATCTTTCTATTTATGGTCAACAGATGTTGATATTGGGTCTAATTCAACACACGTGTTTATCCAAATTCCTTAAATAAAAGAAATTGGGTACATTAGTGTATCTATATAGGTCATATGAAATAAGTGCCCTACGTGATAAATGCAGGGGGGGGGGGGGGAAAGAAAGAACGAACGGGACAACAAGTTACGGTTATTCAGCTCTTTCTACTCATAATTTCAACTTCTCTAACACCAACTTGCTGATTGGCGTTTCTTTTCTTAAATTTGAATTTGAATTTATGTAGTACAATAAACTCGGGATTTCAAACTCTGAAACCACTCAGCTTGATTGGCATTTCTTTTCTTGAACTGACGATTTATGTTACACTGCTGGTGGAAATAAAATGTTGTTATTGAATATAATTTGTGCTACTAGGAGATCTGACTGCATGGACAAGATTCTGCATGACTGTCAGTATACCACCATACCTGCAAAACATACCATCAATATACCTCCATACTAGCCAACACGATATTGGTCCAATTACACCTGCCAATCTCTTGAAGATCCATGTAAAAGAAATCAATTACATTAGTGCATATCTATAGTACTCAATTTACCCTTTGATCCCATTTCACCTGTACACAAACTTCCAAGGCCTTTGAAGGCAACTTGTTCTTTAATGATTTCAATTTTGCAGGTCTTATCTGCTTGTATATTATGGTTGAATGGGGTTTTAAGTCCCAGTCAAGAATATTTCACTTATATTGAGACCTCATCAGCTATAGGTGAAGTTGGAGAAATATCGACCTTTCCAATGAGCTTGGGGCAATGTGCAGAGAGGGTGCTATAATAAGCCATGCCTGTCATGACATGAGGCATTGATTTATAACGTCTCCCGCGAGTGTCTGACATCTCTAAATGTCAAGTGCTTAACATTTAAACGGAGCATGGACATGTATTCATAAATTATTTGACTTATTTGACTTATAATTATGCAATATGAGAAAGTCTAATGATTGTACAGGTTAGGATTCATCAATAAGTCTGGTCTCAAGGTGTGTACTGCTGGTCTTTTCCTGGTCTCATGCAGTAGTTGATGCTTGATGTCTCCACTTTAGTCCTTTGATGTTACCATTTCGATGCAGTATTTCATCTTTTCAACAGTTTGATCATGACACCACTGATGAAGAATTGAATTCAGAAACCTTGACAGTGTTTTCAATTAACCAAGGTTCATTGATGTATGTGATTGAAGACGAAAACTAATTTAGCATGTTTCTCGATGAAGGTAAAAATACCTTTTTACAAATAATGACATGAATGTTATGGGATTTAAAAAAAAAGAGTGAAGTAAAAAGTAGAAAAGGAATGCAGGATTAGCAAACAAGACATTTTAGTGTTTTAGTCTTGTGAATGTTATGTGCAACTTTTGATTTTTATAAAATCATGCATAAAAATTCAAAAGTAACACATGACAAATGTTAAGTAATGGACTGTTTGCCATTATTTGATCATCGATATCATTTGTATACTCCAAAAATCCAATTTTGCAATACATCAATGATCCTGAGTTAAAATTCAAAATACTTGTCTTCAGTTTCTGAATCCTTTTCCCTGTCAGAAGTATTGGGGTCAAACTGTGGATATATTGATATGGTTACTTATCTTTTGTTACTTCTGTTGCACCAATAACATCAAAATCTACAGCAAACTGTTGCTTCTGTTCAATTAGCTCTTATGGTTACATCTACAAATATATAACAAAGCAAATTCAGTGAATTAGGATCCCCCATCAGTGGGAATTTTTTGTTTTTTGCACTTATGTGTAAAGTTTTGCAGATAATTTGTAAAAATGCAATGGTAAAAACATTTGGTTGTGACCTTGACCATTGATCCAAATTTGAAGGTTATTTCAAGACAAGAATTCCATGGAATTAGATTGAGTAGAAAAAACATTTTTTCAAATTTTGCATAAATTCAACCAAGACTTGCCATAATCTTGCCACATCATTATAAATGTTAAATTCCAACTATCTCCGGTTTTGGACAGCTACGCCAGAAATTTTTTTAATTAGATCAACAGTTTCACTGAAAGCTGCCCATAAGTTTCAAAGGTTGAAAATGTGTTAATGAAACATGCACGCGTGCTGCACCATATAAGCTCACATGCTTATTGATCTGGTAAGCTAAAATGAATGATACATCATAAGGGAGTTGTATGTCCCAAGTCAAGATTCTTTCACTTATATCGAGACAGTCAGTACATAGATGGTGTAGGAAACCGTGTGCCTGGAGAAAACTACTGACCTTCAGTAAGCTAACTGACAGACTCTCACACGAGGATCTGTCCTGGTGATTCAAACCAACGCAGTGAGGACTGATGTGGAAATCCATGGATAAGCACGGCAGTGAGGGCTGCTGTGGATATCTATGGATAAGCACATGCTTTTGAACAGTCCTATTCACCCACCAATTAATGGGTGGGGGTACAATTATGGAAGTCTTACTAAAAATGTGTATCTATATATTTATATTTATTGTAACTAACCTCCATCTTGTATTTATGCATCTTTTACCCTTGTTCCGTTTCCTCAGTTACTGACATCTTCACATCTATAAATAATAATTATAAAAAAATTCAGAAATTCAAATTACAGAAATTGTGGGTTCCTGAATTAAATTAAATCTATCACACTGCCATAACTTAAAACTGACCCAATAAAAAATGTTTCAAAAATTTAACATCAAATTTTATAGGGATATTAAGTACTGTAAATTACTTTGAATCCACTAGTATCACATAGCATGCTGACCACTGTGGTATCTCAGTTGGTAGAGTGCTCACTCTGTAAGTGGGCCATTGTGGGTTTGAACCCAAACCAAGTCAGACAGCTGTCTAAGACTCAAGTCTTACTCAAGTGTTACTCCTTTTGCCAAGCACTTGGCATTGTGGACGGGAACTTAAAATGAACAAGGTCCCGTGTCACTATAAAGACCCCTGCTGTATAATGCCGTCAGTGCAATGCACAGGCAAAATTTCTGCACTTTCGCCTACAGTTGGCAATGTCTTGATATCAGCAAAATATTTTTTACTAGAACATTAAACACCATTACTCGACATAACATAGTATGCCCACCCCTAAGCACCATTATGTAAATTTGATCACAAAAAATGTGAATATTAAAATTTGCAATCAACAGGCATTAATCTCAATTAATTTATCTAAGAAGTTTAGTCATGTCATAATTTTAATGATTCTAGAAATTTTTGCATGATATATGAATTCGTAAGTGAGCCCTCACGAAATATACCTTTAGTTAATAAATCTCTTGTGATGAAAAACAATCTACATTATTTCCAAATTGGTCAAGGTGCATCATATTTGCATTGAGCAAACACAACACTGTCTACTAATCATTTCTGCTTAGTTTCAATTAAACCCCTTTAGTAGTTTAGGAGGAGTTGCAGATACAAGTTCACAAGACAGACAGATGGACAGCAACAAACACTATAGTTTCCTCTGGTTGTACTAGTAAATTAGAGGAATAAAAAATAAAATCAAAAAGGTCTGAAATTAGGTCATGATCTTCACAATTGACCTTGACCCCATTTTGAAGGTAATCACAAGAATATGTCAAACTGAAAACCTTATTACTGGTATCTGATCAATTAATCAAGTTTTAACTATTTGAAGCTATTTTAGGATTTTTAATAATTAAATGCAAAAACGCATAACTTATTTTTCGTCCAAATTTCACAAAATTAACAAAATACAGGCTTAAGACCGTGGAAAAGCCTAATATTGCATCATTTTTTTCTCTCCAAACATTGGTTTTGGAGACGTTATACCTAGTTATGGTAGCCATGGCAACACCACAAATGAATCTGAATTGCACTGGCCTATTATATACCTCTGGCCAAGTTTCAATGAAATCTGTCTGGTAGTTTCAGAGGAAAAGTGGAAAATAGGCATTTAACTTAACATCACAGACACATGCTGTGCTATGTCTTAAGCTCATGTGACCTTTGGTCAGGTGAGCTAAAAATTGGTCTTCTACTTTATATTCCAGTCAAGAATATTTCACTTATATTGAGATGTTACAAGGTATAGATGAAGTGACAAACTTTGCTTTTCAGTGTGCTCAGGGTAATGATCTAAGAAATTTGTCCTCTACTTGAAAATTTATTGAAAGGGCTCATTGATTTTGTTTGCCTTAAATTACTACTGAAAAAATGTAGTTTCCCTTATGGGGAAAAATGATCAAAATTCCCCAATTTGGCCTTTAACCCTCTTGCTGCCAAGTGGACATATGTGTACTCTACCAGCTGCCTGCAACACAGACACATTTGTCCTTTCAATAGAATTGACAACTCTTGGTTAAAAGACTAGGAAATACTTATAATCTTTTTGCAAAGTAAACAAAAATGTAAAATATTGATTATTTAGATTAAAATATGCCAGAAACTAAGGATGTCATATAACTACATATGCGTGTGACATCATAACCTATTGATGTCATCAATTTGCGATGAGAATGTCAGTTTGGCACTGCCAATGCCATGTTGAAAATTAATTTAGCAGCAAGAGGGTTAAAATCCCCAAAACAACAGTGATAACCTACAGTGGCGGATTTAAGGGGGGGGGGGGGTTGCAACCCCTTCCCTTTGAAAAATTTAAAAAAAGAGAGATATTGACTGATTGAAAATTATTTTCTTGGCCCCCATCAGGGCTCTGCCCTACAACCTTCGTTTCTGGAAGCTCGCGCCTTTGGCGCTCACACCTAGCATTGATATAATTCTTAACCCCCCCTTTCAAAAAATCCTGGATCCACTCCTGACCTATACTAGCAAATTAAGTTTTAACCCACATTTCTGATGCTGTCCCAATATGACATCTTTGCAATGAAGATCAGTTATATTGCCAGCAGGTCATAATGAAGTTACAAAACATTTTCCCAATTTTAAAGGTAGAAGGTAGATTTTAAAAATGTTATATTTATTTAAATAACTTACCCTAATCTTGTATCTACACAATCTTGTACTCTTGTTCCGTCTCAATTTCACATCTACAAATAAAAAATAATAATCAGAAATTCAAATTTCAGAAGTAGTGCCTTAATAAATTTCAACTTGGATATCTCCCAAAAACAATTAACATGGAATTTTTATGATGGAAACTCAACACTGATGCTGGCACTGGGGGTAATGACATCAAACCTTTGTGATGGACAATTAACACTGATGTTGGCACTGGGGGTAATGACATCAAACCTTTTTGATGGACAATTAACACTGATGCGGGCACTGGAGATATGCACCAAACCTTAATACATGTAATAATGGAAACTAGACACTGATGTATTTAAATTTGAACTATAATAGATCTGAAGCACTCACTTTCTTCTGATTCACCTTCAGGTTAAGGGTTTTTCTAAATGGCGTTTAATGTCCCCAGTCAAGAATTTTTCAATTGTATTGAGGTGATCATTTTAGGAATGTTGAAGGAAACCACCAACGTTTGGCAAGTGAACTGACAAACTTTCTCACAAATGAGTTTGTCCCAAGTGGGATTTGAACCTTATTGAAGAAAGAGCCAAGATCCCCAAGTGCACATTTTAGACCATTTATATTGAGATGTCACCAGCTATAAGTGAAGACGGGAATTTCGACTCGATTTCTGAATGCCTAGTTTTTTCTAGGAGCATTAATATGAAGCACTGCTTTTGCAAGGATATAATTATGTGCCAAGCTTAAAACACAGAAATAGCTGAACAGACAATGAACAAAAATCCAACAGTGCACACATGTTGAGACCTAACTATTTAAAAATGTTAAAATCTGAACTTAAAATCGGACTCACTCTCCTTGTTATATATATGTAAATAAAGTAAGTGCTATAAATAGAGTTCTTCAGGATTACAGGTTCACTGGGGTGATTGTTATATTAATGTTATTGTTGTATAGCCCAAGGTGCGACTTATTATTAGGTCAACCTAGAATTGTCAAGTTTTATTTTTAGATAAAGTGGAATGTTCTTCGTTATAGAAAGTTGTTTACGTTTTGTATTAGTCACGTGACTAGTAATTAGTCTTTAGACTAAACAAAAAATCAATATCTGGTAACTGTACAGGGAAAATACAAAAAGTTTAATTTTTAACCACCCCCCCAAAGTCCCATTTGTATGTCTGCGATTTATCAAATTCCTTTATATATTTTAATGGTTTTAGGTAACTAGATGAGAGACTAGATGATCAATCGCTTTTAAAACTGGCGCCAAATTTAAAGGGAGGAGGATTTTTTTTCATGGGAAATCGATTTTGTCCCGATAGATAAGCAACTTGTCAATTTCAGATTCAGTTACAAACGTGTTTTTCAAGGAAACCGACTTCGCGCCAAAAGATTTTCAAGTCACAATAAAATTGACTGATTGTCAAAAATGGTGCCATATTAAATTTGGAAATATTAACTTTACAAAAATCTATTTTCAATATTTTGGAGTGACTTATTTTCAGATTTTGTTCGAACGGTTAAATCGTGGAAATTTTATCTGAATTCGCGCCATTTAAAAAAAAATTAAATCACAATAAATTATATACATATGGAAAATCCCCGACAAAGACAATACACTTGCTCTAAAATCGAATAAACAGTAAATTGACATCCGCAAGTTGATTATTCATTGGAATCGGTAAAATAAATCGGGATCGGAGGGGGACAAAAACCTTCAGAAAAAAACACATGCACTTACCACGTCGCTTCTCTTGTAACACAAGCGGAGCACCAGGAACAAGCCTTTTATTGACCCAGGTTTCCCGCGCCACCCGTTTGACATTGCCAGGGGCTATTTTTGACCGCTTTATTGTCCAAAAAGGGGGAGACAAAAATGTTGAAGTTCTATTTCACAAAGACAAAATACGTTTTTGTGTCATAAAATTAATGAAACATTTGACAAAAGGTAAAGGAAAAGATGTGACACAAATCCTGTCGTGGTTTTTTGCGAAAATGTTCACAATTAGTTGAATTCAAAACCTGTCACCCCTTTTCTGAAGATTGCTGTATCCTGGTGAATACTTGCGCATGTGTGGTTTTTTGTGCGTTCGAATGAGAATGTTTCAATATTTAGGATTAAGTAGGGACTCCAAAAGGCTCTGGATTGATGATTGATTAAATCGTGCATATGTTACAATTGTCCCTATTTTCGTATACACGCTATTTGAAAGATTCTACACGAATTTTTGTCGTGAATTTTGCGCAATTTAAAGCAAGTAATTGTCTTAATTCAGCATCTGTCATCCCTTTATTATGGGTTACATAACTATCATGTGCACATGCACGCAGATCCGAAATTCAACATTCAGAAATGTACTGATTTTGAATGCTTTTTTTCTGAATAAAAATTCAAAATCATCACATGAAAATTGTAATGCAATGTGCTAATTTAGGAGTTTCGCGAAATAACAATCCGTTAATAACAAACACTAATAGTATACTGGCAGTTATGATCATGTGCTACTTTTGATTTGTATTGTCTCATAAAAGATAAAGTGACACACGTGACAATAACCACAAGATCCAGAATTAATTTTTTGAATGAAATCTAAAACTTTATAGTTTGACAACTTAAAAAAAATTCATTTAGACAATTCTAAGTTTATAATATGGCAGAATTTGAGGGAAATATTTTTCAGATATTTTTTTGATATACACCACCTCTTACCACAGGTGCACAAGGGTAGCCCCCTTCTTTGTCTGGTGGGTAAAATATTTGGATAAAAACAACGCTGGCACCATAGGGGAATTTTCGAGAAAAAAAGAAATAAGGAGAGCAAGGGATGTCACGTCCCCAAGTACTTCAGTCTCGGAGGGCGAGGGATGTCACGTCCCAAATAACTTCTGTCTCTGAGTGCGATGTATGTCACGTCCCAAAGTACTTCTGTTTCGGAGGGCGAGAGATGTCACGTCCCCATATACTTCTGTTTCAGAGGGCGAGGGATGTCAGTTCCTAAATACTTCTGTCTCTGAGGGCGGGGAATGTCACGTCCCCGATTACCTCTGTCTCGGAGGGCGCGAGATTTCAAGTCTTCGAATTGTTCTGTCTCTGAGAGCGGAAGGTGTCACGGTCCAAAGTTGTTCTGTCTCGGAGGGCGGGGGATTTCACATCCTAAAGTAAAACTGTCTCGGAGGAAGAGGGATGTCACGTCCCCAAGTACTTCTGTCTCGGACGGCGCAGGATTTCACGTCTTCGAATTGTTCTGTCTCGGAGAGCGGGGTGTCACGTTCCCAAGTTGTTCTGTCTCGGAGGGCAAGGCATGTCACATCCCCAAGTACATGTACTTCTGTTTCGGAGAGCAAGGGATGTCACGTCTCAAAGTACTTCTGTCTTTTGGGACGAGGGATGTCACGTGCCCAAATACTTCTGTTTCGGAGGGCGATGGATGTCAGTTACCAAATACTTCTGTTTCTGAGGGCGGGGGATGTCACGTCCCCAATTAGCTCTGTCTTGGAGGGCGATGGATGTCGCCTCCCCAGGTTAGACTGTCTCGGAGGGCGAGGAATATCAGTTCCCAAGTTGTTCTGTCTCTAAGGGCGGGGGATGTCACGTCCCCGTTTACCTCTGACTCTGAGGGCAGGGGATGTCACATCCTAAAGTAGAATTGTCTCGGAGGAAGAGGGATGTCACGTCCCCAAGTACTTCTGTTTAGGAGTGCGAGGGATGTCACGTCCTAAATTACCCCTGTCTCTGAGGGCGGGGATGTCACGTCCCCAATTACCTCTGTCTTGGAGGGCAAGGGATGTCACGTTCCCAAGTACCTCTGTCTCGGAGGGCGGGGGATGTCACATCCTATAGTACTACTGTCTCGGAGGGCGGGGGATGTCACGCCCCTAAGTACCTCTGTCTCGGAGATCAGAGGACGGTACATCCTAAAGTACCTCTGTCTCGGAGATCAGGGGACGGCACATCCTAAAGTACCACTGTCTCGGAGGGCAAGGGATTCACGTTCCCAAGTACTTCTGTCTCGGAGGGCGCGGGATTTCACGTCTTCCAATTGTTCTGTCTCGTAGAGTGGGGGATGTCACTTTCCCAAGTTGTTATGTCTCGGAGGGCAAGGCATGTCACGTCCCCAAGTACATGTACTTCTGTCTCGGAGGGCAAGGGATGTCACGTCCCAAAGTACGCCTTAATCTTATTTAGATTTTCATTCCCTCCGTGACATTAATATAGAACCTTTTTCAAGTTGCCTTCGGTCAATTTATCATCATTACGGTCGCTTCGTATGTGGGTCATGGGTTCGAACATTGGCACGGTCTGACCAAGACTTGAAAATAGGCAGTGACTTTTCTTTCGCCAAACACTAGTCGCTTAGTAATTAATCGAAAAGATATCTTAAAAACTGATGCGCGGTGTCATGTTAAAGAACATGCGCACTGCAAAGGTAAAAATTTCTACCACTGACTTCACTTATGCGGTTGGTGAAGTCTCGATGTAAGCGAACTATTCTTGACTAGGGCGTAAAATCCCATCAATCTTCGGTCTATTAGTCCATTTCACATTTACAGCCCACTGTGATTTATTTATTTATTTTTATTTATTTTTATTTATTTATCATTATTGGTGCTGATGGTGTTGGCATTGTTTTTTTCCGGTATATTGACAGTTCACAGTATGTATAGATAAATGCTGTACACACCGTTAAATGGTCATCTTAAACACTCAATATGAAAGTAATACGAGTATATTGATAAATAACAGACAACAATGGCAATTTTGCCGTTGTAAAAATATTCTTACCAAAGATGTCATTTTTCATCATTAGACACCTCACTGTCACTGCTAGTCCGACTTATCAGACCACTAAACCCCAATTTTAATTTTTGACTTGTTGGAGGTTTGTGGTCTGACAGCTTCCATTATTTAATTCTTGAAATTTCTGGCGAAAACGGCAGAAACGAAAACACACGTCGATAACTGACAACATGGAACACTTCCTAAAACATTATTCTACCGATTCATGCTTAACTTTTAATAAAAATCCATCGATATCGGTAAAAATACAAGGTTTTCTGATGTCTCTTCAGCTCTCTGTCACTTTCGCATCGTGAAGACATTACTAATCTGCATTGACCAATCAGATCGCGTGTTGCATTTGGATGGTGAAATTCGCAGTTCTATCGTATATAATAACGTAAATTACTCATGTAAATAAACATCGCCTTGTGCTTTCTAAAGATAGAACTGCGAGTTTCGCCATCCAAATGCAACACGCGATCTGATTGGTCAATGCAGATTAGTAATGTCTTCACGATGCGAAAGTGACAGAGAGCTGAAGAGACATCAGAAAACCTTGTATTTTTACCGATATCGATGGATTTTAATTAAAAGTTAAACATGGATCGGTAGAATAATGTTTTAGGAAGTGTTCCATGTTGTCAGCAAGAGCGAGGTAAGGAAATTCTGGAAGTTATCGACGCGTGTTTTCGTTTCTGCCGTTTTCGCCAGAAATTTCAAGAATTAAATAATGGAAGCTGTCAGACCACAAACCTCCAACAAGTCAAAAATTTAAATGGGGGTTTAGTGGTCAGATTAGTCGGACTATGTCACTGCTATCAAAATCGTTGTCCACATTTTCCATAAATATTTCTCTCAAAAGAGTTGTAAATTAAGTGTTTTACATCGGTAAGTTTTCTTGTTTTGTTATTTTCTGCGATTTCACTTTTTGCAATATGCCCAAATAAGTTCTATTGGGTTAAGCTCACGATGTCTAACAGGCAAACGAAGAACAATGTGCCTAAATAAGTTCTGTTGGGTTAAACAGGAAATCGGAGAACAAAATGACGGTGATGATGAGCTAAGGGATCCGTTTTATAAACAGGTGCAGGCTTGTTTCTTTTGCTGATCTCATACTGTCTACATATTGAAAGTCGTAATAACGCGAATTTTTAAAAAGGCGTCATAACGCATAATGTATAGAGCAGACAGTCACTTCCCTTAAGAATCGTTTCTCTCCAAAGGTTCAAACAGAGAATTATTTTAGACAGCTTAAACATTTAATCAGTCTTAAAAGTTTGCGATTAACAATTGGGGCTAATTAATAAACAGCTATGTGTTTATTGACAAAGTTTATCAATGTACTTAAAAGATTTCCATCCCCATATATAAAATGATACTGTTTATGAAAAAACTTAAAAATTGACACATCTAACGGTTTCACTAAAATAGTATGTTCATTTCAGCGCAAGATCGGATGATGTGCAATTTTATAATTTCATAGAAAAATACATATAAAACAGAAACAGCTTATTACATTACATTTAGTTATGCAAGACACACACACACACACACACACACACACACACACACACACACACACCAGATTCTTCAATTTCTTCACCATATTTTGCCATTTCTCAATTATGGCACCAAAAATGCTACATTTGAAGCTTTATGACATTATTTTTTCTATTGTAAATTTTATTTTGTATGCAGCGATATACCTGTTTCTCCTGCTTATATATGGTGTATCTATGGTAGAACTTGTTCCCACTAAAGGAAGATAAATTATTTACTAAAGCAAACAATGTAGGATTATCAATACCTTCAAAAAAGTATTATGGTCCTTATATTTGATACCCCATCGTTCCATGGCCCTTTCGTTCCCAATTTTGATTTTACAGGTGAAGGGTTTAGCTAGCTAAACAAAAGATGGTTACAACTCGTGAGTGCATGGCCTCACTTCCCTGGTGGAAGTTAACTAAGTTGGTTTTACTTTGTTTTTTTGTATTTTGATTTGAACATGGATGGTAGGTATGTTTGTTTTTGATTTAATATAATTTTTTTCTTTTGGTTGTAGAAAAAAAATGTAATGTGTGCAAAATGACCAATTCGTTATTAATTTTCAAAAACAAAAAAGAAGTTACTTTCATTTTTTATAATTCAATTTAATGAAATTTAAACAACAAATCAATAATTCAAATAAGAATACAGCCGTTGTTTGTGTGTCATCCATAATAACTTGACACCACTGAGAACCAATCTTTTCATGCAAAAATAAAAGAGAACACCTGACCAATGGAAATGCTTGAAACAAGGAAAATGAATTCTTCTTGAATACACAGCTATGTTTACTATTTCTGAATTGTTTCACATTTCGAACGCCTCAATTCTATTGTTTATAATGTTAGGCATTACTTGACGTTTTGGTTGTCAATTAGTACATTCTGTTATGAATACATTTTGTGTGGATTTATTTTTTGTAATCCGTCTGATTGCCTTCTGCTCTAAGCCTCTCCAGGATGTCGTCTTCTTCTGTTGTTGGCTCAATTTCAAGTAAACACTGTACAAAGTATGTCAAGTAATCTACAAAACGTCAAAACAATAATGAATAACAATAAAAAAAAACCAAAAGTGATTACTTAAAATTTTCCGGCACGAAAATGTGATATCAAAGTCATATTGGGAATCGGAAGGGGTTCTAAACAATTATTGAATTATAAATCGTGATTGTATTCTGTTTTAACTAATTATTTTCACAAGCTATAGTTTAAAACCAACTTAAATCCAAGTGCTAGTTACTAGTACTTGATGTGAAGAATAAGACTATGTCATATTAATGACTTAATCAAGGACTAGATGAACATCTTCAATCAAACCTGGGATTGGTTTTGATTTTTTTTTCAAGTAGCACTATTTTAATATGCTTTTTAGAACCGCTTGTTTCTATTTTATTTGTTTTTACTTACCATTTGATTAAGCCACTTGTATTGCGTTTATGAATGACAAGACTCTTATAGAATAATATAGTGTCCTTACATACAAGATTTCGGACAAAACGTATAAACCTTATACAACAAAATGAATTCAAACACACTTACCCATTCCAGGTAATTTCAGCTTAAAGTAAACAAATGGAATCCATACAATAACGCCAGATACTGTAAATCCTAAAGCATATAGGAACTCAACTCTAGGATTCTGGATAAATGGTGCAACAACCAGATATATAGCACACAACAACACCACTACCGGGATAACAAGGGGCACCTGAAACAGACAAATGCAACAATACACATACGGGATAAAAAGAGGCACCTGGAACATGACGGTATTAAAAGATAATAAATGATTATTGATATAAATGAATGCGGGTTTGATTCAACAATAATACCTTTAATATATAGTGAAACATGTTCATAAAGGGCATCCAAGGGAACCAGTAAAATGGTTTTTATATACAGGTTCAAATTATATGATAAAAGAACACTTGGGATACAATTATACTGGGCTTTATAAGCAGGTGGTCCTTATGTAGTGGTGATCTTTAAGCCAGGTATGACTGTAATTAAATTGCTGATATAAACATTTTGTGTATTGTTGGCTTCAGTTTCATAAATGGAGAAATAATGAAAAGGAAGCATAAATATCTTTAATAAAGCAGTTTGCTACAACTATACAACATATAAAAATAAGAGTCGGGTATAAAAGAATAGAGCCATTTCAATTTTCCTTGAACTTTAAAAGTGGTAAAATTATGAAAATATTTACACGAAGGCTAACTAAAACTAGGAGTAACACTATAGAGTAAAACATTACAATCAATAATTGCTATTAAATTGAATATAATTAAATATAAGAAATAAGGTAACTTTCCAATGTCTTTTGTGCAAAAATTTGAGACAGTCTATTATATGTTGCAAGTTCATAAAGACATTGGAAAGTTACCTTATTTCTTATATTTACACTATTTATAACTCAATCGCCTTCTCAAATTTTCCATGTTTATTTGAAAACAATTTTGAAATACAATGTTTATTCAACTTCTCATAAAATGGGTCGTCTCCTGTCAGTCAATGAAAGCATTGGACACCTGACATCATAATGGAGCGCGTGGAGCAATGTCTTTATGAAGTTGCAAAGTATAGTCGACGTCAAATACTTTATTGAAGGAAAGATATTGCAATTGTAATATAATTGAATAAATCACACAAAATTATACAGGTCTGTGTTCAAATCACATTTCCAAATGCAAAGTGAAAACCGCGAAATTAGCTAAAACACAAACTTCTACTGGTGCTTCTGTTGGGTGAGCGTCTCTTCTCTAGCTCGTTTCACCCTCCACATCAAAATTGAAAACAAAACCAACACGGAACTATGGGACGTCAAATATATCCAGGACAATCAAGTTGGTTACTATAGAATCTTTGTTGCTTATAAGTACGTGTCATAGAAAGCAGCTAGACACTCTTAAGCCTCTGTCCACTCCACACTGTCCAATATATCGTTTTAGTTTAAAAAGGAGTGTCGGCCCTTTTGATTCTGTGTATTACATTACTTATATTTGACGTCCCGTAGTTCAATGTTTTTTTCTTTCTCAAATTTGATTACACACATGACGGGTGTAGCTAGCTAAGAAAGTGCTAATCCTTATGGAGCAACGGGCCTCACCACCCAGATGGAAGATCAAGTGTTTAATCTGATTTTTCAGTTTCAATGTGTTAACTTTGTTTTGAAACATGGATTAGTAATTTTGTTTTTGATCAATGTTTTAAATAATTTTCACTAACCTTAAAAACTCGAGGTGCATCTTTCATTTTAAATCTTAAAATAATGACATTGATCATTCCTAAACCATAGAAAAACCAGCTGAGAAAACCAATAAAGTTTAACAAAGCACTTATATTGGCGGGGATAAGTAAAATACAGCTGAGGCTTACCTGAAAGTATAAGAAACTTTTTATAATAATCATAAGATACACAACGAACCACGAACATACTGATCCATGTTAAAAAATTGAATAAAAAAACAACAACAAACAAACATGCAAGTTTCAGACAAATATAATCTTATCTCCTTGCTCAGTTTGTTTATTCGCTTCTAGTTGTAAGTGTCCTCTGTAGCTGCCAAAGGCAGCCTACTTTTCTTCCAACTCTACAGAGATGTCTTTAGCGTGCCCTGAGACACGGGGCCTCGGTTTTGAGTCTCATCTGAAAGACTATTCTAGTAATGAGCTTTTCACGGCTCTAGTATAGGCAGATATGAAAATAATCTCAGAAAATTTCCAAGTGCTGAGTGAGGTTTGAATCCACGACCCTTGACTTCGGATGCCAGTAAAAATACCACAGTGGCAAATCCGCCCACTAGTTTCATGTTTACTAGTATTTAGTTTTTATAAACTTATAAGGTCACAAATTACGACATATTGAAAAAACATGACCTATTTTGAAATAACCTGACACAGTTTTGTTTCCCAGCTGTAACATTCTATATATTTTATTTAAACTTTGAAATATGATAATTATTAATCTATTATGGACCTCTCCCGAGGGGACTGTTCTCTTAAATTGTTGTCTGGAGAGGTATAGTGACCGAGCCGATAGACACTATACCCCTCCAGACAACACTAAAAATAGGAGACCTGGTCCCGAGGGAGAGGTCTATAATGTATTTAGTACATCACACGTCTTTGTTTTCAAAGTTGGAGCAAAAATTAGTTTCCAAACGAATTATTAACTTCATTCAGCATTATGATAACGTCTCAACCCCTGACGGATGGCAATCGTCGAACTTTTGGAATAGATTTCATTCTCCTTGGTTCGGAAATTTGTATTCAAATCACACAAAATATTGTTGATTTGGTCGATCTGCATAGATCCAAACTCGCCATCTATTTTTCTGGCTCTGAGAAATTCATTAAAAATATTAACGGAATACTTTGTGGTAAATTGCGCGGATGCTATTTTGTATCCGACAACAACAATAAACAGCGACACCTGGACAAAGAAAAGTGACTTGGTTTTGTTTGGGTGGTGTCACGCGAGGGACTATACTTGGATGCCGCTATTATGCGTTGTCAAGGACAGATGATTTCTACATAAAATAGTATTCATGTAGTTATCCAATGATTATTCATCAAATTAACATGTGATGTACTAAACTTACATTTATGATCAGAGAAAACATTGGTATTTGATTTCTGATATGTATATAGGAAAATGACTCTGGCATGTGACCTTCACGTCCTGCTACAAAGAGTAGTCTGAAATGAAAAAAAAATTAAATGAATATAATACATGTATAAGAATAGGAATATGATATATATTAGATATATTTAATAAGGAGCACAGAATAAGAATTTGATTCATGCTTATTTAGAAAAAGTTACAGCTGTATGCTTTCGTTTCTAATAAAAATAATAAAAACATAGGAGCACCCGGCCTCACTTCTCTGGTTGAAGTTCACGTGTCTTACCTGACTTGTCAGTTCCAAAGTCATTACTTTGCTTCTGGATTGCCATTCGGTCATGGATTAGTATGTTTGTTTTTGATAAAGCACATACCAGTCCATTAGCAAATCACAATCCCACAAGCAAAGGAAAAACTTTGAAAATCGACATATTTAGTTTAATACATGCACTTCGATCGAAAGAGTGAGACTGGTTGCTCCGGAAGGGTAAGCACCTCTGATCTAGCTAGATACACTCTCCATGTGTCCATGTTAAACATCAAATACTAAATCTATAATATATTACTTCAACCCCGTGTGGTTGCTCTGGAAGGAATTTACATCTATTGTTTTATGTTACCTTAAGGTTGTGCTTACCTTCCTGAAGCATAGACTGATGCATTATTAGAACCATATACGGAACATGCCACTATAATAGGTATTAATATTGCAGCAGGACCGATGACCTTTTCACCCCAAGTCTGAAAATAAATAAATAAAAAATAAAGATAAAATAAAATAATAATAAAGAAAATAAAATAATAAATAAATTAATAAGTACAATTATAAGAAAAATCGATGCTAAATCAAATGTTTTTGAAAATACTTTTCGCAATTAATCTCAATAATCAAAAATGCATTCATGATAAATTTGACCAATTAAATTGTAGTCGTTTTGTCAATATATCAGCATACAGATCCAACGTATTATAGATTTTTAGTCTAACAAGTGTTGTTTAATTGGTTTTTTTCCAAACATGAGTAAAATGAAATGCCAAATAAGTTAAGAATAAAAAGATTCAAGAAAGCGACGTCACATAAAGACAGAAAATAAGGGGCTTTTTGTAAGTGCAATGTATAAATGCGCAGCATAAAAACAAAGTCCCCTTTTTGTTTTATCTAGGGGATATGTATTTGTATATTATATCCTAGCGGAATTTCGACGGCAATATATGCAACATAGAGAAATGTAGGCAAACATTCGTACTTGACTACATTCAGATTAGCAAAGAACAAGTGACAACAAAACACGAACAAAATATATACTCAAATGGACAAAATGAGAATTGTGATAAAGTATATGGTATATTAACATGGTAATGGTAGGACTCTACTATAATGATTTTTTCTGTAAACTGTTTCTCACGTCTTATAGTTCCATGTTCCTGTCATACAATTTTGATTACACACGTGGCGGGTGTAGCTAGCTAAACAGGAGGTACTTACCCTTCCGGAGCACCCGGCCTCACTTCCCTGGTGGAAGTCCACGTGTCTAACCTAACTTGTCAGTTCCAAAGTTTATGCTTTGCTTCTAGATTGTGATTCGGACAGGGATTAGTATGTTTGTTTTTGATTACACTAATATTTTTTTCTATACTATCTATACTTACGAAGGCGACGGCGTATGAAGACAGAAATTCTTCCTTTGTCATCAAAGCCAGGTACGACACGTTGACCAGTAGGTATATAGTTATTACGATTAATAGTGATAGAAATATACCTAAAACAAGATTCCTAAAACAAACACAAAACTTCATATTAGTAATTTAACTCAGCTATAGGAGAAAATGTTTTTCAAATTGTTTAATTTTTAAGTCACGGATACCAACCATCTCTCCCTTTAATGGTGATTTGAGGTATATTCCCTCTTGCTAAGTATTTCCTAAGCTAAATTGCGTAAAATATATTTCAGTCCTTTGGGTATCTTTTTAATATCTTGAAAGCAATTTTGGTTTTATAAGTATGGTCCAAGCATTATTATTGACGAGAAATTATATTTCAAAACGACTATCTAGTAAATTTCGTATAATATATTTTGGTCCTTTGGGTATCTTTTCAATATCTTGAAAACAATTTTGATTTTATAATTTTGGTCCAAGTATTACTGACGAGAAGTTGTATTCCGACACGACCGTCTAGTGCTGTAAAATTGAAAATGGTATAATATGTAAGTACCAACAGGACGATGAGTTTTGTATAATCTGATTAAACATTATAAAACCATTGAGGACGACAAAGTATATTTTACAATAGGCCACAATTTGAATTTTACATTCCCACCCTAAATGCATATCTTGACCAAAATGTGTGTAAATCATGTAAAGCTTCAAACTTTAAAGCTAGATCTGGCGTTCACTCTTTTCAATAATTTTATCATCTCTACTTATTTAACCAACCTTTTGGGATTCTGTAGTTCTTCAATTACGTTATTAAGTTGAGACCTGAAAGAAGAAAAGAGAGGGTCAGATTTGACCTTTATTTTCTTTTTCTTTTCTTTCTTTTTACTACATTGTATATAAAATTGTAAAAAATATTTGGTTTTTTAAGCTGAAAATGTACTTTGTTCGCCAATACAACCATAACAAAAACAAGAAACAGCAAACTAATAGAGGTATTAACCTAGTCACATATTGGACCACTGCTTAAAACCTCACGACGATGGATTTTAAATGGTAAGTTAAAATTGATTTTGATAAGTTACCATCCAACAAGTATTACAAGTAGTGGATCTAAAAACGCAAACCAATGTTTGAATGTTTGAATGTTTGAAATCACAAGTTCTCTATAAATAAAGAAAACGCATAATTGAAAACTATTTTCTCATTAGAATTTGCTTCTGTCCATAAATACACAAACATACTTATCAACTGTTAAAGCAATGTGAAAACTGACACTTGAGTGAAACACGTGAAAGGGAAGTATGAGTGAGTGTTCCAAGAGGATAACACATCCTTTCTGGCTAACTAACTGTAGCTAAAACGCGTAAAATAAAAAAAAGAGAGACTGAGACGTCTATATTATACATGTAATATTTTGTCGAGTAAATTTACATTTTCCTGTCATATAGGGACTGAATGAACATCATATAAATTTCCTAAAATCTGATATATGCAAAACTAAAGTAATTCATAACCTGGTTTGTCAAATTCAAGATAAGCAATAATTGGCTCTGCAAAAATATTACAATGCATACACATTTCGTTATTCTTTAGTAAGATTTTTAGAAAACGGTATAAAATGAATATATACCATCCGCCATAAGCCCAAAGTCCACTATATATTGCCAGAGCTATATCACCAACATTCTCTGTTGTTCCATCAAATCCAGTCGAAAGGCTTTTATATTGACCTAATAATAAACAGAATGTATACTTGTACTTATATTATCAATCTTCAAAGGACAGGGTTATAATATTTTAAAAATTTGCTGGAGTCTGGATGCGACACTCTTAGATGTCAATTTAGATGGATATTTAATCAATATAACGCATATTGATTAAGTCTCTAAGGTTTTTGAAAAAAAAAGTTTTTCCTCTTCTAAAGTATAATATGTAATTTGCCCTTTAGTCAGTCCTTAGCTCTGCAAAACCCACTTTATATTATGTGTATATATGTTCATTTTTGTCCTAATGGAAAATCTCTTTTTGTTGGCTTACCTTTTGATATATAGACCATCCCACCAATAATAATCATAACCAATCCAGCACATTTTATAAATGTAAACAGGATCTGTATCCTAGCAACCAGTCGGACGCTTATCATATTGGTTATGGTAATTGTCACTGAAACAGTCAAAAAAATCTGACGAGTCCTCATTTGGTTTTGATAGAAAATAGGGTCTTTGCATCAGATGCTGGTTACAAAGATTTGGGTTAATAAATATTATGGTTTAAAACTTCATAAACGATTAAGAAGCCAGTAAATCAGCCATGTACACTTTGGTGTCTGAAAAAATTAATATCAGAAAGTTAACAAAGCATACTATATTATTTTGTGACAGACAACAGAGTAAACTCCATGAATAAATTTTTGCAAGTGCTTAAATTTCATTTTAATTATTTAAAAATAATCAACAAACCGACATAAAATAAATGATTTATTACGTAATACTACTAATGCAACTATCTTCTTAGTGTATTCTGGAGGTCCACATCCGTCAGAAATGGCGTCCATCAGGTATTCGGCAAATGTCAATGCTTTAACAACGTTACTTCCGGGTCTAAGTACGATTAATTCAACCCAAAGGAATATAAATGCTGGCAGAGATCCAAATGTATGAAGCAAGTACGGATAATCACCACCTGACTTGGGTATCAGGATACCAAGTTCGGAATAAACCATTGCAGCTAAAATAAAGAAAAAGAAAAAGTATGCAGTAGATATTAAATAATTATCGCATAAGTTAGGGTTTAGCGTGCCAAATTTCTGAAAAAAATTACAGTTAAATTAAACAAAAACAATATTAAAAAGTATCGAGTCAAGAAATTAATACCATCTGACTTGGGATTAGACATGCAAAACTCCGAAAAAAACCCTCTTGCAGCAAAAATATATGGTGTTCAATAACAGTAAAAATGAAGACAACGATGAACTTCGTCTAAGAATCTGGGAAATAGGAAAATCAGTTTACTGTCTACATCTACATTTTAGTTTATCTGTGTTGCAGTGTTGTATTTGCATTTGTCTTTGTGTTTAAACGTACCACATAAGGACAGGATCCCGCATATCACCCATACAATCAGA
Source organism: Anadara kagoshimensis (assembly GCA_021292105.1). Classification (NCBI taxonomy): domain Eukaryota; kingdom Metazoa; phylum Mollusca; class Bivalvia; order Arcoida; family Arcidae; genus Anadara; species Anadara kagoshimensis. The sequence goes on along the minus strand of CM037875.1, from coordinate 31,468,074 downwards.
CACATTCCAACTGATCCGGCGTTTTTCAATACTCCCTTTGGAGATATAAATATTCCAGAACCTTGAAAAGAAAGGGGAATAAAAGCGAATGTGAGTTTTTAGTATTATTGTCCTTATTTCTTTCACGCATAGTTTGAATTTCAATACACTAATTCTACCTTAATGATACTATTAAAATTACATATTATACCAGTTTTAATTTTACATAAATCAGTTTTTAGAGAGTTGCAAAGATTGTGCTAAAATAATATATCACACACCATCAAGTTTCTCAAAATTAAAGCGATTTATCGTTAAGTAATATAAAAAGTTTCTCTTCCAGTATCTTAATCGTACGCATATCTCGTCGAACGATCAGTTAAAAATCAACTAATCATTGGAACTAACCACGCTTATATAGGTAAACAACTTTTACCTGTCCCTTGACTTTTGATTTAAATATTTATTGTGGACGAATGCATATATATGAATGTATATAATGAAAGGTCAAGCGGACAGGTCAATGTTGTTTTTCTATACGTAATACTAATCACTAATCACTAATCACCCCCAATTTAATTACCGATTACAGTCCCCACAATAAAAGCCACTCCACTCAACAATCCCAATCGTCTTTTGACTCGAACAATATTTATTTGACCATTTGGCTTCTTCGGTTCCTCTTCATTTACAGTCAAATTTCTCTGTCTTAAATCTCCCCCTTTAAAGTTTATCAAAATAAAGCAAAGAATTAAAATTAATTGGTTGAGTGTAAATTTGTCTTAAACTGAAAAATATTAATATCACAGCAATGTTTGCAAATATTCGTATGTAAAAATTCTGAAAAATGATTTTAAAAACCAAAATCGTGAAAGCAATCTTATCATCTCTATGAAATAAAAATGAAACCCTTAATAAAAAAAACAAACATACCAATCTACTTCCAAATCAAAATTCAGAACCAAAGCAAAATCTTTCAAACTGACAAATTATGTTAAACTTTTGAACTTCCACTAGAAGACGAAATTTAACAAAAACATACATAGAACCTTTCGACGGATAGAGAGATGTAATTTGATATCCAGGAGTGTGGTTGAAGTTCTTTCATTGCACCTAAACCTGATTATTTTACAAACAATTGTCCCGAAAACTTAATACCACTATTATTTTATAAAACAATGTATGATCCGCCATTCATAAGGTACCATTAGCAAGTTAAACATAAGTACATTTATATAACTTTATATTGTTAGGTTTGTTATCAAGCATTTTTATTACAGATAAATGTGACTAAATCCCAATCATAAAAGTAAAGTGAATGTACAAGAAGCTACTTAAGTCAAATAATTTGAAGTCATAACCGATATGCAGTGGTAAAGTTAACATACTCAGCTTTCTATGTAATCTATGTAAAAATTTAGGGTATGTAATTTATTCGTCAAGCATTAGCAGTTGTGCAAAAACATACCGAGATTAAAAGCTACAATGTTTCTGGAACCATTCGTTGGCATATCACATTTTTTCAAACTACCTGTATCAACGGTCTTTTCATTTGAGATGAAAAACATTTATTTCTGATTGCGTTACATGCACTTGCATACCTATATGACACAGTTTAAACTACCATTTAAGTTTTAAAACCCAAATTGATTTTGATAAAATTCCATTTTGTTGGCTACCAACAAAGACATATGCATGTCCAAATGTTCGGTCTTCGTGTCCTTATAGCATATTACTTTTCATTTGACCAGAGTTGATTTTAAATTATACACTGCCAAAATGTATGCATATGTGTATTACATTTCCTCTGCCAAGTAAGTATTAATATAGTACGACAGAGTGTGTCTCCAATGCATAAGTAATAATTTTATGGAATAATTTATTTCTATACATTTCTATGTATTACAATGTATTTTAATATGTTAATACTTTTTTGGGAAATTAAATTATTAGAAAGAAATATTTATACCTTTAACATTTTGGCTACAACAATTGTTGAAACTACGAAAGAGTACATAAAATGAAAAAAATAATAAAAATACAATAAATACAAAAAACAAAAACATACGAATGTTACTCGTTTTCCGATTATAAAAGTTTTGGATTTATTGACATAGTTTGACAGTACATTTGAAGAGTCCCAACCATCAAAACCATCATTTTTTATAACCAATGGTCATTGAAAACAACGCATATTTAACAAATGCAAGCTCTCAGAAAATTTTATGGCTGTCATCACAATATGGTTGTAAAGTATGATATAGATGTGTCCAAAATTATCCTCGATATATGTTCTTTTTGTTCACAATTTTGATTTTACGCATGGTGGGTGCAGAAAACTAAACAGGAGGCGCTTACTCTTCGGGAGCATCGGGTCTCACTTCTACGGTTGAATTTCATGACTTTTTTCAAAGTGCTTACGTTTCTTTTGTGATTGTAATTTGAAGAAGGACCGGTATGTTTGTATTTCATTAACCAAACAATGAACTAGCATTTTTCACAAAAATCCACACAGCATGATATATTTATTTGTAATTATTATTATTATTAAGATTTACAAAAATATATTTTGGACAATACACAAAACTTTAGTAAAATGCGTCTTAGATTGAGGCTATATAGGTTTCTGCATGGAAAGTATTTTTTCATTCATATCATACTTTGCAATATACAGTTGTTCGGTACACGAATCATAAAAATTGTCGTACTGAAAATCTCTTACCTTCCATTGTTGTCCCGAATCTTCTTTCAGATACTATTCAATTAGTTGAATGTTAAACAAATCCAATAGTTAAATTTCAAGTTGCTTTATAACTAATTACATTCTAAGAGTATAAAATAGGTTGCGCAAACTGCGCATCCGATGTTACCTATTTGATTACGCTCTAATGAGTGGCTTACATGAGGTTTTACGTCTTAATAGAAATTAATTTACGTATGATGAGACATCATCTATAGATGCAGTTGTTTATTTTTACACTTCAATGCGTTTATCAATATTTTTTGTGTGACCCCTGTCACTGTTGTGCTTTGAATGCCGTTTAAGTATTTAAAGATGTTATAAGTAAACATGTCATCCCCCGGGATGATGTACTATTATTCTAATTTATATTATACAAGTGTTAATTTTACAGCACTAGGCGGTCGTTTATGAATACTATTCCTCATCAGTAGTGCTTTGAGTAAATTTTAATCTTATCAATTAATTGCTCTTTGCCCTATCGTAATGTTTACTAAATATTTTTGGGATTGTTATTTGAATATGTGCCAATATAAATATTATATATTAACGTAATATGTATTATTTTGAAACTTCCTCGCATGCAATTGCTTACTTTAATAATTATTTTATACTTAGTTGCTCCTTGAAGATTTACAGTTGACCAAAATTAAAGAGATAAACATAGAAACTAGAAAGAACTTATTTCTATTGTTTTTAAAACTACTGTGTTTCGATTAATGCATTACAAATGGAACGTCTAAACATACGATCATCGTGACTTACAGGTTAAGTAATATTTTTTCAGCATATTCACAAACATATCAAAACATTATACAGAATTTGCTGATCTAAAAGGATTTTTTCGATATATTGTAATTGTGAGCATTGGGCAATATTTTAATTTTCAAGCAAGAAATATAACTACATGTACTATGTTTAAAAAAACTAAAATAGAGATTTCTTTCGAAATGTCGATTCCACAAAAATATCTAAGCATATCACAAATGTTGTTGGTCTAATGAGAAGAAAAATTATTTTGGAAAGTTATTGTAATCGTAAATATGAAGCAATCTTCAAAATTTTCAACAGAGCAAGAAAAATAACTATGTTTAAAACCCAATAAAACGATTTTTCGATTGCTCGATTCCAATATATCTTAAGTGTCCTTATCTTTTGCTTGTAAGGTATTGCATAACGTATATTTTATGCAGTTCGAAAAAAACTCATGTTCTTGTTTTTAAACTTTTCTAATGTTTTCATATTATGTGAGTAAACAAATTGACAAATAATAGTTGAAAGGTCAGACTTAGAATTGTGTCGCTCCTGCTTTTCAAGTACCACTTCAAAACTGACACATTACGTAAGTTTTAACCTTCGCGTTAAGAGACAAGACAATCGTGTATGCGTTATATAATTTTTAGTTACATAATACAGTCGTATTAAATACATTTTAGGTAAGGAAGATGATAAGCACATTGATAGTAAAATAGTAATGTTAATAAAAGCACCACGTTACACTGTTACTGTTAGTACGCCTATCAACACATATTCTATTTCAACAAACTAGGTTATTATATTACAACACGAACTGGTAATTATATTTACAAATTTATTTTGCCTTTGCTAAATTGCCTTCTTATCCCAACAAAATATCAAAATATATAATCAAAAACAAACATACTAATTCATGTCCGAATCACAATCCAGAAGCAAATTAAAAACTTTGAAACTGACAAGTTAGGTTAGACACGTGAATTACCAGCAGGGAAGTGAGGCCTAATGCTCCGGAAGGGTAAGCCTAAAATCGTGACCTTTACGATTCTATTGCCTAAAACGTACAGGTATCGTGTTTGTAATTTTGGACATATATCGGTATCTTTGTGTTTGATTCATTCTTTACATGTTTAGTTTTTAGTTGAAAGGCCAGCTTCGATTTTTTCCGTTAAACCCGCGATTTAATCTTCAGGGCCGTTCTAGGGGGGGGGGGAGTAATTCAAATTTGGTCGGCAGATGGCGCTTTGTCGTCACTTCGAAGAATTTGCATTTTAGGGTTGACGCAATAAATCATTAATTAAATGGAGTTTTTAACTTAGACTATATATATTTTTGTATCTGTTTGATAGAAAATTGATTGTTCTAGACGACCACAACAATTAAACACTCCTCGTGACTAACTAAAATGCTGAAATCATAGACATAAACTGCGGTATCGTAAAAGGTCAAAATCAAGAGGGCGGTGCATTCGGAGTTTATGCCCGGTAAATTGAATTGACATAATCGCATCCCACACCGATTGGGTTAAAATTATAGTCGTAATCGGTAGCATTTAGAACACCGGTCATTTTGATACAGGATAGAAACCATCAGTCGCATCGGTTATTGCACAGGAAGATTGTCAAGTTGACCCTGCGTGCCGATGATTTGGAAAACAAAACTTGCTATTTATTGCGTCTAGACATCTTCTAATTTGTTAATTTTTACTCTAGATATTTGTTGGTGTGTTTTTAATATAATCTTCAAACAATTTTGTTTAATTTTAGTTTAATTTTGTAGAAAAAATGCCACAAAAATCAAACATCCAGATTGCCCAGCTGGCCCCATGTAGTCACTATGTGACTCAGAGAAATCAGCTTATATTGTATTTTTGTTAAACTTTCATTACATTTAGAGTCACAAGTGGGACAATTTGCTAGAAAACCATCTTAACAACAATTATCTGGCGTTGAATTAACTTGCAGTGCATACAAATTTTAAAACAATGTGTTTACTGTTTCAGATCAGAAGTTGGCAGTTGTATGGTACACAGTCTGGCAAGGAGCATAATTATAGTTTGTTAAATTTCAGAAAGTATGCAGAATACGAGAAGTCATGATATGGAAAATTACATAAAATGTTTTCATTTACACTTTTTAGGCTGTAAATTACATTTTTTTTAAGAAATTTGAAAAGTTTTGCCATTTCAAGGGTTAGAGGTGGATTTTAAAAGCCAAAGTTCAGTTTAGTTATTAAGAGCAGTATCACAGGAAATGGTGTTGGCAGATATTTGTGGTCCAGGTTGCAAATGCACAAATTGCAAAAATATTGTAATTAATGCAATTGAAGATCCTTCAGCTATCACTATTGCTATTGTTGATGACGATTCCACAGCTACAAATACCACAGGTTTTTATAACATTGATGCTAATTTTGAATGTTTCCATCCACAATAACCACAGCAAGTATGGATGTACCAGCAGAAAACATACTTGATAACACAGAAAAATCAGAAATGGATCACAAAGATTCTTGTATTACATGTATCAGTGTAATTAAATTTGCTGTAATTCAAACATTTCATATTTTTAAAGTTGATATATGTACATGTATTTGAGCTTTTTATGAAATTTATCACAATACATATATAACCCATTCACTTTTATTGTGCAAGAATCTATGAAAATATCTTTTACTGTATTTGAATTTTAGCCAAACTTTAATCATGGATCATTGCCACACACACCATAGCCAGTTCTGACAGTACCATAGTAACATTCTATGGTGGATGATGTTATACTGGCACTACATTAAATTATTCTGTTTTAATTTTTTTTTGTTTATTTTCAAGAATACAGAATATGTGTTGTTTATTTTCATATGATTTTATGATACATGTACATCATACATGTATAATGTATTTATTTCAGATGATTTTCGGATTACCAATACCTATACAGTTTATTTTCAGATTATTATTAATAATAAATAATAATCTTTTTTGTAATTCATGTTTTTGTTGTCCCTGACATTAAATAGGGATGGTCAAGTGCCAGGGTTGGGGCAACTGGGTTCACTTGCCGGGTAACAAAAGGACAGTTTTACATATACCACACACACACACACAGACACACCATATATATATATTATATATATATATATATATATATATATATATATTATATATATATTAGATATACCATACATCTAATAAAACATAATCAAACATTATATGATTATTTATTTCTATAAGTTACGTTTTAGTTCATTTTATTTAAAGAAACCTTTTTTTATATTTATTGACAGGTGAAAAGCATATTTCAAATTTTATTTACACATTTGCCAACATTATGTTTTTAAATTATTCATAGATAGCCTTTTTATTTGTAGATGCTATTGCTAAAACATTAATACTTACATTGAATATTATACTGAGTATGTTTGTTTTTTTTATTGCAGATAACATTACATGGACAACACATAGTACAATGTCAATAAAGATGTTCTGCTTGCATATTAAAATTACCATTACTTTAAGGAAAAACAAATGCTAATTTGACATAATAAATGCATAATTATTTTTGTGCATTACACTGGTACCTGTCCAACATAACCTCTGAAATGTTGGTAGCGACATGGCCCCTTACTGTATAGGTTTGAATCTCATTCAGGACAGTTTTTGTGTGAGAAAGTTGGTCAGTTTGTTGTGGAATGTTGTTGGTTTTCTTTGGGCTCTACAGTTTTCTCCCCATCTCTAAATATATTTGATAGTGAAAGAATCTTGACTTTTACTCTACTCCTTACCCAAAACATAAAAAGCATCCTCTGGACTGAAGGCAGATACATGAACTTGATCCATGTCATTTTGGAGACAGTCAGAATTAGATTAATATTGCATCAGTGCATTAGTACTTTTGCTGCAAAAAAAGTCTATCAGCAGCACTTCATCTATGAAAAAATACTGTTACACCCAGTAAAACTGACCTGGCCACCTTATAGCAAGAAATTTTAATTTCTAGTTATTAAATTTTGGTGTGGAAACAATATTTATTCCTTTTCCACTGTCATGTGCTGATTTTGAATTTTTATTTAAATATTGCATTCAAGATCAGCACATGAAAACTAGTTGCCATGTGCTGATTTTGAATTTATTATTTTAATAAAAAATACAAGGGAAAAATCATCATACGAAAAACAAAACAAAACAGAAGCAACACCTGCTGATTTCTTAACTGACAGAATCGCATCCCACATCGATTTCGGACAGGTCTTTCATATGAATGTGCTCAGAATGAATATATTTTCAGAATTTAATTATTAGACCCCATCATTTGTCCTAATATTTTAATCATTTGTGTCTGAAGCACGAATGTCGGCCGACAGATGTGAACCAAACCCCGCAAAAGGAGCCACATCTGCCGTTTTCTCAACTGACAGAACCGCATCCCACACCGATTTCGGACATGTCTTTTATATGAATGTGTTCAGAAATAAATATATTTTCAGAATTTATTAGAACCCATCATTTGCCCTAATATTTTAATAATTTGTTTGTGAAGCACGAATGTCGGCCGACAGCTGTGAAGTAACCCCCACTTTCAAGACGCATTTCTCGTAATTTTCTGTATATATTTGGTTCTTTTTTAGATAAATTAAAGAGAAAAATATTTACAGGTCAATGTCAAAATTAACGTCACCCCTACTGTGTCAAAATAAACGTCACACCTGCAGCCCTGCAACTCTGCTAGATTTGCAGCAAAATGTTTAAACTGAAGTTCCATAATTTTTTTTTCTTAAGAATTTGCTCCCCTTAAATTTACAAACTGTCGTTGAATTCTCAATATCCAGCATTAGTTTTCAGTTGTTAAGGTAAATTTCACTTCTGAAACATTATTTAAAACATTTTTTATACGAAATTAATGGCCTCATTCGTTCCATTTCCAATGGAAACACCGAAAAATTCCCGGCAAATAAATTAAAAACCGTTTAAAATATAATTCAAATATTTACAAAATCAGAAAGGTTCGTCATCATTTCGCTGCAGCCAAAAGGTACAGTTGAAAGAAGATTGTGGTGTCTGATCAAAGAGGCTATTAAGACAAGTTAACATCCTTCTTTATTGGTTTCATATATGTTGATTCTGTTGCTTTTTTGACATTTGTTTTTTTTAAAACAACACTGATTATCCTAAAAGGCTATGGCTCCTGCCCATAATTCCAGATCTACCAGGCGTTTCCTAGAGTCTAAACAAATTCATATTTTAGATTGGCCATCAAACTCGCCAGATATGAGTCCGATTAGAAATCTGTGGGATGCTTTGAAAAGGGACGTCGCAATGGACAATCCAAAATCGTGTAATGATCTACTAGATGGGAAAGCGTCAAAAAGCATTGGTACAGGATAAATAAGAACTATCTTGAAAAGTTATACGACAGTCTTTTCAGACGTATTCAGTCTGTTTTAAGAGTCCGTGGTGCCTCAACTAAGTATTAATGGTGTTTGTTTGTACCAAGGCGATATTAAATACTTAATGATTGGTTTCTTTGTCTTCTTTTCTATTTTATAATATCGTTCATTTACCATTCAGCTCCAAATTATTTCCTTTTTTAATCAAAGCTAATTAGATAATTGATTTTCGATAGGGTGACGTTAATTTTGACACAGTAGGGGTGACGTTAATTTTGACATTGACCTGTATTGTTAAAAATATTTGGTCATTTCAAGTAATAACGATCGCATTTAATAGTATACTTAAATTTCCGAGACCTACTACCTTTTCCGATCACGTACCAAAATTTGAACTGAAAGTCACATGACTAAAGTGATTAAAAATCAGCCATATTCGAAGCTGGCCTTTCGACTGTATGCGCAAAATGATTCGCAATTGTATGTTTTTTTTTTCAAAATGTCAATTCCCTATAGCAGTAACGTTATATTCTGTGCATAAATATTCTACGCTAATCGCAGACGAAGATCGCAAATTCCTGTTACGACAAGGCTCAAGTAAGTGATTTTTCATTGGATTTCATTTGCAAATAGAATATAATTCAATGTTACGGAAAAAGTGATTCGAACAGTCATTACTATTATTTATTGGATACAAAAAGTGAATCAAAAACAAAAATATCAAACATAACAATCTATGTAAAAGTAAAAACTTTGAAACTAAAAGTTAGGTAAAACACGTGAACTTTCACTAGGGAAGTGAGGCCGGAAGAGTAAGCACCTCCTGTTTAGCTAGCTACACCCGCCACGTGTGTAATCAAAATTGTGTGAGAGGAAAATGTAAATATGGGACGTCAAATATATCCAGGGTAATCCTGGACACAGAGACAACAATTTATCGACAATACTGTGATAACGGCCACGTATTTGTAAGCAGTCAGCTTGCTTCGTTCTTTAAAGGTCCTGTAGTTGGAATAAGCTCTACTTTAGCTTATTGATTGGGAAACAAATATACCATAAGCAAGAGGAGCAGATGTATTGCTGCATAGAAAAGAAAAGTTGACAACAGAAAAAATGAAGTCATCACGTTTGCTATAGTTTCAAACGTAGCCTTGCTGGTCCGTCAAAATCGAGATATAAGCAGAACTTAAGGAATCAGTCTATCTCTTATTTCAATATTACTAGGATAAAGGGAATTCAAATAGTCTCTTAATTTAGGGTTGTTAAGAGACAGAACGTCATCTATATATTAGTATGTTGAGTTGAAAGATTTGGCGACAGACTTCTCACCAGATTTAACAAGGTTCTGCATAAATTCTACTTTATAAGACACATCGGTATATCGATTGTTTAGTGGAAAATTATATAACCCAATACAACAAATGTTTTGTCTTTTAAAACCAACAACATTCTGTTGATGGTATCTTCAGTATACTGTTGTTTGGAATCCGTATGATGCTTGACAAAATAACCAGAATCCCTGTTCGGCACTAGATATTTGTATCTTGATTTAACGTTTTTGTAAAAGAATGACGAGTGAATAATTTGTCGACGTTCTTTTAATTTAGAATGAGGGAAAGTTGTGTAAAGTGTAAAACAATCAAATGCTTTTTTACTTTTTACACGAGATTCAGTATTAGAAGCAGATGATCACATAATTCTTTAGAATTTTTAAGAATTCACATTTGGTAAATGCCTGATGTAGAATAGACTTATCTGAATAAGACTGAAGACCATCCTTGACGATTGTCAAAATTTGTGTTTAGAGTTACTGATAATGCTTTAGTAGTACATTTAGATGAATCTGTGGTTGGAAAGAACTTCATTTTGGTAAAATTAGTTCTAGTATAGGTAGAGTAATCTGATATACCATCTAAACTAAGCTTCTTAATAGGGCATTCAAGGTAGAATGTCTTACAAACGAGAATGTTGTTGGAAGCATTATCAGCTGGTACAACAATATATTTCTGTCGAATTTTCTGGGTCCCTTAATACTGCAGACAGTGTAGTACTCATATACATTTTAAGTTTGACAATCCTCGTTTTAACGATAGATCTTACAACCTTTTTCCAATCGGATGTGTCAAGCTTCTAATTTAGATTTATATTTGACTCTGAAATTCTGTCCCCAAGCAAAAGGCTTCTCTTTATTTAGGACCTTTTAAAAATAAACATCTTAGTTTATTGTTCTCGATGATAATGAAATCACCAGTTATTACATGTCCAGCTGACCATAAATATAAAGAGAAGATTAGGAAGTCCAGATCAAATTCTAAAGTAAATAAAAACGTTGAAACAAACAAAATAAGTTAACTGTCACAATAAAAGTGGGTACGGATGCTCTCGAAGGGTAAGCATCTCTTATAATTGTTTTTAAATACTTACCTAATTTTTATGAAAAGTTTTTAAAAAAAAAATTTAAAAGGCTGAATTTAATACATTATCTTTAAATATTTAATGACTCATAAAAACACTGTTGTCTTTAAATCTGACCTCCACTTCTGTATTCCAGAAACAATGGTTTCTTATAACATGCCCGCTCTCTAACATCTTTTGTGGTAGTTGATTGAACCCAGCATGTCGCGTCAACGGAGTCACACTTCTAACGCCACATAAGGTCAACATATATTGATCACTTTTTGTCCGTTTCATCCTGTAAAACACTAGTAGGTTCAATTTCAAAGAATATCTGTATAAAGTATATTATTTTATCTGAAAAAGAGAAAAAAAAGTACGTTAATAATTTATGTTGTCGAATAATTACGCAAATGCCAATGACATATTTTGACTGTTTTGTTACTTTGGAAAGACGTTTTGATATTTTTTTTCAGTCATTTCGAAAAGATCTTTTCCATTATCGGCATAGGTTATATTTTTTTAACAGAATTTTATGGAATGCATTTTTAAACGTGACAAATATTTACCATGCATCTTTTTTGACAATTACGCAATCATACTGACATTGCAGTCAGAGCATCTGAGTTGCATTTTTCGTGCTTGTTTTTTGCATTTTCAATTTTTTAATTAAAGAATCTATTATTGCATTTTTGGTATATCAATCATTATCTTTTATATCGTCAGAAATATACCACTGTCTAAATTTAAAATCCGTTGAAATATGAAAATCCTCAAAAACTAAGGTTTTCTCCTCCACGCAAAGAATTTTCTTGGCTAAATTTGGTTAAATATATTCTCGTACGTTAGATAATTTTTCACCACTTACAAAAAGTGGTTTATCAATTTAGTCAAAACAATACTGTTAAGAACATGTGTTCCAAAACGGCCATGTAGTGCTGTAAAATTACCATTGGTATATTAATTAACTGAGAGGTATTTTCATACAGCATATCTACTGTTTCAACGGAAAATTGGTGCTTAGATTAGAAAAGCCTCATTACTTTGATTTCAAAATTCCGACTGCTTTCTGAAAGAATCTTGCTCCAACGATTACGTAAATATACTCTTTGACCTTCCTCTCATGATATGAGCATTCTACCAACTGAAAAAAACACTGTACACAGAGAAACACTTACGCATTCCCGGTATTGATACTTGGAAGAAGACAAATATGAAGTACAGTATGGCTCCAACTACGAGGTAGCCTATTGCGTACAGGAACTCTATCCTTGGGTCCCTTATTAGTGGGGATATAAGCAGAAAAATCGCAACCATCAGGTAAATTATAGGTATTATTAATGGTACCTAAATACAGAAAAAATAAATCATAATATATATTTATTATTTCCTCCTATCGATGACATACATATCAATCTATATATTATGTCCCACACGATAAATGTTTAATTTGGGGATCAATACGTTACACGTGGCGGGTGTAGCTAGATAAACAATGGTGCTTACCTTTCTGGAGCATGTGGCCTCACTTTCACTTCCATGATCAGTTTCAAAGTTTTAACTTTGCTTCTTGGTTGTGACTTGTACATGGATTAGGATGTTTATTTTTATCATAAAACAAATAAGAGCTTAGCAACACATACACGCAAAATATATAAGTCAAACGAACATGTATTAATTTTTTTCTATATTTTTTTATTTTAAGAGACAAAAATATACATATTGGACAATGTAAATTTTAGAATTATAGGATGGTTAAGTGGCTTTAAATATAATAACATAAGTATAAAGTTGCAGAAAGCATAAACATTCTTTGAAGTACCTAATGTTTGAAAGACAAAGGTTTTTGAAATTTTTTTGAAAAAAAAAAAACAATAATATTAATAATAATAATAATAATAAAACAATCACAAGCTCAAAATGTAGTTCGAAATAATATGAAGTGTAAGTAATCGTCTTTGCGCATGTTTACAAAATACCGAACTTTGACTCGTGCAATCAATATATGCAGTGTCTGTAAAAATTCGGTGCGTTACGTATCCAAAGTTAATGAACGAACTGTACTGTCTGGCCTAAATTTCTCTACATCCTCGAGTTTCAAGCGAGCGAGGATATGTAAAGTGGGAGTAAACAATCAACCGAACTGTGAAAAGAATATTTGTTCTTTCTAAATTTTAACGGGATTCATGTCTTATACGATGCCGGTGGTCGTCAATGAATACATTTTCCTGGAATGTTTTATGGTTAAATGTTCAAATTAATCTCAATTTTGTTTAAATTTACATTTAAATGTAGCTAGCAACATAGACAAGAGGTGCTTATCCCTTTAGAACACCCAGGGTCAATCTGCTGGTAAAAATCACGCGTTTAACTTAATTTACCAGCTGTTAAAGCTTTTTTTTTATTATTTGAACATGGACCGTTATGTTTGTGTTGATGCTTTGAAACAGCTTGCTCCGGATAAAGAAATTTTATACAGCGAAGCAAGCAACAAATAGATGGTCAACTCAGGCATATTTTAATCGTAGACTTATTACGTTAAATAAAAACCTAATAACCGTCATTCCACGGTTAACGATAATTTCGATGTTTTTTGGTTTCAAACTTACACTGGATATGCTTGACGTCTCATAGTTTCACATTTGTTTGGGGTATATCTAGGTAGACAGGACTGCCATACTTCCCTGGAGGAAGTTCATGCGTTTAAGGGTTTTACTCTGTTAAACGTAATATGAGTTTAGTTTTCAAAGTTTTTACCATGATTTGGGTTTGTGATTTTAGCAAGGGTCGGTATGTTCCGATGTATTTTGCGAGAATGAGGTGGAAAATATTTTATAAATACCTCTCCTAATAAGCTTACCTTTATCTCTCTAGGTACATCTTTCATCCTAAATCTTAATATAATGAGTGCAATTAAACTGAGGCTAATAAATATCCAACCCAAGAATGAAATGAAATTAAGCAGTTTTCCAACGTCAGACGGTATCATCATAATGAGGCTAAGGCCTGTCTGTAAGAAAGATTTAGGAAAATGGAATGAAATAAAATTAAGTAGTACTCAAACGTCGGATGGCATTTTCATAAAGTGATAAGGATTGTCTGCAAGAAAGATTTAGGAAAATGGAATGAAATAAAATTAAGTAGTACTCAAAAGTCGGATGACTACTAGAAAGATTTCGGGGGAAAGCACACAGCTATTCCAAAAAATATTAAATATTACACATAATTTAAGTAGAACTTCAACATAAGATGGTAACACCATAAAGATATGAAGGAATGTCTGCAAGATAGATTTAGAGAAAAAGTACATCAACATACAGGAATTGATAAACCAGAGAAAATAACAATGCCTTGAACAACTATATGAACCGTTGATGCAATACAGTTTAAAAATTTCAACCTAAAATAATAGCTATTCGAAATCACAATATGCCTAGTTCAGTAAACATGACAAATACTAGTAACGTCTAAATTGTTTTAGATAAATTACTGATATAGCAATATTAGAAAGTATAATTCAGTGGTTCTATGATATGCATTTTTGATCATTTAAAATTAGTTTGTTTCTTTTCTATACTCTTTTTTATAAATCTTAAGAATTTAAAATCCTTAAGATAATAATATTCATTTCACATGTGGCTAAGCAAGAGGTGGTTCTTAAACTTGCAGAGGACCTGTCCTCATTTCCTTGGTTGAAGTTTAAGTAATTAACTTTTGCCAAGTTTTAAAGTTTATACTTTGTTTTGGGGATTTTGATTTGGACATGGATAGATATGTTTGTTTTGATGTACAGTAAAACTTCGTTATAATGCCCCTCGCTCATCGCCACACTATTTTGAAGTCCCAAAATCCATTTTGTTTATGTTTTTCTTTATCTGCCTTACCCCATATTTATCGCCAAACGCCTTTATAATGCCAAAATTTGATTTAACAAATGGTGGCGATTAAGCGAGGTTTTATTGTATATTTTAACAGTTATTAGCATGTTTCTTATTAAAACACTGGTATTTCCATAGTTTCATGTTCCTTTTACTCAATTGTGACTACATACGTGGCGGATGTAGCAAGGTAAACAGGAGGTGCTTACCCTTACGTAGCATCCGGCCTCACTTCATGTGTTTTATCTAACTTGTCAGTTTCAAAGTTTTTACTTTGCTTCTGGGTTGTGATTCGGACATGGATTAGTACGTTTGTTTTTGAGATATTAGAAGGCTTTTAAATTATAAAAAAGAGAATTAGTAACATCCATTATATATCGGTTAAATCGTACTTACATTTATTAACAAAGCAATTACTGGAATCTTGTTGTTTATATGTATATACGACGCTACACTTGGTGCGTGACCTTCACGACCTGCAGCAAATAATATTCTGGAAAATAATGATAATAGTAACCAGTTTAGTCCTCTTCTTCGAAGCAGGGATATAATAATTATAATAATAATAATAATCATAAAACTATACCAACATTTTACTTCTGTTTATAAAACTATAGAACTGGCTAAAGTTCCACAATCATTTCTTAGTTAAATTTCCTTAGCAGGTGTAGCTAGCTAAACAGGAGGTGCTTTCCACTAATTTTTCCTAGCGAGAGTTTATCCTAATTTGTTGGTTTCAAAGGTTTTACTTTGCTTTGCGATTTTAATTTGGACAAGAATTAGTACCTTTGTTTTTGACTTAAATTTGCCTAATTTGAAACATATATAATTTTGTTAGTTTGCCAGATATTCATGAATTTTAGGTGTCATTTTGAAGATTGCCCCTAAGCTTAATGCACATTTATTTCAACTTTGCTGACATTTGGTATTAGTAGTATAATTTAATATTGTCAAAACTTATAAGATTCAAATTAAGGAAAATCTAAACTAAGGAATGATTATGAATTTGGAGCCTGGTAATACTGTTTTTCGTGTAAAATAGGCTTATTATACATTTTTTTGAAATTCTATGAAGCAGATTGCTATATTTTTTGTTTTTGCCTACAATGCTACTCACCTTACTACATGTCCTTCAATAAAACCATAAGATCGTAATTTTTCTATTAAAGCTTACTTATATATGCGGTTTTAATCTGTTAAGTATTTAAAATGCTATTATTACTAATTTTACGTGGCCCAGACCATATCGATGGTTTTAAAATTGTCTCATATTTTAAACCAACTTCAGCAATGTTAACATCGTGTTCTTTTGACTTTTCCATTGTTATCCATAATGCAGGCATATGGTTATCGAGACAGTCAAAAAGTTTCATGGTCGTCACCACAATATTGTTAATAAGTATGATGGCTCTGTATCAAAAACTCTCCTATATACATTTGGCATCCCGAAGTTCCATGTTCCTTTCATTCTCAATTTTGATTACGAGCATGTGACATCTAGGTAAACAGGAGGTGCTTACCATTTTAAAGAACCAGGCCTCAATTCCTTGGTGGGAGTCCACGTGTTTAATCTAATTTACCAGCTTCAAATTTTTTCTTTCCTTTGGACTTGAATTGGTATGTTCGTTTTTGATTTACTTTTGGGGTTGTGATTTTGACAAGGGTTGGAATGTTTATTTTTGATTTACTTTTAGGTTGTGATTTTGACAAGTGTTGGAATGTTGTTTTTTTTATTTTCTTGAAGTTTGGATTTTGACAAGGGTCGGAATGTTTGTTTTTGTTTGATAAACTTTGAATCTGAGTTTTGATGATGATTTTATACCTTCCGACGACAAAATATGATCCATTACCGGAACCATAGACAGAACATACCACCACAAGAGGTATAACAATGGAAGCTGGACCTAAAACCTTTTCACCCCAAGTCTGTTTAATAAAAGAAAACTGTATATGCATATCGTCAAAAATAATGTACCAGTCATGAAATGTTTGTAAAAATATCTTGCATAAAACATTAAAACAAATTATCAGAAAAATCAAATAGCTTGCAACCTGCAATGTGTGTTAGATGTCTTTCCGGTAGTTTCTGTAAAAATTTACAATGAACAGTTTAGTGCACAAAATTTAATCAATCCATCGAATATAGTCGAAAACCTGCTTACATTCAACAGTTATCAACTGTATTTGTCTTCATATGCGAACGATTTAAAATGCTATATTTTGTGTTTTATTTATATTTCTAATGAATAATCAGGAAATCATTCTACTTTTAATTACATATTATACCAGTTTTAATTTTACAGCACTAGACGGCCGTTTCGGAATACAATTCCTCATCAGTAGTGCTTGAACCAAAATTATGAAACCAAAATTATTTTGAAGATGTTGAAAAGCTACCCAAAGGACCAAAATATATTTTACCGAATTAAGCTAAGGAAATACTTTGCATGAGGGAGTATACCTTAGTTTTTGAGAAATTTCAAATTTTATCTTGCAGGAAATTTAGACAATTAGACTTTTAAGACAGATAATTAACCGAGTCATTTTACTCATTTGTCTCAAAGTAACCTGAATTAAAAAGGTATACCAAAGGCAAAACATAAGGAATAGGATGACAAGAGGTAATTCGAAAAGAATAGAATTTTTTGACGGATCAAAAATCAGAGTTTACTGTACGATCTGTGGTTTACCTGGATGTGTTCGTCTAGCTAGAGGCGGTCACTATGGCATACAGTCAAATCTGTCTATAAAGGCCACCCAAGGTAACCAGTAAAAGTGGCCTCTATGGGCAAGTGGCCTTTATATGCAGGTTCAAATATAATATGAATAAAAAACAATTGGGATACAATTCTACTGAATTTTATAAGCAGGTGGTCTTTATTTAGAGATGGCTTTTAAGGCAGGTTGGACTGTATTTATTACAAGTAAGTGTACTTCATAGCAAGCCCCTAGGTGCTCTCAGGCCTTTACACATAAGACAATCACTAATAGAATACTTACATAGCCGACTGCCCATGATGATAGGAATTCCTCCTTTGACATCACAACGAAATAAGACATATTCACTAAAATGTATACCACTGTCACCAGAATTACGGAAATTAATAAACTTAAAACAAGATTTCTGAAATATAATGAATACTTTACACTGTATTTATACAGATATTTATGCATATATAACATATCGGTACATATTCAAATTACAATCTCAAAATCAATCCCAAACACAAAGTAAAAACTTTGAAGACATTAAGTTAAAAGCGAACTTCCACCAAGGAAGAGTGGATTGGTGCTCTGGAAACGTGATCACATACTATCACGTGTTTTGTCACGCTGGGTTTACCATCCACGTGTGAAATCAAACTTGAGAATATGAAAGGAACATGTAACAATTGAAAGTCAACTATATCAAGACATCCTACTCCTCAACAGTAAGTCAACAATTTATTCGTAAGAAGCTTGCTTTGTTGAAAAATATTGAAGAATAAGAATTAGCAAACGTTACAAAAAAACTTACACTATCCTATTTTGAGCCAATCTCTTAATATTTTATTTCAAAACTAATGTATCCATCAGTCCTACATAAACTGTCTTCTTCAAGAATCGTGTGTGTATTGTCTTTAATTTCTTAAATCGATGTTTTCAGACAATTTCCATCATACAATACTGTTGTAAGACTCGTCAACTCTCTTGCTGTCAGATGCACTTAAATTTCATAATTACGGACTAGACGAAGCTTAGATTTCATTGCGAGCTAGTAGATGGACAAATGAATATGGATCCATTGTAAGCTATTTACAGACTCTATTTATAATACATTTTAATAAAAGCGTTTAAATACCTTTTTGGATTTTTCAGTTCTTCTATGACAAAGTTTAAGTTCTGCCTAATAAGGAAAGAAGGTTACATATAAAATGATATTTTATGAAAATAGTCCATACATGTTAAGAAAATTTTAGGACTTAACTATGTCATGTGGGATAACGTATTATCTATTCACATAAGTTAGACATGTAATTACATGACAATGATTTCCACTGATAAAGTGGCATCACTGATGTTATACTTACTAAGATACGTACGCGTGTGACGTCATTTATTGGCTGTTCAAGCGACTGGACAAGCACGTCCAACCACTATAAACACCATTTCTAAACAGTTCAATGGTTATAAAATCCATCAAACTTGATAACATTTTGTTGTATGTTGCCTGTCCGAATATAGGAATAGGTCTAAAATATTTCTAAACAACGCAAAACACTTGAAACCATTTTGCTGTATATATATTGTATGTCCGAATACGAGTTTAATGAAGAAGTATTTTTCCAATTTCCGGCTCGGAATGAAGACATTCAATACATATTGAGTATTAATCATTACCTACTCGTTGCCAAGAAAACACTATAAAGACTTAATTTTTACAACTTAAAATAAAGCTGGTGGCGTCTCAATACACGTAAAGCAAACTAACTCGGAGATAGTATTTAATTAAACACAAACATACTGTTCCATGGCCAAACCAAAATTCCGAAACTGGCAATTTAAGATAAACAAATATACATTAACCATGGAAGTGAGGCTGGGTGCTCCAAAATGGAGGACATGACCTGGTGGTACTTTCACTGGATTTCGACTTCAAGGGCCGTGGGTTCAAACCTCACTTAGGACTTTGAAATTTTCTGAGATGATTTTCATCTCCTGTCTATACTAGAGCGATAAAAAGCTCGCTACCAGAATAGTCTTTCGATTCAGACTCAAAACCAAGGTCCCATGTCTCAGTGCACGATAAAAATACCTCTGTAGAGCTCGAAAAAGAGTAGACCACCTGTGGCCGCTACAGAGGACACTTACAACAGAAGCGAATGTAACAGACTGCGCAAGAAGATAAGAAAAGGCTAGAACCTTTTGAGGAATACATCATGTTTAGTACTTACCAACCACCATAAGCAAACATACCGCTATATATTGCCAATGTAAAAGAACCAACGTCGTCAGAGGTACCCTCAAATCCCGTAGATAGACTTTCTGTTTTACCTGAAAACAAAATTAATATAGCCAAACAACATTGACATGCCCGTT
This sequence comes from Anadara kagoshimensis, assembly GCA_021292105.1. Lineage (NCBI taxonomy): Eukaryota > Metazoa > Mollusca > Bivalvia > Arcoida > Arcidae > Anadara > Anadara kagoshimensis. Next base: position 31,447,863 of record CM037875.1, on the reverse strand, counting down.
TGATCTTTGAATTAAATATTTATTACGGACTAGTCCATTTATGTATAGGGAACACAGGTATTTATTCCATCTACTTCATGGATAAATGGACTGTTTGTGTGTTAACTGGGAATCCCTTACGCTACCAAGTATTGGGTTAATCTTCCAAAACAAAGGTCAATCGATCAGGTCAATGTTCTTTGCCTATATCTTAAATCAGCATAAATGGAAAGACAAGTAAATACATGGAATCGAATGACGTGTGTGTGTGTGTGTGTGTGTGTGTGTGTGTGTGTGTGTTTAAGCCGTTGATCTGGGGACAATTATTAGCTCCATTACCATCTTAAAGGGGACATCACTGACGACGTGGGTTATTACGTTCAGATGTATGTTACCTTTTTGAAATTTTCTAAAACGTTATTTTCAATTGAGTAAGGATAAGTTATGTGGGGCTTCTGACATTGTCCCAACAAAATTATCCCAAACCATTGGAGATTAATGGACTTCTGTATATACTTTTTATCTCACATTGTCTCCACTTTTACTCTGACTCGATGCCCTCTTTATATTGTATAACACACACACACACACACACACACACGCGCGCGCGCAGAGAGAGAGAGAGAGAGAGAGAGAGAGAGAGAGAGAGAGAGTACTGCAGTCGGTAATATTTGAATTCATAGTGCAGTTCGCATAAAATATTTTAGGAATAATTTCATATACCTTTGGACATAAATACTATTCCGCCACCTATAATCAGTAGAAGTCCCGCCATTTTTATAACCGTACATAATATTTGTACCCGTGCAGCCAGTCTAACACTAATAACGTTCGTTATTGTAATGGTTACTATATAAATAAATGAATAAAAAGTTATCGTTATAACTACTAAATAAATTAATAAATGAATAAAAAATGAATAAAAAAATAAAAGATATTGTATAACTTCTAAATAAAATAAATAAAAATATTTCGCTACTGTAACAATAAATAAATAAATAAATAAATAAATAAATAAATAAATAAATAAATAAATAAATAAATAAATAAATAAATGTTTTCCTCAGCTGTAGTAAGACTGCTTTTGATTATAAGATAATCATGAGACATAATCCACCTCTAAATGCTAATTATAGTTATATGAACTTATCTTTCAATTTGGATTTAAAAAGCACTAGCTAAAATATATAATAAACTTTTAAACTGACGTTCTGGTTAAAGCTAACAGAGCTCTGGACAACATTATTCATCATTTATCAAGGACGCAAGGATATTGCATGCAAAAACTTATCAAGGCCCTCAAAATCCATGGCCATTATCACAATATTGTTGATAAATCTGATGTATCTGTATCCAAAATTACCCTGGACATATTTGGCGTCCCATAATTCCATGTTCCTTTCATTCCAGCTTTAAACCTTTTTACTTTAACAGGATGAAATGCCATCTATAAGCCACCTATAAACCATGCTTAGGTGTCTATAAGCCATCTATAGCCCGCTATAAGCCACCTATAAGCTGGCTTATAGACAGTTTTTCATCTTGTGTTTGCTTTAGAATTGTAGTTTAGACATAGATGGGTATGTTCGTTTTTTTATTATCGTAACGGACTTACGTAATGTTGCTACGGCTAGTATCTTTTTGGTGTATAGCGGGGGTCCACATCCGTCTGACACAGCATCGATCAGATACTCGGAAAATGTTAAGGCCTGTATAACAGCTGAAGCAGGAAATGAAGCCGCCACATTTATCCACATGCACATAAAGGCGGGAAAAGACCCATATGTCTCTAAAAGATATATATAGTCACCCCCGGATTTGGGTATCAACGTTCCGAGTTCCGCATAAACTACCGCTCCTGTAAAAATATATAGAATTTGCATAACCAACGAAGTTATTAGTTTTTTTTAAATAGGTAGGGAGGGGAGGGGGGCGGGGTAGGTTCAATACTTAAAATGATTTCAAGCTTGATGGGTGTAGCTAGCAACACAGGAAGTAATTAACTTTCCGGGGAATCTGATCTCACTTCACAAATGCTTTCAAGCTTGGTGGGTGTATCTAGCGAGACCGGAAGTATTTAACTTTCCGGGGAATCTGACCTTATTTCACTGTGTTTATCTTTATTTGACAGTTTTCATCTCGTCCACATTACCATGGGATAAAATTAAATACTCGTTTACTCTGTATCTAACACTTGAACCCATCTGCTTCTACGAAACTCGCGTTGAGTTTCAATGACTTTAAGGTTTCTGACGGGCATTTTGTCAATCCACTCGATTTGATGAAATTTTTTTTACTCATTTATCCTATATAACACTTAAATATTTTATCGTAAATTCCAGATTTCTTAAATTCATGTTTAACCAGCTACATAAATGTTTGGAAAAAAATAAGACAATTGTCGTTCCGGACGTGACGGCACGGCGCAAATACAGTCGAGCCGGCTTTAAAGGCCATCTGTATAATTATGAGGGTTACGTCCTTTTAAAGACCAGTTAAAAGTTAATCCCTTATTGCTCTTTATTCATGTTATTTGATCCCATTTCTAAGGACCACCTGCCATTAAGGCACTTTTACTGGTTTCCTTGGTCGGCTTTTATAGACAGGCTCAATTGTAAAGAAAATTTCCTCGGACACCTAAAATAGGACCACTTACCACATAGAGACAGTAATCCACATGTTATCCAGACAACAAGACACATACCCACCGACCCTGTATTCTGTAACACACCCTTCGGTGATATGAAAATACCAGAACCTGAAAAAAAGAAACAAGAAAAAGGAATTTTGTTAATTGGCGATAATTTGATCGTCCATAAAAGTATGGGACTTAGCAATGATGTTTTGATGAGACTTGGTGTAACTGCATTGACCTGTCCACATATACATAATTCAAATAAATGAAATATAATTTAAATATCCATCATTGCTGCAGCCAATCGTTAACCACAACACGGCACCATGGAACCATTATATATTCGCTTATAAAGCACAGGTTTTAGGGTCGCAGCGCCTCTCACCACCTAGGTTCGAATCGCACTCGTGATCGGGACAAATATTAGTTTGAGAAAGTTTGTCAATTCACTTGCGGAAGGTAAGGGTTTTTTCTTAAGGCCACTTTGGCTTTCTCTCGCTATAAAAGAGCAGATCGCTTCGATAAAAGCGAAGGAATCTTCAAGTGGGGAGTAAAGACACAATTAGTTTTTACTTTCCGAAACTGATCTTCCGGATATTGACTTGGGCGTTAAACACATTACTCAACTCTAAGACAATCTTTTTAACTTACGAAAGTACCAGTGCTAAAATCAATAAATGTTTAGTAATAATTGCATCAGTTTATTATACAAAGGAATACTTCTACTACACAAATTCCTATTTTTTAGTTAACAACTCTGATCTTGTTTTACTACTTACCTATCATGATCCCTACTATTAAAGATACACCACTTAACAATCCAAGACGGCGCTTAACCTCTACAATCTCAACCTTTTTACTCTCCATTCCTAAGGTATAAAACATTATACTTATTACTGTATTGTCGATATAGAATACAATGTGCCGAAAAAAACTGGACTTACAAATTATTAATATTATTGCTATTATTCGGCGTCATTATCGCCGATTTTATTGGAGTTGTTTATCCATGTAGTCATTTCAGTATCTTTAATGAAGCAAGGGCCGCGCAGTACACACCTGTCGAAAGTGTCATACTAATCAAACGAATTAGTACTAAACTGACATGTCACCCCCCCACTTTGACAGGTTTTTGGTAGCTTGTCGGCTTTTGAGTCACTAACTACGGATATCTCTACCAGCTGGCAAGCAAGCTTAGACTTCTTTTCGTTACCTGAGTGTTAAACTTTCGCAGGTCTGTACCGTACTTTTACATAAGAAAAGGTCAACCAGTTGGCAATCAAACTTCGACTTGATTTTGTTAGACGAGTGTTAAACTTTCGTCAGGTCAGTACTGTACCTTTACACAAGAGAGGGGTAAAAGTAATGAATGTATTTTACAACTTAAAACCATCAACGGAAAATTCTATAAATGAGTAGTCCAACGTGCCTTAATAGTCACCTCTATATTAAAACCACCTGCTTATAGGGCCAGTAGAATTGTATCCCAAATGTTCTTTATTCATATCATTTGAACCTGTATATAAACGTCACCTGCCCTTAAAGACCACTTTTACTGGTTTCCTTGGTGAACCTTATAGACAGGTTTGATTGTATTAAAAATTAACTTGAACCATATCACTTGACAATATTTTATCGCTATAATTTGGTTTTTAAACTGTTCTGAATACGTTTTCTGTCTATTTTGTGAGTTGTGGAGTACCGTTCGCATCTTAATCACCATGTTCATGTTATCAAAGTCTAGCATTAACAGATTTTGTGTCTATAAATATATAAACTTGGGTCAACCAAAATTAATTAAAAAATCCAGCGTCCCGCTTGAGCGGCACTTGCTTTGTTAAGTCCACATTTTTACAATGTTGCATTGTATAAAATACTTGGAACGCAGTCCCTTACTTTATCAGTTCATTAACCACTCATCAAAATTTCCAAATATGAACTTAACAACCCCAATTTGTACAAATGCTAATTTTAATTCTAACTTAGGTATACTCTCTTATGCAGAGTATTTCCTGAGCAAAATTTGGTAAAATAGATTTTGGTCCTTTGGCTATCTTTTCAACATCTTGGAAAAAATTGGTTTCACAATTTTGGTTCAAGCACTTCTGATGAGGAATTGCATTCAAAAACGGCTGTCTAGTGCTGTAAAATTAACACTGATATAATATGTAATTAAGATAGTAACACTGTAAATTCTACTTGGAACGAGGAAAGTATGGGACGTCAAATATATACAGGGTAATTTTGGATACAGAGACTTTATACATATCAACAATTTATTCCAATAGTTTCAATATGGTCGATTAAAATGTAAAAACCCTTCGAAAGAATGTCGAATGGTTAATCGTCGCAATAACTCGTCAGAGCCTTTGGCTCAATTAACATAACTAAATTTGAGATATTTTAATGGAAATATTAATAAAAACAAAACTCTCACCCGTCTCAATCATGATTTATGTTCTAGTCTTATCCGCAGCAACTGGCCGGACGTAAATTCTATCGTCTGTCATTTACAATGGCTGTCCACTTGCATTATTTTGTAGTGATGATGTGGTTGTACTCAATAGGACAACAACGGTTTTATCTGATGTAACCCATAGGTCAATGTACACTACCCAGGGTGTGATGTTATTTATGGTGTGTGTGTACATAACTCTTTTGTTAAGAAGAACCATAACTTATACTGACAATAACATAAAGAATTGTATATACATGGTTATGATGTCAAAATATTTGTTTAATAATCTTGCCATAAATACAGTACAGGTCTGTCGAAAGTTTAACATGATTAACGAAAAGAAGTCAAAGCTCGGCTACTGGGTGATCGAGATATGGATGGCTAGTCGCCGAAACGCTGCTACGAAGGGACAGATAATACAGTGAAAAATGGAATTTCCTTACAATAGAATTATGATAAACACTTAGCATTGTATAAAAGAATTTTAAAAATCTACTGGCCACAGAAAGTATCACATGAGGAAACAAGAGCAAGAGCATGGGTAGAAAAGATCAGCACCACAATTAAAACTGGCACTTACCTGGACACCAGAGGGGAAGAGGAAAAGAGGAAGACCCAAAGAGACATGAAACAGGACCATTGAAAGGGAACGTAAGGAACTAGGTTACAATTCATGGACTGAGGCAACAAAAGTAGCAACAAATAGAGGAAAATGGAGAGAACTTGTGAATGGCCTGATTCTCCTCACGGAGAGACGGAAATAAGTCAAGTAAGTCATTGTATAAAAGGCGATCTGTAAGATACTCGAAACACATGGACACATACCTTCAGACACACATCTACATACAGGCACTTCCAAACACAATGCTTCTACTCCGGAGGACACAACATACAGACAGCATCTACAAGGACTTGGAAATCAAACAGTATCCATAGCATTTGTCAAATTATTATAAAGTCATCACAATAGCAGCTGTCAAATTATAGCCAACTAGAGATGAAGATGATCTGTCGACTTTGTACTTATTCTTTAGCTTAGTGTTAAACTTTCAACTGGCCTATACTGTATATGATTACACACCTGTAACTGTAGAAGGTTTGTTTTTATACATGTGTGTTTCCATAACAAGTTTGTTTGTTTTACTAGTATAAGACCATTGATATGTAATCAGGAACATGCAATATCAAGTGCAAATAACTTTGAACACATAACTAATATCTTACAAGCTTCAGAACAGGTTCATGTCCAAAGGAAAAACTTTGAAAGCTATCACATCCACCATGCACGTGTGAGACAGGGTACTCCAAAGGGTAAGCACTTCTTGTATAGCTAGCCAAACCTGCCACAACATGCCAAGAAAGAAAACATATATTAAACTGAAAAAGTATTTGAAGCTGGATACGTGTACTGTGCAAAGCCAACAAGAGATCATATTGACCGGCTATAGCATTATTACCTATAAAAGTATTAGAGATTATTTTGTTTGTATTTCTATAGTTGTAATGGCATATTATACCAGTTTTAATTTTACAGCACTAGACGGTAGTTTTTGGAGCAAAATTAATCTGTGTGCAACGTCTACTTCACTTCCATTGGACATTCCAAATAAACGCCGATAAAAAATTGCAAATTGGATGCAATTTCAAAAGTGCCCCCAAACAAACCTCAACTGGAAAAGCCAGTCAAAGGCACATGTACTACAATCAAAGATTATTCCTTTGAACTTTCATAAAGATCTGTTGGCCATGATCTTTCGAAAAAATGGCGGAAAAATGGTTGTATAAGAAATTAAGTAAACACATCGTTTGAGAGACAAACTTATTCCTAGCATGTTTCATATGTTATCAACTTGTCTCATGTGTTTGATTGATCTCAAATTAAAAAGTATTGTGTTGTGTTTTTGGTTGCGTTGGCAGTTGCAAAATTAATGTACTTGCATATTTCTTCCTGCTTTAGTTATTTACAGACAAAACACTCTCATTAGAAATTTGCAAAATTTATTATTTATTAATGATCTGAATGAAATTCAAATCTTATAATTTGTCTCATAATACATATAATATTACCTAAAATGTTGGCAACAACTGTTATTTGTGAATTCTGAAACAGGAATAATGATACATGTGCAGCAAAACCCGGCAGCCATGTGATTGGGCGCATTATTAGGTATGGCTAATTAGCGTGTGGGTTACTAAGCATGGCACTACTTTTAAGTTGATTATACGAACACATGGCTTAATAAATTGATCGAGGTTTTAGGTCCCTTTGAAGAATATTTCATATCTTGTCATGTACTGATTTTGAATACATTATTTTAATAAAAATCAAAATCAGCACATGACACACAAGCAAAAGATGCGGCAGACATTTTGACATTTGCATTGCGCTCAGGGCAATGTTCAGGAAGAGTTCTTTAACGTGTCACACTTACCGTGACACGGGGTATCGTTTTTTTTAGATCTCTTCCGAAGGAACCAAAGAATTTAATTTCTAAATGCCGAGTCCTTGGCGAAAGAACAGTCACTACCCATTATTAAGTCTTGGTCAGACTGGTCGGGTTTCGAACCCACGATCTCTCACACACAGAGCGAGTCGAATATAAGAAAGAAATGCTGCATCAATTAAAGTGATTCAGAAAAGCGAGCATTGGTCACAAAATTTAATTAATATTTCATTAAGTTTCGTTTAACCGAGACAAAATTCACAATTTTATACATGAAAATTATAACGAAAACGCACTTTCACATATGTTAAGGTGGTACGAGTTCAATTATTATTGCAACTATTATTTATATGTTTTAGTTTCCTTGTTTATTTGACAAGGTAGCTTCAAGACATGTTTTTTTATAGTTCGGAAATAGTCTTCTGTGTTGTTTTAAATCTTCAACTTAAATTCAGGAATATAATCGTATGACCTTTGTATGCTAGTCATGCACAACTATTTCCTAATACAGTAAAACCGTAATATAGCACCCCTCGATAACACTGCCACCTTGCTAATCATCACGCTATTTTGAAGTCACAAAATCCATTTATTCTACGCTTTTTCTTACCAGTTTTTCTCGAATTATCACCAAACCCCTTTAAAACAGCAAAATTTGCATTACTTATTTTGGCGATGTATCGAGGTTTTACTATACAAAACGTATGGTCGGTAATGCATACTTGAACTTGTTCATTCGCGGAAAATTGTTTTATCCTTGCAATGCTAGGTTTTGATTTATTTATTACTCATCTTTTTCATAATATTATTTTTCTAGAGATGTTGATTCTATTTTATTCCAAATACGAAACTTAAGCTTTTAGGATTTTTTTTCTAGATACGAAAATAATTTATTTTTGTTTAGATACGAAATTAATGCTTTATTATTATATTGTAAATATAAAACTAAAGCTCTGTCGATTCTTTTTTGTGCAGATACGAAACTAAAGTCTTGTAATCTCGTTTTTTCTTACGAAACTAAAGCTTTGCTGAATCCACTGTCTTTATATTGCACTCCGCATTAACATCAATGTCATTTTTACTAATGATGTCATCGAACTTTGTTGTTGGCTCAACTTGAAATAATAGCTGGACAAACATGGTTAAATAATCTAAAATAAATAAAATGAAAAAAGATGGTTAAGTCCGTTCTGTATAAGGGTGCCTTTAACAACGACTATTAAATTAAGACATTGGTTTGAAATGATTCTTGACCTTGTTAAAAGCTTCGTTATGTTAAACAAATGGTTAGCGAAACCAAAAATTGATTTAAAACACAATACTATTTGATAACAATAAAAATGTACATTGACTGTTAAACAGACATTTGAGAAATATTGCCAAAAGCATAAAATAAGCTTTAAACAACCGGGGCCTAAAAAGTTGAAGTATGATATACTGAAAAATTACCAGTATATAGATATTATTAAAAGATTAACTACATTGGTTACTTTATTCATAATTTAAGTTTTAAGGATAATTATGTTTTAGAACGATGGCAAAATCGATAACACCAACTCTTCGGGCCACCTACGCGGTCATTTCCGGTTATTTTCTTAATTTATTATTATTAGTATCCTAGTGGTCTTAATCACCAGTATAAGGATCATATCGGTCCATTTTAGATTCTTATATTTTTCGGAAAAAATCTCTATCAAATTTTGTCTGATTGATTGTGGGTTGTCCGATGATTGTTTTTTTTTTATTTCAACGACCCCAGCATTACATATCTCGATATTAAGAGGCTTAACTCAACTTCACAATATATTTTTTGTTTTGAAGTGAAATGTACTGTATTAATGGTTTTTCACGCAGTAAATATTTAGTCGACAGCCTGTTCTGAGATGGTAAAGGAAACCAGAGTAAACAGAAAAGGCCAATCGAACTGACAAACATTCTCACACAAGAGTCTTTCCCAAGAGGAAAACGAACCTAGAAAGTTTTTAAATACAGTCCAACCAGCCTTAAAGACCACATCAATATAAGTGTCACCTGCTTATAAAGGTCAGTAGAATTGTATCCCAATTGCTCTTTATTCATATGATTTGAACCTGTATATAAAGGCCATTTCAAGGGCTTTTACTGGTTCCCTTGGGTGGCCTTTATAGACAGGTTTGACCGTAATTTCATTAGCGAAATTTGTAACAGAAGTATTGAATTTTTAACGAAAAATTACATTCGTTAAATACTTTGCTTTGACAATAGAATTGTTGCAATACTTACCAAAGCATGATGGTGATAATTTGAAATAAACAAAAATAAAGTAGAAAACAGTTCCAACTACGATTATCCCTACAGCATACAAGAATTCAATCCTGGGATTCTGTGTAAATGGCACGACTAACAAGTACACACAACATATCAACACAATGATTGGAATTATCAGTGGTACCTGTAAAGTGAACAAAACCTATAATGACAACAAAGTATATGTTTTAGAACATTGACAACTGACCAACCAGTTAACCTATCGGAACTTTAAACAACTAGGCCTTGGCCATATATATGTAGCTTTTTACTTTGTTTAAGAAAGATGGTATTAACATTTCAAGATTATAAGGTAATGGAAGTGATCAACATGACAAAATAGTTAATTAAATTAAGTAATTTAAACTCTTATCTTAGTCATATGTGAAGCATATTCAATTAGCAAACGATCAAAAAGCAGCAATTTAAACTTGACTTACTAGTACTCATTTTTCATAGAATTTCAACTTTGTCTGCATTTTAGATGAATATTTGTTAAACTAATGAACTAATACATATTGGGGATTTTTGTTGTACATTCTCAATATTAAATTACATATAATACCAGTTTTAATTTTACAACACTAGAAGGCCGTTTCTGAATACAATTCCTAATCAGTAGTGCTTGGACCAAAATTATGAAACAAAATTTGTTTTCAAGATACTGAAAAAATACCCAATTAACCTTTACTAACAACACAGTATATCAACTTATCAAGGCCCTCAAAAAGTTTTATGGCCGTCATCACAGTGTTGTTGATAAGTTTGATGTGTCTGTATCTAGAATTGGCCTGGATATATTTAACGTCCCATAGTTCTATGTTCCTTTCACCTAATTTTGATTACACACGTGGTGGGTGTAGGTAGCTAAACAAGAGGTACTTACCCTTCTGGAACACCCGGCCTCACTTTCCTGGTGGAAGTTCACGTGTCTAACCTAACTTGTCAGTTTCAAAGTTGTTACTTTGCTTCTGGATTGTGATTCGGACATGGATTAATATGTTTGTTTTTGATTTTACATTTACAACTAGCCATGATGTAAATCAAACACAAACATAATAGCCCATGTTCAATGCGCAAGCAAAAATGTTGAAAACTGCCAAATAAAGCACATGGACTTTTACTAGGAAAGTGAGGCTAGGTGCCTCGGAAAGGTAAGGGAATCACGTTAAACTAGCTACTCTGCGTACGGGTGAAAAATTATTAATACTAAAAGGAACATGGAACTATGGGGCATTAAATATATTTGGATAATTCTTTAACTTAGGAACATCATAATTGTCAATAATATTGTGCTACAGGCCATAAAACGTTTTCAGGGCCTCTTAATAGACATCTCCAACATACCTGTATACACTGACTATGACCGTGAATGTGAACTAAATGAGGGGTTATATCAAAACTTGTTTTGTTTTTTTAATAATAAAAGACGATCAATTCCAAAAAGCTCCGTCTTTTCTTGTATTACCTTTGTAATTCAAGATCCTGGACACACTTAGGGACCTATATTTTCCCTTAAAAAGGGAATTTAAAAAATAAAGTTTAACTGGTTTTATAAGGATGGTTTTCATTTACAAACGAAATAGGCGTTTACACCGGACAGAACATGCTTAAAATGTCGACAACAGGCGCAATTTTACGCCTCCACAATCTCCAAAGTGTTCCATCAGTCGTGTAGATTTTTATTTCCCGGATTGCATGTTCAACTTGCACTCTATATTATTTATAACGTCATTAAACTTTTCACATTTATGTCTTAGATTTTCTACTTATTTCACATTTATGTCTTATATTTTGAGTTTTTCTATTTATTTGATGTCTTTTGTAAAGGGTTACTAAAGGATACATATACTTTGAAAAATCTTAGCTGATAGAATCAAACATTTTGCAGGAAATTGAAGTTCCAAATAACGTTCTATGTTTGGTAAACTTGCAACGAAAACTTTGGGCATAATTCTCAAGGTCACCAATACCACTTCAAACAAAACGCAGAATACCGCAATTATCAACAATAACCAGTGTATGTATATAGTGAGTGTGTCTCTGTCCACTGTATAGGTCGCGCACGATAACTTGGCACATCCGGGGTTTTTCAGTTTGTAAATAAACATTGCAGCTCGTTCGATAAATGTTGTTTTGGCCCATAGTGTATAACGGGGACAAGTGTTGAGAGTTCTATCCTGCTATAATACATTTTTTTTTAACAAAAAAGTTTGATTAAGCCCATTAATAATAGTAATTTTAATAACAATAATGTCATTAATAATAATATCGTCAATATATTGTCGTGTGCTATTTTGACTCTATATTTATTTAATAAAAAGTCAAAATAGAAAATAATAATAATAATTTCTTATTATTTGCTGTATCAAATAATAAATTCTTCACCATGAAATGTATGCTGAATATATTTAAAACAAGTTACTGAATGGCTTTGCGAAAAATTTTAATTCAAAACTATTTATTTATTAATCTTATGTACTTAGTCTTATTCTGTTTTTATTTTGTGTCTGGAATTTATAATTGCGCAGCTCCATGCAAGTTGGTAACAGTAAAAATTTCGTCAACTGTATCAGTCGTATCTTCTTCTGAAATGGTTGATTCTTCGTTGGCCGTCACTGTAGATGTTTCTTCTTCCTCATCCTCTTCTTCTTCTGTTGCTGTGTCTGTGTCTTCGTCGCTGGAATCGGTATCGTCCAAGTTTATTACAACATTGATGACAATTTGTTTTGCCTGTGAATTTAATACAATCTTTTTATTTTCAGACATCTTCTCGGTTATGAAAATCACACGTGTTGCCTCGTTTTCGCCTTATACCTATTATACTATATTCTCACATTTTTACGAGGGCGTGACCATTCAACTCGTTCGCATGTTCTAATTAATGGTCCAATTAACTTAATAATTAACATCTCGTCCCTTTTAACTCTCAGATCTACCCAACGCCATGATATGTTGGAATTCATATCCTATTGTATTATATTATTAATTAGAACAAACACCTGCTGTAATCTCTTGCATCACAAATTGGAAACTGGTACATTTGATTCACTTTAATTTTGAATCTATTAATAAAAATTATTAATGAATGCATTAATATGAGTTGTGTTGTTGGACATAAAATATTTCACTTGTAAGGAGGAATTGTATTTTTATATTTTGCACAGCGTCATGTGGAGCATTTTGAATTTTAACAGAGAAAAATATTAAATTTAAAATTATGCACATGACAACAATATTAACTGTCTATTCCCAGATATGAATAAATAAATAAATAAATTAAAAAAACAATAAATAAATGAATAAACACAGTATAAAATTTATTGATGTTGGCATCCTTTTCCAAATTAATATAGGTTTACAGTTTGATTTTGTCGTATGACGCGGCGGTGAGGTACGGATTAATAATAGTGATTAGTCCCAAATAGTGCTAATATTTTGATTTCTGTATGAAACGAGACGTTAAAATTTTGCCCTGTGCTAATTTTAAATGTTATGTAGTTTTGGTAGAAATAATTTCCACAAGAATTTTAAAATTTAGGTTGTTCATACATTTACAAGATAGAAATTATTAATTATTAGCCTGATAGCACATTTAAATAATTAGTATAGATTCATTTATTTCTTTTACTTTTTAATTGAAAAGTTTTTATAATAAAAATTAAAAACAAAATTAGATAAAATTAAAAAATATATATGTATGGACCCGGTATTGTTCGAACTTTATTTCTTTTACTTTTTAATTGAAAAGTTTTTATAATAAAAATTAAAAACAAAATTAAATAAAATTAAAAATATATATGTATGGACCCGGTATTGTTCGAACTCACTTGTGACAAAATTATATAGCTGTCCACTAACTGTAAGATATGTTACATACCACTGAGCCAAGGACGACAGTAACCTATCCTATCAAATTAAAGGTGTTAAGGACAAATACCTTGTTATATCTTCAGACAATTCGTTCCACAGTTATGTGGAACTTCACAAAAATTATGCAGAAATGAAATAATTTCATGTGAATATTTAAAAAGTTTCAAATAAAGAACATAAATGAAAATGTCCAAGATAAGTGGAATATGATAAATATTTATATTTCAACAAAAATATGTATGAAGGTGCAGCATGGACATTGGCGAGTTGTTCAATGTGCGTGTTTCATGAGTCCGAGTTACAATGTTTATTTACAAAATGAATAAGCCCGGATGTGCCAAGTTATCGTGCGTGACCTATAATATAATTGTTGAGGCACTATACCAAACCTTTAAAAGGTACTAGAAGTTCCATCTTTTGCAGCAACAGCAACATTCAATTTTCCCCAGTTTTTTCTCAAGACTATCTACTGTTTCATAATATTACTATTACTATCGGCAAACAACTTTGACCTATCCGCTTGACCTTTCATTTAAATTATTTATCACGGACCAAGTACATTTGTGTATAGGGAACACAGGTATTTATTTTATATACATCGTGAGATATACTCACCTCGTAGAATACACCTGTGTACCTTGTATGTTTTAACTTGGATCTTAACACAACCCATTTATTAGGTGGACTCTCCTGTATGAATATTTCTAATGAACGGTCAAGCGGACCGGTCAATGTTTACCTACACTACTAACAATAATAATAAACAACTCCTGAAATGGTAAACAACATTGACCTGTCCGAATGAACTTTATATATTATCCTGTATCAGTTCGTTTATGTGTAAGGAACGTAGGATTTCATATAGTCTACTACATCACGAGTGATATTCAACTCATAAAGTACACTGTGTATGTTTTATCTTGAATTATTGGGTGGATTATCCTATATGAATGTTCCTAATAAAAAGTCAAGCGGACAGGTCAATGTTGTTTGCTTATGTAGGTCATAAACAATCTGATGGAATCTATTTTAATATTAGGGTAATTTTAACGAATAAAGCGTGTGCCGGCGTGATTATACTCATACGCTAATACGCTATTTACACCTGTATGCGTTATTTAAGCCGCCCGTGTTTATAATCACTGTGCCAACAAATCGTGGACGGACTACAATATAATATTATGTATGAACATGTAAAAATATTTAATATATTATATTTACTAGTATAATGTAAAGTTAAATTTTGAAAGTGCCCCCGTGTTAAGTTTACATTCACGGTCATAGTCAGCGTATACAGGTAAGTTGGAGATGTCTACTAAACCTAGACTTAAAATATCTCTGGGTCAACAATTTATTTTGTAAGCAAATTTTATGTAAACAGTTTTAATTTTCTAGTAAAAATATAATAGAAAGTATACTTGTATTGTTTAACATGAAAGAATAGTTATAAATTAAAACTTGGTGATTTCAAGTCTTTGTGAAGTTTCCAGCATATTCACTTTACAACATTATTTGCAAATTTTAAACATTTTCATTATTTATTAGACAAATACATATTGAGGAATTGTTAACTTTAAATCATCAGTTTTCAACCAATACGATTGCAAAATTTTTGTTTACAAAATTTAAAAAATAAAATATTTTTCCATTTTCAAAATAAATATGGGATCTGGAATATACAAGGTTACAATGTTTCCTTGAGGCCATTTTCTCAATTTAGTAGTAATCAAATATGTATACCGTGTACAATTCGAGCCCTGTTACTGGTCTATCTACTAATGGATAAATGGATTATGGTGTATTATTTTTTTCATTGAGTATTGATCCAAATGTTTGTTCGTCATTGTTTATAGTGCCATCATAGAGTAACTTTACACAATAGAAAATCATAAAATAATAACAATTTGAAACTGAAATGTGTAATTGTATACACCACAAAACATCACGTGACCTGGAAACAAATGAAATATTGATATTAGTTTAGAGTATTGAATATTCAGTTGGAGAGGACTGAGTTTATGTTCTTTACACACGCAATGCTTTCTATTATTACCTAAAATAAATTCAAAAAACTAATAATTAATTTTATTCATGATGTATCTACCTTTAAAACTCGCTTTGCGTCCTTCATTCGGAATCTTAGTATGATTACACATATCATTCCTAATCCGTAAAAACCCCATATAAGAAATCCAACAAAGTTAAGTAACGAGCCAACATCTGATGGGATTAACATGATCAGGCTGATAGTGGTCTGTAAAATAATGAGAAAAACTGAAAGTGAAAAAGGATGAAAAACATGGCATATAACAACAAACAATCAAAATAATATTTAGCTATCTAAGCAGGAGGTGCTTACCATTCCGGTGCACCCGGCCTCACTGGTCGAAGTCCACGTGTTTAACCTAACTTGTCAGTTTCAATGTTTTTACTTTGCTTCTGGATTGTGATTTCAACTTGGATTAGTATGTTTGCTTTTGATATTATATGAAGGAATCATAGTATGGCTAAATGACTCTTTTGTATTGTTGGCAAACTTTAACATAATTTATCTGAAAGTGAGAGATCTGATTAACCGTACCAGCAACATCAAAACATACAGTTGGTAGAATTCATGACATTCGTGCATTATATATGCTACAAATTTTTGTGTAAACTTCAAACATAAAAATACGGGGCCATGATAAAATCACAATTCCAAGAGCAAAGAAAAAACTCTGAAAAACTGACATTTTAAATTTGACACGTTTACTTTCATCAGGGAAGTGAGATCGGGGTCCTCTGGAAGGGTAAACACATCCTGTAATCAAAGAGTTTTTCAGTAGTGATTTAGCCGTGACCAAACGCGTTTCCTTGACGTGTCCATAGTACTTTTTGTTCAAAAGAAGCCGCATAATCAAAACAAATATTTGAAAGAAAGTAAATTGCACTTTTTAAAGGAATGAGCTTTAAGATTTTAGATCAAGACAGATCAGTTAATTTGTAGTATGGCCATAATAAACCACTTACATTTATAAGTAATGCTACGAGTGGTATTTGATTATCAATATGGATGTATGAAACCAGCTCCGGCATGTGCCCTTCACGTCCAGCTGCGAACAGAACCCTTAAGTAGAAATATCATGTATATTTATAAGATTAAAAAATTTTTTTCTGGAGTTTGTTTCACAATTATCCCTTATCTTAATGCGCAAATTTTAGAACTACAATCAACATTTTGAAAGTATTAAATATAATTTTCATCGTTTACTTATATCATTTATATTTTTTACGTCGAAGCAATGCACAATATTAACCAATATTGCATAAAAGTTCTCTACAGCGATCTGAAATTTTCAAGATTTGTCAATGCCGGTCGGACTAGTTGACTTAGTGTGGTATTGCGACTGCAAAGAAATATTGATGTTTGAAAACCATTTTTAAATACTTGCTTAAAAAATCAGAAAATACAGACCTCCCTGCAGCAAAGAATGAGCCATGAGTTGAACCATAAACAGAACATGCTACAACAATAGGCATCGCTATATCAGCTGATCCCAAGACTTTTTCACCCCAAGTCTAAAAGTTAAAAATAGCAATGATTGCAACATTTTGACATTCTTATACAAATGATATCTTATATCTAGAAAGATATATAAACATAAAACAAAGTTTTTATTCAATTTTATGACTCATGGAATTTAAGTTCTGACATCAAAAACATACCAATCCATGTTCAAATAACAATCCAGAAGCAAAGTAAAATCTTTGAAACTGGCAAGTTAGTTTAAACATGAACTACCACCAGGAAAGTGAGGCCGGGTACACCTCGATAAAAAAATTTGACTATGTAATCAGAACCATGGTAATGGATCTCAAACACAATGTTTCGAAATACAACGCATGTACCTATTGCGCCATTTACAAGTGATTCGAGGAATTGCGTATTTAAGTGTCCCGACTATCGTCTGTCACTAATAACCTTTTAGCCTTGATTCATGTCCTGGTACATGATGTATTCAATTTTCCAATTCTGGTTTTCCCTAATCACTAAGGTTTCGCGGGAAATACACCTGTACAAGCCAATGTTGTGAAACTTGTTTTTTTTATATCAACCTAAACGGCTTCCGACCCGCACTTCAACCCGAAAACTGAGCCATATGTATGGCTTGGAGTTGAATCTATCGATATGTATACACAAATATGAACTATCTGAGAAGTAGACAATCTCCCGAGATTTGTACTTACAAATCCAACAGCCCATGATGACAAGAACTCTTCTTTTGTCATCAATACAAAATACGATATGTTGACGAGAATATAAAGGATGAGTACCAATACCAACGAAATTACAATGCTCGAAATTAAATTTCTGAAATAAAACATAAAAAAATATTAATTCGACACCAACGAAATTAATGTACTCCAAATAATATTTGTGACATAAAACATAGAAAAAGTAAAATTTTGACACCAACGAAATTTTGATACACGTAATTGAATTTCTGATATGGTAAACAGAAAAGTATTAATTCGATACAACGAAGTTACGGTACTCGAAATTAAATTCATGAAATAAAACATAGGAAAGTTTTAATCGACACCAGCGAAATAAGGATACATATGATTTATTTAATATGTTCTCGAATCACAACACGCCTTTGTTGTATTAGGACCAACGTTTTTTGTCACAAAAATGATTCTTAAAAATTGCTCGTATTTTTTTATTTTAAAAAAGTGTATATTGATGCAATTGGTTGTAAAATTATTTGGCTAGCCTCTTTAAGAACTTAAATTTTATCACTGGATTTCAGTAAATCGATTTCAGTAAATCCAGTGTCAATATAGAGTAGAGTGTTTTTAAATAAATTGTCACATTTTCTGTTTATCCTTTTCTTGTTTTTTGTTTATTTATTTCATATTGCTTACCCTTCAGGAGCATGCAGGCCATCATTACTTCACTGGTTGAAGTTCACGTGTTTAACATAATTTTCCAATCTACCAAAATTTTGCTTTGGGATTGTGATAGGAACATGAATTGGTATCTTTGTTTTAAATTAATGCATTTTTTGCTATATAACGCTACATTCATTTATATAGTATAGGGTCGTTTTGTTTGTGCTTTTGTACCTTCTAGGGTTCTTTAATTCTTCAATAACACAATTTAACTGCGCCCTAAAATTAAACACAGACACAAAGTTGAAATTCGAGTGTTTGAAAACTGAAGTTTACATACATATACAGGCGAAGCGTACACGATTCGTTATTATGTTTTGTGTAAAATTACCTACTATTCCTAATTAAAACTGTAATACTCCTTTTTCATGACCCTTTCAATCTCCTTAATGGGAACATACGTGGCAAGTGTTGCTAGCTAGACAATAGGCGTTACCCCTCTGGAGCACCAGACCCCGCTTCCTTGGTGGAGTTTCGCGTGCCAGTTTTCAAAATTTTTACTTTAAGATTGTGATTTGAACACGGACTGGTAGGTTTGATTTTTTTATATACAAAAATATCCGTTTTCTTCTTGTAGTTTACAATGTGCACAATATGTTTAATTTTTATAAGTGTTTTTGTCTGGAGTGAGCTTAAAAAGTTGGAAAAAGGCAGTACTTTCTACCTGATCCGCATTTGGTATCGATAATTTTAAGTTTTCGTTATTGATGGTTAAAGGTTGATTCATTAATATTATTCAGGTCTTTAAGCACGGAAATTGAAATGTAGACAAGATATCGCAATAAAAAGCAATAAACCATTTAGAATCATTCATATTTTTACCATCCATCAAATGCCCATAGTCCACTATAAACGGCTAAAGCCACATCACCAAAATTTTCTGTGGTACCCTCAAACCCTGTGGATAAACTTCCGAGAGTTCCTAAATAGATAATGTAAATGTTTGTGGCATGGTTTACAAGTGTTAAGCAATGTTCTCTTCATCGACCTTAATGAAAATTGATAGTTGATGTTTCTCCTCCTTCTACAAGTATTATTATTTATGTTTAAGTCATGCAAAAAGGTTTTATTTAATTTATATGTACCATAACAGATGCAACTATACGGGTTCACATCTATGTATAAATCGTCAAAAAAACTTTCAAAGTAAAATTTTTTTTTTTTTTTTTTGGTATTAATAGTTTTTATTCCATCTTTCATATATTAAACATAATCATTTCATTAATATATAAATACACACTTTAACAGAGAAAAATATACAAATTATAAATCAAAGTAAAATATATATTGTAATCACATTGTAATTTAAGTTCACAAACATAACGATCCATGTCCAAATCGCAAAAGCAAAGTAAAAATCGAAAAGTTAACAGGTGAACTTCAACCACGGAAGTGATGTCATGAACTCCGGATGGGTAAGCGCCACTGTTTAGCTAGCTACAACCGCAATGTTTGAAATGAATAATAAAAAAAAACATGATACTATAGGACGTCAAATGTTGCCAGGATTATATTGAATACAGCGATACGTACTTATCATGACAGCCATGGAACCTTTTGAGGGTCAATTTCAGACATTTAAACATTTATGTAGATATATTTTAAACCATTTTTAAAAAAACTTATGAAAAACTCTTTTTAGAAAAATATATTTATGAACCACAACATTTGTTTATAATACAAATTTGTTACTTGCCTTTTGACATATAATATATACCACCGATTGTTATGAGTAAAAGTCCTAACATTTTGACCATAGTAAATAATATCTGTAGTCTAGCTACTAGCTTTACACTGATAAAGTTTGTGATTGCAATAGTTACTGAAATACAAAAAAGTATAAGAAATGTGAAAAATTCTTACAAATTAAGAAAAATTAACACACACACACACACACACACACACACACACACACACACGTAAATTATTTATATAAAAAGTCAAGCGGACAGGTCAATGTTGTTTGCCTATACAAAAAATGCTTACTAATCATTCAAATAAGTTCACAATAGATCATTACATAACACACAGACACAAAATCAAATAAAAACTAACGTGATTATTAGACAAAGACGAATGAGATTTCTACGGGAATTAGGGTTCAAATGTTTCAAATGCCACAACAGGCTATACATGTATAAAAATCCATATAATCTGCAACGGTTTTAGAATTCACTATTTGTATAGCTGGTAAACTGTATTAAGAATTTGAATCGATCATTTTTGTTTAAGGTCCAAACTTTTCAAATGGCATACCAGTACAATAAAAAAATTGACCTTCAATGCTTTACGTAATTCAATATTTTTATAGTTGGTAAATAATTTTTAAGAATTTGAATACTAAAAACTTAGATGTTTTTATATGCAGTATTTCCAAAGGTAATAAATAATTTTAACAATTTGAATTGATCTTTTTTTGTAAGCTAACATACGGAGAGCAGCAGCCGCTAACGCCTTTAATGTATATTCTGGTGGTCCACACTGGTCACCAACGGCGTCTAGCAAGTATTCCGCAAACGTCATGACCCGGACCACGTTAGATGCTGGGCGTAAGGCTATCATGTCGGTCCAGACGAAGATAAAAGCCGGGAAAGATCCGAATACCTCGAGTAAGTAGGCATAATCCCCTCCAGTCTTTGGTATCAATGTTCCTAATTCTGAATATGTCAGGGCACCTAGATAAAAAGAAATTCGAAGACGTAAATAAATTTTCTGTAATTTTTAACGCCTAAAAAGAAATTTAAAACCATAAATTAAGTTGATTTATATACTTTAAATTAGAAGGAGGGTTTAGTTTGCAACTGAAACAACGCCTGTAATTTTTAACGCCTAAAAAGAAATTTAAAACCATAAATTAAGTTGATTTATATACTTTAAATTAGAAGTAGGGTTTGGTTTGCAACTGGAAAAAACTCGTTCATTTACTTTTCCTTAGCCAATGTTATTAAGAACACGGAACAATGCACACCAATGATAAAACAGCTAAAGAAGACAGCACAATGCAAAGAAAAGACAAACACACATTGGTACCACTAATTGAACTTATAGCTTTGGATGGACACTGAAGTAGTAATTGTCCTGTGCTTTGTACTGGGGTCAGTGTACTATCGGAAGGCTTTTATGCTTAAAGTCAAGCAATGCTCGTGAAACTTTATTGTCAACAATACAATTTGTAGAATTAAAGACTTCGGTTGTGGCATCTGTTCAGTTGTTCATTTTCCTAGTGCGTACCAAGTCCGCACCATGCATTTATTGTGATTCAACAAAATTAGTTTAAATAATAATCTTACCACAGATTGAAATAATCCCACATACTACCCATACAACAAGACATAAACCAACGGAACCTGTGTTTTGTAGAACACCTTTTGGAGATATAAAAATACCCGAACCTGGAAAAATTGAGATAGTTAAATAAAAAAAATCTTATGATTCTATTGGTTGAAAGGTGAATAAATTACAGGTTAAATTTCAAAAACCAGAAGTTAAATTAACCACGCTCACAGCCGAGTCTGACTGGGACTTGAAAATAAGTGTTAACTGTCCTCGAGAGAGACATTAAAGCCCGATAACAAGGTAGCCATGGAAGCCTCCGTGTATATTGCCCTGAACACATTAAAAAAATAAAAAGATATTATCTCTTTATATAGCGATGATGTTTCGATGTAAATGAAATATTCTTGACTAGTACGTATATTGCCATCTAAAAAAATAATGAAATCAGATTCTGCAAGGAACTTGTCTTCATAATATTGTTGATTAGCATAATGTTCCTATATCCAAAAAAATCGTCGCTCATATTTCCATGAATCTTATATTCTCAATGTGGATTTCACACATGGCGAGTGTAGCTAGCAAGACGAAATTTGCATACCATTCCGGGGCACCCGGTCTCACTCTCCTTGTCCCTTATGCACGTGTTTAACTTAATTACACTGTATATTATATGCTTGATTTCAAAGTTTTGAGTTTGCTTTTAGAATTGTTATTCGATTATGGGTCGATATGTATGCTTGATTTAATCTATGTTATGAATATAGCAAATTACAGTTGCATGAAGTAGAATTTTGATAGTAATATGTTACTTAACAATTCAAACATACCTACTATTGAACCAAATATAAGTGCTACCCCACTGGGTAGACCAAGTCTCCGTTTTACTTGGACGATATCAACATCTTTAGACTTTGTATCATTATCACCATCAACGCTTTGTCTCCGTGTATCTTTATCCAACATAATTACTTTATAACCAGTATCTAAAATATAATATACTAGTATACAAATATATACAGTACAGCTCTGTCTGAAGTTTAACACTAAGCTAAAGAATAAGCACCGGATCGGCAGCTCATTATACCTATATCTTGACTAATTTTTGACAGCTGTTTACATCTTTCAGCATTTTTTGGCTACAGACTATCTATATTTGCCGAACATTCACACAGTAGTAAACATTCGAATGTCTGTGCAAACCAAAACAATCGTCATCCTTTAAATCATGTCATTTTTGTTTAAGGTACAACAGCTAGAAGAGATATACATATACGTATTGTACCAATCCATTTCCAAATAACAATCCCAAACGAAAAGTAAAAACCGTGTAACTGGAAAGTACAGTTAAACATGCAAACTTCGACAAGGAAAGTGAGGCCGGGTGATCCAGAATGGTAAGCACCTTCTGTGTACCTATCTACATCCGCCACTTGGGTAATCAAAATAAGTCAGCAGATTGATGGACTATTTACCAAGACTGTCTTGATGTAATTTCTTTGTTTATCTTGCATACCTTTTGATGTCTCGAGTTTTGATTAAATGGAACAGTTGCAGACAAATGAATTATTGTTTTATTCGCATGATTTGTTCATTTTATTAAAAAAATGATTAATTGGGGTTCTACTTCCCTGTCAAAAATATTTCATTTATTTCGATAGGCTAGCTTTAGATGAAGTGGCAGAAATTTTGCACTTTGCTGTGCGCCTAGGGCAACATACAAGGAGAAATCTTTCATGTGCTACGCCTACCATGTGCTACGCCTACCATGCTTTGCGAAAGAACAGTCACTGGCTATTGCAACCTACTGAGTGAGTTTTCTATCATATGAGCTATTATAGAAGTATTTTGTTTGAAAATGATATAAGAAGAGTAATGTAATTAATTAAGCTTGATGTCACAAATTAAATTGTTTCCTTTCAGGTGAAATGCAAAAAATTGATTATTATCCTTATATTATTAGTGTTTATTATGTTACTTATTAATGCTATAAGAATGTCAAGTTAAAGTGACCAAAAGGAGCTACACTTATTCCTTAGGAGCTAAATGTAAAACTTTGAACAGGTATGTATTGTAGGTTGACAAGTAAGATATAAACCTACCTGAAAGCCAGGATAGTTTCACTTACATCGAGACACCAACACTACTCGTCAGGTTGCTTGACAATGGACAATGACGGATTCTTTTTTGTGACATACAACGTAACACGAAACATCTGTTTTTATTATTTAACCCTGAGACACCCCATGTTTTTTTTATATCTTCGCCCGTACAAAGTTCTTAGCCACCGCCCTTTTATTTTTTCGAGGAGGGACTTATCAACTTAGAAAACAGGTTACTTGGACTTAGATTGTTATGTTTTGTTTTGTTCATTAGGGTACTTACCTCTCATTTTGCCTCTATATTGCTGTAAGGTGACTTCTTGAAGTTGGCATTCATATGAATCAGT
The DNA here is from genome assembly GCA_021292105.1 of Anadara kagoshimensis. Taxonomy (NCBI): domain Eukaryota; kingdom Metazoa; phylum Mollusca; class Bivalvia; order Arcoida; family Arcidae; genus Anadara; species Anadara kagoshimensis. The sequence goes on along the minus strand of CM037875.1, from coordinate 31,423,531 downwards.
AGGATTGTTTTTGATTAAATGTTCTGTGCACTAGGATATGCAGCTATGCTTTAGTTTTTTCACCTTTAACAAGTGTATTGAATACCAAAGTCTCTCTCTCTGCAAGTTAAAACGTCTCTCAAGTAATTTGCTCTAGAAAGATATTCGCCTGTCTATATGTCACTATGTTGTTATCAAATCGCCGATTAGATGTAGATGCAATACCAGAGTCTCACTCTGCAAGTTAAAACAAAACGTCTCAAAACGTTGTTTGCTCTAGGAAGACATTGGTTGGTTTCTTTGTCACAAAGTTTCTATTAATTCGCCGATTAGATGTAGATGCAATACCAAGGCCTCTCCTTGCAAGTGAAAACAAAACGTCTTCTGAGTTGCTCTGGAAAGACAGTACATATCTACATATCACTATGTTTTTATTAAATCGCCGATTAGTAGTGAGTTGACTTTCAAGGTCTCTCCTTGTAAGTAAAAGCAAGCGTCCCTCGAGTAATTTGAGTAAAAAAGATACTGACACTTCTTTTTGTCACTATGTATCAAATCGCTGATTAAGTGGATCGAATTCCAAGGTCTCTCACTGGAAGTTAAAACGTCTCCTGGGTTGTTTGTTCTAGAAAAACATTGACAGGTTTCTTTGTCACTATGTTTGTATCAAGTTGCCGATTAGAAGTGGATCGAATTCCAAGGTCTCTTACTGCAAGTTAAAACAAAACTTCTCTAGAATTATTTGCGCTGGAAAGGCATGACATGTCTACATGTCACTATGTTTTTATGAAATTAACGATTAGAGCTGGATTGAATACCAAGGTAAAAGCATAACATCGTCCAGGTTATGACAATGCTATAGAAAGACTTTGTTATATCTAGATGTCTAAATATCATTATCTTATTGTTTAAATATACGGACTGGTTTAACTGAATAATTTATATGGCATTGACCGACAGTCAAGTTTGAGACTTATGGAAATTACTTCTTTATGTTAACCTAGATGTAGGGCATTTTAAAACCTACATACAGTCAACTCATGTTACTATCGTGGTGCTAACGGTGACGTTACTCTATATGTAATAAAATCAAACGCAAATATACCGGTCCATGTCCAAATAAAAAAGCAACAATTTAGAAAACCTGCACATTAATTTTAACATGGAACTTCCACCAGGAAGGTGAGAACGGGTGTTCCATATACGTAAGCGTATTTCTCTAGCAAGCGGGCCTCCACGCTGGTAAATTAGCTAACAATCGCACGTTCCCCCTTTAACGCCTTTTCAAGTGCCACTTTAAGAGTAAACGAAGCTCAAATAATCCAATTAGGATGCTTACTTACTGCCCATTACGCCCTCTGGCGTGTGGGGCAGCAACGAAGTCTTTCCACTTTTGTCTGTCATTAGCCAGTTTTTGCAGATTGCCCCAATGAATGGTGTAGATCGTTCATTTCTGCTTCAACAGTGCGTCTCCATGTAATCTTTGGTCTTCCTCTACTTCTTTTACCCTCAGGTGTCCAGTGTAGGGCAGTTTAAGTGATATTGTGTTATTGTGTCGTTATTTTCTCAGGACATGTCCAATTCATCTCCATCTTCTTTTCTTAATTGTTGTATACAGGTCTTCTAACTGGCATCTTCTAAGAAGCTCATTAGGATGCATGTATCATTATTTGTCATGCATCTCTTAATTGCTTTTTAATTACATCAGGGGGTTATTATGGGCATAAAAAATAATTCTGAATTGTGATATATATATATATGCCTCGACATTATAGTATCAAAATTGGAAACTGAACAGCAAATGTTTCGAAATGAACCCAATTAGGGGACAGTCGCGTTGATACAGACAGTGTGTTGATACGGACGTTCTATCATTGCGTCATATTAAAAGTAATCATAAATATAACAGATTGTCAAAAGATGAAAAACCACCGTCATATTTGGCCAGCAAACTGGAAAAACACCAATACTTGCTTTTGTCCTATGCACATTCCTTATTTTTTATAAAATCGAAAATTTAACATTGAGCTAAAGAAAGGGAGTTAAAATTTGACTGTCGAAAGGACAAAATATGAAAATTTAGTGACTTAAAAGCTGCCAAAAAATAGATAAGAGTTGTCGGATTGTTGCCGCGATATAGCAAGTATAGCGTGAGATAAACTGCTCTTAACTGTTAGCGTTTAACTTTTGACAGATCTGTACCGTATGTATTTTAAGATAAAAACAGAACACCATAAAGTTGAAGTTTATTGGAGTGATTGATAGAAAAAATTATCTATGAGATCAAATGTCTCTAAATCGATTTAATAATTTGCTAAAACACAAAAGTTTTAATAGCTAAATGTATTAAAAAGGACAGCAAAAACTATATAGAAAACAGTACAGACCTGTGAAAAGTTCAACACTGTGATAACAAAAAAGTTTGTTTGGCTTCCGAAGGACCGAGATATAGCCGATAGGCTACAGAAAGATAGATAGCAACTGCCTTCCGAGATATATTGCTAGCGAGGGACCAATATAAGCCGTCGATTCGGGAATTGGCACTTATGGGGTTCGCCGCTGTACCACGTGATACCATAAAACGTTTATGCTAAACAGTCATTTCTAATGTGTATGGAATCCCATAAAATCACGTTTTGCCATAACACGGCGTAATTCCGGGAATTTGCGACTTTAAAGTCCAAAACGTTCCGCACGAACGTGAAGAGGTACTGGTCACGGGGAGAAGCGGAGAACCCTATTCGTTAGCTTATTGTTTAACTTTTGACAGGTCTGTACTGTCAGTAGCTTCTATTAGTATTATTGCCCATTATGATTACTGAGTTAAATGATATCATTGTACAGCGATAAATAACAATAACGTAGCTATCGAATACATTTATCTGTCTGGTTAATTGGAAACATGAAGTCGTAAATTCTAACAATGGTGCTGTAATGGTATGGAACAATGTTATGTGTTGCAAAAATTATTTTTTTGTAATGCAACATCCTAACCATAACTAACAACTGAGTACGTACATTGTCTGTTTTGTTACCTTACCTGTACGATAGGGACCTAGAGTGGTTTACGGGCGCTAACGGATCACAGGGCCACCAACTGATAAGGTTTGAACTTTACTCGAGACGGATCCAGCCTCCTGTGCGAGAGTTTGCCAGTTCTCTTTCCGAAGATCGACAGTTATCAAATACATTTATCCGCCTGGTTAATTGGAAACATGAAGTCGTAAATTCTAACAATGGTTCTGTAATGGCATAGAACAGTGTTATGTGTTGTAAGAATAATACAGGGCAGATATTTTTTGTAATATGACATGCCAATCATTACTAACGATGGGGATTAGTTTTATAATGTTCAAAGAACATAAATTGATTGACTGTTGTTTTACTTTGGATGGTGATCTCGTTGTACAATAGTGGCATCAGTGACCAAGCGGTCTTACGGACCACAGCGCTTCTAACTGCCTTGGTTCGATTCCCATCGGGCAAATTCACGGAAAATAAACTTCACACCGTTTTATACAGTATACAGTGTATGGTCGAACAACATTGACTGTGCACTTGACAATTCGTGTAGAAGGATCCTCCCAAAACACAGGCGGTATAAGGATTCGTACTGTACAAACTCAATGTACGACCTTACACATATAGCACCTAACTACTTCAGGTTAATATAATGCTTGCTGTATTAAAACTTGAAAATTTATTCTACATACGAAATTGTGTTTGCAATTATTGTTTTCTATGATGAAAACGAAATAAAAACTAAGTTTCGCGTGTTTCGTGTACATAAAAGCACTTTTTGTGATTAATATGCAAATTAAAGGTCGAGTGCTCATGTCAATGTCGTTTGCCTATACTAATTTATTAACTTTATAATTTAACTAATGTTATTCAAGACAGAAACAGAACAACAACAACAATATGCATGTTACTGCATAAAATATGACGACTTATATGTACTGTATTTGATGTTTATGTTTATTGTTAATCAATTAAATTGTAACTACAACAGTTTGATGTGTGAAACATAGGACGAGACACGACAGCAGAGCTATGAAGATACAGATGGAAAGTCTAAATAATCATTACACCGTTTTAACTTAATATTTATAATCATAAAAAATATATTTATATATTGTAAACCTCGAATGCCAACTAATCAATTTAATTTCTGTTCTGCTTTTTTTTTTAATTTCACCCATGCCAATGTAAAAGATATCAGGCCCTAAACAGTTTTATGGCTGTCATCACAATATTGGTGATAAGCATGATGCCTCTGTATCCAAAATTATCCGACGGGATATAATTGTTGTTCCATGTTCCTTTCACTCAAAATTCTGAATACACACGTGGCGGGTGTACATGTAGCTAGTTAAACAGGAGTTGCGTAATGCGTACCCTTCAAGAGCACTTGGTTTAACTTCTCTGATGGAAACTCGTGTGTTTAACTTAATTTGAAGAATTTCAATGTTTTGCCTTTGCTTCTTGGATTGTGATTTGGACACGTATTTGAATAATTACATGATGCATGACAACAAACCCGGTAGAGAAATCACTCCAAGTGCGTTACAACACTTGAGGATAAAGTTATGATTAATTGTTTCTTAGCGAATGTAACGTAAAATACACACACACACACACACACACCCTCACACACACACACACACAGAGAGAGAGAGAGAGAGAGGAGAGAGAGAGAGAGAGAGAGAGAGAAGTTTACAAATTATATTATACAATAAATAACAACAGAGTATTTTATTACAATATAACAGTTTACAAAAGTGTACAAGACAATGCATACCAACAGAAATCAGTTCAAGTTCAATTTAATTATTGAGGTTAAAGTGACCCTTGCGTGGTTCTTGCTAAGACCGAATGCCACGTAACCCGTAACATACAACTATTTACAACAATACACAACAGAATCCAGAATATAGAAATCACTCCAAGTGCAGTATAATTATTATTAAGAATAAAGTTGTCATAACGTGGTCTTAACCTAATCATTTAGGATTAGATCAAATGCTGAATGTAACCCATTACAATACAACAGTTTACAAATTACATGACAATACAACCTATACATTGCGTTATAATCAATGAGGGTTAAAGTTGTCATTCCACTGTGATCACCTAATTAGTACCATTAAGACCGAATGCCGAATGTTACCCATTACAATACAACAGTTTACAAAAGTATATAAGACAATACATGGCAACAGAATCTACACACAAATCACTCCAAGTGCATTATAATTATTAATAAGGTTAATATTTTTAAAACGTGGTTCTTATAACCTAATCATTTTTGTTAAGATCGAATGCTGAATGTAACCTATTACAACACAACAGTTTACAAATTACATGACAATACAACATATACATTGCGTTATAATCAATGAGGTTAAAGTTATCATTACACTGTGATCACCTAATCATAACACACAATAAAAGCTATCAAATGTATTTTATCAATCCGGTTAATTGAATACGTGCAATGGTAACATCCGACATTGGTGAGCAATGATTGTAATGACATGAGGTGATGTTAAGTGATCAGAGTGATGATGATGATGCAAATTATTTAACGTTTTATCTCAAACAACCGAAACTGATTTTATTCTGGATTATCCAAGACAGGATATATTTTCCATATATTCTATATTTAGAAGACAGTATGTAGACTAAAGGGAAATGGTGTCTTAGGATCCAAAACAGATTTGATTTAGCGATAAAGGTTTTAGAAAAAAAGGATACTTAAACGTATGTGCTATATGAAATTGTGTATCTCAGAAGTCGAAGCAGATTTTTTCCTAGGAAAATATCTAAAGGTTTTTTAGCGTAAGGATATACACCATAGAAAAAGTGTTGTGTTCAAGAAAACAAAACACATTTGGTCCTAAGGGTTATCGAAAAGCTATGGAAGTTAGGACATAGGCTACAGGGAAATGGTATGTCTAAGGAATCATTTTGTTTGAGAATGTACAATTTCTAACAAATTACCTTTGTTTGTGTTTTGTTGGAATTATTTCAACTGCCGAAACAGAATTGATTTCGGGGATAACTACAGGTTTTTGGAGATAGGATAGGGCAATGGTGTCTCGGGAACCGAAACAGATTAGATCCTAGGGAAAGCCAAAGGTTTTTGAAGAATATAGTATCTGCGTTATGGAAATAATGTGTTTAAGGAATGATTGTGTTTGAGAATGTACAATATCTAACAAATTACTATTGTTTGTGTTTTGATGTAATTTTTTAACTACTGAATTACAGAATTGATTCTAAGAAAACTAAAGATTTTAGAAGATAGTTCATAGGCTATAGAAAACAATATGTCTAAGGCATCATTATGTTGAGAATTGTTCTAACGTATTACTATTGTTTGTATTTTTAGAATTATTTTAGCAACCGAAACTAAGGGTTTTAAAAGATAGAATACTAGTATATGCTTTAGAGAAATTGTGTGTCTCCGAAATCGAAACATATTTTATTTTAGTGATATCTAAAGATTTTAGAAGTAAGGATAGATGCCAATAGGGAATGGTGTGTCCAAGTTACCCAACACAGATTTATTCGGAAGATTTGAGACGTAAGGATATACGCTATAGGTCTAACGAATGATTTTGTTTGTGAATTGTTTGTTATTATGGTGAAATTATTTTAACAACTGAAACAAATTGATCATCGGGGGCGTGAAAGGTCAAGCGAGCATGGAATTCTATTATCAATACATATTGAACGAGTTTTCATTCATTTTTGGAAGCTAAATGATTTTATTTCAAAAGGGGAAATTTTATACCATTGTCAAATTCTTTACGCGTATTGTGGTAATATTATTTAATATAATAGTATTTCAAGAGCCGAAACAAATTGATCACCGGTGCCCCGAAAAGTCGAGCGAACAAGGAATAGTATTATCAATACATATATGCAGCTATTATTCATTCATTAATTCATTCATTATAACAGAATGATGTGTTTCGGGAACAATAAATACGTTATATAAATAAACAAAATTATCGCTTTTATATCCAGGATGGATTATACCTGATCCATTAATCTACTATTTATCCACACAGTATAACTTACAGTTAGATGTTCATAATCAATACGTGGAAAATAAGAGTATTAAATTTTACAAAATCCTGTACTCGGTGTTTAAATATTCAATATTTTTTAAAAAAAAAAAAAACTAGTGATATTGATTCGGAGATAAATAGCTACACGTGATTCAGTTGCTGCAAATAACATTATTCCATTTGGATTTTAAAAGTGGAATGTTTCATTTAATTCGGATATATATTTTGGATTTTAAAAGTGAAATGTGTAATTAAGCTTGATTCGGATATATATTTTGGGATTGAGAAAGTGTTGGTGGATATGGTTATTGTGTTTCTGATTAAGTGAAATGTGGTGAAGTTTTGTTAAATATGTATGTTAATTGCTTGTATAATACATAATTACCTGGAATATTACACCTGTGACAAATATGGGGTTATTAATCCGACAAAGAAAGAAGAATGGTTTGTATACTATTTATTGTCTCAGTTCTTTACGTGCATGTTACATGGGATCATTTGAGTTTATTTTTATATTTAATGAGTGGGTCGGTAAGGATAGGGGTTCCGTAAAAAACAATTGAGTTTTATAACATCAATAATCTCAAGATATAACAATATTATGTTTTGCAAATGGCATATGTCTTGAATATTTGACGTCCCATAGTTCCATGCTCCTTTCACTCAATTTTGATTACACACGTAACAGGTGTAGGTAGCTAAACAGGAGGTGCTTACCCTTCCGGAACATCCGGCCTGACTTCCCCGGTGGAAGTCCACGTGTTTAACCTAACTTGTCAGTTTTAAAGGTTTTACTTTGCTTCTGGATTGTGATTTGGACATGGATTAATATGTTTGTTTTTAATCCCACTAGCAGCTGGTGTAATTTTAAATTATTTTTAATCATTAACATTGTACCCGGAAATTGCAAGTTGCAAATTGAGATTACGAGTGGGTTTCTGTTGTAACACGCTCTCTTCTATGGGTAGTTGGCTAAACTGTGTTATTTGGAAGAGAGAGAGAGAGAGAGAGAGAGAGAGAGAGAGAGAGAGAGAGATATTTATTTTCATTTAATGACTTCATAAAAGAAGAAAGGACGGTCACAAAATACAAATTGCATGCAAGAAATTTCGGAATCCGATAGAGAAACTATATTTCGTTTAATGCCTTTATAAAAGAAAAGAGGACGACCGCAAAATACAAAATGCAAGTAAGAAATTTTGGATTTCGATAGAGAAACAAGGAAGGGTCTCTATATACAGTGAGACTAATTGACGTTTGTATGGAGATTAAATAGACTTATACAAACATCACATAAACATCATCATCTACAAATTGATCGCTGTCTCGTGTAATTATCAAGAGGGCTATATCATACATGATCATCAATTAATCTATTGTCTAGTAGCATTGTATGGTTAATATGCCAAGAGTGGAGCATGTACTATAGTTAACATTTTGATTTCCTATCTAAACCCCGGAATCTGAACCGTTATGTCATAATATCATGTATCAGCTTGGTAAACCTTAGTTGAACTTTCGGTTTAAACACTCATTGAGATCGTTAAGGCTACAACAATGTTTCTGGAGGATTGCGTCACTTTTCTGATAGATGCGTGTATTTATTTGTGTTACAACCCTTCTGTCAGATCGTTTAAGTAACGTTAGTTGTCGTTTCCCTGTGCCAAACATTTCAGTGTTCACCCAAAAATTGTATCGCTTTTTCTTGGTGTTATTTTAGTGCGTACGTACGTAGATATGTATATATCTGAAATTCGTAGATTGGCAAGTCATCGCAACCATTCTGTCGGATCGTTTAACAATATTTTATTTAATTCATAAATACATAAGTAAATAGATAACATATACAAATATAGAAAATTGGATTCGGGAACAAGCCAAATGCTTATATTAACACGTCTCCATATCTGTCGGATCGTTTAGGATACGTTAGTTGATGTTTTCCTATGCCATACATTTGTTCACGGGAAGATTGCATTACTTTTCTGATATAATTTCATTTTGCGTGAATGAAATAAAACCAGATTCAATGCTTAAGTGTTTGGTATGACCCCTTTGATTTTTAGTTTAGTACACGTTTAAATTGTATCAATAAAATCGAATCTCAAATATACTTTATATTAATTACTGATAACATCATCCGAATATTTGAACATAGTATCTATTCTACCCTCTGAAACTAGTAATGACCGTTCAATCTCAATTAATTATCAGCTGGCTCATTTTGAATGTTGACTTCATTATCTATTTGCGATGCATGCACTGTTACGCCTTATAGCGGTGTTGCCGCATAAATGTGTCCAACACGTCTATGCGGGTAATTTCAACGCAGAAAGAGGACACTTTTATGCGGCAAAAAGGCTACATTCCGCCGCATAAAGAAAACATTTAAAGCACGATGCCACTATATTCTTGACTATCATCACCTACACCTCTATCATCATTACCATCGTCACTAAAACACCACCATCATCACTATTATCGTGATGATGATCATCATTATTATTTTTATATTATGATCCTCCCCCGTCCTAAGGGGTGAGAGGGATATAGTAATACCAATCTCTCTCTCTTTCTGTGTGTAATTTGGTTTCCGTGCATTTGAAAGAAAACCGAACATTCAATTGATGCGAAACTAAGTCAGTGGATTTATTATGTTGGTGAGTGGTATGAAATTGTCACCACCACGTCATCATTAATGTCACCACCACAGTTTTTGTCGAGATAAAAGCTTTTTTTCATATTCGTTAAATTTGGTCCTCTATATGCGTCAAAAAGACACCGTTGCGACTCATATAAGCAACACATCTTTATGCGTTGAACGCCGCTGTAAAAACATGGCCGACTTCTTTATGCGTTGAAAATTCCCAAATAGACGTGTCGGGAGTGTTTATGCGGCAACACCGCTTTGTGGCGTTACAATGCCCGTCAAAACCCGGTTTACTATAAAAGGTTTTGTTTTGTGGGTACTATTATTCTATATATAGAAGCACATTAACTCATTAATCTTTTACATGTGGCAAATATTTTATGTAGGGCCGATAAATTGTAACACACATCGTAAATTTTTCGCGATTTTCTCTTTAAATTGACCATAAACTTATGTCCATTATAAACATCAGAGATGTTATCTCATCCTCTTCTTTTGCTAATTGACATTAGAATTGAGCAAATGAATTATTTTTTCAACCTGCATCTACTCACAGCTAAATGAATTGTATTTAAATTTATTGTACATTTATTAAATAAAGTTTACAGCTTTCAGTGTGACTGAATATTGATCTACTGGTAATTACAATTTACACTCCACTCCAATTGCTTTTTTTAAATTTGATTTTAATTCAGTTTACAATGCTCTTATTTTATTCATGCAGTCAATGGTTATAAATTTAAATAATATTTATATCATTTTCTTCATCATGTGGTGATAAATGATTTCTTTCCCGCAAGGGATTGTGTAAGAAAGTACTGCGATGCTTGTTCATGCTCTTGATATTTAAACGGCGAGAGATTTTAACGATGCATTAAATAAATTAGAAAAAAATTAATTAAAAATATGCAGCTGAAAAAACTTGTACTCGACATTATCATTAAAAACAAGGATAATTGGCAACAGTTGATCAATGATGTAACCAAGAATACTTGACAACAGTCAATGATGTAACCAAGGATACTTGACAACAGTCAACGATGTAACCAAGGATACATAGCAACAATCAATGATGTAACCAAGGATACTTGGCAACTGTCAGAGATGTAACCAAGGATACTTGACAACAGTCAAAGATGTAACCAAGGATACTTGGCAACAGTCAGAGATGTAAACAAGGATATTTGACAACAGTCAATGATGTAACCAAGGATACTTGACAACAGTCAATGATGTAACCAAGGATACTTGACAACAGTCAAAGATGTAACCGAGGATACTTTGCAACAGTCAATGATGTAACCAAGGATACTTGACAACAGTCAACGATGTTACCAAGGATACATAGCAACAATTAATGATGTAACCAATGATACTTGGCAACAGTAAGAGATGTAACCAAGGATACTTGACAAAAGTCAATGATGTAACCAAGGATACTTGACAACAGTCAACGATGTAACCAAGGATACATAGCAACAATCAATGATGTAACCAAGGATACTTGGCAACAGTTTCTTTGAAACTATGAACATCATTGCCATTCTTTTGGATCTATAAACAGACATATCCTTAGACTCAACAGAACAGTAAAACAAACCACTTGCAAACAATTAATTGAGCAAATTAGGCGTAATGAGAAACATAGTCTTTGATTTTTTGTCAATAAACCGAGACTTCTTTGAAGTTTTTGCACCTGTGCTCTTAACATGTGGTTTTACATTGGCTTACTTTATTACCCTTGTAATACATATATCATGTTTAATTACAATATGTCGAAAGTTTAACACTGAAATAACGACAAGAAGTCGATGTTTAACTGCCTGCCGATTGGTCGATTTATCGATAGCTTGTGATCGAAGAGCTGCCGAGATATATAGAGAGCGGCTGCATAATAGCTGTCAAGATCGATGCAGCTAACAAGAGGCTGAGATAAGCTGCCGATTTGGTACCAATTAGTGCTTAGTGTTAAATTGTTGACAGGCCTGTACTGTATATGTTCTCGGTTTGGCATATGGATGCCATTGGTTTTTGTTTATTTTTATTCTGTTTTGTAATAAAAAGGTAAATCGACTCCTGATGTAACATGTTTATTATTTTTAATAAAAGAACTTTAACCAGGGAATTCAGGACTGGTGTTCCGAAAGGTAAGCAACCCTGCCTAACTATTTCCAGTTGTCACGTGTGGAATCGAAACTCAAAATGAAAGGAACATGGAACATTGGACATAAAGATATCTAGAATACTATAGAATGCAGAGCTATCATTTTTTTCAACGGTCTTGGTCTTCATAAGCATAGAATATATTCACTGAAACTACATGAATGTAGCTACCTAAACAGAATGTTCTTACCCTTCTGGAGCACCCGGTCTTAGTTCCCTGGTAGAAGTTTACGTGTTTAACCTTTTTGCGGTGTACAAAGTTTTTATTTTGCTGTTATGGTTGTGATGTGAACATGGACTGGTATATTTTATTTTACATATAATGATAGTCTGATTTAGCTATAAGAGTTAACGGGAAAACAGCTTACACATTGACAATGGCAAATTTGTGTTAAAACTAGTTTGAATATACAGTACAGACATGTCGAAAGTTTATATAACTGAGCTAACAGAAGGAGTCGAAGTTTGGCTGCCGAGTGACTGAGATACAGTACAGGCCTGTCGAAAGTTTTAACACCAAGGTAACGCATTAGTGCCGAATAGTCGGCTCATTTCGGCCCCTCGTTGGTTGTTTCTCTCCATCTGCTGTCTATATCTCGGCAGGTTTTCGGTCACTAGCTATCCACACCTCGGCCACTCGGACAGCCGAACCTTGACTCCATGTCGTTAGCTTAGTGTTTAACTTTCGACAGGTCTGCACCTTATGGATAGCTAGTAGGTAAAGAAAAGATTGATATCATCTAACAAAATGTTGTCTAGATATAAGTTAAAAGAAGTCAAGATGAGCTATTGCTTTGAAAATAAGCTGAATGTTAAACTTTCGACAGGTCTGTACTATACGTTAATGCATTCACAATAGCAAAATTTGTGTCGCAAGTTATGATATTCGACATTAAGACTTCATCAATGATTAATAATATTTTCAGAAATTTGTGGTTTTTTTATGATATGATTACATGCAAACTGCTCTCAAATAATCAAAACTGCTTATATTTTTAGCTTTTGTTATGGTTTTTGGGCTGGTTTTATGATTACAAACATACGTACTGAGTATAATCGTCTGTACTATAGGTTAATGCATTCACAATAGCAAAATTTGTGTCACAACTTATGATATTCGTCATTAAGACTTCATCAATGATTAATAATATTTTCAGAAATTTGAGGTTTTTTATGATATAATTACATGCAAACTGCTCACAAATAATTAAAACTTCTTATATTTTTAGCTTGTGTTATGGTTTTTGGCTGGTTTTATGATTACAAACATCCCTGTAGTATTTAAAGTACTGAGTATTTCCATCATCATTTAACCCTAAATCCACAAAGAATATAGTTCGAGATAAGTCCCAGAGCAGACGATAGAATATCATGTTCCTTATTTTACTGCAATAACCAATTAGATGATAAGAATTATGCTTCAGAATATCAATAATTCACTCCGGAAAGAATTTTGCTGCGGAATATCAATAATTTACTCCGGGATGACTCTCTCTAAGGCCCGGATGTTCCCGGATAACTACTTATTATGCCTTTAGGGCGTTTTTATAGAAGTTTTTTTTATGACAATTATGATTAAGGTTTTTATATTTATGCCAAAAGATCAGGAATATTGTATGTTGCCATTAATCAATAAATGTTATTTTTAATTTAATTTATAAAAAAGGCCAAAAACAATATAATATCCATGATGACATCGAAACGTTTCATATTACATGTTAATTTTAATAATGTATATTGCGTTACGTTAATGATTTGGTCATAAAATATTTTTTTTATTTTACGTTATTTGTCAGCCAACTAAGGACTATTTACCACTTTCTGCGTTCTAAAACGCCAGCTTTGGATAACTTGTGAAGGGAATTTATTTGGGAAGTTATTTTATACAGTTGTCATATACCTACCACTTATTTTATACAGTTGTCATATACCTACCACTTGTTGAATGTATTTTATGATTAAATTAAAAAAGTGGTATATGACATAGTGTATATTAGGTACCGTTGCCGTATAGTAAAGTAAATTTCAGAAACCGAATCCAACAGGAACTTAATTCGACAGAGTATATAGTACAAAGAGCATAACGCGTATGAAAAAAACACATAAAACAAAAATCATGAGCAAATGACACAAAAAGCGTAAACATAGACACCTAAAACATAAAACATATGGAATAAAGACACAAATGAAGCAAAAAGCATAAAACACGTGGAACAAAAACACGAATTAAAAAGCATTAAACATATTGAACAAAACACGAATAAAACAAAAAGCATGAAACATATGTAACAAAGCACGTATGAAGCAAAAAGCATAAAACATATTGTACAAAAACACGACTTAAAAAGCATAAAATATTGTACAAAAACACGTCTTAAAAAGCATAAAACATATTGTACAAAAACACGACTTAAAAAGCATAAAACATATTGTACAAAAACACGACTTAAAAAGCATAAAACATATTGTACAAAAACACGACTTAAAAAGCATAAAACATATTGTACAAAAACACGACTTAAAAAGCATAAAACATATTGTACAAAAACACGACTTAAAAAGCATAAAACATATTGTACAAAAACACGACTTAAAAAGCATAAAACATATTGTACAAAAACACGACTTAAAAAGCATAAAACATATTGTACAAAAACACGACTTAAAAAGCATAGAATATATAGAGCAAAAACACTTGGAAATGAACGCATAAATATCTGAAATAGAATGAATTAAGATATTGAACAAATTCATAAACTTTTGGACCAACAAGCATATGAAACAAAATATAACCTATGAAACTAAAAGCATAAACATAAAGAGCAAACAGTATAAAACGTGAAATAACTAGCAAAACCACTGATTATAGAACTCTGGACTTTGGACCAAGTCCAGATTTCATGACGAAGTGGTGTCTGTTTTGTACAGTCCAACCTGCCTTAAAGGCCATCTCTATATAAGAACCACTTGCTTACAATGGCCAGTAGAATTGTATCCCAGTTGTTCTTTATTCATATTATTTAAACCTGTATATAAAGTCAACCTGCCTACAAAGGCCACTTTTACTGATTCCCTAGGGTGGCCTTTATAGACAGGATCTAGAACTAGTTTTGACTAATGATCAACTGTAACTGTGTTTTGGGGTAGGTGGGTAAGTAGTTGGGTTAATTTTCACACTTTTACCCATTCTATAGTAGTGTCCTTATGTGTTACATATTTTTAATCTTCTTTTTGTTTTTACATTACAGCGGAGAAGAGGAGAAAACAAAAAGAAGCAAATGAATGTAAAGAAAAAATAACATGGAATTTAGAAGATGCAGGGAAAGAACTGAAGGCTTTAGTAAGTGTCATTGTTGTATTAGTATGTACAATGTCATTATTTAGATCATCTTGCCATTTGAGAGAGAAAGAGAGAGTTTTATTTTATTTTTTACTGTTTTGAGTTTTATATATCACTATTGCTATTTATTTGTTTGTGCGATTTTCAGGTTAAAATTGAGACTATGTTACATTTAAACTGTAGCTCATGGACTATGAGAGAGAGAGAGAGAGAGAGAGAGAGAGAGAGAGAGAGAGAGAGAGAGATGGTATTTTACGATGATTTATCTATGTAGTTTAATTACTTAAGCATTTCAGCAATTTAGTTTGAAATAATAAGCCTGGTTGCTTCAAAGTGCCACATTTTTGTGTTTGGCATCTTATGTTTTATTATATAGACTTTATGCAGGTCTGTACTAATATAATCGATATTGTTGTAGTTTTTACGGTTACAAGCTGTTGCCAGGCAACGGCGTCCTACCACGAGTTCCAGAAACCTTAGCCATAAAAATTATATTTGTTAAAAAATATAGGACAATGCATGTCTTTGAAATTTTATTAGTTTTCATTAAAATGAGTTTAATTATGACCATAAATCAAATTGTTGTACATATTTATGCGATTTGTTAACATAACAAAAAACCTACACGAAACTTTTATTACTTAAATTTTATATTGCGTGCTCATTAAAGATTAATATCAATAGTAAAATATCAAAATTTTCTGAGATATTACTCGGAATTTCCAAGTAATGATAGCATGAGTAGTGGGCTTTAAACAATCGTTTCTTAATTTATAATCCTGCTTTCAACTGAGATACAATGAACAAATTTTATTAAGTTACGCTGAATAATGTTTGTGACACGTGTCACATTTTATTTTAAAAGTTTTCCTGAATAAAATTTAATCACACCTATCTGTGGTTTATGCACGTTTTGAAGGAGTGAAATGAAGTTTTACAATCAATTCAAGAATTTTTTTACGTTGAGGAAACCGGAGTGCCCGGATTGATCCATAAGTGGGCGCTATAGACCATTTAGCCACCAAGACTCCACATTTTGAAGAGATGTAGACTTATGTTCTATGTTTTATCATGCTATGGCATTCGCACGAGTTGTCTCGCTTCATTCAAATCTCAAAGACAACATACCGATATATATCCAAATCACAGTTCCAAAAGCAAAGTAAAATTTTGAAACTGGCAGAATAATTTGATCTTCCAACAGAAAATTAAGCCAGGGTGCTCCGGAAGGGTAAGCATCCCCTGCCAGTAAGCCACCGAAATGAGAGATATAATACCCTTAATGTTTCATCAGGTATTGCTTGAGCTTTACGTTTGGGTAACCCCGCCATTCTAGAAAATGCACCATTAGAAAGCATATTTCCCTAACTCGTGAAAAAAAAAGATTCAATGAACGATCGACGTAATAGAAGTATATTCCTTGTCAGCTTTACCGAAATTGGTTGGAGATTTGTTATTATCGAGATAACATGAAATACCAACCAATCCTTTTTAATAATGCAATTTATTTAATTCCGCGCGTCTCCAACGTAACAGAGGTTCTTGTCCAAACGCCTTTTCTTTGTTCATTTGTTCAGGTTTTAAGTAAAAAAAAAAAAAAAAAAAATTCCATTTAACTTTAGCAAATAATCTTAATTTCTTCCATTCGTTTTATTTAGGGCCTGACTTGCTTACCTTTGAGTCTAGATCTAGGGACGTCTAGTTACTTACCATGATATACGCTTACTTGTATAAGAGATTTCAAAGTGATCTACCAAACAAACGACTCACTTAATATTGACATTTGTCTTTTATCTTTTTCATTTCATATCTGATGTTTGAGCAAATGCCTAATAGAACCTGGCTGTGATGTCCTAAAATAAAACAAAAATACTCGACATAATTTCCACGAAACAGTAGATTTACCAACAAAACAATAATATTACAATGTATTGTAACCCAGTTCTTGTTTTTTGGTCAGACAAAAATTAACACTTGGCATTATTTCCATAAAACACAAGACAGACTTGTCAACAAAGTTAAAACATAGCAATGATGTATATACGTAACAATTTTCATTTTTTTGAACCAGACTAAATTAAAAACTTGACGTGATTTAAAAAAAAACTCACTAGAATTACCAACAAAACAATATGATAGGAATGATATATTATACAGTAGCCCTTTTCTTGTTTTTGGATTAGTCCGGATCCAAAATTGCCACTTGGCAGTATTCCATACAACAAGACCTCCTAACAAAACATTAATATAGCAATAATGTCTATCATAATATTTTTCTTGCTTTTGGACCAGTCCAAAAAAAAAAAAGACTTAACCATTTGACATTCTTTCATTAAACAACACATTAACACTTGACATTATTCCATACAACAATAGAGTTGCAATAAAACAAATAATATGGCAATGATATACATGTATATCGTAACAGATTCCTTGATCTTGGACCAGCAAATAAAAACTTGACATTATGTCACAAAACAATAGATATAAATATCTCGTAACCATTTTCTTGTTTTTGGACCAGATCAGAAATAACCACTTGACCACTTGACATTATATCATAAAACCCAAACATAAAATAGAAGCTATGATATGTATCCCCACCAATTTCTTGTTTTTGGATCAGATGACAAACACAGACGTAGTATAAACACTTATTATACCTAATACGTGATCTCAAAACATAGGATATGACGGGTAAAGCAATGGTGTATATATTGTTACCATTTTTTTGTTTGGACCAGACCAAAATAAAACCACTTGACCACTTGACATTATATCATTAAACACAAACACAAATACTGTTGTTGCTATGATATGTATCCTCACCAATTTCTTGTTTTTGGATCAGATGACAAAAACCAGTATAAACACTTATTATATCTAATACGTGATCTTAAAACATAGGATATGACGGGTAAAGCAATGGTGTATATTTTGTTACCATTTTTTGTGTTTGGACCAGACAAAAAAAAAAAAAAAAAAAAAAAAAAAAACCACATGAGCACTTGACATTATATCATAAAACACAAACATAAAATAGAAGCTATGATGTATATCCCCACCAATTTCTTGTTTTTGGATCAGATGACAAAAACAAACTTGATCTTAAAACACAGGATCTGCCAGGTAAAGCAATGGTGTATATATTGTAACCATTTTCTTGTATTAGGACCGGACCAAAATAAACACTTGACATTTTCCCTTATATCAACACAACACAACAAAACAATATTATAGCTATGATATATACCCTCTCAAATCTCTTGTTTTTGGATCAGATGACAAAAACAGACAAGTATAAACACGTGTAATGTCTAGTACGCAATCTTTGTGGTTTTTTTTACATCAAAGAACAAGTATTTTGGCAGTGAGATATAATGGATGTGTGTTCTGAATTTGCGGTAAGTTGGTTTTATGTATTGTACTATGTAGCCCCTATTACTTTTGTCACTGTATCCTATCATTAATTTGTTTCTGGTTTATAAGTTTTATTGGTTATAACAAACAAAATAATTCATATACAGTCCAACCCGCCTTAAAGGCCACCTCTGTATAAGGGTCACCTGCTTATAAAGGCCAGTAGAATTGTACCCCAATTGTTCTTTATTCATATCATTTGCAACTGTACATAAAGGTCACCTTCCAATAAGGGGCAATTTTTCTGGTTCCCTTGGGTGGCGTTAATAGACAGGTGTGACTGTAATATGTATTCAGTACATTATTGATTCGCTGTTTATGCTTCTGTCGAACACTGTTGCATGCTTTAGGACAGCCAGATATTTATACAGGCGAACAATTAGTTTTTAGTGAAAAAGGAAACGAGATCTGGTGCTTCGAAAGGATAAACAGGTCTTGTCTAGCTAACTACTCCCGCATTTTTGCATATATGCTATTTGCATTGATGTTTCAGATACATGTATTATTGTTACACAGTATTCACAATATTTTGTGAGGCAAGGTACATGTTTTGTAATACCCAACTTTGTGGGGAGAAAGTCGTAAGAATTTTTTTTTCAAATGTTCTTAAAATTGTGCAATTACCTCTGATATCATATAACTGCTGCTTGAACAAAGAGCAATAAAGGTACAGAATCAAAATGAATTTATTTAAAAAGTTTTAAATTTCAAAGGCCTGAAGTTCTTCTAGAACCAGTTGACATTTACGTGCTAGATTAAAGGAAGGAGGTTGTATAGTTACAAAAACGCAAGTTTCCTTCATTTTTCTTCTTGTGCTTTTGGTTGCAAAAGAAGTATGCTGGTTATCATCCTATAACATATACTTGCATCACTGGATAATATTTGCTGCTTGCAAACAAATTATTGATCCAGGGACATGCAAGCCTAGGCTTATCAGGACCGTCATCACAGTATTGTTGATAGGTTTAATGGCTCTGTGTCCAGGATTGCCCTGGATATATTTGACGTTCCATAGCTCTTTTCCTTTCACACGACTTTGATTACACACGTGTCGGGTGTAGCTAGCTAAACAAAAGGTGCTTACCCTTCCAGAGCACCCAGTCTCACTTCTCTTCTGGAGGTTTACGTGTTTAAGCTAACTTGTTAAGGCCAAGTGGTACAAATGGGCACTATCCTACAAGTTTCTGATTTTTTCCATATCTGTAAAACTTTTTGAGGCGCATCTGAAAATGTAAAAAAATATAGGGGTTACCTTTTTACTTTTTTAGCTATAAAGCGTCAAAAATGACAAAAATGTCGGGATTTTAACATAGGATTAATGGGAAATTGCATTTTTCAGGCTCTGAAAAATTGGGAAAAGTGTAGAAAAATAACAGATTGTCCTACAAGTTTCTGAAAAACTAACACAATGTAGTTCTGGATTTAAATTTTCTGAAAATGTAAAGAAATACATATGTCACCTTGCTTGATCTTTCGGTATAAAACTTTAAAGACGAAATTTGATGCGAAATATGGCCAAAATTAACAATAACGCCATTATTTTTGACGATATTGCTAAAGGATCGACAAACTTGCAAAATTTAACGTTATCGTGTCGTAAACTAGGAGTGTTGTGTTTGTGCTTCTCGCTGTTATAGTAAATATATCAATTTTATTATTTGTATACAAATTACTTCACTTAGATTATTTGATATTCCCTGTTACTATAGAATAATAATTATGATAGAAATAATAATATTCAGAAACATTATTACTTCAAATAGCAGAAGAACAAGGCCTTATCATCCGAAATAAGAGCCAATGATGATACTTCGAAAATGCAAGAACAAGGGACATTCAGAGTCAGGGAAATATTATCAATGGCTATACATTTGAAACATGAAAAAATATTGAACTATTGAGACAAAATCTTGACTGGAGTGAAGAAATCATTATAATTCAAAAACATTTTACTTGGCCAAAGTGAGTTACTGTTCAAAAACGACCGAGCTCGAAAATACGTCACTCAGAAATTCCGTACGCAATTCTGCAGATACACCCCGTATTTCGGTATAAATTTTCATGACGTCATTGCAAATAAATTTAAAAGTCATAGTACATGAAAAAAATGAAAATTTTCAATTTTTAAAATCTGAAAGAATTTTGAAAATTGAAACAATATAAAAAAAGATATCATCAATTAAATTTTGTGAAAAAACGTCTTTATCAATTGAAGGTATAAAAAGGCAAATCTTCAGTGAATCATTGGTATCTGTTGAATTTATCCGTGTATTGTACTTGTATATTTTCAATAATATTTTAAATCGATAGATATTATGTATTTTATTCCCTGCAAAATATTTATCAAAATTATTACAGTCCCTTTAATTTAGGACTTAGAATAATACCATCAAAGTGCATAGATTTGTACACGCCGTGCGTAACGTCAGCATCCATTTGTACCACTTGGCCTTAATTCCAAAGTTTTTACTTTGCTATTACATGGATAAGTATGTTTTTTTTAGACATTATATTTCGTCCCCGACCAAAATTCGTTTGTTGACCTAAATTCTACTTTGTATTTTGTATTACTATATACATGTATATTGTTATAC
This sequence comes from Anadara kagoshimensis, assembly GCA_021292105.1. Lineage (NCBI taxonomy): Eukaryota > Metazoa > Mollusca > Bivalvia > Arcoida > Arcidae > Anadara > Anadara kagoshimensis. The sequence continues at coordinate 31,402,306 of CM037875.1, read as the reverse complement.
CCCCGCAACCGAAGTTTAGGGGGTATCTAGTTATCACCCTGTCTGTCCGTCTGTCTGTCTGCCTGTCTCTCGGTCCCAATATCGTGTCCATGTCTATAGATGGATTTTGATTAGACTTGGCACAAATGTAAACCAACATAAGACAAAAAGTCTCATACCAAATGTATGTACGTAAGTCAAAGGTCAAGGTCAGGTGGTCAATGTTTGGGCGCGGGAATATTTCGCTTAAGAGACAGTTTTAATTTGTATCAGTTACCATCTGCATCACGTAAGCAATGAACTTTGATTGTAATCTATTTTTTCTTGGCGTATACCTAATGAGAGAGAATGAGTACATTATTTTACATTTATTATCAACTGAAGACACAATTTTTGGCAACGGATTAGGGTATCTCATACGTCTCCAAAAATGTTTACTCGTACACATAATTTTTATGAGCACTGCAATGTATATAGATTAAACTCAAAGTACATTTGAACATGCCAATTGCTACCAGTTTTATTATACAATCAAACCTGTCTATAAAGGTCACCCAAGGAAACCAGTGAAAGTGACCTTTATAGACAGGTTCAAATAATATAAATAAAGAATAACTGAAATACAATTTTACTGTCCTTTATAAGCAGGTGGTCATTATATAGAGGTGGCCTTAAGGCAGGTTGGACTGTATACTTGACAGGTTTTATAAGCGATCAATAATATACAAATATAAACGAACATGTAATGATAATAATAATAATAATAACAACAACAACAACAATAATAATAATGGTAATAATAATAATAATAATAATATAATAATAAAATAACCCCAATGTCATATGGCAAATGTTGAAATGATTAATTTAATTTGGCGCCATCATTTTACTTATGCAAGATAGGAATGCGTTCGTTAATTTCGTGTTGATTTTGGGAATACGTTTTATGTTTTTGTACTGTAATTGTGTGCTTTGTGGCATGAACTTTTGGCTTAGACAAGATATTCTATTACAGTAAACAATTAATTACTTTGATGCAAAAATGAAAAACATGCGTACGTTCATCCAAATGAAGCAATAAAATCAGAAAAAATGTCAATTGCTAGTTCATTTTTGATGGCATCAGTTGGGAAAAAATTACTTTCGCCAGAGAGATTTTCGATATACGAGTATTTTGAAGTTTTATAGAAAACGCAAGTGACAAAGACATGATTTTTCAGTTTATATCCGTAGTTTTTGCATCATCTCTACGTCACATGACATATTAAGAATTCTTGAAATCATTTAAATGATTTTCTAAGCTTTCAGTTAAACGATACTTTGAAAGGGGCATCGTATTTCTTCAGTGTGTTCAAACAAAATAGTTCTTAAATTCAAAGTTCTATAGCTACTCGGCTTGTTTAATTTACCTATGAATATTTTTTACAGTAAACAACCTGTTTTCTCAATATTAACATAATCATGAGGCAGAGCCGAGGACACATTTTTTTATACAAATAGAAAGGTCAAAATTCTTCTCTTTTTCTGATGTGTTCCTACGCTACCTGTTGTTGACGTCACAATTCTGCACGTTCTGTACTGACTTTATTGGCAAATGCTATACAATGTTTAGAGAGAACAAAGCAAATTTATACATGTATAGTTTATTGTAATGTGTGATGCTTTAGGTGGCTCAAATAAAACTAGCAACTATTTCCATAATTTTATGATTGAATTGAATTTACCGCCCCAATCAAGAACATTTCACTTATATCGAGACGTCACCAGCGAAAGGTGATATGGCAGCTATTTCAACCTTTGCAGTGCGCTTAAGGGAATGAGCAGGAAGGGTTCTGCAACACTTGCAACGTCTGCCGTGACAAGGGGCATCGGTCTCTTTCGATGAATTCCGTGACTTTCATTTCTCAATGCTGAGTGGGTGATGCAAAGGGTTTCAAGTTTCAAGTTTTGGTCAGACCAAAGGGTTTTCAAACCCCGGTCTCCCACATACGATGCAATTGCTCTACCAACAGAGCCACGCTACCGTAGTGGTATTATAAGCCATATAGCCATCAGTGTTGAGTCACCCTTTGATATCTGACATATTGTCGAGTCTAGACGGTAGATTTATATTTAATCCCCGACACTCGAAGCTTTGGGTGGCATCGATAAAAAGTAACCCACATCTTCCTGTTTTCTAATATCATGTTCCTGTGTAAGCCAACAGATTGATGCAGAAAGATTGATACAGGATCAATAGACATATTCCAATGTAATATCATTTATTGCAATTATGATTTAACGGATAAATCAGTAATTTCCTGGGTTTTTTATCCAATGAGATACACAAAATCGATACCTAAAATCAACATAAGGTTTGGTTTTCAATGTGACAATAAATCATACACAATTTCAGAAAAATTAGGTTGAGGCACTCTTATTTGATTATATGTTTTTTACCAAATAACTCTAAGTAAAAAAGAGGGCATACAGAAACCAGAAGATTACAAGAAATGAAGAAAAATTGTAAACACAATTCTACTTTGAAAATTAATAAAGAAACTGTAGATTTCAAAAGTTGTAAAAACACATCGACTTTGTAAATGAAAAGAGACCATACAGTCCAGCAGATTTTACGAAATTTAGGGGAAATTGTATACATAATTCTTTTGAAATATCAGCGATCAGAAGTTTTCAATTTAATTATCAATCAATCAACTTTTCAGTTATTGGAGATAACAGAATAGTATAACAATGTTATTTGAACAAATTTTGTCTGAATTGTCTGAAAAATCAAAGTAAGGTCTCGATGTCAAATTTTCCAGCTAAATTCAATATTATACATTTTGACCGAGTTTTCATGGAAATTTATTTGAAAGTTGGTTTTTGTTGTTGTTTTTTTTATAAAAAATTCTTTGCGACGTCTAATTTTCCTGGAAAACATATATTTACCGGGAAACCTAAAAAAACTGAGTTTTCAGTTACAGTAACTGACAGAACAAGCCTGTGATTTGTTTCCCATAGTCAATTATCAAAATGAGATTTTTGATGATATAACAACGGGAGTCAAAGTTGTTTACATCAATACAATTTTATTCATAATTAACAAATACAGTTTGTTTCATCTGTACGCGGTATTGTTATAACACAACAATACGTTATCTACTCAAAACATTACTTACGCCATTTTCAAAAATCCCAACATCGCCATCGGAGACATCGAGCTGATTCTGGCATAGTGAGTTACGATACACTAGAGACTCTTGGAAACATAGTTAATGCTATAAATTGGATTAATTCGTTATATCAGTCAGTAATATTTTTGCTCAACATCACAAAAGGTAGAGAAAAATATTTAGCTGGATTCTGAAACATGATATCATAGACGAGTTTTTTTTATATTTTCCGATGGACCATAGCTATGTATGATATACTCCATACTTATATAAGACGACTTTATAGTGCTGATTTGTTTATGGATACCTGTTGTGCAAGTTGAAATTGATATTACAAGAAAAGATGAATAATCAGGTAAAAGATCTATATATCTCTTTATATAAATATATATCTATAGATAACCATTCATGTGTAACGGTCATCTGATCATCACGGCTGATTTACCATAGCGATGATCAAAATGAATACGATAATAATATATGGAATATGGTTATATTCTCTATTGAATATGGTTAAAATCTATATGAAATAAATTGGGGATTGCATTATGGCAATTTGAGTACAGATACAGTCTTCGTATCGGCATTTTGAGTAAAACACATACAGTTATCACGCAATGATAAAATCACTCACTTAACTCTTCCGGGACATCTGGTCTCATATTCATATTTTCAGTGCTGGTGTTTATTTTGAAAATGATGTAGTTGTAATAAATATAGGTTTATCACTTATATAGGTATAATCTTTATATATAGAAGAAATTGGCAATTGTTTTGTTGAGAACAGATAATTATAAAGTCGCAATATATCCATTTTGAGTTGAAAAATGTACAATTATCACTGTATATAAATATATAGTATTGGAAATATAAGATCATAACTTAAATCTTCCGAGACATCTAGTCTCATTTTTCATATTTTCAGTGATGGTGTCTATTTCAAGAATGTTGAAGTAGTCATTGTGTCCTGGATTGCCCTGGATATATTTGACTTCCTATTTCACACAATTTTGATGACACAGATGACAGATTTAGCTAGTTAAACAGGAGGCGCTTACCCTTCCAGAGCATCCGGCCTTACTTCCCTGATGAACGTTCACGTGTCTAACCTAACTTTTCAGTTCCAAAGTTTTTACATTGCTTCCTGATGATTGTGATTCGGACATGGATTAGTATGTTTGTTTTTGATTATATATCTGAGTTCAAATATACATACAAGAGTAAAATATCTATCACTACTCACAGTACCAGAAAGGAAAATCTTAACTCGAGTTCAGAACGAGGCTTATCGAATTCCGGAGCAAATATATTAGAATTAGTATTGGGATTTCCCTTTCTGACACCACACGTATTGGTAGCTTTTTCTTTCACAACTAAATAGATAAAATGTGCAAATGTACACTTTTAATCGCAAAATTGCCTTCATAAACTTTATATCGTTATCAAATTACTTTATAGTGAAAACCCTTTTATGGCGTCATGCCATTAAAGCACACGTATACCGAAACGCCCCCGATTTAATCGAAAAATCGAAGCTGGAAATTCAGTCTGGCACTCTGGGTTCCAAAAATATCCAGCACTGTTATTTTAATAAATCATGTCAAGATATTTATCTTTTCATAATTGTTTCATAAGTCATCACCAGTTACTAAGTTTAGCCCATTCATTGTCTAAAATAGTTTTTTAACGCAAATTAAAATCTATATCATATACAGTCAAACCTTCTATAAAGGCCACCCAAGGGAACCAGTAAGAGTGACCTTTATAAGCAGGTGGCTTTTATATATAGGTTAAAACAATATGATTAAAGAACAATTTGGAAAAAATCTACTGGCCTTTATAGGCAGGTAGACCTTATACAGAGGTGGTCTTTAAGGCCTTAAAGTTAGGGCTGTAACTTGTAAGGAACTGAGTCTGAAAAAATTAAAGAGAGGTTTGTTAAGATATGTTTAGTCCATAACGAGGCTTGTCACAAGGTTATGCATTTTTTGTACCACAAAATATATCATTATACCTGATATATATTAAAACAAACATGCTTGTTCATGTACAAATCACATTCCCAAAGTAAAGTTAAAACTTTTAAACCTTGATAAACATGGGCTTGCAATATCCCCGTGCCAAAATTTTTAGAAAGCGATTTATGTCCTTGTATGCAGTCCCCTTAGTGGAAACAAGCTCTACCATAGCGTTATTTCATGTTCATAAAGTGTGTCATACAGGTAGAGAATGGATTTTAAAAACATTATTATTATGAATTCCAATTCACAAATGAATGTATTGCTTGTCAAAAATGTGGACGAAGAATGGAAAAACTGACTAAGTATGCGATCTTCGACATACCGCTTTTAATTGATGGGCTTTACTGATTTTGTGACAGACATAAAATAATAAGTTTATCCGTTGATAAATGTATTTCAATAAGTCATCACCCACTTATTGTCTCAAAATTGCGTTCTAACGCAAATTAAATTCTATAACATAACATGTAATTATATGACGTATTTCACTACTTGTGGTACTAGATATGGAAAATTAAGAACAGTTTACTCCTATTTATTTTCTTCATAAAGAGGCTTGCCACAACTAGTGATTGCATTTTTCTTCCACAAAAAATAGACAACAATAGTGACTGTTAATTTTTTTTTCGAAAAAATGTCTCTTCCTCTTCATATAAACAAATGATTTCATTGCGAAAATCTTTTTATGACGTCATGTCCATTAAGCGCACGTATACCGGAACGTCTCTGATTTTATTCATAAATCTAAGCGGAATAACAAGAGAAGCCTACCTAGTATTGATAATTCCAGGAAAGGATATCTATTACGGTTGTTAAAATGAATCAATCTACCTGAGATGCATGTTATATAAAGTGTATAAATTGTGTCATGAAGAAAGAGAATGAATTTAGATTCGTGATTACCATTTTGATTTATAATTACTTAAGAAGAAGACTGCATTGATTGCAACAATAATGTTTGCACCAATATGAACGCAGATGTCGAAACTAACTTGACATGCTATTTTCGATATAAACATATTGCTTTTAACCCAATGGGCACTATCAATTTCTCTTTATAAATAATAATTACCCGTCCGGAGCACCCGTCTCACTTCCTGGTAGAAGTTCACGTGTTTAACATAACTTGTCAGTTTTAAAGTTTTTACTTTGCTTCTGGATTGTTATTTGGACATAGATTATTAGGTTTGTGTTTTATTATCCGTTGATAAATGTATTTCAATAAGTCATCATCCACGTGTTTTATTATCCATTGATAAATGTATTTCATCATTTAATTATTGTCTCAAAATAGCTTTCTAACGCAAATGAAATCCTACACGCTACATGTTAAGACACTGAATCTATTACTGCTTGTGCTGCCAGGTAGGAGTTTGTTGTAATTTGTTTTCTCCATTTTGAGGCGTGTCATCAGTATTTGTTTTTTTGTACCACAAAATAAATAATGTGTAATCGTACACTTGCTATCAACAAAAACGCCTTTACCCTTACATGTCAACAAATGACTTCATAGTAAAAATGGTTTTATTACGTCACAAGGATATCAGCACCACTGTTTTAATGGATCATATTACCTTAGATGCATGTTATTTAATTTTGTATATTGCGTCATGCAGGAAGGGAATGGCTTCAATTGCAATTTATAATTGTATAAAAGCAGATGCCGACATTGATTGTCATAAAAATGTTTGCACAAATATAAACAACAAAAAAATTGCCTGCCTGCACCAATATGAAGGTGACAGACTGATCTTCGATCAATTGCTTTTTAATCAATGGACTTCACCGAATTCCATCTGTTAAAAAGAAGATGCAAAGTATCATGTGTATGGCAGGTGTAAAATAATAAATTCGTCCGTAGATATTTATGTTTCAAGTAGTCATCAACGGCTGCAAATTTCGCCCACTCATTGTCTCGAAATAGCTATCTAACGCAAATTGAATGCTATAACACTACATGCAATTATAAAACCAGTAAGGACACTGGCGGTGATCAGAATTGATTTCTTTAAAGATTATATGGTTTAATTCCTCAACAACTGTGTTAGAAATAACTTGAAATTATTTTAATGTGTTACCTTTATATGAACACGGTTATGGTTTTTGGGCAAGACATGTATGTAAATGATTAAATTCACTTAAAGCAAAAGCCATTAATTGAAACATGTTTGTTTATAAAAAGAAATTAACCAAGACTCTTTCTTTTTTCACAAATGCAGCTTAATATTATTCCTGCTGTTAACATGCAGTATTTTACTGAACTGCGCACTTTTATATAGAATATTTCGTGGCACACAAAAGCATTCACCCGCCAATAATGCAAAAAGGTTTAAAGCAAGCAATGGTTATGTAAATAAATCTTCAGAATCTTCAAGCAAAGCAGGCAAAACCACTTTTTACGAAATTGTTGGAATTTCTATATAAATGCTTTGCCTAATCGTGTACGACTGTTTATAGTATGCGATCTGTTGGAAAAATTGGAGTGAGATTTATATAAGATATATGCCTACTGATGCAAAAATATTGAGCTCTAAAGCAATCATTCGGAATAAACGTATAACTCTAGAGTTTTAAGTAAAAGATTGTCAGAAATATTATAGTAACCTTTACTACTCTTGTTTTGTTTGCATCCATTATGTTGAAGATTGAAAACTGATCCTTTGGGTAATTTTGATTAATGGTTAAAACATTTCCTAGTCATGGCAAAATCATTTTGAAATGCATTTTATATTAATTTATTAAATCAGATTTTACGGCCCAGTCGAGAACATTTCTGCTTGCAAATCAATTGTTGACCCAGGGGTATTGCAAGCCCAGACTTATCAAAACCCTCAAAAAGTTTTATGGCTGTCATCACAGTATTGTTGCTAAGTTTGATGTCTCTGTGTCCAGGATTGACCTGGGTATATTTGACGTCCCATAGTTCCATGTTCCTTTCACTCAATTTTTATTGCACACATGACGGGTGTAGCTAGCTAAACAGGAGGTGCTTACCCTTCCGGAGCACTTCCCGGGTGGACATGGATAAGTATATTTGTTTTTTATCAGAAAGTATCAGAAATTTCAACCTAAGCAGTGCTTTTAGAGCATTGTGCATGGTGCAAGGAAGGTTCTTTTCCGTAACACGCCTACCGTGACACAGGACATTATTTATCAAAGTCTTTTCTGAAGGTACCGTGACTTTCACTTCTAAACGCTTTTTGGAAATTTTATGACTTCGTTTTGTGCTACTAATGATGACATTATGTTATAAATCAAAATCAAACATACTAATCCATGTCCGAATCACAATCCATAAACAAAGTAAAAACTTTGGAACCGAAAAGTTAGGTTAGACACGTAAACTTTCACCAGAGAAGTGAGCAGACCTTTGTATTGTCGACGTATTTAGGATTCGTCAGAATAAATCTAATTTTTTTCAAAGAAGCGATTGAGATTAATTGTATTATCCAAATGTTTTTGTCCGTCTGTTACCATTGTGTCTAAAGTAGCATCCCTGAGAAGTAGGTCTGTAACAGTGTGTATATAAAATACCATCTAAATGAGTTTTTACATCAGCGTCTCATAAAGTAGTAAAACTGATTAATTACTAAGTTTCCCTAATGATTCAAAACCAATACTAGTATAGGTAACCTGGAATATTACCAAGTAATAAATCTCCAAACAAATTTAACCAACAAGAACAACAAAATTTCATGATTCTTTGACAAGACACTGTCATGGTGTTACTATATATAGAACATATTATGTGTATGTTGATAATGCTTAAATGATTCGTTTCAGGATTGTGTTCAATTGATAGAAAAGAAAACAGTTTATGTGCTTCCTATTTAAGACACTAGCAAGACTGAAATAAAATGTATGAGAAATGAACGATTAAATGAGCAAAACTATTTATTATACCAGTTTTAAATTTGTGATAGAGCAACAAAGCTGTCATAAACAGGTTTTTTCAACTTTATCATTAAATACAAGAAATAGTATTTAACAAAACTGTTAACATATTCTTACACAAGACACTATCAATGCTATATAGTATCATCTTAAATGAATGCTTATATCAGTGTTTCTTAATTAAGTAGTAAAAGTAATTAATTACTAAGTTTCACTTATGATACAAGATATAGGTAACCTGGAATATTACCAAATAATAACTCTCCAAACAAATTTCACCAGCAAGAACAATCAAAGTTTAGTATGCTCCCTAGTCAAGACACTGGCGCTGATGTTACTAATTTTTGTCTGTTGATAAATGGATTGCTCGTGGTTTGAGCAAAAAGGGTTTGTCGACGAAACTGTTAATTTTCTCCCTATACCAGGCACTAATAAGACTGTAACAATATATATATATATATATAAACACCATCTAAAATTTATGATAACGTCAGCGTCTTATAATTGTGTAGTAAAAGTAATTAATCATTAAGTTTCGCTAATGATGCAAAACTCGTATTCGTAAACTGGAATAATACCAACTTATATATTAAATAAAAGTTCTTTTTGTCTTGTTTATTCTTTGGTGGTGGGCTATTGTGATTTAAAAGTAAGTCTCTGTTTAGAAGTTAAAATCTACAAGTCTTGGCATTTTCACTATGTAACTCAATTAGTATTATTATTTCATAGTTAAGATGGTTATCTCGGGTATTTTTTCAATTGGTATAAAATGTACTGATATTCAACTTCTCGAACCAGTAAGATAATTATTATCTCAAGTTACATCATCATGTTTGCTGCTACAAAATGTAAAAGATACAATAGTATCAACAAACGTAATTAATATAAATCTAAATAGACTATTAAGTTCGAAACATAGTGTTAAATACTAATTCATGTCAAAACCAAATCCCAAAGTAATAGGTTAAACATGGGAAGTGAGGCCGGGTGCTCCGGAAGGGTAAGCACCTCCTGCTAAGCTATCTACACCCGCCACGCGTGTAGTCAAAATTTAGTATGAACTATACATGGAACTATGCGAAAGCAATATATCCAGAGTATTATTAATACAGAGACATTAAACTTATCGACAATGTTATGATGACGCCCATGACATTTTTATAGGCCATGATAAGCCTAAACCTTGCGTCCACAATTTATTTCTAAGCAGCTTGCTTCGTTGTAAAAAAATCACGTAGTTTGATGCAAGCTCTACCATTGGGTATTAATGAAACAAATACATTATTAGCAGTAGAAACGGGTATATTGCTGCATAGTAAAGTTGACAAAAAAGTGAACTCATCGCATTTGTCATACAGCTTCAATTGTAGCCTTTTGTTGGCGCTATAATTGAGGAGGTGAATTTTGTGGAATTTATAGAACAAGAAAACTGTTCATATGTTCTCTATTAAAGGCATTTACAAGATTGTAACAAAAAGTGTATATATAAAACACTATAATCTTATATAAGTATCGCATAATTAAGTAGTACAAGTGATTAATCGCCAAGTTATAGGACAAATATCGGTAACCTGGAATAATACCAAATAATTTAACAAAAGTTCTTTCTATTATGTTCATTAATAGTCTCTTATATTTACTGGTGTGTTCTTATGATTTATACGTTTCTATTCAATGATAAAACAGCACACGTCTACTAAAAACTTTATACAACGAAGCATGCTTTTTCATAAATAAATTGTTGACTTACGAATATTGCAAACCTAGAATTATTGAAATTTTTTTTATGGCAGTCATCACAATATTGTTGATAAGTATGATGTCTCTATATTTGACGTCTAATAGTTCCATCTCAATTTTAAATCCCCCGCGTGGCGGGAACAGCTAAGTCAGCAGAAAAAAACACGTGTTTGCTAAATTGGAAAGTTTTCAAAATTTTTACTTTGCTTTTGGGATTGTGATTTAAACATTTACTGGTATGGTTGTTGGTACAATATAAAATGTGTGTTGAAGCACTCCATCATGTCTTAGTAGGACAAAAGTTAGGTCAAATATGGTGTAAATATAGTTCCTAGACCAAATTTGCACTTATTTTATGCAATTATTAACATTAGGGTACAATTTTCATAATTGCTTACTCGCACGGGCATCTGGATTGTTTCAGGTACAAAAATAACAATTTTCACCGTTGATTTTTATACATGTAATTATAATTTTAGTTTTTACTGGAACATACAATTTTGATATTAAGCGTAAACGTTTCAGATGATCTAGTAGAACGGTTAAATGTATTCGTACTGGCGCTATCTTGATTAGCACGTAATATGGTAATTCATTTTCTATTAATTTAATGAATTTATTTTGATACCGTTATGTATGTTTTTTGCATATTAACTGTTGATAATAAGCAGTGACATTAATATCTTGTCAAACTGTTTCAATCTAGTGGCTCACCATTGTGATTTATTAATAGCAAACCATGATAAAAAGCGAGGATCATATTCATTTTGACTAAATCAACTGGGCGTAGCAAAAGTGAAATATTTTAATTTTGCTCAAAGGTTTACATTATTCAATTGTATACGTTTGGATACGTTTTGAATCACGATCGAAACTTCGTTAGATATACTGTTTCACCGTTCCAGCATATTGTATCAACAATGTGTTTAATCATTAGCAAACCATCATACAACAAGAATTAGGTTCATTTTTGAACAAAATTATCTGGTTTTAAGAGTAAAATACATTTTAGACTTAGTTCTTGCTCAAAGGTTTACATTTCTCAAATGTATACGTTTGGATACTCTTTGATTCACGATCAAAACTGCGTTCGATTTGTGCGAGAAAAAAATCTTGACTGTATACTAACACTGGTTAACAAAGTGTAATAGTGTAATTAAGTTATTTATATTTGTTGTCTATGATAAATTAGATTTACAACGGGACACATAAAAATAATACGTATGAAAAAGAGTTTTGCGAAGCAGTACACATATCTTCAGACTTATTCGTTTTACAAAGGGGTGTACATAAGTGTAATTTCAATCATATATGATAGAAAGTTCTTCGGGATTTTGATTTGTCACTGGACAGAACAGAGCAATAGTAGCATCCATCCGTAAGTACATGGTAATTAATTTTTTGATTTTCCTATATAATCAAAAACAAACATACTAAAAATCCAAGTCAGAATCACAATTTAGAAGCAAAGTAAAAACTTTGGAACTGACAAGTTAGGTTAGACACGTGAACTTCCACCAGAGAAGCGAGGCCGGGTGCCTCGGAAGGGTAAGCACCTCCTGTTTACCACGCCATTTCAAGTGTCCATCCAAAATTGTTTTTTTTATATCAAACATGTTTCTTTTCTGTCTTTTTTGTTGATGTTTTTATTGTTCCATGTCCAAATCACAATCACAAAAGCAAGTAAAACGCGAACTTTTGAGTGAAGTGAAGCTGTGTGCTTCGAAAGGGTAAACAACCTATTTTTAACAACCTACATCCGCCAAGTGTGAGGTCAAAATTGAGAATGAAAAGAATATAGAATTATGGGGCGTCTAATCCGAGATACAAAATATCCTACTTATCAACAATATTATTGACAAGTCTGAGCTGCAGCTTGCTTCGTTATATAAAATCCCCGTAGTTGGGACAAGGTCTATCATAGCGCACTAACTGTGAAACAAATACATAAGCAGGGGGAGCAAGTATACTGCTGCACAGAAAAGAAAGTTGAACATATATTGAATCTACTCTCTATGTATGCCTTCTGAGCACATGACCCGCAAGCACTATATCCTACATTCCAAGTGTATATATTTTAATTATCATGAAACGAAATTTGTTGGCTTGCAACATTCCCGAGTCAAAACATTATTTGCAAGCAGCTTGCTTCGTTATATAAAGTACCCGTAGTTTGAACAAGCTCAATCAAAGTGCATTACCTATGAAACAAATAAATCATAAGCTGGAGAAGTAAGTATATTCTGCCGCATAGAAACATTAATTTGACATTAGATAAATTAACCTAACTATATGTATGCCTTATACCAATTTATCAGAGCACATGACCAACAAGCACTATGAACTACATTCATGTATGATAGTTTGGTTGTAATTATCATGAAACGAAAATTGTTATGAAACATCATACAGTATTTGTTAACGAACATGATCATCAATTTGTAATTAAGGTTTAGATGAAATCTGTGATAAACTATGATTAAATTACCCGGTAGTAATAAAAATATCTTTATAATATGGATGATATCGATGATGTGGATACAACTATGTAACGAAGTTGAAGCTCTACCGGGGATGATTAAAGGGACCCAAACAAAAATTATTGCCATCACCTGCTCACTTACAAAGGGATGTATGAAAACCATGTCATATATGTTTATAAGGTTGACATGGTAACCGAATTATTACTGCAAAGGAATTTAATCATCATGAAATGAACAATAACATTCCCTGTTTATCACTGATATATTTTGAGTTAGCCATATGTTGAATAAATAACAAATAATAATAAATCACAAATTGTTTTGTATCTTAACTGTCGGTTTTATTTTGTTGGGGAGAAACTGTTATCTGACATTTCAAACGTCAGCAGAAAATTTTTAATAATGTTGACAATAAGGTAAAGTGCGATTAAATGATGAGTTGACAATAATTAAAACGCCATCTATGAGCTAGACATGTACCTTATATATATACTAGTATTTTTCGTCATGTAGGAGAATTTCATCTTAGCGCTAGACTTGAGCTTTATTTGCATACAAGCCATTTATCAGTCAAAAGGCGCTTACGGACCTCTAATTAATGGTTCCCCTTTAATGACATAGTAATAGAACTCCAGATATTTTTAACTCCCTATGTATGGAAATTTAATTTGCACGCTAAAGTGATTGGGTGTGTTGTTTTTCACCTGTTGAATTTTAGCTAAAAGTGGAAGGAAAATCCGTTTTTAAAGATTTCAGCTTAAAGTCAACCTGGTGTTAGAAGACATTTGCAAAGTACGTATTGGGAAACTGGATCCACGAAATGGCTAGTGACAGTGCTTTTATGATCCTCTGAACTTAAATATGTTTAAATATTTACAGTTTGACTTTTGAATGAGCATTTTTCTCATATAATAAAAGTCAATCGGATTATAAGCCATGGTGCTTTGTTATCACACTCGTTGCTTTGTTACAGAACGTATGTATATTTACGACGCCCAATGCTTTTGACGGTAACCGATCACGGACACCATAAATCGGTTATCCAAATAATTCCTCTTAGGCAAGAAAAATAAAATTTATGACTTAAAACATCACTAAGGGTATAACAGAAAATCCGTACTAACACCCCTAATCGGGTTTAAAATGACAAGGTGTTAATCGCAGTTTTATATTATATATATGAATATGAGGGTATGGTATCTAAACTGAAAACAACTAAATCAGTAACATTATAATTCATATTAATCCGCAAAATCGGTTTCTGAATTATAAAATGGTTTCAGAAAAAGTAAATAATAAACAGCAATCAAAAACTAAAGAGAAAATTATCCTTTAATCCTGGTGTTTGTTATGAAAACGTCATGAATATTCATTAGAAAAATAGGTATGCTGCACAAGCTGATTTTGGATTATGAAACAGGTTCAGAAAAATCACAAATTAAACACTAAACGTGGTCTTTTAATTCTTATGTTTGATATGTAAACACTGGCACCCAATACACAGATTAAATGCAATTGCATCATAGTGTTTAATCAAATCAATTTGTGTTTAATTAGTGTTAGCATAGAAATTGAAATCCTAAAAATTAAACAGTTTATTTACTTTCGCTGTACTCTTGGGGTGTTAGTTGTTTGGTTTTACCCAGGGGTGTGAAGTATAATTCAATGATTTATGTTTTAGTTCTTCATTGACAAGGCTGATTTATGATACGTAGATTACTTTTAATGCTCATTAATTGTTGTATTAGATTACATTAGGAAACAGAATTTGAATATGCACTTGTTTTTGTAAAAATTAATTCAAATATTATGAAAGTTATTATGAAACGAAGTTGGAGTGATTATTTCATTATCTTATTATTACCATCTTAATTCTTCAGCCACAACAGCCAAAATTCTATACGCCACCTTTCTCGAAAACTATCGAACAGATCCTTTATGAAACTTCACCAGAACAAATTTTGGATGGAGAATATATGTCATTGATCATGACTATTTTTGATCATAGACACGGTTGTGAAAACACGGATTTCTCAGTTGGGGTTCGTTAAGGAGACACTTTAAAAATGACATCATATTTCAGTTATAACTTGTTTTAATTGCACCAACACCATGCACCCATATGGTTTTCGCAACAAATAATATAACATAAAAAATGATACATGTTTTGATTAGAACATGTTTTGTACTTTTGTTACTCGGCAAGTGGACCCATTGGCCCCAACCCTGGCACTTGACCATCTCTAATCAGTGTCAGGGACAATAAAAAAAGAACATTGATTGATATGTTTGCTTTTTACCAAGAGAAACATTAAAGAGTAAAAAAGACAATATCATAAACGAAAAATGTTGCGGCGACACGATTTTACACGTAGTAACCGTGTACTGCGTCGCGTTAGGGGGACATGATTATGTCATATCGGGGGACATGATTTGAAGCGGGGAATTCAGACAGGTGGGTTCAAAATGCTTTCGTTTTGTATCAAAATAGCATATTTTGGTCATAATTTATGCCTCACGGAACATTACATCAATTATCATATACGTGTACTTTATTGGTATCTTCAAACGCATATAAAAGATTTGACTAACATTTTCGAATGCAATATATAGAGGATCTTGCATGAGTGTTTATGTAATATTGAATTTATTAAACGAGTTGAATAATTTTTTATGCAACGAGCCTTGGCGAGTTGCATTAAACATTATTCAACGAGTTTAATAAATTCAATATTGCATAAACACGAATGCGAGATACTATTTATTATATAATCCCATAAAAACGGGTTTTTCGTAGATTTAAAACGTGTCTTCTCATTAAAGAAAACAGCTGATTGACCGAAACACAAGTTCACGTAAATGTGTACAAGCGACAAAAGTAAAACTGCTGAAATATTAAAAGTAAACAATAGTCCGCAGGATACAAAAACAAAACAAACATTTTCAATTTAAACACAATGTATCTTCTTTTTAGAAGAAAAGTACAAAAGTATCAACTCAAATTAGAATCAACAAACAGTGTCAAATGAAACAAACAACTGTGAACTAGGTCAATTGTGTGACGTCAGTCTGGAATAACTTTTATGCTTTTATGACGTCACACTCATTCAATACGATTTTTATTGTATGACCGTATTACATGGATTATTGAGTAGATTATATAATAAAAATGCGTATTTATGCAGACATCGGTGCACATTGCCCAAACAGTTAATGTGATTAAGCGTTCTCGGCATTTGATGGCGTGTTTTCTAAATTATTTGTAAAAAACAACAGCATCGTCTGTAATTTACCTCTGATCATGTCCCCCGGGCGATTCCAAATACATGTCCTCCGGTTGATACATATTTAAAACACTAATTGTGAAAGAAATAGGGGGTTTTGATGTATAAGTTTGGTACAGATTAAAGTATAGATGATATTTTACATACCGAATGCAAAATCTGCATTATGTAGAGCTTCAAGTGTACACAAAACTACGTTTTGTATTGAAAAAATGCTTCGTAGTCCGCACCAGCAAAACATTGCAAGAGTAAAGTAGTATTTATGGCCTTATTTTAGACCAAATCGTAGATGATTGTCTCACGTACATATCGTAATGTTCCATGAGGCATAAATTATGACCAAATATGTTATTTTGGTACAAAACGAAAGCATTTTGAACCCACCTGTCTGAATTCCCCGCTTCAAACCATGTCCCCCGATACAACATAATCATGTCCACCTAACACGAAGCAGTAAACGGTTTCACAGAAGGTAAATAAAAAAACAAACATACTAATCCATAACCGAATCACAATCCAGAAGCAACGTAAAAACTTTGAAACTGACAAGTTAGGTTACACACGTGAACTTCCACCAGGGAAGTGAGGCCGGGTGCTCTGGAAGGATAAGCACCTCCTGTTTAGCTAGCTACACCCGCCACGTGTGTAATACTTACCCTTCCGTGGCACGGAGCAACCATACATGTCCATGTTAAAATCCTGAACTTAAGTTAAAAAAGTAAAAAAAACTTTGAAAACTGGCAGATTAAATAAACACGCGAACCTCAATCAGGGAAGAGAGGCCGGGTGTTCAGAAAAGGAAAGTGCCTCCTTTCTAGCTAGCTAAAGGAACGTGAGACTACAGCTATCATATACCATTTTTTGAATTTAGTCATAAAATACATTTAAAAAATGGCATAGCAATGGGACGCCAAATGTTTCCAAAGATAATTATTATGTGCTATTTTGAATACATTATTTCATAAAAAAATCAAAAGTAGCGCATTATAAATTATAAAATAAAGATAATAGCATGTCTTGAATAATGTTTTATAAACCAATTGAACTTGAAAAGAACTGATAACTTGTGGGCAAGTGTACGTGTCCTAGGACAGATAATTCAATTTATTCAATTTTTCATGACCTCAATGAAAACATCAATAGATTATCTCTAACTCAATAAATATTGGTAGAACCTTAAGTGATTGAAGTTTTTTGTCTTTCATGTTATCTTGCACAATCGATTTTTATATAAATAAGAAGGGAATCCGGTTTAGTACAGACCTGTCGAAAGTTAAACACCGCGAAAACGAAGAGAAGTCGAAGCTTGATGCGTATATAGTGGCGACAAATCTGCCGAGAGAAAGATAGTAGATGGAGAAAAGTTGTCGCGATATAGTTATCGAAGAAATTAAACCGAGATGAGTTGTAGATTTGAATGATTGGTTGGTTGGATGTTGCTTCACGTCGCATCAGCAATTTTTCAGCTATTCGCGACTGTAATTATTTTATTAATATCTGTGGAATGATCTATGGACAATTTCGTGCATGCATTTGCAGTGCGAATGAGTTGTATGGTCTGTCTTGTACTAGCGCGCACTCAGGGCAACTTTAAGGTGCTAGCTCACCGAGTCAGTACGCCGCAGACAAGCTACCGATCCCCCCGTCCATTATACTGATACCAGGTGAACCAGTAAAGGCAGACGGCAAGGAAAATTCCCACATGTGGTCTAAGCGGGACTCGTACTGACAGCGGTGAGAGACCCTGAATTTGTAGACTGACGTCTTATCCATTAGGCAACCGCGCCCTCTAGAATTGTAGATTTGGCACTAAATCGTTAGCTCAGCCGGTGTTAAACTTTTTCGACAGGCCTGTATTATATATTAATTAATGGTACTATCCTATTTATTAAAGAAAATATCTATTGAAGTGTAATCACATGTTCTCCATTTCCTCTATATTACTATTGATGGCCAAAATTATATCGCAATGTCTTTAAAGATATCAAGCTTTTGTGAACAATAAAATGCGCATTTTACATCATCGTATCTTAATAAGTCGTTTGGGTGGAAAAATTGATTGAATTTGTATGCGATATTAAGCTGTGTCTCGATATGAAGTTTATTGTAAAAGTCAAAATGGTCTAACCGATTTGTTTTATGTCTATGCTCGTATTGAACCATGCTGTGTGGTATATTGTTAGCTTGTTTATGAGTTTTTAGAAATCAAATTAAGACATTGAGGCAATCTGCTTTATTAAAAATATTTGGCAAATTATTATAAATTCCGTATGTAATAATTACTTGAACCAACAGTGTTATAATTCTGTTGCAAAATTCCCGACTGCGTAATTTTAAGTGCAAAATCTTATGAAAACAAGATATTGCATTCTGTTTCGTGTTTTGGTAATTATGACTTGTTCAGTTATAACATGTTTTGTAGTGGATTTGTAATTGTGCATCTGCATCTCTTGTATTTGGAATTTTATAGCGTTTTACCCAGGGGTGTGAAGTATAATTCAATGATTTATGTTTTAGTTCTTCATTGACAAGGCTGATTTATGATACGTAGATTACTTTTAATGCTCATTAATTGTTGTATTAGATTACATTAGGAAACAGAATTTGAATATGCACTTGTTTTTGTAAAAATTAATTCAAATATTATGAAAGTTATTATGAAACGAAGTTGGAGTGATTATTTCATTATCTTATTATTACCATCTTAATTCTTCAGCCACAACAGCCAAAATTCTATACGCCACCTTTCTCGAAAACTATCGAACAGATCCTTTATGAAACTTCACCAGAACAAATTTTGGATGGAGAATATATGTCATTGATCATGACTATTTTTGATCATAGACACGGTTGTGAAAACACGGATTTCTCAGTTGGGGTTCGTTAAGGAGACACTTTAAAAATGACATCATATTTCAGTTATAACTTGTTTTAATTGCACCAACACCATGCACCCATATGGTTTTCGCAACAAATAATATAACATAAAAAATGATACATGTTTTGATTAGAACATGTTTTGTACTTTTGTTACTCGGCAAGTGGACCCATTGGCCCCAACCCTGGCACTTGACCATCTCTAATCAGTGTCAGGGACAATAAAAAAAGAACATTGATTGATATGTTTGCTTTTTACCAAGAGAAACATTAAAGAGTAAAAAAGACAATATCATAAACGAAAAATGTTGCGGCGACACGATTTTACACGTAGTAACCGTGTACTGCGTCGCGTTAGGGGGACATGATTATGTCATATCGGGGGACATGATTTGAAGCGGGGAATTCAGACAGGTGGGTTCAAAATGCTTTCGTTTTGTATCAAAATAGCATATTTTGGTCATAATTTATGCCTCACGGAACATTACATCAATTATCATATACGTGTACTTTATTGGTATCTTCAAACGCATATAAAAGATTTGACTAACATTTTCGAATGCAATATATAGAGGATCTTGCATGAGTGTTTATGTAATATTGAATTTATTAAACGAGTTGAATAATTTTTTATGCAACGAGCCTTGGCGAGTTGCATTAAACATTATTCAACGAGTTTAATAAATTCAATATTGCATAAACACGAATGCGAGATACTATTTATTATATAATCCCATAAAAACGGGTTTTTCGTAGATTTAAAACGTGTCTTCTCATTAAAGAAAACAGCTGATTGACCGAAACACAAGTTCACGTAAATGTGTACAAGCGACAAAAGTAAAACTGCTGAAATATTAAAAGTAAACAATAGTCCGCAGGATACAAAAACAAAACAAACATTTTCAATTTAAACACAATGTATCTTCTTTTTAGAAGAAAAGTACAAAAGTATCAACTCAAATTAGAATCAACAAACAGTGTCAAATGAAACAAACAACTGTGAACTAGGTCAATTGTGTGACGTCAGTCTGGAATAACTTTTATGCTTTTATGACGTCACACTCATTCAATACGATTTTTATTGTATGACCGTATTACATGGATTATTGAGTAGATTATATAATAAAAATGCGTATTTATGCAGACATCGGTGCACATTGCCCAAACAGTTAATGTGATTAAGCGTTCTCGGCATTTGATGGCGTGTTTTCTAAATTATTTGTAAAAAACAACAGCATCGTCTGTAATTTACCTCTGATCATGTCCCCCGGGCGATTCCAAATACATGTCCTCCGGTTGATACATATTTAAAACACTAATTGTGAAAGAAATAGGGGGTTTTGATGTATAAGTTTGGTACAGATTAAAGTATAGATGATATTTTACATACCGAATGCAAAATCTGCATTATGTAGAGCTTCAAGTGTACACAAAACTACGTTTTGTATTGAAAAAATGCTTCGTAGTCCGCACCAGCAAAACATTGCAAGAGTAAAGTAGTATTTATGGCCTTATTTTAGACCAAATCGTAGATGATTGTCTCACGTACATATCGTAATGTTCCATGAGGCATAAATTATGACCAAATATGTTATTTTGGTACAAAACGAAAGCATTTTGAACCCACCTGTCTGAATTCCCCGCTTCAAACCATGTCCCCCGATACAACATAATCATGTCCACCTAACACGAAGCAGTAAACGGTTTCACAGAAGGTAAATAAAAAAAACAAACATACTAATCCATAACCGAATCACAATCCAGAAGCAACGTAAAAACTTTGAAACTGACAAGTTAGGTTACACACGTGAACTTCCACCAGGGAAGTGAGGCCGGGTGCTCTGGAAGGATAAGCACCTCCTGTTTAGCTAGCTACACCCGCCACGTGTGTAATACTTACCCTTCCGTGGCACGGAGCAACCATACATGTCCATGTTAAAATCCTGAACTTAAGTTAAAAAAGTAAAAAAAAACTTTGAAAACTGGCAGATTAAATAAACACGCGAACCTCAATCAGGGAAGAGAGGCCGGGTGTTCAGAAAAGGAAAGTGCCTCCTTTCTAGCTAGCTAAAGGAACGTGAGACTACAGCTATCATATACCATTTTTTGAATTTAGTCATAAAATACATTTAAAAAATGGCATAGCAATGGGACGCCAAATGTTTCCAAAGATAATTATTATGTGCTATTTTGAATACATTATTTCATAAAAAAATCAAAAGTAGCGCATTATAAATTATAAAATAAAGATAATAGCATGTCTTGAATAATGTTTTATAAACCAATTGAACTTGAAAAGAACTGATAACTTGTGGGCAAGTGTACGTGTCCTAGGACAGATAATTCAATTTATTCAATTTTTCATGACCTCAATGAAAACATCAATAGATTATCTCTAACTCAATAAATATTGGTAGAACCTTAAGTGATTGAAGTTTTTTGTCTTTCATGTTATCTTGCACAATCGATTTTTATATAAATAAGAAGGGAATCCGGTTTAGTACAGACCTGTCGAAAGTTAAACACCGCGAAAACGAAGAGAAGTCGAAGCTTGATGCGTATATAGTGGCGACAAATCTGCCGAGAGAAAGATAGTAGATGGAGAAAAGTTGTCGCGATATAGTTATCGAAGAAATTAAACCGAGATGAGTTGTAGATTTGAATGATTGGTTGGTTGGATGTTGCTTCACGTCGCATCAGCAATTTTTCAGCTATTCGCGACTGTAATTATTTTATTAATATCTGTGGAATGATCTATGGACAATTTCGTGCATGCATTTGCAGTGCGAATGAGTTGTATGGTCTGTCTTGTACTAGCGCGCACTCAGGGCAACTTTAAGGTGCTAGCTCACCGAGTCAGTACGCCGCAGACAAGCTACCGATCCCCCCGTCCATTATACTGATACCAGGTGAACCAGTAAAGGCAGACGGCAAGGAAAATTCCCACATGTGGTCTAAGCGGGACTCGTACTGACAGCGGTGAGAGACCCTGAATTTGTAGACTGACGTCTTATCCATTAGGCAACCGCGCCCTCTAGAATTGTAGATTTGGCACTAAATCGTTAGCTCAGCCGGTGTTAAACTTTTTCGACAGGCCTGTATTATATATTAATTAATGGTACTATCCTATTTATTAAAGAAAATATCTATTGAAGTGTAATCACATGTTCTCCATTTCCTCTATATTACTATTGATGGCCAAAATTATATCGCAATGTCTTTAAAGATATCAAGCTTTTGTGAACAATAAAATGCGCATTTTACATCATCGTATCTTAATAAGTCGTTTGGGTGGAAAAATTGATTGAATTTGTATGCGATATTAAGCTGTGTCTCGATATGAAGTTTATTGTAAAAGTCAAAATGGTCTAACCGATTTGTTTTATGTCTATGCTCGTATTGAACCATGCTGTGTGGTATATTGTTAGCTTGTTTATGAGTTTTTAGAAATCAAATTAAGACATTGAGGCAATCTGCTTTATTAAAAATATTTGGCAAATTATTATAAATTCCGTATGTAATAATTACTTGAACCAACAGTGTTATAATTCTGTTGCAAAATTCCCGACTGCGTAATTTTAAGTGCAAAATCTTATGAAAACAAGATATTGCATTCTGTTTCGTGTTTTGGTAATTATGACTTGTTCAGTTATAACATGTTTTGTAGTGGATTTGTAATTGTGCATCTGCATCTCTTGTATTTGGAATTTTTTAGCGTTTTACCCAGGGGTGTGAAGTATAATTCAATGATTTATGTTTAGTTCTTCATTGACAAGGCTGATTTATGATACGTAGATTACTTTTAATGCTCATTAATTGTTGTATTAGATTACATTAGGAAACAGAATTGAATATGCACTTGTTTTTGTAAAAATTAATTCAAATATTATGAAAGTTATTATGAAACGAAGTTGGAGTGATTATTTCATTATCTTATTATTACCATCTTAATTCTTCAGCCACAACAGCCAAAATTCTATACGCCACCTTTCTCGAAAAACTATCGAACAGATCCTTTATGAAACTTCACCAGAACAAATTTTGGATGGAGAATATATGTCATTGATCATGACTATTTTTGATCATAGACACGGTTGTGAAAACACGGATTTCTCAGTTGGGGTTCGTTAAGGAGACACTTTAAAAATGACATCATATTTCAGTTATAACTTGTTTTAATTGCACCAACACCATGCACCCATATGGTTTTCGCAACAAATAATATAACATAAAAAATGATACATGTTTTGATTAGAACATGTTTTGTACTTTTGTTACTCGGCAAGTGGACCCATTGGCCCCAACCCTGGCACTTGACCATCTCTAATCAGTGTCAGGGACAATAAAAAAGAACATTGATTGATATGTTTGCTTTTTACCAAGAGAAACATTAAAGAGTAAAAAAGACAATATCATAAACGAAAAATGTTGCGGGCGACACGATTTTACACGTAGTAACCGTGTACTGCGTCGCGTTAGGGGGACATGATTAGTCATATCGGGGGACATGATTTGAAGCGGGGAATTCAGACAGGTGGGTTCAAATGCTTTCGTTTTGTATCAAAATAGCATATTTTGGTCATAATTTATGCCTCACGGAACATTACATCAATTATCATATACGTGTACTTATTGGTATCTTCAAACGCCTATAAAAGATTTGACTAACATTTTCGAATGCAATATATAGAGGATCTTGCATGAGTGTTTATGTAATATTGAATTTATTAAACGAGTTGAATAATTTTTTATGCAACGAGCCTTGGCGAGTTGCATTAAACATTATTCAACGAGTTTAATAAATTCAATATTGCATAAACACGAATGCGAGATACTATTTATTATATAATCCCATAAAAACGGGTTTTTCGTAGATTTAAAACGTGTCTTCTCATTAAAGAAAACAGCTGATTGACCGAAACACAAGTTCACGTAAATGTGTACAAGCGACAAAAGTAAAACTGCTGAAATATTAAAAGTAAACAATAGTCCGCAGGATACAAAAACAAAACAAACATTTTCAATTTAAAACAATGTATCTTCTTTTAGAAGAAAAGTACAAAAGTATCAACTCAAATTAGAATCAACAAACAGTGTCAAATGAAACAAACAACTGTGAACTAGGTCATTGTGTGACGTCAGTCTGGAATAACTTTTATGCTTTTATGACGTCACACTCATTCAATACGATTTTTATTGTATGACCGTATTACATGGATTATTGAGTAGATTATATAATAAAAATGCGTATTTATGCAGACATCGGTGCACATTGCCCAAACAGTTAATGTGATTAAGCGTTCTCGGCATTTGATGGCGTGTTTTCTAAATTATTGTAAAAAACACAGCATCGTCTGTAATTTACCTCTGATCATGTCCCCCGGGCGATTCCAAATACATGTCCTCCGGTTGATACATATTTAAAACACTAATTGTGAAAGAAATAGGGGGTTTTGATGTATAAGTTTGGTACAGATTAAAGTATAGATGATATTTTACATACCGAATGCAAAATCTGCATATGTAGAGCTTCAAGTGTACACAAAACTACGTTTTGTATTGAAAAAATGCTTCGTAGTCCGCACCAGCAAAACATTGCAAGAGTAAAGTAGTATTTATGGCCTTATTTAGACCAAATCGTAGATGATTGTCTCACGTACATATCGTAATGTTCCATGAGGCATAAATTATGACCAAATATGTTATTTTGGTACAAAACGAAAGCATTTTGAACCCACCTGTCTGAATTCCCCGCTTCAAACCATGTCCCCCGATACAACATAATCATGTCCACCTAACACGAAGCAGTAAACGGTTTCACAGAAGGTAAATAAAAAAACAAACATACTAATCCATAACCGAATCACAATCCAGAAGCAACGTAAAAACTTTGAAACTGACAAGTTAGGTTACACACGTGAACTTCCACCAGGAAGTGAGGCCGGGTGCTCTGAAGGATAAGCACCTCCTGTTTAGCTAGCTACACCCGCCACGTGTGTAATACTTACCCTTCCGTGGCACGGAGCAACCATACATGTCCATGTTAAAATCCTGAACTTAAGTTAAAAAGTAAAAAAAACTTTGAAAACTGGCAGATTAAATAAACACGCGAACCTCAATCAGGGAAGAGAGGCCGGTGTTCAGAAAAGGAAAGTGCCCCTCCTTCTACTACTAAAGGAAACGTGAGACTACAGCTATCATATACCATTTTTTGAATTTAGTCATAAAACATTTAAAAAATGGCATAGCAATGGGACGCCAATGTTTCCAAAGATAATTATTATGTGCTATTTTGAATACATTATTTCATAAAAAAAATCAAAAGTAGCGCATTATAATTATAAAATAAAGATAATAGCATGTCTTGAATAATGTTTTATAAACCAATTGAACTTGAAAAGAACTGATAACTTGTGGGCAAGTGTACGTGTCCTAGGACATATAATTCAATTTATTCAATTTTTCATGACCTCAATGAAAACATCAATAGATTATCTCTAACTCAATAAATATTGGTAGAACCTTAAGTGATTGAAGTTTTTTTGTCTTTCATGTTATCTTGCACAATCGATTTTTATATAAATAAGAAGGGAATCCGGTTTAGTACAGACCTGTCGAAAGTTAAACACCGCGAAAACGAAGAGAAGTCGAAGCTTGATGCGTATATAGTGGCGACAAATCTGCCGAGAGAAAGATAGTAGATGGAGAAAAGTTGTCGCGATATAGTTATCGAAGAAATTAAACCGAGATGAGTTGTAGATTTGAATGATTGGTTGGTTGGATGTTGCTTCACGTCGCATCAGCAATTTTTCAGCTATTCGCGACTGTAATTATTTTATTAATATCTGTGGAATGATCTATGGACAATTTCGTGCATGCATTTGCAGTGCGAATGAGTTGTATGGTCTGTCTTGTACTAGCGCGCACTCAGGGCAACTTTAAGGTGCTAGCTCACCGAGTCAGTACGCCGCAGACAAGCTACCGATCCCCCCGTCCATTATACTGATACCAGGTGAACCAGTAAAGGCAGACGGCAAGGAAAATTCCCACATGTGGTCTAAGCGGGACTCGTACTGACAGCGGTGAGAGACCCTGAATTTGTAGACTGACGTCTTATCCATTAGGCAACCGCGCCCTCTAGAATTGTAGATTTGGCACTAAATCGTTAGCTCAGCCGGTGTTAAACTTTTTCGACAGGCCTGTATTATATATTAATTAATGGTACTATCCTATTTATTAAAGAAAATATCTATTGAAGTGTAATCACATGTTCTCCATTTCCTCTATATTACTATTGATGGCCAAAATTATATCGCAATGTCTTTAAAGATATCAAGCTTTTGTGAACAATAAAATGCGCATTTTACATCATCGTATCTTAATAAGTCGTTTGGGTGGAAAAATTGATTGAATTTGTATGCGATATTAAGCTGTGTCTCGATATGAAGTTTATTGTAAAAGTCAAAATGGTCTAACCGATTTGTTTTATGTCTATGCTCGTATTGAACCATGCTGTGTGGTATATTGTTAGCTTGTTTATGAGTTTTTAGAAATCAAATTAAGACATTGAGGCAATCTGCTTTATTAAAAATATTTGGCAAATTATTATAAATTCCGTATGTAATAATTACTTGAACCAACAGTGTTATAATTCTGTTGCAAAATTCCCGACTGCGTAATTTTAAGTGCAAAATCTTATGAAAACAAGATATTGCATTCTGTTTCGTGTTTTGGTAATTATGACTTGTTCAGTTATAACATGTTTTGTAGTGGATTTGTAATTGTGCATCTGCATCTCTTGTATTTGGAATTTTATAGCGTTTCTTTGTTGGAAATAGCAAATAGTGATTAAGTGTCTCAATTTGAATATGCTTATTTAATTTCTTTTAATTTCCTGTGGTGTTGACTGGTATAAGATAGAGAACAATTTGTAATTTATTATTATGTGGACTGGTATTTTTGAAATTTTTTAGAGTTGCGTCTTTCTTTTTTGGGATTTTATAACGTTTATTTGTTGGGAAATAGCAGTGTCGCGATTCATGTGTGTGTTTAATTTTATTTCCGATGTCCTGTGGTGTTTACTTGTATTTTTGAAGCTTTTATAGACTTGTGTCTTTCTTTTGGATTTTATATGTTCTTTCTGTTCGATATAACAGTTTGTGTTTTAGGTGTCGCCGTAAAATGTGCGTACTTAATTTGATTTGATTTCCAATGATGATGACTTGTATAGTGTTATAGAGCTCGGTCCTTCTTTTCTTGGAACTAATTTACAGATAGTAACAATCATGTTCATTTATCTGGAAATGTCGTTAGGATTGGTGCATTTTAAAATAATCGAAACTTCGATTTATTTTCAATTCCTGTGATCAGTCATGTTGATTTGTTTGGAAATTCCAATTGCAGTTAGCTGGTGTTATGGTTCTTGTGCCTTTTTTCGTTTTCAAAATTTCTATTCCTAGGACTATGGCTAATATATATTATACTTAGTGTTTTGTTTTCAATGACATCTTTCTTGTCCAGGAATTTCGTTTAGATTGTATCGACATGTATTGAAAAATATCGGTTATTGGCAACAGCTTATACTTACCGGTACCTGAATTCAATTTTGCATTCCGTATTTAGTTATTGGGAAATAATAGATGTTTTTTCTATTTAGTACTGTTTTAATTGCATAAAAAGCGCAAGTTAAAATCTAAAATTGAATGACGGAAACGGTCCATGAAACCGGAAGATCAGAATCTGACGATAATGAACGTTATGAGTTTATTGATTTTGAGAATACACATGTATAAGGGTAGAAATAGATTGGAAAGGGTAGAGGTGGAAAACAACATATTAATATGAAATACATTGGAAAAGGCTAAAGTTGGAATACAAAATGTTATAATGAGAGGTGTGTCAAAACAAATTATGGTGAAAGTAGGAAAAAATGTTTTGGAAATAATATTGAAATGATAATTCGTAGGAAAAAAAGACACATGAGGATCCGACGAAAGAGTAACATTAAAAAGACTGTGACAGAGATTCTGTTACAGAAATGCAATTTACAGGTAAAACAGGTAAGTCTTCTATCAATAATAACTTAATTATATTTTGTCTGTTTTTGAAATGATAAATTTCTTTTTGTAAGTGTTTAATTGGAAATTCTGTGCGCGAGATTTAATCTAGCACCACAGGTATAATTTCAATATATTACCTGCAGCGTACCAATTGTAAAACAAGTTCAATGGCGGCGTGTAAATGGCTAACTTACCGATTGTTTGTTATCAAGTCGGTTTGAAAATAATTGCTTATACAAATCACGTGAAAAATATCAAACATAGAGAAGAGAACATTCCATGTGGGAAAAATTAAATATAATATGTTACAGGGTGTATTTTTGTTTACAAAAACAATCAATGACGCAATTGGAGGACGGTAAAAAAGTTTGGTTCCCATGAATCATTCTAGCTCTGTAATGTGAGATTATAGGGTATACATTGTTGAACTTACCTGCAATGTTAGGGTTTCTTATTATTCATTTTAGGACAATGTCAAATGTCTCAAAACAACCTAATAATTTTCCATAAAAAATAACACTTTAAAGCATTTCAAATAACCTACTATAGACCAGGAATCGCGAGTTTTGTCCCCACACAGCCCTGTCCCAACTAAGACGGCGATGGAGCTAATTATTGTTCAGTTGTCTCCAGAATCTCTCTCTCTCTCTCTCTCTCTCTCTCTCTCTCTCTCCTATACCAGTATATGCATAAATTTGCAGTCTGGATTTCAAATAGAATTAAGAGTACAAGAAAAGATTCCCAGGTTATCTGGTTTTAATCTAAATTTCTAAAAATAAGATGCTTATATTAATTGACGCCTTCTTATTTAGTTACAACAGCCAATTAATACAGGTGTGTATGAAATTATGTAAAATATTTTGAATACATTAATAATTTCTCTTCTTAAATATTTCAAATATAAGCGCATCGTAATATTGTAATTGTCTAATTAATTTTGTTAGGAGATGGATCTCTCAAAATATCACACAATCAAATTATAAAAAAAACATTTTACACTGGAACGTGTAAATATGTGTATAACATGTGCCGATGGCCTAACGCATAAAATGTTTTATCAAATTGACCATGTCCAAATCACGATCCCAAACTGACAGAAGAAGAAAAAGATAAATAAAGCGATCATCTAAGTAAAACTTCTTTTTCCTTTCGCGAATAATGATCAATTTGTTTGATGTATCTGTGTTCAGGATTGTTCTGGATATATTTGACGTAACATAGTTCCATGTTCCTTTCACTAAATTTTGATTACACATGTGGCGGGTGTAGCTAGTTAAACAGGAGGTGCTTACCCTTTCCGAGCACCCGGCCTCACTTACCCGGTGGAAGTTCACGTGTCTAACCTAACTTGTCAGTTCCAAAGTTTTTACATTGCTTCTGGATTGTGATGCGGACATGGATTAGCCTAGTATGTTTGTTTTTGATTTTCAATTTTAGTAGAAACGTGTCTATTTGCGCATTTATAGTCCAATATAGGAATTTGGGTAGTAGACCAATTTTCAAATGCTTTTACACTT
Source organism: Anadara kagoshimensis (assembly GCA_021292105.1). Lineage (NCBI taxonomy): Eukaryota > Metazoa > Mollusca > Bivalvia > Arcoida > Arcidae > Anadara > Anadara kagoshimensis. Next base: position 31,372,297 of record CM037875.1, on the reverse strand, counting down.
GTATATCGCTGAATGTTTAGTCAAGTGACTTCATATGTCACTTGAATTTTGCTTCAACATTAAAAGCTAAAACAGCTACATGATGACCACAATAATTTTGGATATCAGAGTAGTGTTAGATAATTGTTATTACATGACTTAATGAAACGTGCTTTTGGTAAAACAATAGACACTCTTATGGTATTCTATGCTTTATAACAGGTATCTACTCTTCTAGCCATTTTTGAACTTATTTTGGACAAAAAAGTGTGTCCGGTATGTTTCAATTTGGTCATTTACATACCTAGATGTATTGTGCTGTATTGAAAGATTTTGCTTTCTACAATCAAATACAGTTGAGAATAAAGGTATCAGAATTGGTAATTAATCACATACCAAATACGTTTGATCCTAAAGTAGTTAACTATTAACCGATGTCGTTAACCAACAAATGCAAATTTCCATCTACTGCAAAATAAACATTGGGACCGGATAAAAGACAAATTATACAAGATTAACCAATAACATGATATTTTCATTCAGATAAGTTACACTACAGGCCTGTCAAAAGTTTAACACTAAGCTTGCGAATTAGTATAGTGCATGACTCATTTAGCCATATACCTCTAGGCAGCTTCTTAACCACTAGTCTTCATATATCGGCTATTCTACATCCGAGCTTCAAATCCATTTCGTTAGCTTAGTGTTAAACTTTCGACATGTCTGTACTTTACATGTATGTTATAATTATTGATCTTCTGTCGCAGTTATTATTTTTATAATTCTAACCTACAAAATAGATCCTTACATCAAAAGACATTGACATTATCCGACGATGGGCGGCTTGAGTGGCCAAGTGGTCTAAAGTGCACTCTTACTAATCGCAGCACCTTTCACTTCTTTGGCTCGAATCCAACGGGGAATGATTCTCGTGTGAGAAAAGCTTTCAGTGTCAGTTTGCTTTTGGGAGGGAGGTGGTTTTCTTCTGGCATACTGAATTCCTCCACCATTGTCTACTAAGATGGGATAACATTTTTGAAATACGAGGAGATGGATTGGTATGTTTGTTTTTGAAAATATCTATTGCGAGCCTTGACGAGCAGCATAAGGTATTAAAACGAGACCGGGCCAGAAAATGCACATGACACGTGCTAATCTCGGACAAGGTTGGAAAAAATCTATTCAACTCTAGTTGATAGAAAATTCTCTCACCGGAAATGTAAACGGAATAAGAAGGAAATGCTTTTCTTTGGGCTAGCGAGAATTCATTTTTTACTTTATTGATTCCAGATATATAATTACCTTTACTATTTCTATAAATACAACGTATTTAATTGATGATGCATGTAACACACAGTTTTATATTTAAGAAACATGTCTGGCATTATAAAGCTTAACTGTTACTATAGGTATCATCTTATTAATTCCATTAGATTGTAATTGTGTTGGGAAAAAAACTTGTTTTAATTTGGAAAGAATGTTGGTCAACTTATTATACATGTACTTTGTATGACAAACTTTAAATGTATATCTCACCATTTAAGCTTCAATTGTGCTCTTTTAAAGATATTACCAATACAGTAGTCCAATTGGTAGAGTACCCGCTCCGTGTTTTAAAGGTCAGGATTCGTACCACGGCTGGGTCTTATCAAGGCTTAAAGTAGATTTTAAATGCTTTTTTCGCCAAACATTCAGCATTTAGAAATGACATTTAACGGGGAGACATAAAGTTCTGTGTCCATAGGCGTTGCATGCTACATAAACCAACCTGCACATTGTGCCTAGCAAAAACACAAAAAATTTCCGTCAATTCACATAAAGCTGGGGATTTTAACCCCATTCAATCGATCAATCAATCAACGATATGATGGTTATGAATATTAAATGATGTTTATGTTGATACATGATAATCCTAATTATTTACAATGTTCACTGTTCTCTGCTTCTTGTGTTTAATCCAAAACTCACGATTTGTTGTGGGATATTCGCGTTATATTTTTATCTACATAGAAACTGTCAGCTGAGATCAACACGATGTTACATAACAATGCAGGTGTTTTACGTTGGAGTTAGAACATAAACTATCTATGTATCTGGTAGTTTTCAGAAATCAAATAGAAAAACTCAGAACAGCTATGTTGTATGTGTAAATAAATACCAGTCTACAGTTTTGTGTTTAAAAATAAATTAAAAAAAAAGTTGCTTGCATGTCATGGTGTAAACTTTTGTTTTTTGTCAATAGTTTTTTTTTTTTTTTTTTTGTCAATAGTTTTTTTTGTGTCAATATTTTTGTTGTTTGTTAATAGTTTTGTTTTTTGTCAACAGTTTTTGTTTTTGTCAATAGTTTTTTTTTGTCAATACTTTTGTTGTTTGTTAATAGTTTTTGTTTTTTGTCAATAGTTTTTGTTTTTTGTCAATAGTTTTTGTTTTTTGTCAATAGTTTTGTTTTTTTGTCAATAGTTTTGTTTTTGTCAATAGTTTTGTTTTTTGTCAATAGTTTTGTTTTTTGTCAATAGTTTTGTTTTTGTCAATAGTTTTGTTTTTTGTCAATAGTTTTGTTTTTGTCAATAGTTTTGTTTTTTGTCAATAGTTTTGTTTTTTTTGTCAATAGTTTTGTTTTTTGTCAATAGTTTTGTTTTTGTCAATAGTTTTGTTTTTGTCAATAGTTTTGTTTTTGTCAATAGTTTTGTTTTTGTCAATAGTTTTGTTTTTGTCAATAGTTTTGTTTTTTCAATTTTGTGTTTTGTTTTTGTCAATAGTTTTGTTTTTTGTCAATAGTTTTGTTTTTTTTGTCAATAGTTTTGTTTTTGTCAATAGTTTTTTTTTTTGTCAATAGTTTTGTTTTTGTCAATAGTTTTGTTTTTGTCAATAGTTTTGTTTTTGTCAATAGTTTTGTTTTTTGTCAATAGTTTTGTTTTTGTCAATAGTTTTGTTTTTTGTCAATAGTTTTGTTTTTGTCAATAGTTTTGTTTTTTGTCAATAGTTTTGTTTTTTTTGTCAATAGTTTTGTTTTTGTCAATAGTTTTGTTTTTGTCAATAGTTTTGTTTTTTGTCAATAGTTTTGTTTTTGTCAATAGTTTTGTTTTTGTCAATAGTTTTGTTTTGTCAATAGTTTTGTTTTTGTCAATAGTTTTGTTTTTTGTCAATAGTTTTGTTTTTGTCAATAGTTTTGTTTTTTGTCAATAGTTTTGTTTTTGTCAATAGTTTTTTTTTTTCAATAGTTTTGTTTTTGTCAATAGTTTTGTTTTTTGTCAATAGTTTTGTTTTTTTGTCAATAGTTTTGTTTTTGTCAATAGTTTTGTTTTTGTCAATAGTTTTGTTTTTGTCAATAGTTTTGTTTTTGTCAATAGTTTTGTTTTTGTCAATAGTTTTGTTTTTGTCAATAGTTTTGTTTTTTGTCAATAGTTTTGTTTTTGTCAATAGTTTTGTTTTTGTCAATAGTTTTGTTTTTTGTCAATAGTTTTGTTGTTTGTTAATAGTTTTAATAGTTTTGTTTTTGTTTGTCAATAGTTTTGTCTTTCCATTTCTCGATATTTTTCTCTGTTCATTCGTTTGTTGGTATGTCCGTTTGTTAGGTTACCAATAGTTTTACATGTACATGTAGATTTGTCTGTCTGTCAGTGGTTTTGGTTATCAAATAATTTATTTGTCAGTTGTTTTGGATTGTCATTTATTTGTTGGTCAATAGTTTTGTTTGTCAACCTTGTTGCAAATCATTCTATTGTCAATGGGTTGTTTGTCAATATGTTAGTGTGTCCATTTGTTTGTTGTATGTTTGTCAATCGCTGTCTTGTTCACATTTTTGTTCATTTGAATTTTTGTTCAGTCATACATGAATAAATCAAAAACAAACATACTAATCGATTTTCGAACGATAATCCAGAAGCAAAATAAAAAACTTTAAAACTGACAAGTTAGATAAAACACGCAAACGTCCACCAGGGAAGTGAGGCCGGATGCCCCGGAAGGGTAAGCACCTCCTGTTTAGCTAGCTACACCCGCCACACGAGTGAAATAAACATGAGACTATGGGACGTCAAATATATCCAGGGCAATCCAAAACACAGAGACATCAAACTTATGTCAACCAATGAGATGAAACAGGATTCTTTGGGATTAATTTTTTACATACAGCCCAATATGTGGTTCTTTGAAGCGTTTGTACTCTTAATCCCTATATAGTGAACAAAATTAATTATCTAAAATTTTATAGTTCTAGAAATATGCAAACTGTATAATAATACTTAAGTGTCTCGCTTTAATGTGAAACATTTTATTTGATGAACACATGTAGCTTATAGAATTTGTTACAACTTAGATAAATTCATTAGAAAAACATATGCAGATTCTTGAAATGCTTCCTTAATGTTCGTAAAAGGTTATGACATCATAAGAGTTATGACGTCAATTAATTTCATCATCGACATTATGTTGATAGCTTAATAAATATGAATGGGAAAATAGAGAATGGGGTTATATTTTAGTTACAATTGAATCTGTAATTTCAATTTGTTTTATATAGAAGAGAGTGTTTGAGATTATATTTTAGCTACAAATGAATCTGGAATTTTAATTAAATATATTAATAGAACAGGGCGTATTTAACCACGTTTTGTATGGAATACAACGTAAATTCATTCTTGTTCTGGTGGGGAATTGACATTGCTTGGTTATATATTCTGCAGTATGATTTTAACTAAATAATTGATACAGGTATTATGTGCTTCTAAGTATTTGTTTGTGATAATTTGAAGTTCAGTATGACGTCAATCTGTCCATTTTTTAACACATACTTGTGTTTGTATACTAAAAAACACAAGCAAATGTATATTTGAACCACAAATAAATATTACCTGATTTTGTCATTTTGGGCAAATTGTATGTGCATTTTTTTTAATATGACCAAACGGGTATATAGTGTTTTTGCAAAAATTGAAATAACTCAATGATATTGAATCATTATAAATACTTTTGTTGACTGTAAAAAACCACCTTTACATATCTTTCGTGAAATGTAAAAGAAGGGATTCAACAGTTAACACATTACTTCTTTGTAAATGGCCTCTGACATACCTAAAATGAAACAAATATTCGGAATAGCTTCAAGAAATCTAAAAATATCACATTTCTATTTCATGCAAAGGAATTGTACGGTGGCTGAATGAGGCCATGAAGAAAAAAATTTCCATGTGCGCACGTTAAATTGTTATATGCGCACCTGGATTTTTTACGTGCCCACGTAAGGACTTCCACGTGCGCACGTGGAGCTTGCTTTTCTGCAAGGTCTCATTCAGCCACCGTAGAATTGCAATTTGTTTATACTAGTAAATTAAATACCACAATTCTGTTATGACACATTAGACCTACAACGACACTTTCAAATTTTGGGCTTTCGTTTTTGTGCATAAATGAAAAACATAAATCTAATACATCATTCTCATCAATGAATTTTATTGCATCTTATTTCAGAAAATTGGCAATTTCTATATTATTTACCGTTGTCACAAATTAAACACAAAATCGCTCATTTTCATTGCAACAAACATGGCAACCCATCGTTACATTTTTTTCAATTACCGGTAAAATGATTTCGACAAAACAAATTATTTATAGTTTTATCCTTCATACTTGTCCAAACGCGTAACATTTTACAACATTTTAACCCTTGTTATCCTTTCTATAACCTATAAATATTTGAGAAATGGTTTTGAAAATTAAATTCATCCGTGGTATTAATGTTTTATGACAATTGATCATTTCCCGATTTCAGTATTATTACGTAATGTTTCCGCTGAAATGAACATGTTCATTCGATGACAAATTAGAATTTGTTTTATTTGAAATATATAGTAGCAAAGGATGTCCAATATTTATCTTTTAGAAATCAAAATCTTAGTGATATATTAGAGAGATTCTAAATCGTTGTAAAGTAGAAAAGAATGGCCAACATTTATCTTTTACAAATCAAAATCTTATCTGAACGATTCTGAATTATATACACCGAAATCGCAACGGATTTCTGTCAATGCGATGACGCTTAAAACCTTCCAAAATAGATAAGCTGATAGAGGATTTTTTACATGAATTGTATTTATGCATCATCTACACACATTAGACGAATGGGACAAATCAAAACCAGACTCAGTGCACTACACTTGTATAGGCAAACAACATTGACCTGTCCGCTTGACCTTTAATTTAAATATTCATTATGGACGAGTTAATTTAAGAATAGGGATCACGCGTGTAAACTTCGTCTATATGATGTAAACACTAATCATGGGAAATGTGTATTTGTATTAACTGCGAATCTTAATACTATCCATGATTTGAGTGGATCGTCCTATATGAATATTCCTAATGAAAGGTCAAGCAGACAGGTCAATGTTGTTTACTTATACTAAACACACCAGACGTTAATAAATTATATACTTATTGATACTGATAGCTAATGGCGGAATATCTGTCAATTATAGTCATTTCGTACCATGACCATTTCGTACCATATCAACTACCATTTCGAGCCATGTCCATTTCGTACCATGACCATTTCGTACCATATCAACTACCATTTCGAACCATGTCCATTTCGTACCATGACCATTTCGTACCATATCAACTACCATTTCGTACCATGACCATTTCGTACCATATCAACTACCATTTCGAACCATGTCCATTTCGTACCATGACCATTTCGTACCATGACCATTTCGTACCATATCAACTACCATTTCGAACCATGTCCATTTCGTACCATGACCATTTCGTACCATGACCATTTCGTACCATATCAACTACCATTTCGAACCATGTCCATTTCGTACCATGACCATTTCGTACCATGACCATTTCGTACCATATCAACTACCATTTCGTACCATGGGTACGAAATAGTTATAGTACGAAATGACTATCTTTTATTTAGAGCAGCTGTCGAAAAACTGTCGAGATAATAGAATAGTTCGACTCTTTTTTGTTTGTCTGATGTTAAAATTTTGTCTGCACTGTAAATAAAAATAGTTTGTAATTTAAGGTCCCATTATGCCAACGATTTTTTTGCCTAATCTATTTACACGAGCAACATGAATGAACCCACATCTAAATAGAAGTTTATGACAACAATGCCAATGTAAAATGCTGTCAAAGTTAGACCTAGTTCACTGCACTTGTAATAGGCATATCAGACGGTAATTAAATTAATACTTTTTGATAGTATGAGGTCCCATAAAATAAATTGATTATCCCTCTTCACCTTTTTTAACCCGCATTGCATCGTTAATGTGTACGCACCGACTTCATACTAAAACACAAAACTCACTGGGTTATGATTATGACGATGTCCCCACAGAATATAAATATAAATATAAATATAAAATGCGCATTGACCTTAAACAATTTCTATGAAAACCAAGTTTTCATGCACTAATAATGAAAAGTTAATGATTCTTAATAAATCTCGTTAACCCATAATTTCCATCAGGTACAGATTAATTTAATCCCGTTATGATAATCCTTTGATATGTGATGAGCATCTTCTGAAGCAGATAATCCGATCTGATAATTTCATAATCTTGACCACCTGTACATAATCAGCTTGTATGTCCGCCTAAATGCTAACATCAACATTTGGCTAAGTTTTCTTTGGCTGTGGGGTCCACATATCCCTCAATATGAGTTATGACATATAACAAGCGATTGTTTGTAGGCTAGATTTTTAGGATTCATGCCGATGGTTTTTATGATGTTTGACTGTGTAATACTGTTGTACCAGTTTCCAATTATAAAAATGCCATAAAACATGATACATTAGACGGCACAGTTTTTTTTGTGTTTTGGACAAAAATCAAGAAACGTCTCCCACACGACAGATAATCATTTGTTTTGGCTTTTTTCTACTTTTCTATGTTTCTATGGTGTTAACATTGCATTGCTTTTGACACTTAGTGCGATATAGGAATTTGCTTATTTTTGAGAGTATTTTAAGGAAAGGATGATTCAATATGGTTTTAAAATACATTTTTGTTTTTGACACTTACTTGCAACATAGGAATTTTTGTATATTTTAAAGTTAATATTAGAAGAAAAATTGCATATGGATTTAAAATTTTGAAACACCTTTAAATACAAAATATCGACATTTTTGATTGAGCAATTCTGAAATTTTATACCCAATAAAATTTGGTGTGTGTTGGTTGACAAATATATGCACTTAATACAATAGGAAATGTTGTTGCTGAATTCGATATTTTGGATTGCAATGTAGTGTTAAAATGTTCTCACCGGATTTTTAATATTTATATACCAGTAAATGTTGAGTTACCTTGTATCCGATTAAATTTCACAGTAGCAAAATATACTTTTTACATTATATTCAATATTTTGGATTATTTTTGCTCATCGGTAAAATTTACTCAAATGCATCTTAATTTGTGCAAAACTCAGATTGCATTTTGAAAGAAAATTAAAAAAGATTATCATTAGAGGGAGAAAAAAAGAAATACAATAACGATAGTGACTTTACAAACACTGGGCAAATCAACAAATGAACTAATTAATTAGAATTATCACGGTTCATTGAACACGATCCCAAGAGAGCAACATGGAACAGATTTTTATTAATTAGTTCTGGAATAACTCTTTACAATGCTATGAAATCAATCATTTTGACTGTGTAAACTGGGAAAATGTTACAAAATGATAGAAATAACAGTGTGTTAATGGCATAGCTATGATAATTAAAGGAAAGCGGCCAAATTTATCATCAGCCCCAGAAAACAGTACACAAGTTAAACCATCATTGTCTGACTTAATAGCAAAGAAAATGGATACCCACAGTGGCGGCGTGAGTATTCATATTTTTTTATTTCAATAAGATTAATAACAATTTATTTACATAACGTTATATAAATACTGACATAATTATGTTGATTTCAAACTACACGTATTTATTTGTTAAACATTTAAAAGTACGGATACAGTGCAGAAAGTTTAACACTGAGATAACGAAAAGGTTTCGAAGCTCGGATGTCGAGTGGCCGAGGTATGGGCAGCTAGTGGCATAAAAAACTGCCAAGAGATGGGTTGCAGCTGCCAAAAAACTGTCGCAATATTGCTATCGAGGGACTGAGAGGAGATGCCGATTCGGGTTTACTTCGCAAGCTTAGTGTTAAACTTCCGACAGGTCTGTACAATAACTGAAGCTGAAGTTTACAGCACTATATAGTCTTAAATTGATCATAAAGTACAGTTATTGGAAGGACTTTTACATGTATTTGTATTCACATCCCCAATAAAATTTCATTTTTTGGCTGAAAAAGTTGATGACAGAATTAATCATTTGGAAACTTTTAGTGCAATGTAATTTTTCAAAAAAAAAAAAAAAAAAAAAAAAAAAAAAAATATATATATATATAGAATATATGTATATATATATATATAGAATTGATGAGAATTAAAAGTCTTTATTATGTTGTACATACATAATGTGACAATTCTTTTGTCTTCAGAAAACTTCATGTATAAACATATTATATATACCATTCTTAAACGTATTGTAAAGCTTCGAATCATTTCCTTCATTTGTGTAGTCAAATATTAGCATAATTCAGGGGATATAATAAAACTAGAATTGTGGACCTCAAGATAATGTGGCGATATGCGAGATGGCAAAGTTAAACGTTTGGCATAGATAATTTTACAGTCTAGAAACAAAAACGGCCTGCAGGGAACCTGGACCGAGCCGGTTATAGCTATGGCTGATAACATTGACAACCTAGCCGTTTTAACACCCGTAATAACGGTGATGTTTTATACATGTAAATAGAATCATATGATAACATTTTAAATGAATAAATGGTAATTAATTTGAGGTGAAGATTTGGCAATATTAATTTTAAAATGTAAATTACATTTAAATGTGTTTTGCATTGCATAGCTATATATAGTGGAAATAAAATGGATGAAATTGACATTAATAAGTTTCTGAAAACTAATTTCATCTTCATTATATATGTTCCTTGTTAATACTGGAACCAAACGAGGTTAAGTTCAATGGCCTGCATGTCAGTGCCCGAAAAGAATGAAGTAAATGATAATGAGTTTGTACTACATTTTGGGAGAGATAATAAGTGATATGTCCCTCTTAATAACACTTTCTAGTAAGTGTTGAGTAATTGAAATGTGTATATTTCATCACTAAATCCATACATCTCATTATAACCTTTGTAAAAAGCGAAAAACACCATGAGTTTGTTTTATTTTCATTACAAACTATACATTTAGCAAAATCAGAAATCTTTTTGAAAGTTTAGCTTTAATATTTTAATTTCGCTGTGTATGATCCCATTTCGTTCGTGCTTAAGTTGAACTTGAGTCCTTCAGATATATGAGAGGGTTGGAGTAATGGAGTTTTACTTCCAATTCAAGATGCTTTTACTTATATCGAGGTTATTATTTTGGGTAGAGGCTGTTAGGTGGGTAGAGAAAACCGGGGTGCCCGGAGAAAACCACTGAACGTCGACAAGCGTATTGACAATCTTTCTCACAATAGATTCTGCCCCAAGAGGGATTCGAACCTAGTAAGTGATTTGCACAAGAGATGGAAGGTTTTTGAAATGACAAATGACATCTAGTCAATGACTTGTGACACGTAAGTCAAGTTAATAAATCTAATAAAGTTACCATTTTATGTTTCTTATTAATCTACACATATATATTTTAAATTAGAATGATGAATATCTTTTTTAATTAAGTGCGGAATCTCGAGTTAAGAGTCAATGTTCACCGATGATTGAAAATTAATATTGACGTTATGCACGATCTATGTTACTTTACGTAATTTTCTAGAAATTAATTGCCCATATGTTATTTCCAATGGTATTTAAAGATAGAAGTGTATTTATTATAGAACTATTGACTAAGTGACTTGATTATATATTTATATCTTTTGACAACATACTCAAATATAACTATTGGGCATTTCAGTCAATGTTGACGCCATTTTCTTAAATTGCTACAAAAAAAAAGTGTTAGGTTTCCTTGAAACTTCACATATGAACCCAGATTATCTTGGTGCTTTAACTTGCCACCTACAACATATATGGTTTTTTTGCTCTCAACGTTAAAAGAACAGTCGCTACCCATTTCAAGTCTTGGGTCAGACCCGGCCGGGGGTTGAACTCACAACCTCCACATTACGGAGCGAGTACTCTACTGAGCAACGTAGTGGTAACCATGAGAAAGAAATAAGCATGATCTTTTCTTGAAACGTGACATAATGAACCTAGATTATCCATCAAGCGTCTTAATGCTTTAACCTGCCACCTACGACATATATATTTTTGCACTCAATGTAGATTAACCTATCGTTATAACTAATTAAGAATTATGATATAACCAGACGTTATCTACAAGAAAACTTGTTTATGTAGAGCAATGGGTTATACACGCGTCAATCCTATGTGTTTTTCTACATACCTTATCCATTATCAAGGAGAAACTGTCAGAATTGAATTGCTACTATAACGTTAGCCAAAACACAAATTATAAACGTTCTGGAAGACATTGCCATCATTTTAAGCTGTTTGTCCTAAAATCTAAAAAAGACACTTTGGAAAAAATTGGACAATAAGGAAACCGATGTGACCTAAAACATCGTAGATCACTCGAGTCATATTTCTCTAAAAGATTTGATTTAAGTTATGACGTCGATGGTAAGTCAAGGGAAGTATGAAAATAAAAACAACTTACCAATATATGTCTAAATAACAATACCAACTTGCAGAACTGCCAAATTGAATTAAATACGCGAACTTCCATCAGGAAAGTGACCTGGATACACGAGAAGGGTAAACACCTCCTGTCAATGCAATGTAGTTCCAAATTTTACAGCTTCCCTTATTACTGATTTTTAAGGTGCGTGCTATTTGTTTATAGTATTTTTTTTTTAATTTCTAATGTTGTTACATATAAGTTATGTCAGTATCCTTATATACATTGCACCTAACTAAAAAGAAGATCTTCCCAGTTTTGACATTAAAATATAACTGCTCTTACTAGAGATAATGGGAAGATTAAATGTCATTGGTCTGTCATATCTCAATTGTATACTTAGCTTTTCATCTTTAATAGTGAATGTAATAACTAAAGCAAAATTGAAACGCGTCTACGTACAAACAAATGCACCAAAGCGCCCTAAGAACTCATTGGGCTGTACTTGAGACGGATATGATGCACATGTAGATTTATAAAATAACTTTCTTTATTAAAATAAATTACCAGTTCTGGTTATTTCAGTTTTGCATTAGATTCAAAGTGGATACCCCCTTGAACGTTTTGCATCATATTATATTCAGGAAACTAATTCGTTACAGCACCAGTGTTAAACTGCAACAACCTGACAGTTATTAATTGGCTGTTATAAAGTGAAATGAGTATGATTTTATTTGTTATTAATCTATTTGTACCTTTCACTAAAATTACGACTACAACGCATTGAATGACTTTATAAAATCATCTTGAACATTTCTAAAAAAATAAATTTTGCCAAGTTAAAAAGTCAAATGAGTATTACTTTGTCATGAAAAGTACTTTTAAAATACTATCATAAAAAACTTAAAAAGGCTGAATAAAGAATTTTGAACATTTTGTGTTTTTCATATTTACAAACAGTTTTAATGTTTGGAGTATAAAAAACATTCTTACCTTTATAGCTCTATCTGTATTTTAAAATACCATTGACTGGTAATATGAGTACATGTACAACGTTATAAACTGCATTTATTTGTATCCATTTAACAACCACTGCAACGACAAGGCTTTACTTTAATTGAATACCAATACAGATGTAACAAATCAACTTGATAAATGTTAAGTTCTCTTATATTTACTTCCTATGAAAAAAAGTTATACTACAAATAACATGACAAATAATTTAATGGGCGTCATCACTGTGGTTATACCGTGTTCCTGTGTTTTTGTTAATGTTGTATATCATTTTCTTGTAAATGTTAAAACGTACCATCTCTTTACTACCAGGTTTCTTCAATGCAATGGGTTATAGAGCTAGCTGTCCTATGCCACATTTTCGTCCATGCATTAATGATATGCTGTTTACTGGCAATAGAATGTAATTTTGTTAAATAATCAACTAAAATAAATCAGAATGTCGTAGAACCCTATCTGTGCAAGTATTGTATGAGAACTTACGTTTTTTGTGCCGTTAACGTATATAATACTGTAATTTTCCGGAAGAGATGAGTTGAACATGGTAAATAAGATTTGAAGTGCAATATTGCGTGTGTATTTGCACATCGCTATAAAAATGAAAACTCTATTTATAATATTCTTTGTTTCAAGATGTGAAATAGATTAAGCAGTTTTTAAATGCAGATAAAAACTTTGGAATATCTTAACGCAGCTATAAAATTCCAAAGACATTTGTAAGGATAGGACAACCAGAAGTTTATTTATTACGCAAATTGAGAGATGAAAATTGTACGCAAAATTGACAAGTATCTTGGAACTACCCGACCAAAAACACAAAGACGTGCAGATAAGACTTTAGAATAACACAACTTTGCAGTAGTAGGACAATGTATGTGATTCTATTGTATATAAATGTATAGTGGTAAATTTGACAAGTATCTTGGAACTACCCGACCAAAAACGCAAAGACATGCAGATAAGACTTTGGAATAACACAACTCTGCAGTAGTAGGACAATGTATATTTCTTATGTGTATAAATGTATAGTGGAAAATTGTACACAAACTAGATCAGTGAAAATTCAAAGACGCAAGCAGAACAAGTGTGACAATGTATGTGTAACTAGTACGTCTGATATGATGATGGGTAGCTAAGAACTAAATGACTGTTGAAAAGGCGAACACATGAAGATAAGTCTTTGGAATGACTTGATTCAAAATTTGAAAGAGAAAAGTAGGAGTAGGAAAATGTATGTATTTTCATAGTTCAATTTAAAAAAAACGGGAATTGTAGTAGGACAATGCATGTATATTTACCACGAAGAACAATGTATATACATATATTTTCTTTACATATAATGTATAATTGAGATTTGTGCAGCAAACGTTTTTAAAAACGTGGGAAGTAAGAGTTGGACAATGTATACATTTTTTGTTCATATAATCTTTAATTAATAATTATACACAATCTAATAAGTAACTTGAAACTACCTGACCAAAACGCAAACTAAGGCATATAAGACTTCGGAATAACTTTACTCAGCAGCGAATTTCAAAGACGCTAGTATATGTTTTTTTATTACGCAAACTTTATAATGGAGATTTGTACACAAATTTGATAAGTAACTTAGCAGTGAAATTTAAAACACGTAAGTAGGCGTAGGGCAATGTTTGTACTTCAGTTACGCAAAAGTGTATGATGCAAAATTGTATACAAATTTGTTAAGTAACTTGAATCTAACTGACCAAAAACGCAAACAGATTCAGATTGATTAGACTTTGGATTAACTTTACTTTGAATTTCGAAGACGAAAGTAGGAGTAGGACAATGTAGATTTATTACGTAAATATGTATAATGGAGTTTTGTATACAAATTTGATGAGTAAATTGAAACTACCTGACCATAATACAAACATTTCCTTATCACGTCCAACGCAGATCTCATCGAGTTGTGAACATGCACTTAGAAATTTGAAAGATGTTTCAAAAAGAGATGTGTTATTTCAATCAACACCAAAAGTGATTTCACGTTTGGGAACACTACAGAATTAATTTCTTGTTAGAAGTCTCACAACAGTATTACTCTTACTGATAATGTTATAATAGAATCTTATTAATTGTTGCGGATTTTGAAGAGTTTTGGAATAGTCCAACAACGTTGGAATGTTTCTTGTTTGTTTTGGTGACGTCAGGTGCTCATCACTGGTCTTTGGATTTTAATTAATACGAAGCTCTCCTTGAAACATATTGGCCTGGAGATTGAAATTAATACGGGGTTTTCCTGATTATGTTATTACAGAATTGTATTAATTGTTACGGATTTTGAAGAGTTTTAGAATAGTCTAACAACGTTGGAATATTTCTTGTTTGTTTTGATGATGTCAGAATCTGCAATGTCTGCTAATCGCTGGTTTTTGGATTTGAATTAATACGAAGCTTTCCTTTATACATATTGGCCTGGAGATTGAAATTGATTCGGGCTTTTCCTGATGGTATTATAACAGGATCTTAGAACCTTATAAATTGTTATTAATTGTTGCGGATTTTGGATAGTTTTGGAATAGTATAACAACTTTGGAATGTTTGTTTTGGTCACGTCAGATTCTTAATTGTTTGCTAATCGCCGGCCAGAAGATTTAAATTAATACAAGCTTTTTCGCCTGAAGATTGAAATGTATACGAGGTTATTCTGATGATTCATAATAGAATCTAATAAATTTTTGCGGATTTTGAAGAATTTTGGAATAGTCTATTACGTTGGAATGTTTTTGTTTATTTTTGTGAAGTCAGAATCTGCAAAGTTTGCTAATAATAGCTGGCCAAAATATTTAAATTAATATTAAGTTTTCATGAAAAGGTTCATTCTTACAACAATATTACTCTAACTAATCACATTATATTCTTTTTTTATTGCAACGGATTTTAAAATTTTGGAATATTTTTAACTACGATGGAATTTTTCTGTTGTGTTGGTGATGTCAGATTCCAAAATATTGGTTAACCACTGTACATTGGGTTTGAATAAATACGAGGCTTTCCTGAATACATCCTGAAGAGACCTTTGTCATTGTCGCATCAATTTACTGATAGTTTGTTTACAAGTTGGTCTAGTGATTTGAAATAACACCATGCTTAAAACGTTGGAATGTTCCTGTTTTTGTCGGTGACGTTAGATTCTGAAATGTTTGTTAATCGCTGGAATGGAGATTTAAATTAATACGAGGTCTTCCTGGAAACATTCTGATTTTTTATTTCTCAGAATCATTTGTTATGGTTACGACAATGCACAATAGCAGTTTGTTTGCAAGTTGTCCTAGAAACTTGAAGCGATGCTATGCTTAAAACATTATTTTAGTAACTTGTGCGCTTATTTTCAAGAAATTTAATTACATATTAGAAAACATTTAAAATCAACACGGAAGCTTATTTGATAAGACATTTGTGTTTAAAATATCTTATCAATGAATCTTATCAATACACTTATTCAACACGTTTTTACGTCGGTTCTGAAAAAAATGGAAGCATGATACAAATAGTTATTTTTACTTTTTATGGCAATTTTCTTATGAAGAAAATAATGAGCAATTTATAAACAAGCATAGGAAAATACAAAGGAAAAGTAATATATTCACATATGTATTATGTGGCGTTTTGAGCATTGAAGACCAACAGACATACTAGGGTGTTCATCTTGTCATTACTTATCAAGTTTGGAGAAATTTGACACAGATACAGAAATTGCTTTTATGATATCATTATAGCTCGTTGATAGACTTTCCTGTGGGCACGTTTCCATCGTTTTAACGTGTGTTAAACAGTTAGAGACTTTTCTTTGGACAAGTTTCCATCGAATCAACGTGTGTTGACGAGATAAAGACTTTTCTGTGGACACGTTTCCACCGTTTCAACATGTGTTGAGCAGATAGAGACTTTCCTTTGGACACGTTTCCACCGTTTCAACGTGTATTGAGCATTACTAATCAAAGATAATTTGCGATTTTAGATTATCCGACCTTATCAGTCGATTTAGGATGAGGTTATAATTGTGGCTTTACCCACATGTCATAAGTGGAAACATGAGGTCGGTAGTTACTTAGGAATAAATCATATGTTGAAATCTAAATGAAAACACTCCCTTATGAACAATTTAAGTTTACATTACCTGATGTAATATGTACTTTATCTGTAATAATCAAAACAGGACTTTTAACCTTAAAACAGTCGATTTTGTCCAGATCAAAGACACGTAGAAACATTGATTGATGCTGGGCTTACATTCTGAAAAGGATACACGCCAAGCAGGATTGCTAGGCGATATAGATTACGCCGTGATATAGATTTATGTTTATACCATAAAACAAACAAAATGAAAGGCGAGTCTTTATGTTGAAAATTTTCGGTCATATTATTTTGAAATTCATCTTTGATTATGATCCGCCCATTTTTGTTAATGCGGAAACATACTTGTTTTAGTAGATACTCAAAGAATGACGGTTTCCCGCTTATTGCAATCTCAAGCACCTGTAAGTCATTTAGTTAATGACTGTGATTATAAACAAAATATGCCGAACAAATTGGTGAATAGGCTCATAATGAGAAGCTGATAGAAATACATAACTTTGGTTAGAAAAAACTCAGAAAAGTCAAAATCATGGAATCTAAAAGTCGCGAGGAAATGGATGACGAGGAATGGGATACGATACGGAAACGAATGAATCCGGATCGGATTATATTCACTGTGACCCCGCCTAGTTTAGATCAAAGTTCTGAGGATATTATTGGATTACAAAAACAGAAGATTTTATCACGGAGAATGTTAATGCAGCTAAAAAGAGAAGTATGTATATATAATAAAATGATATGATTAAATTCAGTGTTAATGCCATATGTATTTTATAAAGTATAATATTTAATTTTGATATCTCGAAATACAATTTGTAAGCTTTTCCCACTTTTTATTGAAATATGGGCAATGTTATCAAATTTCTAGCTTTTCTATGCAGCCACAAATTCAAAAGTGGCACAATCCACAATACTGCTCCAAAAATTCATTTTTAAATATGTTGTAATGTTACGGTGATTGAAGATTTTTTTTTTTATTCAGTTTATGGAAATTAATTAAATTTAAATGTGTATTTAATAATGAACTATATACATTAGGGCGTGTTTACAACAGCCCTAAAGTTACCACTTTTCTTTTTCTCATAAAATCGTTCACATGGTATCCGTAATATTTCATCTGTAAAGTAGATGTGTTCGATCGATGATAATTGGTATCAGTGTATTTTCTGATTGCATTTATATCGATATTGTAACTGGGTAATTTTTCCTGCTGATTATAATTGTATTTTTGAATGAATCTAAGTCTTAAATAATAGCTAGAATCAGATATTAACATTTACTGGACACTATATCTTCTTATAGTATCTGTTCTCACAAGGTATAAATCGTTTGGATAGATATAGTACAATGTATTAATACTTTAAGGAATCGAGTATTGCGTTTCATTGTCTGACAGTAAGTTTAAATGTGCTATAAAAAGCGAGGAATATTTAAAAAAGTTCATGTCATTTTCTGTCAACCTAAATCTGTATATATGTTGTCTGATTCAAATGTTGCGAAAGTGTTGTCCTAACGGTAGCTTGGTGTCGAATAATTTGAATGTTACGTCCTGTCACTTTACATTTACATAAGGCTATACGTACATAGCTTCATTTCCAATGTCTTGCTGTTATTTGAAGAATAAAACCCTTAAAGTTTTACACATTTAGTTTACTATTGTCTCAGTTCATATTAGAAAGACATAATTCGAAGTTTCGTAATCTGTAGCACGGTTTGATTATTTCATCCAGCCAGTTTTCGTTTAACTAAAATTGCAGTTTCGTTTCAGAGTATTTCCTATTACACATTATACCAATTTGAGAAATCCTCAAAGTTTTTATATAAACACATCTAGTTTACTATTGTATCAGTTAAACTAAAAAGGCAAAATTCGGATTAAATTCTTTCTAACTTTTAAATCGCTGAATGATTGTTATATACATAATTTCTTATATAGTTTATCAAAAATCATTTAGGCCTACAAATACAACGTAGTAAATATATTGTAGACAAAACAAAGTATGACAGACATAACGCAGACGATGTAAATAAGTTACTTACCTGGAGGGCTGAGTCCCTCTCTAATCCAGTTTTTTTTTTAAAAATAATTTTACTGTGCTGGTATTGATTTTGTATCCATTGTGTGATAAAATCATAACCAAAAGTATGATTTAGATATGATATATATTTTCATTGCTGTCATCATAATATTGTTAATAGGAAGATATTTCTATATCCAAGGTTGTCCTGTATATATTTCAATGTAGCTAGATAGACAAGATACTTTTTCGAAGCACTCAGTCTCGGAGATTATGAGTTGAACTGGATTGCCAGATCGGTTTTTACTTTGCCTATGGGATTGTGGCTTTGCCATGGAACGGTTTGTTTGTGTTTGATAAAATCAATTATATCAGCTTTACTTGCACTTTCTATCTGTATAATGTACACATTTTCAAATATTTTGCAAACCCGATTACCCAACACGATATTTCCTACTTTTTTCATCAAATAGAAAATGAAATTTGCTTAATAAAAAAAAAAACAATTATACTAATCCATGCCCGAATCACAAACCAAGAGCAAACTATAAACTTTGAAATTGTCAAGTTAGGTAAGACACGTGAACTTCCGCCAGGAAAATGAAGCCTGGTGCTCTAGAAAGGTGGGCATTAATTGAATTAAACCAAAAAAAAAAAACTTTTTTCATGGTATATTTTGTTTTAAATTTGTCCTGAGTTCTTTAGGTTAATAAAGTCGTTGTTACATATAGAGTTGAAAAAGTTAAAGGTCTTCGCTAGAAAAAATACAAAAGAGTTTATAATATCATGATTAGAATAATTTAGTTTTCATTATGACTAGTATACGAATTGAACTGCCATTGCAAACTGTAAGCTGAGACTTAAAGTTTGAATTTTAAATCAAGTAACTATTGTAATTGAATAAACAATTTTATAAAACAAATTTATATAGGATATATATATAGGTGTGTAACCATATAAGGATCTATGAAAAAACCATCCAGTTTATTGTATTAAGTATTCAAGTAATCAATACGTTTGATCCAGACCTATTCATCGTAAAAATACTAAAATTACAGAAAAATACAAAGCACGATTTATCCAAACAATCAACAGCTGATCGTGTTACTTTGTATAGTTTTCCTTTTTTACAAGTGCAAAAATTGCCGTCTGAACATATATTCAATATTTAATTGTAATTTAAGTTGGTAATTGAACCAATAAATCTACACTTTACGACTTTTTTCTATCGCCGTTTTCCACTAAACGCAATACATCTGTACTTAATTTGGTATGTCAAGAACAATATGTCTTTATTTGATCACATTGATCAATGATACCGTTTTACTGAGGGTGTGGAAAATAAGCTTCAAAATTAGTTTCTCAATGCTAGTCCTATAAGAAAAAGCTTTTCAAAATATTAAATTCATATATATATATATATATATATATATATATATATATATATATATATATATATATATATATATGTGTGTATATATATATATATATATATATATATATATATGTCGTTACATCTCTTTATTCTACATTTGGCGATTTTGTCATCTATCCTTGTAAGTACGACTGTTTTGTTCAAGTGTTCTTTTACATAGTTGGAATGTTTTTCCTTTACTTTTGGGCTAATGTTTTGGTCTGTATGTTTGTGTTTGAATTGTGATGACAGGGAACTGTTTGGTATTTGCTGTGTAAATCACTTTTTATATTTGATGTTTTTGGTTTAAAATCTCAAAGCACATGTCATCAATTTTGCCCATGAATAACATTTATTCCAAGGAAATGGTTCTAAAAGAACATGATGATCGTTCAGTGAATGAAAGACTCCCCGTTGATGTGATAATGTAAAATTAATATTGATAAAATGTTCCCATTAATATCATATCACCATATTAAAAGAACCATAATACTTCCATTCATACAAACAGAAGTTGTTTAGATTACTGTTAAATTTACCGGAAGAATGCTTAGTGAGACTTGGTTCAATTAAATAGAATAAAAAGTACAATCAAGTCCAATTGCCGCAGATTATTTTTACCATGGCTGCTTAGAAGTAGAAAAGTTCAAAGGTAACCAAAACAATCAAACACTTCAGGGTTTTAAATACTAATCATCCACAAGTTATTTTATAAACAATACATGATGTACATATTTTAGAAAAATACCACCCATTTTTACGTATTTTATTTATGCATGCAGTGAGTTCTCTAAGATTTAAGATGTGCAAAAGACAGGGTTGTTTATAAAATGGACTTGAACCAACCAGATGGGCGACTTTCCAACTTTGGCATTTGTAAAGTCATTCATGAAAGACCCATACCAATCCAAGTCCAAAGTATATATTATTTAACCTTGACATTTAATTTCTGATAATATGTTTTATGTGCTGTGCTCTTGATTACTATGTCTATATTAAAATTCAATCGACATACATATTTTTAGAAAAATTAATCCAGGTTATCAAAAATCAATTAGGCCTGCTTAACTATAATCCATGAAATGACACTAATTAAAAAAGATTCACTGAACGAAAGATCGAGGAAAATCATTTACCCATAGACCGATTACGTTGTTTAAACACTCGACAACATTTATCGATGGAGAATAAAACAACTTATAATAGGAGTGTTTGAAAAACTTTATCTAGAAAAGAGGCAATGGAACATGACTTGTCTGACCGACATATAAAAAGATTTTATTTCTAGTTTTTCTTTTCATCTATCTGAAGTATAGATGTGGAAAAAAACCAAATCATTACTCAGGGATATTGCAAGCCTAGGCTTATCAAGGCCCTCAAAAAGTTTTATGGCCGTCATCACAGTATTGTTCATAAGTTTGATGTCTCTGTGTCCAGTATTGCCCTGGATATATTTGACGTCTCATAGTTCCATGTTCCTTTCACACAATTTTAATTACACACGTGGCGGTGTAGCTAGCTAAACAGGAGGTGCTTACCCATCCGGAGCACCAAGCCTCACTTCCCTGGTGGAAGTTCACGTGTCTAACCTAACTTGTCAGTTCCAAAGTTTTTACTTTGCTCTAGATTGTAATTCGGACATGGATTAGTATGTTTGTTTTTGATTATCAAAGTTGCTGGATAATTGATATTTCTGGTCTAATGTTTTAACATCTCAACTAAAGACAAAAGACGCGAAATAAGACATCATTTTCATCGCTGGATATTACATTTTTTCTTGACTAATGTTTTACTTCTGTAGATAAGAACGTAACGTTGATGTTGTATCATGTATGTCAATGTAACATTTAATTATGATGATTGATGCTAACAATATTAAGACAGTAGGGTGCTATTTGTTTTAAACTGCATCTGTCTGTTTGAGTGTATGTACTCAGTCAACGAACGATAGTGTAGAGAAGAGAATAAAATTAACAAAACATGTTAAAATTCATCAAGCTTTAGGAAGATAGACAGGTAGAGTGAATGAACATGTATTAAGTCATAGTATCATATGCCACAATACATCAGTTATCTATGTGTTTATATGTATGATAGTGAAGCATCACATGCCGCATTTTTTAAATTTTTGTATAACAATCCATTTCCAATATCTATGATATTAAGACATAAAACGGCGCAAGGCAAAAATGATCATCTTTTATTCCAAATAATACACAGTATTTAGAATGAAGCTTAGAATTAACAGATTATGTACATATTCACCAAGCTTTAGAAATAGACAGGTAGAGTGAATGAACTTGTTTATTGCGTCATGATATCATATGCCACAATACAACAGGTATCGATACGTTTAACTATTAGTGTGAGAACCCATTTGAACATGAACAAAGTCGTAGTATGCAATACCACGATTAAATCTATCAGTTTTCAATGTGTTAAACTGAACAAGCATCAAATGCCGGAATTTAAAAAAAATTGTACAATAATCCATTTCCAAAAATCTATAATGTTAAGAAATCAAATGCCACAAGCTTTTAAGGTATATCATATACGAATTCTTTCCAAACGATGTACATTATAAAAGCATCATATGCTACAAGCTTTAGAATAATCGCGTTTCATTCCCAAAACATTTACAATATCACGGCATCAAATGCTGCAAACATATGCAAACTGATTCAGACTGTTTTAGTGTCTGTACTCAGTCAACGACAAATATAAGAGAGGAGTTTAGAATAAAAAAAATTACATATTCATCAAGCTTTAAAAATAGACAGATAGAGTGAATGAACATGTAATAAGTAGTGGCATCATATGTTATAATACATCAGTTATCGATGTGTAAAACTATTCCTGTGAACACAGTCTAGTATGCAATACCACAATTGAATGTATCAGTTTTCAATGTGTTCAGGTGTACAATGGTAAAGCATCATATGCCCCAATTTAAGAAAAATGTATAATAATACTTCATTTTCAAAAATCTATGATGTTAAGACGTCAAATAGAACAAACGTTTGAATTATATCATGTAAGAATTCTTTCTAAACAATGAACAACATAAAAGTATCAAATGCTACAAGCTTTAAAATAATCGCCTTTCATTCCCAAAACATAAACAATTTCATGGCATCAAGTGCTGAAAAATATGCATGTACATGTACAATGTCATTTAAAATATCCGTGTTTTAAAATGCGTTTGAGTGTCTGTACTCAGTCAACGACAGATATTAGAGAGGAGTTTAGAATTAACACAACATGTACAAATTATCAAGCTTTATAAGAGTAGACAGGGAGAGTGAATGCATTTGTGTGAAATCGTGATATCATATGTGGTATTCATCAGTTAGTGACATGTTAAAATAATCGTGCAAGAATCTATTCCCAAAAAATTTTTGTCGAATGTTAATGCACCAATTGCTACAATCTTTAAGATATTCGTAAAAGAATTTATTTGACCATGTAAAAAGTCATCTTCCAATGCCATAAAACATCAGTTATTGGAATGTATAGTTAAAATCGCCTTTTTTTAATGTTTCCAAAAATCTATTATGTTAAGCCATCAAATGCTGCAAGGCTAAAATAACCGTGTTTAGAATCAGTTACGAAAAATATACATCGTAAAACCATCAAAATACCAAAAGCTTTTGAATAACCATCTTTCATTCACATGCACATCATCGCATCAATTGCCACAAATACATAATATAAAATATTCGTGTTTTAAACTTCTTCTGTCTGTTAGAGTGTCTATACTCAGTCTACGACAGATAGTAAAGAGGAGTTTAAAATCAAAAATGTCGAATATTCATCAAGCTTTAGACAGGTAGAGTGAATGAACTTGTACAAAGTCATGGTATCATATGGCACAATACATTAGTTACTGACGTGTAAAAATAATCGTGTAAGACGTCATTCGCAAAATTATATAATACTAAAGTAACAAATACCAACAATGTTGGAAACCATTTCCAGGACATCAAATGCCACAAGCTTTAAAGTATTCGTATAAGAATTCTTTCTCAAAAATGCGAAAATGATACATGTGTCACATATTTGCATGAGAATATTTTGTCAAAAATATAACGTCAAATGACATAATTCTAAAAATAATCATATCAAAATATTGTATAATGTCAAGGCACAAATTGCTACGAGTTTTGGGAGAATCGTTTAAGAGTTAATTCCCAAAACATGATATATGTTAAGGGATCAAATATATCGCAAGATTTTGAATCATGCAAAGTCTTGCAATGTAAGCGAGTGCATAAATTACCACATACTTCGAAATATTAATGTTACAATGGATCCCCCGCGAAAACGTTAATGTTAGGGCATCAAATATAGCAAGGTAAAGATTACGAAAAACATTACTAAGTGTCTTTTAATTTTGCAGTTCTAGATCGCCGTTTCGGAATACAACTCATAATCGGTAGTGTTAATTAAAAAGTTGTATGGCCGTCATCACAGTATTGTTGATAAGTTTGATGTCACTGTGTCCAGGATTGCCCTGGATATATTTGACGTCTCATAGTTCCATGTTCCTTTCACACAATTTTAATTAAACACGTGGCGGGTGTAGCTAGCTAAACAGGAGGTGCTTACCCTTCCGAAGCACCCGGCCTCACATCCCTGGTGGAAGTTCACGTGTCTAACCTAACTTGTCAGTTCCAAAGTTTTGAGTTTGCTTCTGGATTGTGATTCGGACATGGATTAGTATGTTTTTGATTACATATACAATGTAACATTGAGAACTGTGTCTACGCTTCATGTAAACCTAATACAAATTACTGGTCAATATTCAATAACAATCCCAAAAACAAAGGAAAACACTTCAACTTTCACCAAGAAAGTGAGTCCGGGTGCTCTAGAAGGGTAAGCACTTCCTGTCTAACTAGTACAATCGTCGCATCTGAATTCAAAATTGAGAATGAAAGTAACATGGAACTACCGGACGTCAAATATATCCAGGATAATTAAGATACAGAGACATCATGCTTATCAACAATAATGTAATGACGGCTACAATGCTATTTGTATTAATTTTGATACGATCGAGGGTAATTACCCAGAAAATCTAGAACGAGTGATTAATTACAAAACCAGGTCACAGATTTGTGACTTTTGAACAGTATCTGAAATCAGTAAATACAAAACTGACTTGTTAACAAAGGAGAACGATCGTTTTTATGAAGGGATAAATCATTATTGATTTATTCGGATTTAGCAGATAGATTATATCCATTATTTGTTTAAACTAGAACATTGGTGGATTCACAAAAATCTGCAATTCAATAGCAACGATATATTATGAAAACCAGTGAAGTTAATCCCTGTACAAATATCAGTCAAGGCGACAAATACTGACGTTATATCCAGACAGACAGTCATAATGACGTATGGGTTGTAATGTTCTCAGCATGTCCAGGTTGTAAAATGTAGAGTTGTGTATGTGAGATATTATGTGAGTAATGGGTATTAAAATAGCAATAGTTTTGCTTGTTGTAATAAAGCAATGGATGTCGTAATCTCTAAACGTCATAATGTTCATTTTTGAGAAAGACCAGCAACTTTAACATTAAAACTTCTAGAAATGCAGAAACTGTGTAGGACACTATCATTTAAATTCAATTAAATTATGGATTAAATACTTGCAGAAGTAATAAAAATATGTTGATCAGGCAAAACCATGCTGCTTAACTTGAGCAATGATTTCCTGTAAAGCCATGCACGGATCTTGTAAAATGCATATACGAGAGAACACCTGTGTGGTTACAACCGTTACTACATTTGTGTTTCGTTACTACATATGTGACACTATTTTATTACATTTATGACAGTTACTACATTTTTGGTAGTTACTACATATAGGGGTTCCACAACACCCTTATTTTAAGAATGGAGTTTGTCAGTGTACCAGATGGTCGATACCTTTAACTTATGCGGAACGTTTTGGTAAATGTTTATCTTTCAAATTTTCGGATATATTATCTTTTAAAGAAAGATTACAACTTACGCGATCCCATCTTGAAAATAAAATACAAAATGAAATAACCATTCTGCACATAGCCATGTGGTATCACATTACACATGCTGGATAACCCCGTTTCGTATGTTGATAGTAACAGGAGTAAAAGGGTGTTTTGTATAACAATTCATAATGAATATAGAATTGAAACATTATTTGTACTATTATATCTAGATTAAGAAATAACATTTTATCTATAGAAAAACACCATAAAATCTGTCTAAAAAGTGTAACAGAATTATTTAATTATGGGGAAAATATTTATAAAAAGAAAGAGATTAAAAGCCCTCTTTTTATACTCCTTTATATGTCATTAATTAAGCATGTTGTTGATATATCAAAAGTGTTTAAATCTTTAGATTGTAATTTTGTATATATAAAACATGCTTGCATCTTATGTTCTTATTATTTTGAAGTATACTTATATATATTCTTTGGTGTAATTTTTGCTCGTCTTTTTATCTCAGCTTTCAAAAGGGATATGTATAACGGCGTAATTGTTTTGATGTCTTTGGGAGCACGGAAAAGTGGGGAATTCGGTAAAGGAAGCTGTAATTTATATATTATACCAGTTTTAATTTTACAGCACTAGAATCTGATGTAAATCCCAAACACAAACATACCCGACAATGTTCAAATCAGAATCCAAACAGCATAGTAAAACTTTGTGACAACTGGTTAGTTAGAGGTAAAACACACAAACTCCCCTCAATGGATATGAGACCGGGTGCTCCAAAAGTCCATGTTCCTTCTGCGTAGCTGGAAGAGTCGTTAATACTTCATATTAGGCTAAGCAATTATAAAGGGTATGTAGTCTAAGATGATGTAATAATGTTTGAACTATGGAGTTTCTTCTCTTCGTTCTATTCAAAAAGTGACATCGGTGAACTTGTGGCAAAAATCGCTGTCTTATGCATCAAAGAATCTCCTATTTCCTCCATTTAGAACCCTACTCCGGTAGATGCTTGTCTGAGAAAGTCTGTCAGTTCGCCTACCGACGGTCGGTGGTTACCTCCTTGCAATTGTTTACTCCACCATTGCAAACAAATCAGACCGAAGAAAGGTCATAAACTATTTGGTTTAGAATATTAACTAGAATCTGGTTTATCAAACATTTGTAAGAAGCTGTGTACTTAATTGTTTAAATCTAACACACTACTTAAAAGTGTCAAGTATAACGTTATTAATATTTTCTCAACAAAACGTTTGTTCCTTTAATTTTTTCATTTCCACATCTTTCAAAATATTTGGATTTTCACAATTTTGACACAACTGATGAATTTTTTTTATCTCGATAGGCCGTCAAGTGCTGCAAAATTAAAACTGCTTTAGTAATAATTAATATATGACATGGTGTAGCTTTTCACCATTGATTTATTTTACATTCACCTAACAATCACCTGCGTGCTCCCATCAATGCTAATTTTTGAGACACTAAATAACGACATTTTTCATACTCTTAAAACATTGTTACGATATGAACTATCTATTGCTTGAAACTATAAAACTTCAGTGCGGCAAGTTTGACCTGACCGTTAACCTTTAATTTCAATATCCATTGTGTAACTTAGGGGCTATATAGAATTGATATATAAGGATAGATGATAGTGACACTGGGTACCCGTTGTTTTTATGGTAATGAAACATGATGTCTTACCTAAATCACACAGTATATTGGCAATGAATATACCATAATTATGTAATGAGTGAGGAAATGCTTGAGATTTGTACCTCATCAATTTTCATCTGACAGTAATACCGTAAATTATGAGAAACAAATTTCTAAATTATACACCCACTTGTCTCGTTAAATGTATAATAGAAAGTTATAGGTGAATGCACTTTGCTTTTCAAAGAGCAAATGCTAAGATTAAACGAACGGCGTTTTTACAATATATTAGATGAAAGCCTACAAAACTACTGCCAAGATAATAGTTCGCAACGCGTTTTGTTATTAACTTCGACTTTGACTCCAATTATGTTTAATAAATCTATATTATATCAATTTTTGTAAATTTTGAAAACTTGACAAAAAAGATTGGAACATTTTTCTCTAAGACAACTAGGTCTAAATTCAGATCACGAAAGCCTTGATTAAAGTTTCTATGAGATGGTTATTCTTTCTGTACATATGGTCTCACTTCCCAGGTGTTTAACGTAATTTGGTAGTTACGAAGTTTCTACTTTTTTAGGACTGTGATTTAGACACGGATCGGTATATATATTTGTGCATTACCTTAATAATGTACTGAGAGCTTAGACCCAGTATTTGGAATATCGAGTTTAGACAATTCTCGTCACACACACACACACACACACACACACACACACACACACACACTGTAGATCTGGTGTTGGAAAAACTTTGAAAATACATTTATTACTTTATTAGGCGGGCATTGTGCCTGAAATTAATGTGGTTTAAATAAGCTTATTTTTAGATACGACATGTTGCGGTATAGAGCATCTCCTGTGTTCTGTTGGTGGTTGTTTAAGCTACAGTAAAGACAAACAGTATAGACCTAAAAGTTGACAGCATTTATATTTTTAAACAATCTATGCATTCAATGCGCGAACTGTAACACTTCGTTAAGTTTCTTTGAACGTTATATATTTAGACATTAGACGCAGTAATCACACACACACACACACACACACACACACACCACACACACACACTGTGGTCCTAGTGTTCAAAAACACTTAAAAATACATTTATTACTTTAATAAGAGGACAATGTGCCAAGACTAATGTGATTTAACAAGCTAATTTTAGATACGTCATGTTGCGTTATATATCATCGCTATAGTCAGTTTTTGATTACTTAGGAAATGCAGTGGTATAAGCAAACAACATAGACCGACGACAATGAATGAATACACAATCAATGCATCAAATGCGCAAGCTGCAACATTTTGTTTAGTTTCTTTGGAAGATTGTTCCATATGATATTTTAATTACATTTACCTTATATATTTAGATATTAGACGCAGTAACCACACACACACACACACACACACACACACACACACACTGTGGTCCTAGTTTTCAAAAAAAAAACTTTCAGAAAAATACATTTATTACTTTAATAAGAGGGCAATGTGCCTAGAGTTAATGTGATTTAAACAAGATAATTTTAGAAACGATACAGTGCGTTATAACATCTCTTGTTGTCTGTTGCCGATTACTTAAGAAATGCAGCAGTACGTATTTAACTCAGGTTATTTGTTAAATGTCTATTTTCTTTATTTGCTACTTATACACTACAGGCCTGTCAAAAGTTTAACACTAAGCTTATCATTTAGTGCTACATGGACAGCACATCTCGGTCCCTCGTTGGCCACATTTCGACATCTTCTCGATATCAACTACCTGTCTCTCGGCAGTTTTTTTGGTATATATAATAGTTATCGGTCTCGGTCAATCGACAGCTGGGGTTCCATCCATTTTTGATGTTAAATTTTCGACAGTTCTATCAATACACAATGCAGTTGTATATGTGTACTTGTAAATACTTGAGTAAATGGTAAATAAATTATAGAGGTAATTAAAAGTATCTACATGTATACATGAAACTGAATGAAATCTATTCTCGGTTCCGGACATCCGGGTATATCAAGTTATAACATGATTTGTTTGCTTCCTAAAGAACATAGTAATAATAAAAAATGATACTATAAACAAAAATAGTATATTGTATTTTTTTTCTGGAATTAGGATGGAACAAATAAAAAAGTAAATAAAATGGTAAAATTTTATTCACATCTTTTAAAGACAGATCTGCCATGTTTTCGGGAAATTCCGAATGTTTCATCTGCTTTTACTTTTCTTTTAAAAACCGGGAAAATAGTCAAATGTACTGGGTATTTTTTTTAATTTTTTTTGTTTTTTGGTAAATTTTAAGTCTTTTATTATTGTGCAAAGTCAGAAGTTTTGTAGAGAGTTGCAAGCTGCATAATCTCCTCAAATCCATCACAAATATACCTACTAATCTATGTTCAAATAAATTTTCCAAAACTTTTTATGGCTTTGATATTGGATCTACGAGCACTATATGCATCTACTGTATCTAAGGTGTTGATTTCACCGTATTCAAGGTATCCAAGGTATCATAAGTCGCCATCTTTAATTTATCGGTGACGTCACATCGAGACATAGATTACGAAAAATTGCCTCATAAAACGTTATGCCATATATGTAGTGTGTTTATCAGTTGTTAATCACAAATGACCTAATGCTTATTATCCTTTGATAATTTGTCTAAATTTTTGTGTGGAGAATTTTATTGGACATAAACTAGATAAAGTGCTCATTTAGGTTTTTGATAATAACTTAAATCAGAAACAGAAAAAGCAAGTTAAAAGTGACGTGTTTTTAACTGTAAAGATTTGATCTTAAAATATAATTATCTTGTTTAAGATAGGAACGTGAAGAATTTTGCTAAAACGAATAAAATAAAATAAAAACAGCAGTATATTCTTTTTCAAATAAAA
Organism: Anadara kagoshimensis; assembly: GCA_021292105.1. Classification (NCBI taxonomy): domain Eukaryota; kingdom Metazoa; phylum Mollusca; class Bivalvia; order Arcoida; family Arcidae; genus Anadara; species Anadara kagoshimensis. The sequence continues at coordinate 31,341,531 of CM037875.1, read as the reverse complement.
TATTTTCTTCAAGTGAAAAATACGGACATTTTAGATGTATGCAAAATATATATTTGGTAATGCAAAAATGCACGGCTCAATCAGCTAAACCAGTTGTTTAGCGAAGTCGATTGTATCTTGTCTATAAGGCATTTTATTTTAAATTTCTCGTCAAAAGTTAGTGCATTATACTTCTAGGAAAAGATATATTAGATTTTAGTCCATATTATATGTCTTCATTAAAAGGTGTCATTTTGAAATTTTACTAACCATTTATTTGGATAAGATACTAGAGCTTTAAATTGCAACAACCATTAACTGTATGAATTATATGGTAGTCACAAACATTAGACCTACATATCCTTCTCGATTTTCGATTTTAAATCTAATCAATAAATTGAAATTTGCATAAAATAGAAAAAGTATTGATATTTCATAAGATAATTCTCTGGTAAAACTTCACGTGTTAAACCTTATTTGCCATTTTGAAAGTTTTTACTTTGCTTTAAGATTATGACTTTGGATTGGTATGTTGGTTTTTGATGATACTGAACTAATATTAAAAAAACCCATCTGTTTCCTGTGAAGAATCTTCACACTATTTATTATAATATCACCAAGGTAATTAAGCTCAGCATCATTAAGTAATTAGCGACACAATCATCTATATTGATAAATACCTCAATTGGTCTGGAAATCCCTTCAGTCAAATCCTATTATTTATTTACTTGATTTTTTTAATTTGAATTTTGTTTCTGTCAATGATAACGTGTTCGCGATGGTTGCTCACCGTGCCCTTGCCTACAATCGTGTTCAAAAACTAGTGCAAATAGAACACCACGCTTACTGAGATAACGCAATGAATAAAAATATGAATTTTGTCTCGAAAATTAATTACTTGTTTGCGATGCTTTAAAATTATTTTTATAAATATTTAGACTACAGATACGTCCAAAAACTAGTGCAAAATGGACTACCACACGTATTGCGATAACTCAATGAATTAAAATTTGAATTTGTTCTTGGTCCTTGATTATTTGTGTCCGATGCTTGTTCATTATTCTCTCGTTACAGACGTGTCCAAAAACTAGCACAAACGAAATTATGATTTGTCTCTGTTATTGGTTGCTTTCTTGCTATGTTGCAAACTGTCCTTATACAAAAACTAGAGCATTAGGTAGCCCACTTGTTCTGAGAGAACTCAGTGAATTGGAATTTGAATTTTGTCTGGATCAGTGATAATTTGCTCGCTTTTAGTTGTCACAATTTCATTTCCTAGTCTATAAGCAAAAATGTTGTTCCTAGCAACCGTTAATAATTATTCAAAATTAAACACTGCAATGCGTTTACCTACGGTACAGACCTGTCGAAAGTTTAACACTTGGCTAACGGATAAGTGTTGTATCGGTAGCTCATCACGCACCCTTGCCTATTACACGTCTCCACAGCTTTGTGGAGGCTAATATCTATTTCTCGGCGGCTTTTCGCCCACCGGTACGTCACTTGAAAGCGAGCTTAGACTCCTTCGCTAACTTAGTGTTAAACTTTCGACAGGCCTATACTGTATTTATTTCATATCGCTATCATCTAAATAGATATATCTATTCGTTCTGCAATCAAATCATGTTAATTTAATTAAATTGTTTCCAATAGGATCAAAACAACAATTATGGTATCTATCGTACCCCAATATGTTAATTAAAAGTTCTCTCATCTAACCGATATTTGTTTGATATGCATTTAATTAATTTTGGCGAGAGATGTTGGTTTATTATTTGCCACCATATTAACGATTTCATTAAATGGAGGTTATGGTTTGCAGCTGCAAGTCGTGTGAATATTTGACTTCATTGTTGTCATAATTAACGTTTATATCAAATGAGAAGCATGAAGAACTTGCTGAATGATGCCAAGAGATTTTGGAAAATAGTAAGAAATATTATTATAATTATTATTATTATTTGCAATTTGCAATTATCTTATTTTTGCATAGAATCGATAGGCATACTATGGCAAAACGTCTAATATTAAAATGTTCTTTTGATAAGACATTTTTCTATGTACGTACACACTTCATGCGTTCAAACAGGAAGATTCTGTTTTGTCAAATAATAAAGGTATATTTGTGGGTTTTGGCGGATATTGAGCCATAGTGTGGCCTTAGTAGTATATTGTGCTATATATCTGTCAGTATTTTGTGGTCTTCGTCAGTTTTATAAATATTGTGATGTATAGATTTGTGATAATTGATAAGAAACTATAGATATGTACACTTTAACACTGAGCTAACCAGGCCGGGTCTGACCCAAGACTTGTAAGTGGGTAGTGACTGTTCTTTCGCCAAGCACTCTTCATTGCGAAATGAAAGTCACGGTTCTTTCGGATGGGAACTTAAAACAAACGAGGTCCCGTGTCACGGTTGGCTTGGCACGCTAAAAAACCCTGCTGTATAATGCCATCAGCGCAACGCACAGGCACAGGCAAAATTTCTGCACTTTAGCCTATAGCTGGCGGCGTCTCGATATAGGTGAAATATTCTTGACTGGGACGTTAAATCCCATTACTCACTCACTGAGCTAACCAATCGACGGGTCATCTAGGCCCCACATTAGCTTCATTCTGATGAGTTTTCGTCAGCTGCTAGCTATCTTTTGGAAGCTTTTTGGGTCACTAACTATCTATATATCGGCCACTCAGCGGTCAAACTTCACTCGTTTACGTTAGTTAAGTGTTAAACTTTCGACAGGTCTGTACTGTACATGTTTATGAACAATAAACATGTACTCAAATAATTACTACTATTTGCTGTATAAAAATTTGGCTTTTATAAGTAAATCTTCGTTTTTTCTAGATCTAGAGGTCTGATATCTATAAACAATAAACATGTACTCGAATAATCGCTGCTATTTGTTGTATAAAAAGTTGGTTTTTATAAGTAAATCTTCGTTTTTTTTTTCTAGATATAGAGGTCTGATAACTATGTATTCTATCATGTTTGTTTCACCACAAAGGGATTATTATTGTAATATGTATAATATGAAAATGTCTTTCAACAAAGTATTGGTCATGACCTAGGGAATAATAATTTGAATGATTTAAGTGAGCCATTTTCTTTTTCACTTGACGTCACAATATGTTCAAGGTCGTTTACATCACAATAGTTTTATCTGATTGCACTATTTTTTACACAAACAAACCGGAATACTTGCTGGAAACGTTTTAATTTCAGAAGGCATCTAAATGAATGATTATAAATTGTACGATTTGTACGTGACTTAACAGAGTTACAGGCCGATTACAATCAAAGCCCATTGCTTAAACAACAAATGGACTGCTGTTTTTCAAAGCAATAGTCCATTTAAATGATATTTCTGATGTTTTTTTTTACTTTCATAGTTTTTAATCGTGACAATATCAATGATTCCTTTTTTGTAGAGTTATACTAAAATTTTAATTATGTTTTTGTTTTACTTTTTATGGTTTTTATATTTAGGGAAACCGATTTTGACATTTTGTGTACTTTTCTGTACCATGGAACATAAACACAACATTTATTTTGCGCTTCTTTTTCATAATCAATGCAGATACATTATTATATACTTATTATTTACTCGGCTCGTAGCCAAAACCAAATAAAAAAAACCTGATTCAGCTTATTAGTATAATTAGGTTGTGTGAATAAACGTTAAAATCTTAACTTTAAATGTTTGTGGATTAAATCGTCGTCTGCAATACCCGGAATTTCTGGATTTAATACAAAAATACGACATATTATGTTTCGTTGAAACAAAAACAGATGATTGTGACGAATTTAATATTCCTGGATATGAATTTAAATCAAAGAACCGAAGTGGTATATCAAAAACTCGTTCTGGTGGAATTATCTTAGGATATAAAAGTTACCTGTCGGATTATATTATTCCTTTGGAAACTGATTGTAAATATATTCTCTGGTTTGTGCTTAAAGGTGATATAATTAACTCCGAAAAGGATATATTGTTCGGAATTACATACATTCCACCTGAAGGAACAAAGTACAGTTCAAAAGACGCTTATAGCGATATAGAAAATGAATTTACGATCTTAAACTGTAAGTATGATATTATATGTCTTACAGGTGACTTTAATAGCCGTGTTTCTAACTGTAGTGACTTTATTAATGATATCGATTTGTCAAATTATGAAATAATAACAGAAGATCCGTTTTTAGATGGTAATGCAGATCTACAAAAACTTGACAATTTAAATTTTCCACGTATTAGATCTAATAAGGACTTAAAGAAAAATAATTTTGGTAATAATTTATTACAGTTTTGTAAAAACAATAATTTATTTATTCTCAATGGACGTGTTGGTAATGATAAAGGTGTTGGAGATTACACAACATGTAATTCAACGGTGATTGATTATTTTATTGGAAATGTAGATTTCTTAAATATTGTTGAAAATTTTTGTATACTTGAATTTACCAAACTGTATTCAGATGTTCACTGTCCTTTAACGTGTAATATAACTTGTAATATATTGCTTAATGATACTGATTGTAATGTGAATACTCATGGAGATGAAATGTTAGATAACATCAAACCGTTTAATATAACTAAATGTACAGATTTTTGTAATAACATTAGTGTTGATAAGATTGTATCTATTTTTGATAATTTAAACATGGTTGATGTAAATACTATTGATAAAAAAGAATTAGATGTTTTATTTACACAAGTTTGTGATGTTTTAGTTGAAGCTGCTAAGCAAACTTTTGGTACATTTAAAACTATTAAAAATAAAGGTACATCCATTGCCAATAAACGTAAATCTAAAGACTGGTTTACAACTGAATGTTTTTTAGCTAGGAAACAGTTCCGTAAAACACAAAGAATGTATAGAAAATATAAATCGAATTGTTTTAAATTAGAAATGCGAAATGCCGAGAAACACTATAAGAATGTTATGGATTGTAGTATTAAGAATTATAGAATTGCTTTACAAAGAAAGATTAAAAAGTTGAGATCATCTAATCCAGGTGAATATTGGAAACTAATAAATAAGAAAAAAACAAATGGTACAAAGAGTAATATTTCAGTTCATGATTTTTACACACATTTTAAAAATATAAATACCAGTACTGATTCTATGGGTGGGGATGATATTTTAAATAATTATACTAATTCAAATAATGATGGTAATATTTTAAATGAATGCATCACTGGTGATGAAATTATGTCATGTGTAAGAAATCTAAAGACTAATAAGTCTTCGGGAATTGACAGAATTTCGAACGAATATATTATATCTAGTATCGACGTTATGTTGCCTATATATATTAAATTATTTAATATTGTATTAGAAACAGGTATTATACCAGAATCATGGCTGGTTGGTAATATTATTCCAGTTTTTAAAAATAAAGGTAGTATTAATGATGTGAATAATTATAGACCTATTACTTTGCTTAGTTGTATGGGTAAACTTTTTACTTCTATTATGAACACTAGACTTAATAATTATGTTGAAGAGTTTGAAATTTTATGTGAAAATCAATCTGGATTTAGGAAGAATTATTCAACTGTTGATAATATTTTTATTTTACATTCTTTAATTGAGTTATTACAACTCAAGAAAAGAAAGCTTTATTGTGCTTTTATAGATTTTCAGTCTGCTTTTGATAAAGTATGGCGTTATGGGTTGTGGCAAAAATTATTAAGATATAACATTACTGGTAAATGTTTTAAAGTTATTGTTAATATGTATAGAAATACAAAATCTAGAATATCTGTAGATGGTCATGTTTCTGAGTTCTTCTCATGTAACATTGGTGTACGACAAGGAGAAAATTTATCTCCTCTATTATTTGCATTGTACATGAATGATCTTGAACAATTTTTTATAGATAGTAATATATCAGGTATCAAGTGTATAAGTGAAGAATTAGCAGATGAACTTAATATTTATTTAAAGTTGTTTCTACTTTTGTATGCGGACGATACTGTGTTAATGTCCGAATCTATATCTGACCTCCAGTGTCAATTAGATAATTTTTCTATTTATTGTAAAATGTGGAAATTAACTGTTAATATTAAGAAAACAAAAATTATGGTTTTTTCAAAAGGTAAAGTTCCAAATAATGTTTCTTTTCACATTGATGGTATAGATTTAGAAATAGTAAAGGAAATAAAATATTTAGGTGTGTTTTTTAGTAGATACGGATCATTTTTATGCACAAAAAAGTATTTAGCTGAAAGAGGTACAAAAGCTATGTATGGGATTATTAAGAAAGCTAGAACTTTAAATTTATCAATTGATTGCCAAATAGATATGTTTGATAAAATGGTTTTACCAATTTTGTTGTATGGTTCAGAAATATGGGGTTTTGAAAAATTAGATATATTAGAAAGGGTCCATTTAAAATTTTGTAAACTTATTTTAAAAGTTAGAAAAAGTACGCCAAGTTTTATTGTATATGGCGAATTAGGCAGGGTACCATTATATGTTTATGTCAAAACTAGAATTATAAGTTACTGGTCAAATATTATTGAGAAAAGCGATACGAAATATACGTCAATTATTTACAAATTATTATATAACTATTTTTCAAATGGTGTTAAAACTAAGTGGATTAGCTCAGTTGAAGCAATTTTTCAAGAATGTGGTATGAATAATATATGGCTATTTCATAATTATAGCAACCGTACCTGGTTAATTAAATGTGTTAAACAAAAATTATATGATCAATTTTTACAAAGTTGGTATACAAATTCTACCTTTTCAAGGGGAATCTCTTATAATTTATTTACTCATTTTGATTTTAAACTACAATTGTATTTAACTTCAGATCTTTCTGATAGAAACAAAACTACTTTAAGTAATTTTAGATGTAGTAATCATAAACTACCTATTGAAGTTGGACGTTGGAAAAATATCCCAAGAGAGAATAGATTATGTGAACTTTGTAACACCGATTTAGGTGATGAATATCACTATATTTTGTGTTGTACTGCTTTGTCTGCAGAAAGAAGTTTGTTTATTCCTAAATGGTATATTGTCAAACCAAATACTTTAAAATTTTATTCATTATTCAACAATACAAATTTATCTCTACAAATTAAATTAAGTAAGTTTATAAAGATTATTAATGAAAGAATCGGTACTACCGGTCCTCCGGGTTAACATAATGTGTAATTGTATAGTTATGTTATGCTGTTACTCATGCATTATTTGTTACATATATGTGTGTTTATATATTCTCAATTTGTAAAATTGCAATATGAGAAATAAAGAAACTTGAACTTGAACTTGAATATGTGTGTGTGAATCTTTAAAAATGTCACAATTCTGTCTATCATTATTTTTCGAATGTAAATCTTACAATTGTACATGAAATTATTAAATTCAAAATTGAGGAAAAACTCTTACTTTTTAAAAAGTAAAATAAATCATCATTATAGTAATACTGCATACATGAAATGCTTTATTGTTATCGGCTTTCGTAGATTCCTCTGTCAAAGATCAAGCTAACGCAATGTATATCTTTTCTGTTATGTTCTTGCAACTATAGTCTAATAATTAACTTATGAACAACATTCTTTACAGACTTACAGTACAGACCTGTCAAATATTTAACATGAAACTAGCGGTTGGATAGCTCATTTCAGTCGCTATTTTAGCCATATCTCTTCAGTATGGTGTTCTGTTAGGGCCAAATTTGCATGATCGCTCCATCGACTTGAACGCGAAGAAGCGAAGTTGCGAAGATACGATGGCGAAGGAGCGAAGTTGCGAAGATACAATGGCGAAGGAGCGAAGTTGCGAAGATACGATGGCGAAGAAGGGATAGGAGCGAACTTAGCTTATTCGCCATCATATTTTCGCAACTTCGATTCTTCGCTTCTTTGCAATTTCGCCCCTTTGCAACTTCGCTCCTTTGCAACTTCGCTCCTTTGCAACTTCGCTCCTTCGCAACTTCGCTAGTTCGCCATCGCACATTCGCTACTTCGCCATCGTATCTTCACAACTTCGCTTCTTCGCGTTCAGAGCGATCATGCCAATTTGGCCCTAATAGAACACCATACTTTAGCCTTTCGGCACATTCTTTCTATCTTTTGGCAGCTGTTGGTCACTAGCTATCCATATCACGGCCACTAGGCAACAGACGTGGAATCATTTTCGTTAGTTCATTGTTAAATTTTCGACAGGGCTGTACTGTAATTGTTATGATAAGTATCTTCTTAGCACTCGCAGTAAGTCTGTAAACAACATGATAATCTATGTAATCTTGACATAACAGTGAATATATCATAAAAACGTGTTTTGTGCTAATAACTGACACAAGGGTATGTCTGGAGCCAAGTAAAGGTTTTGATTCAAGAAGAAAAAATATAGTTTTTATTCATTTCGTTTTCGTACGAAAAATGGAATAATATTTTAGTCATTGTTTGAGATTCGACCCCTGAATTGGCTTAATGTACAACTTTCGACTCGTCGATACTGTATACGTTACCGCGTAAATACTGTACAATAAAGTGTGCCCTTGAAAATGTAACAATAAAATGAAAATGAATTATAGATACAATATACAGTGGAAAGTACATGTATAACAATAAAAATGATCACAGATATACAGTGGAAGCTGAACTTAACCTATATGAGTAATGGTATTTATTACTTATTTTTATTACATTTCTTATTAAAAATTTTATGTTCAACACTTAATATTAATTTAACAACATTTCCATCAAAACAAACTTGCATCAGAAACGTGTTTATCACCGTATATTGACAAATTATGAAAAAGACCTAAAAGTCTCCCCCCACACTAAATCGCTCGTTTTGAAAATTTAGAATTTATGTAATCTATCCTGGTGAGCTTGAAACAAAAAATATAAGTTCTGCTTAAAATTTGTACTTGCAAATCAATTATGACGCCAACGAAATGCAACATTCGATATGACAAGCTTCAATTTTTCTAATGTCAACTTTCCTTTCTATGCAGCAATATACCTGCTTCTCCTGCTTAATAGGAGGTGCTTCACCATCCGAAGCACCCAGTCTTACTTCCCTGGTGGAAATTAACGTGTTTTACCCAATTTGTCCGTTTCAAAGTTGTTTTACTATGCTTTTGGATTATGATTTAGACATGAATTGGTATGTTTGCTTTTGATTAATATTTAAGAGTTTTTATCATAATAATTTACTGTTGAAAAATTAGCCACAAGGGGTTTAAGTAGTATTTAAATTGTGCTTTTCGAAAATGATCTGATCTGGCCTTACGTTCATCAAAGGTAGAAGTCTTTAGGTATCATGATGTCTTTTGTTTTTTTAGCAAATCTGTTAGTATTTTTAAACTACAAAAATTTCAGATTTTACCCTATCTCCTGACTAAATGCTAGTACATCAAACCTGTCTATAAAGGCCACCCAAGGCAACGAGTAAAAGTGGCCTTTATTGAAGGTGACCTTTTTATACAGGTTCAAATCATATGAACAAAAAACATTTGGGATATATATACAAATCTACTGGCCTTTTTAAGTGGGTGACCCTTATATAGAGGTGGTCTTTAAGGCAAGTTGGACTTTATGTCAGTTATCAAAATAAACGTGCAGCTATAGCGTTTTGGTATGTGCTGGGTAATCTTGGTTTAATTGTGTTATGTTTACTTTGTCTTAGCTTATCCACAACATAATTGGTTTCATATTTAGAGGTTAACAATGAATTGATGTGAATGTAAGCGTTCATAAATTGAAGGTAAAGGTCAAGTTGTGTTTAGGGGGATCTGTGGCCAAGTGGTCTAAAACTTTGGATCATAGCCCCTCTCATCGTCTAGGTTTGAGCCCAACTTTTGGGGACAGATTCTGGTGTGAGAAAGTCTGTTGTCGGATAAATAGCTGAACTTGATCTGTATGATCAATGCTATTTATTACATATCTTATTTTATGTTCAACACATGATATGAATGTAACAACATTTCCATCATAACAATCGTATTTATACGCAAACAACTTTACCTGTACGCTTGACCTTTCATTTAAATATTTATTACGGACCCAGTTCATTTATGCATAGGGGGCACAGGTGTTTATTTTGTATACATCATGAGATATACTCACCTCAGAGTAAACCAATGCACTGTGTATGTATTAACTTAGATTTTAACATTTGGAAAATACAAGTCAATAAGTCAGCCAACACATGCAAACATTGATATAATAATAATAATAATAATACTTTATTGTATATAAACTACATAGGTAGTTTGTTACAATCATCTTACAAGAAGTACATAAAATATGCAATATTGCAAATTAATAATACCTTTGCACAAAATAAAATAAATGATATATATGTATCTGTATGAAAACATTCAGTTTAATATCCTAAATATTCAATAAGCCTGTCCTCCTCAGTTCAAAAGACTTTTTAATGAAGGCACCTAATTTACGTATAAGACAAGGGGATGTTGATTTCAAAATTATGATCATTGTTGAAAACTTATTATTTTCATTAACATTATAGTTTAAAGAAGCTTTGCTTGACTTTATAAAATCTTACGGAGTTCCTTGTTATTTGAACAGTCAAAAATAAAATGTTGCTCATTATCAATTGTGTTACAGAATTTACAATTTCTTTCATCTCTTTTTAACTTTTTATACGACCTTTTTCTATCTCTAGTGAATGATCACTGATTCTAAATTTAGTAAGTTGCTTTCTGGAATTAAAATCTTTCAGAATATCGAGATATGGTTCCTTTGAAAAGCTGGTTTTGATTTTACTGTACATATATAGTTTGCTTTCATTTCCTAAAGAATTCATTTTCTCTGAAAAGAGTTTTGTATAATGTTGTCCAAAAGACAAAAAACTACCCATGTATTGGGTGGATCCTCTATATGAATATTCCAAATGAAAGGTCAAGCGGGCAGGTCAATGTTGTTTGCCTATACATGTAATTGAAAAATGTATTGTTGACGTTAATTTGCAATGAGTAATGGTGATGTTAATCATAAAATTATTATCCACTTAGTACATTGTTTTCACTTCGCTCGTATCACTTGTGACACTTTTAGAACAGCGGTTATCAAGGTCTTGTTTAATTTTGATGATTATGTAATAAACATTGTTTTATAAACAAATATTAAGTTATTACAATTCAGCTGTGCCAACACACTCCTCAAATACATGTTACAAAATCGAAGTGTATCAGTATATAGTCCTACTATTGTCAGGACCTTGTACGAGAAATTAAAAATTGTCAGTTCGCTTGCCCAAGGCCGGTGGACTAATTCAAGCGTTCCTGTTTCCACAACTATTAACTGATCGCCTCGATATAAGTGAAGAAAATTGACTTGGGCGTAACTCTCTATTACCCCATTCCTTTGTTTTATTCCGCTGCATATACATGCGTGTCCATAATAGTCAGTATTGATTATTTTCGAAGCATCGACTCTTTTTCCCTGGTGGAACTTCACGCTTTTAACTAAATTTGTCAGTTTCAACGTTTTTATTTTGGGATTGTGGTTTGGACATAGACCAACATGTTTGTTTTTGATTAATAGACAATTTATGATGGACGTCCTTATTACTGAGTAATGACGATGTTTACCTAAAAACTCATCCACTTGCACGGCATTCTAGACTTCTCATAACCATTGCACTAAATACCCCTACACGTTTAGCCCAGCGGTTATCAATATCTTGTTCAACTTTGATGATTATGTAACAAACGTCTTGTTTTATAAACAATATTTAGTTATTACAATTCAGCTGTACTAACACACTCCTCTCATATATACAATATATACATGATACAGTATCGGAGTGTATCAGTCTGCCGCACATTGATAACAAAAACGTAAATTGTGAAACAGTATGGGTTCTAAGAAATATTTTTTACTTCATGTACAGTTTTATTTCTTATTGATCAATCTTTTTACATTGTTATATAATGATGCACCAATATGTAGTCAAGCCTTCTATTTATGTTTTATAACTCATGTTATTTATGAATTTATTAATTGAATTCGTTCACACGGAAATAAAAAAAATATTGAATGTAATTAATCCCAATATGAGCGATATGTGCTCCATGAATTTTAAAGGGGTAAAAATATTAGTCAAAACTGTCACGTGCTACTTTTGAATGCATGATTTTATTTTTAAAATAATCAAAAGTAGCACATGACAAAACAGTAAAAATATTGAAAAATAAATTTCTTGCATACACGTATTACCGGTCATGTTCTCTAGGTATTTTTCAGGTGGTATCTTAAATTATTTTCCAGGTATTTTCTATGTGGTATCTTAAATTCTAACCAAAACATTAATTAAAAACCGAGGATATAAAAAACTCAGTAGGCAATAATTTCGTATATTATTGTCAGAAATATACTATAAATGTCTAAATTTCCTGCAAGTTAAAATTTGAAATTTCTTAAAAACTAAGGTATACTCCCTCATGCAAAGTATTTCCTTAGCTTAATTTGGTAAAATATATTTTGGTCCTTTGGGTAGCTTTTCAACATCTTCAAAATAATTTTGGTTTCATAATTTTGGTCCAAGCACTACTGATGAAAAATTGTATTCCGAAACGGCCGTCTATTACTGTAAAATTAAAATTGGTATAATATGTAATTATACTTATATTAGCGAATTGGTCATTACAAATCTACATAGGTAATGTTCAGGCGTTGTTTGAAGTGCTTACAAAACACAGAGAAATTATACTGTTAGTTTAAACAATATTTATACATTGTGCAAATCATAAATATAGACTATAAAGGATTCCAGAACAAGAGTGAAACTCTTATATATGAACAAGTCTCTTTAAATATAACATATTACAATATATATATAAATCAACATGAAGTACTAAATGTCAATTAAATAAATGAATATATAATTAATTAATTAATTGATTAAATAAATATCTAATAAATGATAAAATATTTGTAAAATTATACTGTTGATTCTATACCCTCAAGTGGTGTTTTATATCACTCGGATTAGGATTGGACACATTCGTTGCTCTCAATATATTATCAGCGAGTGATTCATAATTTTAATATTAGGGCTTTCTCACCAAAACAAAACTATTAAGGCGTTGTTGCTTTATTGTTTAGATCAGGCACTGTCTGTTATACTTAAAACCCTTCAAAACCATGTTGTTCTTTAAACTGTACTTTTATATATTGCCACTTACGAATTGAACATTTCAAACCTTTAAAAGTGATGTCAATCTATCATTTGGAGTGTGCAAGGCATATGTTGTTTTGTTTTTTTACTTTTACTAAGTGATATATTAAAAAGAAAAAAAAACATGTGGTTCGCCAACGTATTATGTGATGTCCAATAACATTTACAATAATCGACTTTCTTATCGCATATGTTGGCTATTCCCGTAAAAACGACGTTTTTCAAAATTTTGACGCAAACTTTTCTACAAACATTATAGGGTATTGATCAAGTGGTGCGTTGGCAACCCAATTGTTACATCCGTGTTTCAATTATGTAATTTATAGTTACCTCTATATATGTTCCTTTATGTTAAGTCAAACGTCTATCAAATAATGCCGTTGCGGGGATGGTTACAGTACAGGCCTGTCGAACGTTTAACACTAGCTTCCGAATTTGTGCCGAATGGATAGCTTATCTAGGCCCTTGTTTGATACTGACTCTGAACTTGTCAGCTATCTAGGCCCCTTATTACTGACCTTGAACTTGACACGTTTTCTATCTTTTGGCAGCTTTTTTCAGTAACTAGCTCTCCGCATTGCGACTACTCAGAAGTCGAACCTTGACTCCTGTTAAACTTTTGACAGGTCTGTGCTGTAGTTATGTAAACAGACTGGAATTCTCCGAGATGTATATACATAATCTTCATTATATTATACATGTGGTATCAACTTACTACAACTGTTCCTTTGAAGAAGATAAAGCATGTATCAAAAAGATGTATTTTATGCACTAATTACTGCAATACCTTTACTTTACATGCGGAACAAGAGTTCTAACTCTCAGTCAGTTGTTGGTTAACATAAACATAGGCAATAAATAAGTAAACATTAGGTACATTAATATTTGATCCTATGAAAAACAACATTCGAGGATAATTTTGTAAAGCAAATTACAAGAACTGACATGGGGTGCCATTTTCAAAAGTGCCTCTAAAACGAACCCCAGCTGGAAATTCTAAAACATGTACATAATTAAACTATGAATAGCACATCTACTACGCCAAAAGATTGTTCAGTTTCATAAAGATCTTACAAACAGTATTCGATAATAAGTAGCAGACAAATTGTTTGCAGAAGAAATGTAAACACTTTATGTCCTTCCCCACTTTGCTTCAGGACATAATTAAACAATTTTTTAGAACTCTGATTCTTAATCAAATACATGTGGCATACTGTTAAATTTTATAATTTTGACCATTGTTTGAAAGGACTTATACCAATGCATTCTCTTTTCTTATGTTATTATTAGTATTTAATAATTTGAATAAAACAGTTGTTCAAGTTCTCATTTCTTTATTTAACATGGATATATTGATGTTTCAGTTCCTATGATGAAGCAATTTTTGACTGCAAGTAATAAATGAAATCATATTTCATGGTATGGTGTTATATAATGTGTTGAATAAAAACAAGAACAGTCTTTTGAAAGACACTATCCCCATCCCCGACTTTGTCAATATCTTATATATATATTTTTTTGTGATTTTGACCCATGACCTATGCGTCTAAATTCGGTATGTGATACATTGTCTCAGGTTTTTGTACATTTGTGGTAACTTTGATGAAAAATCTATTGATATGAAGCGGACACGATATTGAAACGAACGGGCAAATGGACAGGGTGATTTCCATAATAATACTTAGTATATGTATAAAATAATCAGATGGTTCAGATACTGACTGGTTGAGAAATGTTGCAAAACAGAAAACTGTAAATGGTTGATTTCTTCCTTAAGACACGACCTGTAATTACATTATTCACAGTTGTAAAACACTAAATCATGTTCGTTTTGTATATTTTGCAATTGCTTTGTATCGCCAACATGGCAGTATAGAGTATTATTAATCTGAAGGTAAAATCTAAACAAATTTTTGGGACAATTTCATACAATTTATAATTACTAGTATGTGACGTCGCACAACTTATATGAAATTTAAAAGAATTATAACCTGCATATTCCTGGGTTTTTTTTCATTTCTAGACAAAAGACGAGATAATATGAAATGTGTTTAATAATCAACTATTTTAAAATGGTATATGACGGAACCTATGCCTATGGGAAATCTTGTATTTCACTATCTAAATGCGATAGTTATCAAGAAGGCTATGATAACAAAGATAATAAAATTTAAACAATTAAAACAAGTTGACAACCATGAAAATTTTTGTAACAGCTTCATAAGATATAAATGGAAAAACGTCCATAAAACAACACAGTTGTAACAGTATATACACATTTAAGAGGTTTAACATTTTTAATCGATCCATACAATAAAATTTTAATGAGCCTTCATAGATGTCATAAACTGTTTCAAACACATGCGTCTCGAATACTTTTGGGTGTTCATAAAATGATATTGTTTTATATACATGCTTATCTTATAGATCTTAGAATGTTTGGTCAACTGACACAGGCTGGTCGACTTTCGAATGTTCATAAAATGATAAATACATTTGTATTTGCTTCACATCTGTCATAACTTGTAGAAAGCAGTCTAGCAAATTTCTGAATGTTCATAAAAAATGCATGCTTACTTCATAGATGTCAAAATAGTCAACTATAGTCTGGTTTACTTTTGGTTGTTCATAAAATGATACTAGTATATATCTAGTTCACATGTTATAACTTGTTTCAAAGCTGGATATTCCTAAAATGATATTTCTACATCTGATTGTGACAAACTCAGAAAGAAATGTGAATATATAATACTGAAAAGGTATTATAAATATTTCATTCAACAAGTTTGTATGTATATAGGTACAAAATTTGGGAAACAAAAGAAATATATCTGACATCAGCTGCTTTGATCATATATTATTAAGTAGGAAACAAAGAGATGTTGATGTGATATGACATAAATCAATGGAAAACAATGTTACAAGCAACAGGAATGATAAAACATGATACAACCACGAAAGGATTCTAGCTCATATGATGAAGTTTTGACAGCATAAGTAATCAGCGAAGGTAGCATTTCATGTGGAATGGGAATTGCTTTGGCAAGCTTTCTTAACTAAAGGTTAAGGAAAATTAATTTTAGTCATAACAATAGAAGGTATTAGATACACATAGACTGGATCAGAACTTATATATTAACCAAAAAACAGTATTGTGTGAAAACCACCTAGCTAAAATTGCAGGAATGCATATAATCAACAAAAATATGGATAGACAACTACAACAATAAGCTTTCTTAACTAAAGGTTAGGAAAATTAATTTTAGTCACAACAATAGGAGGTATTGGATACACATAGACTGGATTAAAACTTTAATTAACAAAAAAAACAGAATTGTGCGAAAACCACCCAGCTAAAAGTGCAGGAATGCATAAAAACAACAAAAAACTTGGAAACACAACTAAAACAACAAAGATTTGGTAATAACATACATGGAATACACACGTGTGTTTTGTGATTTATTTTCTCTTTGTTTTGGCGGTATCATTGCCGCTTCTCATTCTCATATTAATGAATAATTGGACGAGTTACATAATATTCATAATATTATATGACGGTTTACAAGACGAAGGCATATTGCAAGGAACACTGTGATGTGATGTGAATTTTTTCATGCCAACATTTATCCAATTTATATACTAAGTATATATGTTATATCATTTGTAATTTGTAATAGTTTGATGGATACCTAGGACGAAGACTTATCGCAAGAAACATTGTGGTGTGTTGCGATTTTTATGACTTTCGGTGGTTACCCACTGTGATTTTAGTTTTAATTTAAATATATTATTTATCCAATTTATATACCAAGTATATCTGTGATACCGTTTGTGCTTGCTAAATTGGAATCTTTAGGTTGTTACATAGAACAAAGGAATTTTGCAAGAAACATTGTGATGTGAATTTTCATGGGTACGTTTACCCAATTTATATACAAAGTATATTTGCTTTATTACTTGTGGTTATTTAGGACGAAGACATATTGCAAAAAAGCACTGTGATTCGGTGTACTTTATATAACAAATATTTGTAGCTGTTGCTTAATTGGAAACTTTAGGTGGCTACTTACTTTGTTTTGAGTTTGAATTTAGTGTTTGATATGAGAATTTTGACTGCTTTATTCAGCATAAACATTATAAAGGATGAAGGTATAAATAAATAGTACATTTTGTGTTATTTGTGACATTTATCATAAAATCTTAAAAAATTGCATATATTGAAAATTGAAAATGCCTCTCGAGGACAGGAGAAGAGAAACGTGTGGTATGCCACCGGTGAGTAAAACACACTCTTTTTCCTTTGCCCACTTTCTACAATTTTGGTCTGAGCACTATTGATAAGGAATTCGATTCCGAAAAGGTCGTCTATTGTTGCTCAATAAAAACAGGTTTAGTAATAATAACTTTGCTCAGTTTGTCACAGAAATGTTTAGACTATGTTATCAAGATGTAATTTTTTTTTCAATTTTTGTTCACTCAGAAATAATGAAATATATAGACATGTGCCGTCAGAACCATAAAAAAATCATTTTGGATTTATTTTCGACGTTCGCAAAGTACGCTCGTAACGCATGAAAACGTTTAACATAAAAAGTAGTTTTGATGTAGCGCATGGATACGTGTACAGATATTGCTGACGACATCAAACCTCAAGGTTTAGATTATCTTTTCCAGAAAGATCTTCTAATAGAAATATAAAATAAATGCACGATTTAATACACAACACACGAATTAAAGACACCTTGAAAATATTACAGGTTATGTTTATATATTCTAAAAAATGAATTTATAAACAAGAGTTTGGTCAACTATAATAAACTCTCGATTGCAATGCATTCAAAATGTAAAAACATAACAACGTAGCCACGTTTAGAATTGTTATCATGGGGATGCAAATAAAATCATCAATGAGTTAAATGGGTTTTTAATAACTTATTTCTTCTTTGAAATACAGTAAAACATTACTTAGTGACTTCAAAAATATTGTGGCGATAAGTGGGCTTAGATACAAATGTAGTTACCGAGGGTATTATAAAAAAATTATTTCTATACATAAAACATATTTTAAAAATCAATTTGTAGTTAAAATGGTTAGATTAAAATTACTAAAATTGTTTATTTATAAATTTGTATCTTTATATAATTTTTTTCCAGTACATTGAAACCGTATAATATTTACAAGTACTGCCAAATCGTTATTTTTTTAATCTTAAAAAAAAACGCAAAATTTGTGCAATAACACTATCAATATTTTCTTTTATATTATACATTCATTGTATATTGTAAAGATCACAAAAAAAATTCTGAAGTGCGTTTTTCATATTAAAAATATAATTAAAATCCATTAATTAAATGAATTTTAGATTGTATATAAGGAATTTTAATTTTGGAACATATACTTTTTTCTCAATTGAAAAAAACACAATTGAGATGCATTATAAATTATCTTAAAAGTACATGCGCATCCAAGATCAAGTTGAACTGCGATTATATATATATATATTGTAAGAAAATCTGTATCAATGGTTACTAGAATATTGCTAAGAGTTGTTTTCCTTTGCTTAATACCAAAGTGTATGTTTCTGTATAAGGTTATCTATTTTGTGTATGGAGTCAGTTCTGTAGCATACTATAGGTACGGAAACTAACCGTTGGCAACGTTTTTCTAGATATGAAGTAAATTTGAACATGCTACCGCACAGACCTGTCGAGAGTTTAACACTAGGGTAAACAAAGGGAGTTAAATCATTCCAGATAACTCCTTTTAGTGGTAGAAAATTAAAGCTGTCAAAAAATAGCAGCTGTCCAACTTATGCCTATATATAACCCACAAGGTCTGATTCAGAGCTAATCTGTGTACTTTGTGCTAAACTTTCGACAGGCATACACTGTATGAAGTGTGGGGTGATTAGAATAGTCAATTAAATCCTCGAATTTCTGACAGAAAATTTATTGGTTTACCTGCAACCAGCAGTGCAACAATTTTACTTTAGTAGGTAGTTTGTTTTCAAGGGGCACAGGAAATGTTAGATCATGTTCACACAGTTTGTTAATGCAATATCCTACAACAGCAACACACATTTATGTTTAAACATGATATCTTAAATCATTGTCCTCGTACGTTCCGTACATTAATTACAAACATGGAATAAATCACTATCCATGTTTTGATATATCGATAGGATGGTGATAACGTGGAATGGATATATTCAATCCAAATGTGAAATTTGAAAATCGACTTATAAGCATATAGTAAAACAATGCAACATTTCCATACTAAAAGGGACACTGTTTTAAAAAAGATGGGAGTTTTCACCAGAGTTGATTGCATCGTCTGAATACCATCTAACTGGATTGTTGCAACTCCGTTTAAGGCGAGTGTAGTCTGTCTTGGCGTATTTATAGAATACATTTTGCGACATCTGACCAGGTGTAACGTGTTTTTTCTTGATGGTTTTTTATGCGATTTTGTTTTTATGCGATGGATACATGTGCTCGTTCTGTTTGTAACAGCAGTAACATAAGTTATTCTAGGTTTATGTGTTTCTGCCGACTTTAACTTTTTTGCTGTATGCGTTACTGGTAGGTTATTGCGGCCCGGTGCAATTAGCACATTTGTACACTTGGCAAATTAATGATGACCTGACCTGTGCGAACATGTTGTCTTTGAGTTGTACTTATCGGCCTCAGTGTGCCCGGTCTTCTGGTAGTTAAAATGCTTAACCTTTTAAATGCACACGAAACATTTGAAAACATGTGTATTTCATTAAATACAGTAAAATATATCTATAAAGACCGAACATGGAACCTAAGACATATGAACTTTAAAGACATGTGATCTTATATAGAGATTTGTTTGGTTAAAATGTGAAGCAAAATAACTTAGTTAAACAATGGTCTTAATGGACATGTGTGTTTTGTGGTAATTGGTAAAAATATTAAGTATTGGAACCTCAAATCGCCGAATAATTCAGTCGACAAGTGATCTTTATATAGAGATTCTTTTTGGTTGGTTAAAATATATGTACTTGTTTATAGCAAAGGTACCTAAAACACTGGACTAAATGGACAAGTGGTCTTTATATAGATTTTTTGTTAAAATGTGAAGCAAAGGCCCTTAAAACACTGGTTAAAATGGACAGGTCGTCTTTATGCATTGTATAGAAATTCATTTCGGTTAAAGGAGAAGCAAAAGAACCTTTAAACAATGGTCTTAATGGACCTTCTCATATAAAGGATGTTATTGGTTAAAATATGAAGCAAATAAGTCTTTTAACACTAGCATAATGGACAGATGGTCTTTAAATAAAGGTGGACGATAAAGTAGTTAAAAATCAAATTAAGTAATGTGTGATTCAGCATATACTTCAAACGTAAATACTCCGATTTATGAATTAATATTTTTGATATCAAATCCATACGCACCTACTTTACAAATACACAATTTTGTATGACGTGATACAAGAATGTGTACTATTATAAACCACATCAAACCGCGGCTAATGGCGCTGATTAACCTCATTGGCTAAAAATTAACGCTTTAACATATGCTTAATAATGGCTTTTCCTTTGATATCACAATTCAAGTATCCACGTAATGCCTTAATTTTCTAAATACTATTTTTTCTAGATATTTTATGCGAGTAAAGATGATTATGAAACACACGATTTTCCACTTAAACCATTTTAGACTATTTTGATACGGGTTATTTTGCCATGACTCCGGAACGATATTGGTAATAATTGTGATAACAATTTTATTTATGTACTCCCTCTGGTTTCCAAAACTATTGTTCTCCTATATATTTGTGTTTATTTATAATTTCTTGCGCGGATTTTTTTATTTTGCATTTTTTCATACATCAATGAAAGTGTATTAAACGTCTTTCTAAAGTCAACAAAGTGATTTACTTATAGACTTGTGTACTTTTAGCATGTACTTTTAAAGTACATTGCACTATACGTGAATCTAAAGAATCCATAACGAAAGGGGTTTGCCAACGCAACTCGCAAGATTACTCCTTACTCCTCCAGTATGTGTTTTTCGTGTCAGGTTTGAGTACATGTACAGCCGACGTGTACAACGTTGGTCGAATACAGTAGAGCTGTCGAAAGTTTAAGACTGAACTAAAGAACAGGAGTCTAAGCTCATCTACCTGGTGACCGAGATATGATACGGTGGTGACCGAAAAGCTGTTGAGAGATAGATGTTGATAGCAGCTGCCAAAAAGCTGCCAAGACATCAGCTAACGAGGGCTGTAATGTTGATAAAAGCTGCCAAAAAGCTGTCAAAGCATACTAAATGAGGGCTGTGATGAACTATCGATTCCGCACAAATTCGTTACCGGTAGCTTAAAGTTTAACCTTCGACAGGTTTGTACGATACATGTATAATCGGATGAAAGACTGTTTCTGCAGACAATACTGAAGTATGTTGTTATATAACAATAAGACGTAAATTATATCTTCTTACATCGCTGTCAAATAAATTACTGAAAACTTAAAAATTCCCGTGATGAGTGCCAATTAATGCACCAACACAGAGCCAAATATTGCACATACAATTATCCCATTTTAGGTTTGATAACAAATTAAATCAAAAACAATAAAGAAAGGACGATCTTCGGTTTTTTTAAGCATTACTATTAAGATGTTTAAAGCTAGATAGCGGTGCTAAAACAAATGATGTTAGGTTCCTTAATAAAATGTGACTTGTCTCGTCAAGATCACTGGAAAAACTACACCCGGTGCGTACAGCGTTGGTCAAATTACTACAGAAAGAAAAGTCCATTGCAAGATAAACCAAAAGGGACTTATAGTAGACAAAAATTAAAGGCAAATGATTTTGGGACTTAAAAAGTGTGACAATAAGCAATTATCAAGGGACATGCATATCACCTACCTAATCCGTTTTGGGATTACCATGAATCACGTCAACTTTACCTCACTAGACTAAGTTCAGCATAGACATTAGATCAAGTAGAATCTGGTTCAGTGTTTTAGTTTAAACAATATTTATTAATCAGTAAACTAAAACAAAACAAAAAAGACAAAACAATTTGTACACCGGATTCAGGAACAAGCGCAAGCCTACACCAACACGTCTCCAGCTGATCAACCGTACAGCACACTGTTAATCAACTGCTAACCCAAATCCAAATTAATGCACTAGTGTAAGCGTCATTATACTGTTTCGGTGTTGTCATGATGATACAATATTAATTTCGACGACTAGAGTGTTTCTGTGGTATCTTTAAGTGTAATTTTTAGCACTTTATTCTCGTTTTGTTGTGTTATAATCCCGACATTTATACTTTAAATTTGATACTATCAACTATTGCGATCATGTACTATCTACTGTAGCCATCAGATAAATACTGATAACATTTTTATAGTTTTGTCTCGTATTTTTCATTCTTTTACGGTGACCTCAAACACGTGTTTAAACAGATTACATAATTTATACGGCATGTTTTGTTTTATTATCTCGTATTGTTGCTCTATATTTAGCGATTGCTTTGTCTGTTCTGTATCATTGTTTTGCGTTTTTTATTAATTTTCTGCATTTGTTCTCGAATACGTGCTGAACATTATACATAATTCATACACTTCATATTTGTCTAAAATTTTATATTATTTTCTTCTATACTTAGTGCTTTTTGTCTCTAGTTTCTATTAATGACTTGTACGATTCCTTTGTTTTTGCGTGGTGCGTTAGTACATGTACACATATTGGATAATTGGAACTTGTTTTTTCTATTATTATTTTTCAATTATAATTTATTTATTTTTTGCATTGACAACCATCCTTGACAAATGCAATTTAATACCAATGTGTTAATTGCTGATGATAAAATATGCATACTCAGTTTTAAAATATTATTCCGATTGATATTGATCAGAATTCCTTATAAGGACATTCATTCAGATCTAAAATTGAACAGCCCATCCCATAAATTAACAGCGATAATATATTGATAATAATTTTATTTTCATGTGAAATTCGATGAATTTGTTTTATTTTTGAAATAACGCAATATCTAATAAGTAGTATTATTTTTACCATGATTGGAGAGTACTGGTCTTTGATTTTGTGTAGCTGAAAATCCGTGCAGATATATCATGGATAGAAAAAATAGTTCGTCAAATGAGGTTTGTCTTTATATTTTACTTGTATATCTTTAACAGGAAAATTTAAAAAATAATAAATAAATAAATAAATAAATAATAATAAAAAAGAAAAATAAGGATATATTAACAAATACTTGCATTTTTACCTGTTTTAATGGGTACCAACAGAATGTCATTTGCCTATATTTTAAAAGTATTTGACACTCATGACAATGTCAAATACTTTTAAAATATAGGGATTCTTATTACTGCTGAATATTTTGTTTAAGAACATTTTTCTTTTAATTTTAATCACCACCACCACCATCATCATCATCATCCTTAATACACTGTAGAATAATTAAGTTGGTAAAATGTGTCTTTGTATTGTCCTGAAATTGATATATTTTGGTCGGGTACGTTTTGACATGGGTACGTTCTGTCCCTCTCTGCATAAGTTGTTGATATGGAAAATTCAAAGGATCGAAACAGCAATGTTGACAAGTTGAAGATAGCAGGAATTCAAATATGTCCGTATGAAATCCAAGAAGATGATTGGCTGGATGACCATCTACAATGGCCATCTGTTGAGTTTGGTAATGTGTTCATGTTTTTGTTGGACAGTTCAGACGAATACACACTGGACACTTTGAAGTCCTACAAGTCTCTGGAGGCATATAAATGTTTTGAGGAAGGATTGGTACAGAATATTAAGATTTTCAAGCCACCGACCTCTAACAACGTCGTGTTTCGTGCTAAAATAGACACTGACGAAGAAGCCAGTAAACCAATTACTCCGTGGATTGCAGTCAGTGAAATGGGGACGGTATTGGCAGGTCACTGTGACTGTACGCATGGGTAAGTGAAACATGTATAAATATTTCATTCTTTAGTAAAATCGGGATAATTTTTACTTCGCCTGTGCGAAGTGCAAAAGAGCTAATATTTGCGTCTGTGTCAGTGTTCAATGTTAAGCTTGCGGCCGACCAGTTTTCAAGGGTGAAATAAACAGCCTATATACTGATATATAGTTAGGGCCTCCCAAATGTAGGAGAATCGGTGGCCAAATGGTTTAAAGCGCTAACTTGCGGATTACAGTGCCTCTCGCCGCCTAGATTCGAATCCCACTCGATCCTAGTGTTTTTTTCCGGGTACATCGGTTTCCTCTACCATCCCACAACTGACCGTCTAGACGTAAATTTATGAAAAAATCTTAATTTGGATGTAAAACACCATTATCTTACTCCTTCCATTTATATGTACAATAATAATGGTCCATAATTATGTTTAATTTGTAGTTCAATTGGCTAATGTCCTTTTGAGTATACTATATGTCTTTCCGCTACAAATGATCATAGTTTATTGCAATTTTATTAAACAATTGTTAAAGAAAATAAACATACTGAGTTTAAAATGATATCACGACAGACAGAGATGTAGGTCCTCGGTAAAGGCCTTATGTGCCCCAGGCATGCCGAGGACTAAGTAATTAAGTACTAGGTACCCCCAAAACTTCGCCATCACCTGTTTTATTGAAGGTGTTCATTAACAATTACATATACGAAATATATCTGAAAATATAATGTCATATTCATAATTCCTTATAAAATTTTAAAATAACGCGATAAAATATTTTAATTTTATTTATGTATTTTACTTTTTTTATCTTTATTTTATGTATTTTAGATATACCAAACCTTGTGTCCACGTGGCTGCTCTACTGTTTAAAATTGAGGAAGTCATACGCTACCGTGACATGGAGAAATACCGAAAGATATTGAACCTTGACACTCCTAAGTGTAGCTGTGAAGAGTGTGAATACCACGACAGTCTGTGTGAAGGAATGGACGAAGAAGAATTGTACAAGCCAATCAGTGAAATAGAATTTTTAAAACCCAAATCAAAAAAGAGTAAAAAGAAAAAACAGTCTAAAATCGTAATACCTGAACCAACCCATGCTGAAAAATACAAATTTCTCCATGAAATATATAAGGCATGCCCAAACGCAGTTATTTTTACAGCTTTTCCTCCTGGAGCTTTCAAAGACCCAGTTCCTAACCCAAACCTGAAGCTGTAGGCGTTTCCTACTTGAGTATCCAAAGACCCAGACCCTAACCCAAACCTGAAGCTTTAGACAAACAGAGGGTATAATTCACTTCGTTGTTAGCAGTCCATGGTTTTTGTTCAGGTGTGTCTACCATATGGACCCCCAACTTGTGACATTTTAAATAAATTCATAAAATTGTTACTTGTGTGATGACCGAGGATTTTACCAAGTTCGAGAGGTACTAAAATTGTTGTTAAGTAATCCCAATTTTTTTGAATGGGAACTTTTAAAATGTACATTTCTGATTTTAATATCAATTTTAATGTTTGTATATATGTTCTTTTTAATTGTAGAAAATAAACCTCATCTAATAACATTTATATAACAGTTAACTTGTTTGTTTTATTCCCCTTGATCGATATGTAAAACATAAATATGTCTGCTATCAAGACGCTAAGGATAAGAGTACAATAAAACGTGTCTATAAAGGCCGCCCAAGGGAACCAATAAAATGGCCTTTATGGGCAGGTGATTTTTATATACAGGTTCAAATAATATGAATAAAGATCATTTGGGGTACAATTTTACCGACCTTTATAAGCAGGTAGTCCTGATATATAGAGGTGACCTTTAAAACAGGTTAGACTGTACAAGTAGTCTAATTAAACCTAGCTGCTGAGTGTCCGAGGTATAAATAGCTAGTGACTGAATATCTGACGCGAGATAACAGGTGCTAAAGTCCATCGAAATAAAGAAAAGGAGAATCCAGATGATCATGAGTTTCCGATCTGGTACTACTTTGTTACGTTATTGTTTACCTTTCGACAGGTCTGTACTATATTATATATTTAACAAAAACTCTGTCCTTAAAATACAGTTCATCCTGCCTTAACGGTCACCTCTATATAAGGGCTACCTGTTTATAAATGACAGTAGAATTGTATCACAACTGTTCTTTATTTATATTATTTGAACCTGTTCACCAAGATCATCTGCCCATAAAAGTCACTTTTACTGGTTCCCTTCGGTGGCATTTATAGACAGGTTTGACTTATTATTATCTTTTATTTGGGTCCCAAACTTTTACTTCAATCACACCGTTTAATTGGATTAAATGTGAAAATTCTACCGGTCGATTCTATAATACATTGATTACAGTAGAATCTAACAAGAACCAATGAACATTTATAAATCAGCCGTACTTTAAAACTTTTTCTCTAATTCCGTAATGCATCTATTAATCAAATGAAGTAACAACATTACTTCAAGGGATTGATTTCAAATTTCTGTGTACAGGTCTAAATCAATTTTATTTTATCGAAAATTGATTGATTTTTACTAAACTGTAATTCGTTTTCTAATGATTTTGAAGTTTTTTCTGATCGCTTAATGAAACATTTGTCGCCATTTTCAGAATTATGGCAGTTTCCAGCTGTTGTGTAATGTTGTTACTCTATGTCATCGGATGTTATATGATATAATTTCACTTTGATTTTCAAAAATACTTCCATGATCAATCGACAAAAACCATGATAGCAAAGACTGATCTATTTGAAGTGACTTCATTGTGTATTCATACGTCAAAACCCCACTGACATACACGGATTTGTAACGGAAAGAAAAAATGAGTTTCCGACAGAAATAATTCAGTTGACGAGTGTTTTAATTTATTTGTTTGTTTGTTTAACAACGACAGCTCAGTTGATAATGTGCTCGCTCTTCTGTAAATGAAGGTTGTGCTAAATTTGAATTCTCAATCAGGTCAGATTCAAAACTTAGAACAGCAAATTC
Source organism: Anadara kagoshimensis (assembly GCA_021292105.1). Taxonomy (NCBI): domain Eukaryota; kingdom Metazoa; phylum Mollusca; class Bivalvia; order Arcoida; family Arcidae; genus Anadara; species Anadara kagoshimensis. The sequence goes on along the minus strand of CM037875.1, from coordinate 31,314,422 downwards.
AGTACATTAGGACCCCCGGTCAGTTGGTACTTTTTGTGATATTTACTTATGCTCAAATGACTGTCTATGTAACTCTTAGGAAAATGAGCAAACCAACTCGGGTTAATGATATGTCCAACTCCTATCCTATCGGTGTTGATGCTTTACACCAAGTTTCGTAAAGTAGCGTGCTTAAGTTTTGGAGAATTACTCCGGACAAGAAGTGTCTGGAGTAAGGACGGAACACGAATTTAATAGCCTTCTCTTTCTTAGAAAGATGGGGAAAATGGATCTTGACTTTTCTTTTGCAAGCACTTTATATTTTGAGCTACCGAATCTTTCAGACTAAAAAGTATATGTACATGTATGTCTCGATAAATAACCATGTACATGTAGTTCATCTAATATAAGGTGTTTTCTGTGAACCTAGAAACTTTTAATGGATTTTTAAAGGGATAAGGTGCGAGAAAAAGAATCAATCGCTACTAGCCATATGAGGTCGGGAAATCTCAACCATCGGTCTTATAAGCCTCCTTCTGGACCAAATATATTAGACCTTGGGTTAAGATTTTCCAATCTCATATGACCAGTAGCGATAGATTCTATTAATCCCCTCGCAGAATAAAAAAGGGATTTGAGCGTAAAACACTATCGACTAACCAATCGAATCACCTAGAACTAGCGACACCTCAATATAAGTAAAATTGTCTTGATTCAGATATAGGTTACATTCAATCAATTCTAATGGTTAATTAGTTTATCTCCTTAACTTACTTTTTTTCGCATTTTTTAAACTCACGAAGCCGGGTTTATGATTTTCATATGCAGCGATGTCTATATAGTCTAAACTTCAAAGTCTAATAAAGCTTTGATGATGTAAATGTATTTAACGCGTCATGAGTGATGGCAAATTTGATTTTTACAACCTGTTTCTTTGCTGTTATGATTTCTTTATTTTCCACATAATTTCTCTACAAAACTTATCCCCAGGGAGGTAGATCTTGTGTAGATATATGTACAGTACGGGCCTGTCAAATGTTTAACACAACCACTGCGGTAGCTCAGTTGGTAGAGTGCTCGCTCCGTAAGTGGAAGGTCGTGGGTTCGATCCACGACCGGGTCTGACCCAAGACTTGAAAGTGGGTAGTGACTGTTCTTTCGCCAAGCACTCGGCATTACGAAATGAAAGTCACGGTTCTTTCGGATGGGAACTTAAAATAAACGAGGTCCCGTGTCACGATAGGCTTGGCACGCTAAAGAACCCTGCTGTATAGTGCCATCAGCGCAACCCACAGGCAAAATTTCTGCACCTTCGCCTATAGCTGGCGACGTCTCGATATAAGTGAAATATTCTTGACTGGGACGTTAAACACCATTACTCAACTCAACTCAAATGTTTGACACTGAGTTAAAGAATTGGTGCCCACTCGACAGCTCATCATGGACCCAACTTGCCTTTATGTATATCCCAACATGTTTTAGGCAGCTGGTATTTGTCTCTCTACAGCTTTTCTGTTTCTTGGGTACTTGGCAGCATATCTTAAGGTTTTCGTTAACGAAGTGGTAAACTTTCTACAGGTTTGTAGTGTGACTATCAATTTAACATACCATGAGAGACAAAATAAAAAATGCACAGTTCATCAACAACGTGCGATTATTGCTGATCACTGTCCCGTCCTTGTTCTGATTATAAAGTGGTTCTCTGTTTTATGAACCAAAATATAGTTCAACAAAAGCCAAATGTTCATCAAACACGGTTCTGATAACTATGCATACAATATATATACAACAAAAAAGTTAGGTACCATTTTGAAATTTGAAATAAAAATCCAAAAACTGAAAAGTGTAAAATCCATCTGTAATTTGTTCATATTCTTTTCTTGTTCTAAATGATGTTATGAAGTAAATGTTTTGTGTATAAAAGTAAATCTCCATGAAATTATGAGAAGGATTATTATGATTTACGTTCTACAATGTTTTTGATGTGGTCATTAATTTTTTTTATTTTTGTTGAAAATAATTATAATTGCCTTTACCATACCAGAACGGGCCCCTTGGTATTGAACGAAAAATATTAAGGTCCGTTGAGACACTTCGTGTCCGGAGTAATTCTCCAAACTATGAAGCACTATTTTACGAAACTTGGGGCAAAGCAAACTTGGCAGGAGATGCTTATATAATTAACCCGAGATGGTTTGCTGGGAGTTATGTCCCTTTGAACATAAGTGCAGATCACAAAAAAATATTACTAATTCACTGATTTCCTTGTTCTCTAGCTGTAGAAGTCCTTAGTAAGTAGTTTGACATCGGTTTCAGAAAATAAAAAAAATCCGGAAGGCGAAAAAAGAGCAATCTATTTAGAGCAATTAGCAAACGTCATCAGGAAAATAGTGTTAATTGCGCTTTTAACGTTTTAGTACCCGTGTTTTTGTAAAACGTGTGAATCCTGACAAGAAAACATATTAACATCTCTTAACCAGCACTTAAATATCTTGAGTTGTGTTAAACATGACATATTTATAATATTTGGCTTACCTTTTGGTAATTATATTGCACTGCAAAACATGCAGCAGAAATTTCCCCTTGCGCGTTGCGCTGGTTGCATGCATTATACAACAGGGTTCTTAAACGTGCCAAAGCTTCCATGACATGGGACCTCGTTTAGTTTATTTCGTGACTTTCATAGTGAGTCAGTCAGCGTGTAATCTTCAATGCACATAAAGGTGTCATATACCATTTTTTTTTAAAAATTTAATCATAAAATACATTCAAAAAATGGTATATGACAAACTATTTTTTTAAATGTATTTTATGATTAAATTCAAAAATGGTATATGACAAAGGCATCTCACAGTAACCAACTATAATAGTCGCAGCATTGTACACAAAATAGAGATATAAAAAATTGCACATCAGAACATTTATGCTCATAAATTGAACCTTTTAATAAAATTTTAAAAAGGACAGAAGAAAATAATACGGAAAATCCTTTATTGCATGCGGAAATGAAATCTTTTTTATTGAAAAAGGCACAGGAAATTTCGGAAATGAAACGCACTTCCAAAACTCAGTGTTTTTTTTTTATATCTATACAAGTTGTACACTATGACGACTATCCTTCAGTAACAATTACTTCAGATATGTATATCGGTTTGTCTGTAGCTACAATAAATTCAGGGAAACAACAGAGAAATTGGAAAGCCAAAAATACTACTGTAAATGCTTCTGGTACATTACTGTACTGAAAATATACGGTACACATACATGTACTTATGTCATATACCATTTTAAAAAATTTAATCATAGAATACATTCAATATTGTCATATACCTTTTTGAATGTATTTTATGATTAAAAATGGTATATGACACTTATATATAGAACAAAAAGACATTTTATGAGTGATTGTTTTTAGAAAACTACTGTCTTGATTTTGGTAATTAATCTGAATGAATGATGAAAATATTAAAATTATTTTATGAAATAATTAAAAAAAACTTTAAAATCAAAACAGACAAATTTTTGAAGCGATGAAATGCAAGTTACGCACTCTTAGAAGGGAAGGAGACTTCCATACGATTCAATTTGGCAAGCTATATAAGCTACATGCCCATTGGGAAATGGAATGATATTTAGAGAAACCTAAATATGATTACAGGCGTTAAAAATCAAAGTAATACGAAAAATACAAAAATTGACGTTTAAAATCACAATACGAAAATACGGAGAATAAATCAAGAACGGTAATTGGTAATTGCATATTAATTTATGTATAAAAGGAGATATTTCATTGGTTCATACGGATGTGATTAGTTTTGTTTGAACTGGAAATAATCCGTTATTTAAAACACGTGGTTTTGAGGCCTGGCTATCATCTGTTAGAGAACACTAAGTAATCTTATAACTACACGTATGCTCCTAGAAGTGATATATCCCCCACTTTAACCGTGGCTAGTGACTTCTAACACTTATCTCCAGGTGCAGACAATTTGTTAAGCAATAATTTCGCAATGAAGATCGAATTATTGATATGTTCAAGGAGAGGACGTCGATGATAACATCGCTGGCTTTTGATCCCAGTTCTAAGCTCGAAATATGATAATATTTCATTAATTAAATAATTATCACTGTGATAATTTGTTGCGAAATACTTATTCAAGTGTTTAATACCATCAAACGATTTTTTCCTTCACTGTTGTGAGTGTTTGTCGCATCTGTGAAATTGCGAAAACGGATAGAATCAGTGTGATTACCGACAAATTGGAAATTAATTTCATCTCGGAAAAAGGAAACAAAAAAATTAATTTCCTCTTGAATATATCACCAGTAGGGATTGGAAATAATTTCTGTGGATCCGGATAATAGCGATTTCAGTTTTACTAGAAAATTACGGTTCTGTGGAAAAGTTACAAATTTAGTTTATAACGAGAAATTCCGGATTTTCTTTCATTTGGATTTATGAATTTTTTATGTTTTGGTTACTTAAGAAATAACATTCTAGAGTGAATCCATTCAGTATTATGAATGAGATTCAGTAATTGCAACTTGAATGAACTGCTAAGCAAAGTTGCACAATTAAGTTTATATCGAAGAATTCCGGATTTTTTTCAGTTGGATTTATGAAATATTTTTTGTTTTTAGTTACATGGGTATAATCAGGAGCCCGGAATGGGAGAGTATCTGTGTATTGGGGATTATATCTGCCTGTTTTGTGAAGAGACTGAGGGATACGTCTACAGCTGCCAATCAAGGTAGGATTATTTATTTATTTATTTATTTCAGTATTCATGTGTTTGTATTTGATACAACTTTACCTTCAAATAACGGTGAATCAAATCCAAACATAAACAAATAGCAATGATGATATTATTTTTTTAAGCGCAGCATGTTAATAAACCTAAAACTATAAACTTGATCCATTTGATTTTAAACACGTTAAAATATTATCCAGCCAAAACTGACTTATGACAAACTAATAACGACACAAAAAAGTCAATTAATTAAGAAACATTAATTTACACACCTCATATATGTACATGTATATAAAGGAGATTAAAAATAGCAGTTTATGGGTAAATGACAACATGGTCACAATGGGGTAGCAATTTATAGCAAAAGCATGTCATGAAACCAAACAACGGATCGAATCCTTGAACGAAACTATCATGTCGTCAAAACAAAACCCATTGTATTCACTTTATGGTAAATGCTCCTTTTAACTTATAAAAGTCTTTGTTTATTAATTTTAGTTCATATAGTCAAAGTAAATAAAATATAAATAAATATAAATTCAATATTATTATCAAATCTGAATAAAAGGGGAATGAAATGTACATGTATATTTGACATATAACGGAACACAAAGTATTAAAATATATTCATACATACATGTATGTATAAAACATCTCTAATTGACCTTATAAAGTCTATATACATTTTACAGATTTCCTCGAGTTTATATTTTGTTTGCATTGTGGTTTATTTTGAAACCTCAAAGTTTTTTCCATAATATTTATAAAGAATTAAGCTTTATTTAATAACTTTTTGACCAAAACGGATTTAATTTTTATCAATATTTTTTCATATCAAATTTCTTACTATTGGGATAATGCATATACAATGTATTCAAACCTGTCGATAAAAGCCAATTAAGGGAACCAGTAAAAGTGTCCTTTATATACAGGCTCAAATGATACGAAATAAGAACAATTAGGATACAATTCTACTGGCCCTTATAAGCAGGTGACTCTTATATAGAGATGACATTTACAGCAAGTTGGACTGTACTTACACGAAGAAGCAAAGAATGTATACGATATCTTAAGAGGCTTAAAATCGCTTTGTAAAGTTTTTTTATGATTACTTTTGCAATTGAATTTCTTTATTATAGTGCTTCAAAGCAGATTTACAACAATGTGTTCTATATATGATAGATGCTATTACAACGTATATTTACTTGCTTCACGATTACAAATCCCGCGAGTTTGGCTGTTATATCACATCGATATATTTTTTTTCTATTATTTCTTGACTTATACATTTGTAACATTTCTTGGTAGACTTTAAAATCGCTTTTAAAGTTCATTTGTAATTACGGTAGCAATTGATTTTTTTAAATACAGATAAAATGCGCTTCAAAGAGACATTACAAGAATATGTTCTGCAAAACATGTTGTTTAGCTCATCTTCATTTGATGACAAATCAAATCGGTAACAAATCCCTTGAGTTTTGCTGATACAACGAGATTTTCTAATTATCCCTTGGGGTTCAGATTTCTTGAGTATTTTATTCAAACATGTGTAGGTCATGACACAACAACATTAGGACAAGTTGAAAGCTTAGTTTGAGAAACTAGCTAGTTTCTAATGATATTTGTCATCAATTTAGATATTACAACAATAGTACAGATTTGTAATGTTTTAAACAAAAACAACCCTGATTTTCATACATACGGATATTACTTAGCATCTTTCTATTATAATCATTAGAAGATTTTATCAATAGTCACCAGTAATGCGAAGGGATGAATATTGGTGACTGAAATAACCGTGATTATTTACGTTAGGGCCCCTGCCATTATTTAATACACGCCGTGTGTGTGTGTGTGTGTGTGTGTGTGTGTGTGTGTGTGTGAGAGAGAGACAGAGAGAGAGAGAGAGTCCCATTTGGAAAAAATTACAAGAACCTGCAATTTTTTCAATATGAGAGAGAGATGTTGACATGTCTTAAAAGATTAACCCATTAGAAAAACATTAACAAGAACCTGCAAAATGGAGAGAGAGAGAGAGAGAGAGAGAGAGAGAGAGAGAGAGAGATTGTCCCATTTGAAAGTAAAACATTTACAAGAACCTGCAATGTAATCAATATGAGAGAGAGAGAGAGAGAGAGAGAGATGTTGACATGTCTTAAAACATTAACCCATTAGAAAAACATTAACAAGCACCTGCCATGTGATAAATGATATAAATCCATGTTTTTATGACTTGCATCACGATGCATGTGAGTATGATCACCAGGGGTGGAGTTTTTAATTGAAACTTCTTGTCGGGGGTCAGTTCCCTAATAGCATTTATATTTCATTGAAATCAATCAAACAACAGTTAAAATAAAGGACAAGAGTTCACATATGATATAGCATCTTTGGAAAAAGGTTGAGTAAGAATTTTTATTTTATATTTAAACCAACAAAACAACTGTTTTAGTAAGCTGTAAAGGGCAAGAGTTCACATATTATCTAGCATCATTTGGAAAAGGCTTTTTTATATTTTATTGAAATCAAACAAACGGCTAGATTAGAGGCAATATCAATATAATTATATTTCACGTTATAGTTGATATTTGCAAAATAATTAAGTGGAATATTCTGTAAATCCATTGCAATCAATCTTACAATTTGAAATTTTAAGATTAAAAAAAAACAAATAAAAAACTTTATATAAATTATGTTTTGAAAATTTTATGGATCATGTTATGTGCATGAGTAGTAGAGCAGCGTAATTGCCCCCCCCCTCCAGTAAGACTCTTATATATAGATGCGGTCAGTTCTGAGATATGAAGGAAACTGAGATCACCAGAGAAAAATAACGACCTTCGACCTTGAACTAACACATCTTTTCCATATTAGAATCTACCCAATGCGAAATTACAACCTAGGGGGCAAGGCCACTCATCTTAAAGACTAGGGACAAGAGTTCACATATCTATGAAAAATATAAATGCCCAGTGTTTGATCACAGTCTGTTTACGTACTTATTACTCTTTGTATCAACAATAATACTGTACTCCATGTGTGAGGTTTGCCATTACACGGTGCGTATGCACTTACATGTAATGATTGTTTGAATGACCACTATCATATGGTCAAATGATCAGTGGTTACTTCAAAGACTTTCAACATGGTTAATTGCATGTATATCTCGAACATGGGGTAAAATATGTAAATAATATCTGGTTTATCCAAAATACGTAAATAAAATCATCTGGTTTTTGATATTTGAAAGGATACCTCTTTTATAGTGATCAAATGGTTGTCCAAGATAATAAAACAGATGTTGTTTCATTTTGAAGCATGTTAGAGTGCTTAAAATATGGTAAAATAATACGAAAGACATGTATTAGTTTTATGCCATTTTAATGAACACCTTAAAATCATTTGAAAAAAATAAGCTTCCATACCTACTAATCAATATGAAATAATATGTGTGTGTATTATTGTCAAAAATAAACTATTGTCTAAATTTGCTGCCAGTTAAATTTTGAAATTCCTCAAAAGCTAAGGTATACTTCCTAATACAAAGTATTTCCTTAGCTTAATTTTGTAAATTATACTTTAGTCCTTTTTTATCTTTTCAACATCTTGAAAACAATTTTGGTTTCATAATTTTGGTCCAAGACTACAGTTATTGATGAGGAATTGTGTTCCGATCCGGTCGTCTAGTGCTGTAAAATTAATGCTGGTATAATATGTAATATAGACTGTTTGGCAAAATAACATATATTATATATCAGATCATAATCCTAAAAGCAGCAAAATATATACTTTGAAAACCGACAGATTAAATTAAACACGTTAGCTTCCACCATGGAGTACAAAAGGATTAGTACCTCCTGTGTAGCTAGCTACATCCGCCATGTGTAAAATGAAAACTAGGAATGAAACGAACATGGAACTGTCATATACCATTTTTTAATGTATTTTATGATTAAATTCAAAAAAATGGTATATGACAGAACTATTGGACATCAAATATATCGAAGGTTAATTTACAGAGACATCATAGTTATTAACAATATTGTTATGACGGCCATAAAAAGTGTGTTACAGCCTTGTTAGCAGTTTGGTACAAAAAAGCGTGATAGGCGATATCACTATCATTGATTCGTGCTATCTATGTAACATTTGATAGGATTTTCACACAATGGGTCAATTAGCGTAACAGGATCATTTTGTTCATTGTTTTTATCAATTTAAGCATTAAATCATTTATCAAAAGTAAAATTTTTATTTCTGTTAAGTGTTAAAAGCATTTTGAAACATAATATATTTAGTTCTAATCATTGCAAGCCTACTAAATATACCCGGATAGAGTTTGACTTTCATTGTTTCTCTGAATATGATTTGATTAGACAAAGCGATAATATGGCGTTGAAGCGGACATTTAATTACAGTACAGACTTGTCGAAAGTTAAACACTCATCTAACGAAAAGAAGTCAAGGCTCGGCTGCTGAGAGGATGACATATGGATAGCTAGTTAACGAAAAGCCTCAAAAATATAGATAGCAGCTGCCCTTAAGCTGTCGAAATATAGGGGTCTTGGTGAGCTACCAGTTTGACACCAATTTGTTAGCTGTGTTAAACTTTCGACAGGTCTGTACTGTACCTATATTGGGCCATGGCGACCTTCAGTGAAATTGCAGCTTTGGTATAAAGTTGAGATAAATGGTTTTCCATTTATTTTGTATATCTGATAACAGCGTTATTGTGGACGTGTTTGAATTGTAAATGATCGATATGCTTTATTCAGAAAGACGAAATGCATAGTGATTAATTTTTAATCGACAATGAGTCGTACCTTTTTGATACACGTGCACTCGATGCCGTTAATAAACTACGACGCTTCATTAACTTGATCAAGCAATGAACATGCTTACATTTAACACTACTTATCCCTATATTATACCCCCGTAAACTAGTTTAAGGGGGTATATAGGAACCACCATGTCTGTGTGTCTGTCTTTCCGTCTGTCCGTCCTTCTGTCGGGACGTGTAATATCGTGTCTAGGTCGCTTTGGACGACTGTCATAAAACTTCAAATAAAAAAATCTTCATGGTCCAAAGTGTGTCATGACCTTGAACCAAGATCATATCGTAAAGATCAAAGTCGCGAGAATACATAAATCTTGTGGTGGCGGGGGTATTCGGCTCTCAAGAGATATTTCTAGTTTAATATATGATGTATTTGGCGCTTTTCAGTTATTGTATACAACAAATATGAAATAATATATGCGAAACCTCTTATTAAACACATTTGTCAAACTTGATGGAAACAGACATTTTTGCCTTTAGTCTATATGGACAATGCACTATGGTTTTAAGAAGCAATGTTTCAATGATATTTCCAAAAACACCTACATTTCTAAAACTCGCTCATCAATATTAACTTAAAACTAAAATGTCTTCTTGAAAAACGCGAAAAAACTACTAACCTTATGCAAACTTTCTTGATCGCCTGCAGTTTTACCGAAAACTTGTTCAGCTTTTCGGAAAAACAAAGACCCTTAATGAAAGGTGGGGAATCTTGTAAATATTTCAAGTGACTTTTTGTTAAAAATAACACCTTCCTTCTGCTTTGGTATTTTGATCACAGTGCAGTCAATAACCTCAGCAAAGAAAAAAGATAACTTGTTTCATTACGAAGTTAGACATAAATATTTCTCACAGAATCTTTCCAGACACTAAGAATTAGTATAATGAATTTTAAGAACTACAATTATGAGCTCATAGTAGTTAAAGGTAATAAATATGTTTACGGGGAATGTTATCACCAAAATGACGGATTTACAGAAGTTTTGGAAGTTTTGTCTAGATTCTTGGGTAAATTGTGTTAGTCATACATTTTGTTTTTACATAAGTGTAAATTATGTATTTAGTCACAGAAAATTAAGATTGAGGTTTGTTAGTTCTACATATCATCGTCATTCTCTCGATAATGACAACTTTTTGCAAACAAAAGCTCTTATTGACCCCGAGGATTGAATTTATCACAAACCAATGTGGCATGCAAATATGCTAGTGTTTTTAAACTATTGGCACATTCTAACTATGAATAGGGTGCATATTACACCATGTTTAAGAATGTTGAAATATAACATTGTATCCGACTGAGAGACCCACTCAAAACGCAATGCATAAATAAATAAATAAATCACAATGGGCTGTATCAGAGAGAGAGAGAGAGAGAGGAGAGAGAGAGAGAGAGGTATTATTAGAACTTGTCTCAAAGATTAAAATATGCCAGAGAATAAACTAAGCAACTAGACCCCCAACTGTAATGTCATGTGCTACTTTTGAATTTTTACAAAATAATACATTCAAAAGTAGCACATGACAGTAATGTTTAAGCGGCAAAATAAAGTATAGAATATAATGAAGTTTACGAAACAACGCAATCATATAATGTATATGTCTTACAGCTGGTGGTAAATGGACAACCAAATACGAGAAAGGTACCGTATAAATAGCGTAAATAAGGACAAGCATGGGGATGATAAAATGAGACAATTTAGTAATTTTCTGAACAGTTCTGATGAGGCAGTATTTCTAAGACGACTGAATAATAACCTTTTGCACACCTAAACACGGGATGGGATGGGGCATTATTACCTACTCCACATTGCATACAGAAACAGAGGTTGATGTTTAAAAATAAATTTCGAAAAAGCTATGTTTTGTGTCAGAATGACTTATATTTTCTAACTATAGTAAAGAAATAACAAGATAACACTTGTGATTAACGTGGTTCTACGTGTGAAAGATGGATTTGAAGGTTTTTTGGCCATCTTGGAGGTAATGATAATTACACACACGTTACAGATACCACATCCATCGAACTCGTTTGTTTTGTCATAATTATGGGTCAAATGTTACAGATGTATGTCAGAGTAACATTGCGCTTTTTAGTAAAAATCAAGATTTTCTTGACGTGTGTGGCATTTCAGATCTTAAACAAAAGGAATATACTATATCACTCAAACGACGTTTGGAGTATATACATTGCTTTTACATTGCTTCTTCTTCTTCCTTATTTTCCGCTTTTTCCAACATTTCTGTCCGGATTATTTCTTAGCGATTTTTGGAGTACAATTCATGTTACTGCACTATATAGAGATTTTATTAGCTGTGCGTAGGGAATCATCAACATGCTATATGGCTTCTACATGGATGTGCAAAATAAAGACGTTTTTGTTTGAATGATTAAACATGCCTGACAAATATCTTAAATTGTATTAGTAAGTTTGTTACACTTTTTGAACACTTCGGGACTTATACATTGAGAACATCTATCTCTAAATGATTTATATCGGTGTCGAGAAAACTGCCCAAAAAATGAACTAGCAATATTCCACAAATGTTAGCTAGCTAGGTAAACCACTCTACAAAACAAAAATAACCAATACACAAAACGTAGACAAGCATCAGACCAGTTCACCTAACCTTAAGCATGGCGATTTGTAATAAATAGACACAAATAAATAAACACATGTTCTATATAACGGACAGATAATGTGTATTAATGAACCAAACAAAAACCAGGTTTCGATAAACAGGTTCTGATAATTACAAATCATCTTGGTTTGTATGGAACACGCGAGTACGTAATGTTATATGTTAGACGCGAGGTGTTGAAACCGCTGCCAACACATTTTGCAATGTTTTGACATTGCAGCTTGCAAGCGTGGTAGTTTTTCTGATGTAAGGGTCAACAAGTTGAGATATGTTTTGCTAATTATCCAGAGTACAGGCATGACGAAAGTTTAACACTGGGCTAATGAAAAGGTGTCCACGCTCGACTTCCGAAAGGTCGATATATGGATAACTAGTAACAGAAAAGACGAAAAAAGTAGCTGCCAAAAAGCTGTCAGTATAACAAGGGACCGAGATGAAGTGTCGATTTGGTTTTAATACCTAGTCTAGTCAAAAAAATCGACAGGTTTGTACTGTACTGTACTCAAAAGAAAAAGAAATATTGCAATATCCTGCCAGACTGCATAAAATATGTAGGAAGTTTATGTTAACTATATGATAAATGTAAAATGAATTTAACTACTTGAAATGTTGAATAAATGATATAAAAGGAGTGCACCAATTGAAACCAATTGCAATGTCATTACATGTCACTGATTTTTGACATTAACAATAAGAAATATTTCTCAAAAATCAAAATATGTTTTGTAAATATAAACCGTTACCATGGAATTAAAACTATTACATTATTCTGCCAGGTTATATACTACTTTCGTGTTTAAAACAGATAGATGGGAAACGTTTGATGTTTCACACAGTAATGATTTTTTGTCTTTTGGGAACCAAAGTGATATTTTGGTATAGTCATCAAAAGGAAGTGGTTTTCATATTAAACACCTTGTATTATATTTCATTAATTTTAAACACAATTCTTGGTGATCTCATGTACATCATTTCGTTTGCTTTATTTTGCAATTGCATTAAAGTGTATGTGCATTTAGACAAGTATGTCTCAACACTTACTTTTCTTCTCTATTGTTGCTTTGAGGTAACATAAGTTGATTCCAGATACGTATTTGATTTACGCAGGGGATTTTAAAATATTTAAACACCTGCAAAATGATGTAATATACACAAGATAATTAAAGTACATGTAGTTGTGTTTTGACTTGACTTACTTGACTTATTCCTTTTGATTCCCTGGGGAACAAAGAGATATAATTAGCCGGTCCCAAGCCCGGATTAAGGAGGAGAGTTGGGCATAGAGTTAACACCCCTATCCCGTAAAAAAGCTTGTTACAGAAACCGCAGTTGTGTTTTACGTTCCAGAAAAGTTTATATCAATATATGTTTTAGGAAAGCGCAGTATCCGCAGAAAACCACACAACTTCGGCAAGCGACCTTAAGGCATTCGATGTGCCCGAGTTGTATTCGAACTTGACGCTTTATGTCGTAAACCTACTTTTCTTTTTTATTGCTTTTAAAGTCAACATGTCAAATACGACTGCGCTGCACTGGAAGCTCTTTTATTTATCCTTCTTAAGCCCGTGTTTTCTCAGTTGATTGTGTTTGTAGGTGGTTTTGCATAACACTTGTTAAATTAATTTCATCTTAAAATCTATCAAATGATTGTATTTTGGCTTTTTTTATCTATCCTTCTAAAGCTGAACAAACGTCTTAAAACGTTGATTATATTTTTTGTTGTGTTTTTTTCCCTTGATGACCTGTGCTGTTTTCTCAGTTGGTTGTGTTTCTGGGTGGTTTTTGCATAACACTTGTTAAATTAATTTCATCTTGAAATCTATCAAATGATTGTATTTCGGCTTTTTGTCTATCCTTCTAAAGCTGAACAAACGTATTTAAACGTTGTATTGATTTTATTTGCTGTTTTTGCTTTTTAATGGTCTATGTCATTTTCTCGGTTGTGTTTCTGGGTAGCTTTGCATAACACTTGTTAAATTCATTTCATCTTGAATCTATAAAATGATTTTAATGTTCAACAAATGCAAACATTAAATTGAGTAAAGGAGCAATGATTTAGCTGTGATAACATCAAGATGGCGAGTTAATGCCTATTAAATTACTAAATATTTATACATGGTTTACATTAAGTCTTTAAAATACACTTATTAAGTTAAGTTCATTTGTTATAATCGGGGTTTAAAATGTAAACACCACCTTTTTACTGTTCAAAACCTATAAAAATGACAGATTAGATTTCTTAAGATCTCACCATTCAACTTTTTTTGATATACAATTACCAACCCTAGAAAGTGTTTGATTTAACAGAATACAGCCAGATCATAGAGAAATACGTGTATTACAAAGAATCCAAAACCAAATGGTTGCATGTCATTCTGCATTTTTATGCAAATAACAAAGCGTTTATCTGAGAACTAACGACAAATTAGTATTATTAATTGTTAGACATACTAGTAATGTGTTTATAAGTTTAAAAAAATAAGATGGTATACATCAACAGTACAGGCCTGTCGAAAGTTTAACACTAAGCTGACGAGTTAATGGTGAATAGATAGCTCAGCTATATTCTGCCACTAGCTATCCACATCTCTGCCACCCTGTTGTCTTTTTCGACTCTCTTTCGTTAGCTCAGTGTTAAACTTAAGCTTTCAACAGGTCTGTACCGTATGTAGCTTAAATAGGTGAGGTTGCTTTGACGACTAACTGCACTACCTAGTATTTAAGACACTTTGTAACTTTGAAACAAAGCGTCCATTGAAATCGACTCATTGCAGCATAAGATGAGTTTTACATGTTTTGTATACAAAACGTGCATCGTGGTTACATTTCTAGGACAACCTTTTTGGAAAATGTCCAAGTGACACATCATACTAGGTACTTTTTGCTCCTTTGAGTGTATGGAAAAATGAAAGCTGCTCAGAAAGACATGGAATTGCTTAATTATAAGTCAATTATTGCGAGACAACAAATAAATGTTTTATATACTTTACATTTTATGTGTAGTTTGTCCTGGCAGTGCTCATCTAAAGGAATGTCAAGGAAACCCAAATATGGTTTCTATTGGCCTAAATAATACATATGTAAACAACATTGGTTTTATGGTACAAATAAATACATTGTATCTATACATCAATAAGATCAGGTTTTGATGTAATATTACTTATTAGTTGTATTACTTCTTTTTATTTGTAGATTAACATCGGTATTTTTTAAAAAGAAAATAATAGTTATAATGTTCGTATCATGCAATAAAATTAAGCTTTCATCTAGTATTACCTTACTGTAAATTATTTTGGTATGGCAATATTGCTATGTATTAATGTTGTTGACACTTTTGCCATAGGAACGACGCACCGGCTAGGTCTTCTGACGTCAATACTCTTGAACAACACTTTGCATATTTTGGGGTTCGGTTCGTGTGTCAGAAGTAGAGACAATGACATACTTTTTAAGGTTTAGGACCTAAATATGAATTGCCCAGAAAAGAATTCTGTAATAATTTAAATGTATATAGGCAGGCGTTAGTCAGTCACTGTTTATAGTGTCATATACCATTTTTTTTAAAAATTTAATCATAAAATACATTCAAAAAATGGTATACCATTTTTTGAATGTATTTTATGATTAAACTTTAAAAAATGGTATATGACAATATTATTGGTTTTATTTTTCAAAATGTTTTATCACCGTCATCACAATAATGTTAATAAGAATGTCTCTGTTCAAAATATCCATCCTTGGTATATTTGACGGCCAGAATTTTCATGTTCAGTTAATTCTTAATTTTTAAGTCACTAGTTGGAGTGACTTACTGATTTACCCTTTATTATTACATACGTAATGGGTGTAGCTAGCTAAACAGGAATGTTTATCTTTCAGTCCAACTTCGTTAGGTGAAGTACACGTGTTTCACTTTAATTTTGCCAGTTTTAAAGGTTTTTGCTTTGTTTTTGTTTTTTTTTATTTTGACATGGACCAGTATGTTTGCGTTAGATTATATAAAATACCAAGCCGTATTATTTTATCACCGCTTACTGTATTGAGCATTGACATTTCAAAGAACAGAACTGCGTGGTTGTGACCTTGCTTTCAATTTTAAAGTTTATAAGTATAAGTTAAGCATATGCGGCGATGTTATGCAACATCTTAACATGTCTAAAGTACATTGCAAAGGGAGTAACCGAAATTAACAAAACATGATGTCAAACTCACGTAATTATAACATTGTTTTTGTGCAATGCTAAATGTCTTTGCGCAATGAAGTACATATTTCCGTAAGGTGTATATTTATTAACATTTAGAGTTGTTTACAACATGCTGAAACAATGTAGGACGTTACTTTATCTTTGTTTTTATTGGTTATATGCCATCATCATTACGTGTAATCACAGACCTACGGAAGCCTATAGCATAGCGATTTATTTGTCTTTCGATGCTGTAACGCCCACGAATAAAATGGTTGTGTACCACAAGTTTGTATACCATGTTCAAGAATCGTGTGTTTTTGATAAATCGTTTTGGTGTCATGTGTTTGAATACCAACAAATGTGCATGAATGTTGATTGTGCTGATACTTCGAGTTTGTGTACTGTGGTGCCGTCGCAGGAATTTGTCTGGTTACTATTGGCTGTCATAAAAGCAACATAACGTGGTTGTTGTTTTGTATTGCGGGTTTATATACCATAGTATTGAAACGTGATCTTGTCCAGTTGCTATCGGCTTTCTTAAAAGCAGCATAATGCGGTTATTGTTTTTGTATTGCGAGATTGTGTATCGACTAACAAAATATGAATTTATCTGGCTATTATCGGCTTTCGTACAAAACTGTATAAAAAGTAAGACTAACTTAACATTTGACTACCCTCTGACATTAATTAACTTAAAGAAGAAGATTCCCAGTGAGTTGTGTAGGCGTGTTCAGTAAGACGGAAATACAGCCGGTCTACATGGAATTATGACATGTTCTAACGGTTGTTTTTTCATAAAAATATATCAACAGATACAACAGAACACTATAATTGTACTGTTATATTTTATAGAATCTGACAGTAATAAACTTGTTTATACGGTACAGGCATGTCGAAAGTTTAACAATGGGTTTACGGAAAAGAATCGAAGTTCGGCTGCCAAGAAAGTTAGTCGCTGAAAAGCTGCCGACAGCTATAAAGCAGCTGACGAAATAATTAGGGACCAAAATAAGATGCCGATTTGCAACTAACTCGCCAACAAGCATGTGCTGCACGCGTTTTGTGTTTTTATAGAAATGAAATTAAACCTTCTTTTTGTTGTTGAATAAATAACGAATTTGACATTTTTGCAAACTGCATAATTCACGTGAGAAAAAAAATAGATTCATTTCTGCTATTTCAATTTAAAGAACGTTTTAAACAACATTTCAACAATTCAAACAACAACACAACGGTATCAAGTAATAAAGATTAGCATCGTTACGGCGTAGGAATTCGAACTTCTGAGTGTCATCCATAATATTATGACGTCACTGAGAGAGAACCCCTTTCATGTAAAAATTAAGGAGAAGATCTGGCCAATCAAAATGCTTGAAACAATATTAATGATTTTTTTCTATCGTCAAATTGAATTCACAATAGAAAAAGAAATTTAAAATGGTTTTCTTTGAAAGATATTAAAATGAATACAATCTAAAAGCATTGTTTAACTAATCATTTACTACATATTATAACAGTTTTAATTATACAACACTAGACGGCCGTTTCGGAATTCCATTCCTTTTCAGTAGTGCTTGGGTCAAAATTATGAAACCAAAATTGTTTTCAAGACTTAGAATAGATACCCAAAATACCAAAAATATTTTACCAAATTTAGCTAAGGAAATACTTTGCATGATGAGAATAAATTAGTGTTTGAGGAATTAAAAATTTTAACTAGCAGCAAATTTAGAAAAGTATAAGTCTGAAAATAATACACAATTATTGCCTACTGAGTTTGTGATATCCTTGGGGCAACAGCCACCAGCAAAGATACCGGCTCAGTGTTTTAAATTACCAATTGGGTACATTACATTACCGCGACATTTTAGAAATTTTCATAACCGCGACCCATCCATTACCGCGACAAAATTGTATACGCTACCGCGACATTCTAAATATACGTTACCGCGACCTTATATGTTAGATATATTATATACAATTGATAAAAATGTTTTGCGCAATATTGGAATGTTCCATCTCCAAAAATCTGTACATCTTCCTGACATAAGGATTGCAAGTTTGATTTAGTCGTGAGCATTACAATTTCCGATTCTGAACTACTGACATAAATCATGTCTTCACCTTTACTCGACTTGAGTTCATATTCTTTCAACATCTCGATTGTTTCCATTCTAGAAGTTGGTAACTTGGGCTGCGTCTTTCGCCGTTGTCTATACATAGCCTGCCTTACTGAAGTTATGTCCTGACTCACAAGTTCATCGGTACCAACTTTTTCAATCTCCTTAATGATCAGCTTAGATGGTCTTTCTAATGGCTCATCTTCGGCTTTTCTTTTACAGGCTTGTCGAACTTTCTGTCTCTCAATTGTCCGTCGCTCGGGTTCGTCGTGATCATGCTCAAGTCTTCCTCCTAATATAAGAAGCTCATCTAAATCAGTTTTGCAGTTACTTTTGCACGATTTTTCTACGCACCTCCAAAGTTTTGAATTCTTGAAAAATTTTCTTTTCTGAATTTAAATCCATCTACGATTATCCCAGGATTTCCTCTGTTTGTGACAAACTTCTCTATCGTTGCCATTTTGTCAATAACTGATTTCAGTTCAGGGTGAGTAGATAGTGAGTATATTATGTGTTGTATTGATTTTATACATGTACATGTAGAACTCTTTAAAACCAATCGTAAATTTTATACATATGTCGCGGTAACGTATACTATATAGATGAAAAAATGTCGCGGTAATGTATACTTTATTTTTTAACAAAATGTCGCGGTAATGAACGGTAAATTTTGACAATGTCGCGGTAATGAGCTTTCCCCTACCAATTATACCAGTCTTAATTTTACAGCACTGTAACTTTCAAATTTAAAACTCTCACTTTATGTTTATCCACGAAAAGTACAATGCACATTACAACACGCTGTTTTATAGATGCCGAGACACTTATTGCGCCAATTATTATCTCATTTCAGAAATCCATTAACATTTTTTTTCTGTGTATAATGTTTTCAAAAGTTAAGTGATTATAATTAGCTATCTTCAATCATAACAAGAAATTTTATTGTCGTTTATTGCTGGAACAACGACCATTAATTTCTTGTATTATGCTATCTCAGTTGTTTTTAATAACGGTAATGACAAACAATCCATGCTTATTGTATTGCCACAATTGTGTAATTATTGGCATGTGCATTAATTTATAGTTGCTCGTTAACTGAACAATAAACTTAGAAAGCAAGCAGCTACCTGCACATGTAACTACCTTCTTAACTCAATTAAAACTTCTTTAGTTGTCTAAGGGGTTTACGTATAATGGTACAGGGATTCCTTGTTTTAAAGTTCTAGATCTATTATGAACGCTGCACACAGAAACACCAATGGTCAAACTTAAAGTGGAATAGCTTTGAAATGCAGGGACTATACAAGATCTGACTTTTGATGGGACATGTCATAATTTTGATTTTGCTTGTAGTGGGTATAGTTACCTAGACAGGAAGTGCTTACGCTTCCGTAGCACCCGGTCTCTACTAGAAGTCCACGTGTTTGACCTAATTGAAAATTTCATTTTTTGACTTTGCTTTTAGGATTATAATTTGGATATGGACCGGTATGTTTGGTTTT
Source organism: Anadara kagoshimensis (assembly GCA_021292105.1). Classification (NCBI taxonomy): domain Eukaryota; kingdom Metazoa; phylum Mollusca; class Bivalvia; order Arcoida; family Arcidae; genus Anadara; species Anadara kagoshimensis. Next base: position 31,294,406 of record CM037875.1, on the reverse strand, counting down.
TTTCGAAATAAGTGTATTTATGTTTCGTATAAAACTGTATACATCAGTTATATTAGCACACTAATATAAGTCAGTGTATGGATGAGCTTGTACAGTAAAAAGTTAAAAGTTGACTAATCAGTAAAATATAACTATTGTCACCTACATTTTATGAATGAAACCATTTAAATTCATATATAACATATTTTCTTACATTTATGTTATAAATATAAACTTGCATTGAAATAGAAATATTCCTTGAAAGGAAGGCTATCATAAAACATGAACACCTACATGAATGAAATCATTAATTCATATATAGTCTTATTTTCTTACATTTATGTTAAAAATAAAAACTTGATATACAAATATTTCTTGAAAGGAAGGCTATTATAAAACATGACCACCTATATAGCTACATGAATGAAACCATTAATTCATATATAGTCTTATTTCTTGGCCTCCTGTTAAAAATACTAACTTATAATTTAAAACAAATCAGTGAAAGGAAGGATAAAATAAAACACGGCCACCTACATATAAAAGTTTTTTGAATGAAATATATATCATATATATAGTCTTATTTCTTGGCTTCTTTTTAAAAAATAAAATCTTGAAATATTCACTGACAGAAAGGATGGTATAAAACGTGACTACCTACATATAAAAATTTTATAAATGAAACCATTAATTCAAATATAGTCATAAATCTTTCCGTGTTCGTTACAAACACAAAAAACCACTTGAAATAAAGATATTCACTAATAGTAATGATGAAAAATGGCTACTACATTAAAGGTTTTATGAATGAAGCTTTTAATTTGATATATAGTTTTCTTTCTAAACGTTTTGTTATAAGTAAAAACCTGAAATACAAATATTCCTTAAAAGGAAGGATATAAAAAACATGGCCACCTACATTAAAAGTTTTATAAATGAAACCATTTATTCATATATAGACTTTTTCTTTCCTTGTTTGTTAAAAACCCATAAAAACACAAAAAACCTTGAAATAATGATATTCACTGAGAGTAATGATATCATTGGTATCATGAAAATATGACCACCTACATTAAATGTTATATGAATGAGACCATTATATATATATATATATATATATATATATATATATATATATATATATATATATATATATTCTTAATGCTTACTTTTTTGTTATAATAAAAGCTTGAAATAGAAATATTTCTTGAAAAAGGAAGAATTCATAAAACATGACAACCTACATGTAAAAGTTTTATGAATGAGGCCATTTATATATATATATATATATATATATATATATATATATAATTAATATATATATATATAGTCTTAATGCTTACTTTTTTGTTATAAATAAAAGCTTGAAATAGAAATATCCCTTGAAAAAGGAAGAATTCATAAAACATGACCACCTACATATAAAAGTTTTATGAATGAAATAAATTTCATATATTGTCTTATTGCTTACTTTTTTTTAATAAATAAAAACTTGAAATACCCCAAAAACACACAAAAAAACTTGAAATAAAAATATTCGCCGAGAGTATTGACATCATTGATATCATAAAACATGGCCACCTCTATATATTTAAAGGTTTTATAAATGAAGCTTTTAATTTGATATATATATAGTTTTGTGTCATACTTTTTTTTTGTAAGTTAAAGCTTGAAATAGAAATATTCCTTGAAAAAGGAAGAATTCATAAAACATGACCACCTACATATAAAACTTTTATGAATGAAATAAATTTCATATATAGTCTTATTGCTTACTATTTTGTAATAAATAAAAACTTGAAATACCCAAAAAACAAAAAAAAAACTTGAAATAAAGATATTCACTGACAGTAATCATGAAAAATGGCCACCTACATTAAAGGTTTTATGAATGAGGCCATTAATTTGATATATAAATAGTGTCATTGCTTACCTTTTTTGTTATAATTAAAAACTTGAAATAAAGAAATCACCGACAGGAAGGATATCAAGTTTTAATAGTGGTAGTTGTTGTTTTACATAACTAATTTAATTACTGCTACGTGTGTACTTCAAGGACTTGTTAAATCTTTATGTGCGTTTTGTGGGCACCATGATAATCTAGCTTACACGAAAATATAAAGTTAAAAGGAAACATATTGCAATAAAGGTATATATATATATATATATATATATATATATATATATATATATATATATATATATATATATATATATATATATATATATGACCTAAAAAGTGTTCCATAAAAGCAATTATAAAAGTTTAAATGTTTTCGTTCAAATGTTCAATGTATATCATTACACAAACACAAGCATACGGGTCCATCATCATCATCATCAGCAGCAGCAGCAGCAACAGCAGGAACAACAACAACATACACAAACACACCAATCCATGTCCAAATCACAATCCTCAAAACAAAGTAAAAACTTTGAAAACTGCTAAATTGGTTATTTATATTGGAGATTTCACCATGAAAGTGAGGTTGGGTGCTCCGGAAGGGTAACCACATCTTGCCTTAGCTAGCTTTACCTTTGACGTATATAACTTTATACTGGAGCATTTGGCTTACAGTTTCCACTTAGAGTGAGATTTATCATTTAAGAACCACACACTCACGGATTGCTTTAAAATTTAGGTTAGTATCCTTCAAGTCACTATTTTGTTATAATCTCCGTTATCCGTCTAAAGTAGAAGGTTTTATGATAGCAGTTCTTCTGATTTTGTATTTATCATGTTTACGTCTTAGTGCTTACATAATATTTTATGTAATACCACCAGCGATCGTCTGGTACGGTTAGAGTATATATAGAGCTTATGTTCAGATGCAACGGTGGATTAATTAAGAATAACAGAAAAGCCAACAAATTAACTAAACCATTGTATTGTTGTGCAATACCATAAACCATGCATGCTTCATCCCGCAGATACTACATCCTAATAACCTAATTCCCATTACGCAACCCCAGAATGCAAAATATAATCCTAAAAAAACAGAATCAATCCAATTATATAAAAATTGATTAAAAACCACTGGTGTTTATTGTCATTCGAATGAAATTAATTGAATATCGACTGGTTGTACGTTTCAGAGTTTTAGAAATATGTTTTATTTACAAGTGTTTGCGCTGTGTATTGCAATGCGTTCAGGATTTTCTATCCCATATGCAACAGTAGTTTGTTATAGTAACATGCTATTCGTAATTTCCGTTTTTTGCAGTATCAGCTTACAGCTTGTTTGATGATAGATACACATGCATGTAAATTTCATATAATCAAATTTCAGCATCAGATTATTTACAAACAATTTTATAATGGCTGTTATGTAAATTATGTTTTATGACCGTCATCACAATATTGTTGATAAGTATAATGTCCATGTTCTAAATATATTTGTCGCCCCATAGTTTCAAGTTCCTTTAAATCTCAATCCACATTTGACGGATGTAACTAGCTAAACAGGGGGTGCTTATGTTTTCGAAGCACTTTTTTGACGGAAGTTCATGTGTTAACTTAACTTCCAATCTTTGCATTATGGATTGTGATTTAAACATGGAAGGAGGATGGATATTTTTGATCGTATAGAACTAGCACTTATATAAAAAGTAAAGTAAAATAACATACTGCCTCAACAAAATACAACCAACTCGACGAACTTTTTATACTCTGGTTTACAGATCGACAAAGGTCAAGGTCAAGGTCATATGTCTGAAATTAATTACCTTATTATAATGAACACCACACAGAGAAAGCATCATAAATCATCTATAACGAAACTGTCAAACAAAATTATCCTGTCTTCTACTGAAACATGAAGTGAAACAATGCATAACCACGTCATGTAATAATTAATGTTCTAGATCAGTCAGTGTAGTTTTGTATACACTCTAAAATGTTTACATACTTCATGGAATGCAAAACGTTGTATCACCGCGATAGCTCAGTTTGTAGAACGGTTGCACCGTTTGTGGTAGGTCGAGTTAGAATTACCAATTGATCTGAACATGACTTTAAAATAGCTTGTTGCTATTCTTTAACTAAAAGATATTTCTTTACATGTTGAAAAAAAACCAGCAAACATACCAATCCATCTTCAAATCACAATCCCAAAAAGCAAAGTTTAAACTTTGAAAACTGGCGAGTAAGTTGAACCGAACTGAGACTGGGTGTTCTGGAATAATTAAACACACCTTCTATCTATCTATCTATCTATCTATCTATCTATCTATCTATCTATCATGTGAAATCAAAATTGAAAATGAAAGGACCATGGATGTCAAATATATCCAGTTTTACTATGATACAGAGGCATAATACTTCTGAAAAATGTTGTGATGACGACCATAACACTTTTTGAGAACTTTGACAACCCAGTATTGCAAAATTCATGAGTAAATTCATTTGTAAACAGCTTCCTTCGTTGAATAAAGTTATCGTGGTGGAGAACATAAAAACAGCAATGAACTTAACATGTGGCATTATACAGGTCCTGACACGTGTTTCGCTTGCATGCTGTTCTTTCAGACCTGAATACTTGACTTACAAAAAATAATTAGCCTGTTTTATTTGTAATACAGATGATGTAACTGATAATGATTTAAACACGTGTTTGCATGTGCAGGGTAATTAACACACATTGTGTTTTAACGATTGTTATGCAACTTACCATTCACGAAGAGTTGTAAATTGCTTAAACATAAATGTACATGTTTTGTAAGTCAATGTTTTACTTACATAAAGGGAGAGACTGATTGTATGTTGTATGGAACAAACGTACTTGTATATTTGACATATATTGAAGTATAACAACAAAAACAAGAGTTGATAAAATGTGCAATACATTTCAATAGTAGTGTTTTATCCAATCTAATAGTTTTTAGAAACTTACAAAGGTTCACACCTAATGGGTATAGTTAGCCAGACAGGAGATGCTCATTCTTTCTGATCTCACATTGCTAGTGGAAGTTAATTTAATTTGTTATTTCTTGCTATTGAGGTTGTGATTTGAACATAGATCAGTATGTTTCTGTTTGATTCCATCCACAAAGAAGACCATTGCTTCACACATATATACTTGCTTGAACAACTTAATGCTTGTTTTATCTGTATTTTGTAATTCTGCATGGTATGACACGACATAATTTTTTTTACGGATTTTCAGACCTAATTATTTAAATTTTTTAATTGTGTCATTTCGGATAGCGATTTTAAGTTAGCCAATGGAAATTCCTGTAATACGTTTATTCCAAATTTTGCATTGAACTTCCTTCCTGTCTTCATTTTCACGCGGCGTATATTCCCGAAAAGTCGGGCGTCATCTTTGTTTCAACAACAGCTGCAAAAACTACAAACATTGTTGCAAGTTGACAAGACCGCTAAGTAATTGCATATAGGTGTACAGATGTCATTCTAATGACACATAAAAATAGCAGGAACAAAAATAGAAAAAGAATATAAAGCTGAATATTGTTCAACGGGATGTCCTTGATTTTTTTGTATATTTTATTAGAAGTTAACATTCCAAAATGCCACATGGCGACCGTGAAACCAAAAATAGAACAATAACAACCATTGGTAACGCAGGGATATCGTGTCAAGTGTTCAACATAAAATGTCATCATCTTATTCTGTTTTTAATCACATATCTACATCATTCATGATTGCACTCTAGGGACAAATGTGTTCTGAAATTAGACAAATATAATGTAAAAATATATTTTTATTACCTAAGTAATTCTTGAAATACATTTAACCTATGGAAATGTTCTAAACTTAGAACTGAAGCATAGAGGTATAATTTTACTACATGACCCTTGTGATTACAAGCCACGACAGATTAATATTTGCAGTTTAAAGTGGATTTCTTTGTTATTAAAATAACGTGATCGGGTGCCCTTTGAGTTCTAACGAGTATTACATTTGTAAATAGTATTCTGCTATTGTACATTCTGAAAATCGACCATTAACAATGCAGGCCTGTTGAAAGTTAAACACTTAGCTAACGAATTAGCGTTTGGTTGACAGCTCAGTTCGGGCGCTCGGTAGAAGTATATGCGTGCATCTAGATCTGTTATCTATCATTCGACATGTTTTCGGCCACTATCTTTCCATATCTCGACTACTCGGCTGTCGAGCTTAGATTCTTCTTTATTAGTTTAGTGTTAATCTTTCGACATGTCTGCACTGTCACAGTGCATGATTTAACAGAAAACAGAAACACGCCGATTTGGATAGCACATATATAACGACAGGGATTGCAAATAAATACATACCACAAAACACGTAAACAAAACACATCTACATAACTACACTATTATTGTTTACATAAGTTTTAGCCACTTTGGTCAAGCATTATTAATGAGAACCTCGTAAATAAATACTTATTACATCAACATGTATGCGTAAACGTGGGTGACGCTTCAAGAAGAATGAATTGAAACATATATATAGTATCAATATGTAATTTGTTGAGTTGAGGAATGGTGTCAAGTTCCAGTCAAGAATAATTCACTTACACCGAAATGTCGCCAGCTATAGGCGAAGGTGCAGAAATTTTGTCTGTGCGTTGCGCTGATGACATTACACATCAATGTTCTTTATCGCCCCAAGCCTACAGTGACACGGGACCTCGTTTAGTTTAAGTTATCATCTGAAAGAACAGTGACTTTTTTCCTTGATGCCGAGTGCTTTGCAAAAGAACAATCACTACCCACGTTAAAGTCTTGGGTCAGACCCGATCAGAATTCGAACCCACGACCTCCCACTTACGGAGCGAGCACTCTGCAAACTGAGCTACCGCAGCAGTCATCATTATGTAAAGGAAAAAAACACATTGCACAGGCGCTGATTACACAAACCTCCTTACCATACCGCGCAAATGTACATGACGTTTGAGGGGTATTTTGATTGAACTTGGCACTAATGTATACCAATATGAAAGGATGTGTCATGTGTACATTTAAGAGGTTACAAGACAAGACACGGTCTGAGTATATTAAAGACTGTCATCAGTACTTTTTAAATAATCGTCTGTAGTACTAAGAATTTCAAATGTCTAGGCAAATACCAATTAGGGCAGTTTAACACTTAATAACCGTATCTAGTATGTACCTTGAGTAGAGTAAATACAATATTTTGTTACAAATCTTTTGAGTCAATGTAATTTAAAAATTTATATAAAAAATTAAATTTTGAATAGTAAAATAAAATTCAAAAATCAAATTTTCCACTGCTTTTGACAAGTGTGTATCTACAGAAAATGAAATACAATATTATTCATTATTCTCACATAAATACCGAATGTAGCAACACAATAGACGACAAATTGACACACAGTACAGACCTGTCGAAAGTTAAACACTGACCTAAGGAAAATAGTCAAAGTTCGGCTGCCGACCGGCCTTGATATGGTAATTTGATGCTGTTTAGAGAAATATGTATATATTGTACAGTACAGGTCTGTCGAAAGTTTAACACTGAGTTAATGAAAAAGAGTCGAAACTCAGCCCCGAATGCCCAAAAATAGATAGTTAGTGGTCGAAAAGCTGCTGATAGGTTGATAGTTCGTCCTGCCAAGATATAGGTAATATATAACGAGGGATCGAGGTGTGCTGCCAATCGGGATTTATTTGCTAGCTTGTCATTAAACTTTGGGCATGTCTGTATTGTACATGTAGCAGCTGTCAGATAGCTACAGAGATGTTGACTGCAGATTCGACACAAATCCGTAAGCCTAGGCCAAGTGTTAAACTTTTGACAGGTCTGTAGTGCACATCATTTAGAAGTAGTTTTATTTACATTTCCTAGAGATGACAAATCTTTAATGTCTTATTTGCATAATCGTATGGAACTTCTCTCGATTACTGTAAGAATAAACATATTAACGAGTTTCTTGTTATAATATTTTTAAAAAAAATAAATATTTAAAGTTGTTTGTACCTGGAAAACGTTTTTGACAATAATCTATCCAACCAAGAACACAAAAGAACAAACGACCGAAAAAAGAACCAAACAAGACACTGAATTAATTATATTACACCATTATATTATACTTGTGTCATATACCATTCTTTTTTAAAATTTTATCATAAAATTCAATTAAAAAATGGTATATGACGCTTGTATAGGTACCTTTATTTTTTATAATTGCTCCATTGTTATCAACTTTTGTGTTTTTATGTTTCGTTGATGAAGTTTATATGAAATTGCAAATATTGATTTACATTTGTTTGCGTTAAGTTATAGTTTAATGAAACGCTTTTTTCTAGTTTTCACATTTTTTAAAACTTTTTTTATTTCAGTTCTTCCAACAATGGATTGTATTTGTATACAAATCAAGAAAGAAATAGACCAAGGAATGTTCCAAACCAACATGGTGAGACAATTATCTTTAAATCATTGTTATCTTTGTGCTGTGTTACATGCATTTGAATGCAAAATAATTTATAATATTGCTAGATATAAGTTAAGGGAAATCTTGGTTAAGTGATTATCGTGAAATTGGGCCCATGGTTTGAAGTTAGCGTCACGTCAGATCATAGTTGCATAGCTTGGACATTTCCTTCTATAACCACTGCGGTAGCTCAGTTGGTAGAGTGTTTGCTCCGTAAGTGGAAGGTTGTGAGTTCGAGTCCCGGCCGGGTCTGACCCAAGACATGGAAGTGGGTAGTGATTGTTCTTTCACCAAGCACTCGGCATTACGAAATGAAAGTCACAGTTTTTTTCGGATGGGAACTTAAAATAAACGTGTCTCGGTGGGCTTGGCACGCTAAAAACCTTGTTGTATAATGCCATCAGCGCAACGAACAGGCAAAATTTATGTACCTTCGCCTGTAGCTGGTGACGTCTCGATATAAGTGAAGTATTCTGGACTCGGACGTTAAACACCATTATTCAACTCAACTCAACTCATTTCCTTCTATGGTTACACTATGGGACATTATCAATCTTTATTTATGACGCCTGTCTGTCGTGGTTTGTTCAATACTGTGGTGTTTTCAATCAAAATTTAAGTCTTCCGTCGTCTTTTGTCCATCAGAAAATATCTTAAAATAAATACAATAGCTGACAATCATAAAACATCACAGTCCAGTTAACTATATGTAGATAAGAATTGTTTTCCTTGCTGTTTTAAGCTATCACGTATCTTTGAAATGCTTTCGAGTGGTTATGAATTTTTACATTCCAAAAAATGTGTCGAAGAAACAAAATGACGAGACAAAAAATTATAAAATAATGTTCATGCTACTTTAAATGCATTAGCTGATAATAACAAAACATCACATTCCCGATTACTATGGCAATTAGTTCCTTTGTAATGTTGAGATTTCACATATTTATAAAATGTTTTGTATGTTTTCGGGTTGTTTATGAATCTTTACATTTTAAATCACAACACAAATTTAATTTTTTTTCTTTTAAAAGGTTCTTCAAAAAGTCTGGTTATTGCGTAATGTTCTTAAAACGATATAACTTTTAACTGTACTGTCTGATTTCTACCGATTTATTGATCAGTTATCTTTGGATCGCTGACATCAAGTCTACAAAATTTAAACAAAAAACCTTGTTGCAATTAGCTTGAGGTAAAATCGTAGAAACACTGGACTATCTACAATATGCTTTCGTTTGTAAATTCATGACAAGATCTTTATTTTCTAAAACTGATAACAAATACCTACTTTTTCGCACTTTGAACAAAGAGATATTGGTCAAACATACTTGTGTAATTTTGTTTTTCCATTAACTAAGCATTTTATGTGCTGTCTCGTAGGAATATCAAATATCAAATTTGTAAACAAAATATTTCACGATAAAATAAGCTGACTAGTATCAGAATTTATTTGTTTGTGTGGACATTATCTTTAGAAAAACATGTTAATGTATAAATAGAGTTATTGCTATTTTGAAATGCTTTTGCGTCTTATTTGCAAACTCGAACAAGAAACCTTTTACAACAGTCTTTGAATACAGTACTGGTTCCGGTTTCACAATCATTTCTTAGCTAAGATTTTCCTTAACTTAAATTTAGCAAATTTTTGTAATCTATTTTTGGAACTACTGGTGAATATTTTTGTCAAAACGAAATGCAAATGTTTTAATTAAGAAGTGATCTTAAAAATAACAACTTAAATTCCCCAATATCTTGAAATTTAACAAAATTATAAAGATTTGAAATTTTGCAAGATCTTAGCTAAGGAATGATTGTGAAACCGGGGCCAGGCCTGTCAAAGTTTAACACTAAGGTTACGAAAAGGAGTCGAACATCGCCTGTTATGGGTAGCTAGTGTTTTCCAAAAAGCTCCTCAAAGATAGATAACATGTGACGAAAAGCTGCTGAGAAAAAAGCTAACGAGGGGTTGAGATGGGGCGCCGATTCGGCACTTAAATTCGTTAGCTTTGTGTTAAACCTTCGACATGCCTGTACTGTAGCTATAGTTTGATCGGTTTTGAGAATAAATATATAAAGTGTCATACTTTCATATTAATATTCTTGTTATTTATTTTACATTCATGTGGATGTCAAAAATACCCTGCTTTCAATTTGCAAACCAATCTGCTTAAGTTAAAGAAACATACAATCCAAATTTGAAGTGTGTTTATATTCATTTTTAATTTTTTACAAAACGGACCCATTGCAATTAATATCGTTAAGAAATTCATGTTAACATTTGCTATCTATGAAACTGTTTAGAAGACCCGTCGATTTGAAAAGGAACTTCCAACTTTGGTCTTTACAGGGAAAAACCTGATGGATTAATGAATCCGTATTTTTCCGACCTTGATGACAGACTGGAGATATTACCTTCCGAACAATAAAACACTGCCAATAAAATTAGGATTGAAACAATTTATTCATTAGAATTTATTCACACGAGTACATGTACCTTTAAATTTTCTGGACTTTAGTTTGAATTAAACAAATTATCTTGACTTAAGCTTAAATTAAACCGAATACATGCTTAGAAGAACTATGCTAAACAGCATGACCATTAAAATCGGGTGGTATGCAGCATTTCATCGCATTGTTTAGAATATATTTTGTGTACATGTATAAAACGTTAGTTTGAAATAAGTAAAACCTCAGTATAATGGCCCTAGATTACTTTACCATCTCGCTTATTGCCACAGTAGTTTGAGGTCCCAAAATCTATTTCTTCTATATTTTTCTTTATCAGTCTCCTTTTGTTTATCACCAAACCACTTCATAATGCTAAAAGCTGACTATCAAATAGTGGCGACGAATCACGGTTTTAGGTTATATTGCTTTAATGCTAAAAAGAACTAAACAGCTTTAAAATTACAATCGGGTGGTGTGAAGCATGCCAATGTTGATATAATTGTTACGAATCTATTTTCCAATCATGTATATTTATATATATTACATTACAGCTGTTGTATTCCAAGTATGCATACAGAACAGATACAAACTTAATAAGAAATATAGGAAGTTGGTGAATTCCATCCAATCAGATGGAGTCGAACCGTTATCAAGGGGCCATCTCAAACAGTCAAAGGTAAGTAGATTTAAGCAACAAACACAAACATACCGATCAAAGTCCAAATCGAAATCCCAACAGCAAAGTAAAAGTAAAAAACAAACATACAAATCCCCAAATCACAATCCCAAAAGTAAATTAAAAACTTTTTAAAAACTAGTACATTAAGTAAAACACGTCAACGTCTACAATGGAAGAAGTGAGGTCGGGTGCTTCGGAAGAGCAAGCTAATGTGTCTATTTGAACTCAGTCGACCTTATGTCAGAAAGTGGTTTCCTTGCTGAATCTCTTTATTGGCATGAATAGTAGGAAGTACAGATAAGTTTCGTGGTTTAAAAGGGTAATTACAACAGTACTAATGTGAATTCAACTTGAAAAAATAATTGCAATCATTTTCTGTTGAAGTTAGCCAAATACGTGTAAGTTTGATTATACTATATTTGGTATTGCCTGGGTATAAAACTTTTTACAGTACCCGGAGACTTTTTTGAAATATATACAATACAGACCCATCAAAACACTAATTTAACAATAAGAAGTCAAAGATCGGCTACCTCCTAACCGATTAATAGAGAAAGCTTGTGACCGAAAAGCTTCCGTTTCTGAGCTTTGTGATAAACTTATATGTAAGGATACAGCCAAATTTTGACATGTCTGATTTAAGTTCAAAACAATTCTCCGGATTCAGAATGAAGTTAACGTTGCATTAATTTCTTAATGGCATTCATATATAGCCAGACAAGTCTTGCAAATTCTGGCTAAGTATTCCAAATATGTGAAAACATACACATATTGCCGAACTTAAAAGCGAAAAATCACAAGGGTAATTGACCGAGTTTGAGATTGTATCTACCTCGGCTATTACCACGAAGCATTTATCTACAGGGTGTGTTAATTACTATTCAGAATGTTCAGACAATCTTTCTGATATTTGTTTGTTTTAGCTTGCTGCTGATGCTGAGAATAAGGATAATGAAGCGGAACAAACGAGACAACATGGAAAACGTGTGAGATATGGAGAAATAGTTCAGGTAGGGCAATTAATCATAACTGACAGTAGGTCTCGTGAACATAAGCACACACTTACATGGTGTACACTGTCTTTTTCTCAAACGAGATAACGTGTAAGATAGTAAGGCAGTGTAATAAATCATTTCTGTCAAAAGTCTACTGACACCCAAGTCTTATGGACATAAGGACACAAAATATATACCCTATCTTTTTTCTCTGCTGGAAGCAAAGTCTTAAAAACACGGGCACACACATGTACTATCTTTTTCCTATTTATAGTAAAGTCTTCGGAACGCAAGCATACCTTATATTCTTTCTCCACCTACAGTACATTTTAGGAACACACGCACGGACAAACGGAACAATATACACACACGAGAAAGTTTTTTCGTGACACACGCACTCTCCTCTCTCCTCTCTCTCTCTCTCTCTCTCTCACACACACACACACACACACACACATATTTTTGTTCATTGTCTTTTGCGTTCGTCAATTATATGGTTACATATCATAGATAGCTTGTAGTAATGTTTGTAAGGGTCATTTCGTTTATTCATATCTTAAACATTTTTACTTGAAAATTTGTTCACTTTCCATTTTCACATCAGATAGAGAAAACTTTACATTTAATATATACAAGTGTTAATTATTATTTTCTTCCTTTTGTTTTACCTACCACTAGCTAAAACATCTTTTTACTGACAAGTTCTTTTTCTTTACATGTTCACATATAGATAGAGGGAGCTTGACATTCAATATATGTAGATGAGTTTGTAATTATTTCTTTCTCTTGTTTTATTTACATCTAGCTGAAGCATCTATTTACTGGAAAGTTTGTTCATATGAGCACAACACAAACAAGCCAGAAAGACAAGAATAACATGAAGGTAAAGGTTTATTTGAATGTAATAATTAGGGTGAAACCAGGGTTAATTAGCATAACCACAATGATACGGCATTATTTTTCACAATGATTTCTGAACCAACGGTTTCTTTTACCTAAATTTAGGCGATTTTGGCAATCTCTTTTGGAACTATGAGTCAACGTTTTTTATACATCTAAATAAAAATGTTATAAGCCTAAAGTGATCTACGAAATTACGCTGTTAATTCCTGATTAGCTTAAACGTTAATAGAATTATTAAGATTTCAAATTTGATGGACTGAAGTTAAGGAGAATTTTAGTTTAGGAATGATTGTGAAACCTCGCATTAGCAATATGTATATGGTAATCATTTCAACAAATAGGAAGTGTTCAGATTCGCAGATAATACATAAACAACGCATGTTTCCAATATTGGAGACGAAATGGATACCTGTTTTCCCCGGTATACATAAATGCACTGGTCCATATCAAAAGTCAAACAGGTCAGTGATATTTGCCTACATTTATATCTGGTTTGAAAAGAAGCTATTACGAAACATTATTTCCCAATTACTCATAGTAAACGTGTATGTTTTCTATTTTAAGTAAATGTTTCCTCGCTTGTGTTATTGTTTTGCATATTTTATGTTTTGCTGATATGGCTTATTGCAATATGAGAGGTCACTGTGGTTTTAATGTTTTGTCTCGTGAATGATAATTTTAAGTAGGGATACGGTTAATTCTTTATCAAATATTGAAAAGCAATTTTACATTCTGTTTGCAATTGTCAAAGCCACGGTCTGTTAAGTTACATTTGTTATAGGTTGTTCAGTACAGATTTGTCGAAAATTAAATTTAACACTTTGCTGACGAATTAGTGGCGAATCGGTACATCTTTTCGCCTCTCTTTAGGCAAATGTCGACAGTTTTTTAGCACCCACTATCTGTCTTTTGGGAGGTTTTTTTTACCAATGACGTTCCATAAGTCCGCGATGCAGCAACCGAGTTTTGACTTCTTTTCGATATCTGTTTATTATACTTTTGATAGATCTTCTGTTGCTGTTGTAACTGTTTAAGAAGTAATAACACTTCAAATCTAACAATTGTGGTTAAAGGTGTTTAACCAACACAGAAAACAAGTACTTGAGTGCAAAAATACCATCACAAATGGTATAACTGGAATAGATAAAACAAGAATATGATATTGTTTACACACATTTTATATGTGGCGATAAGTGTAAATAGTAAAAGGGTATGCGGTAGGGTTTTTTTCATAATGACATTCACATGTTCTAAATAAAAGAAAAAGAACAGGAAACAAATCTCTAAATTGGAACTATATGATAGTGTTTTAATGTGTTTTCACTAACGTGCCTTTAATGTTAAAATCACCTGATTGCTGACGCAAGTGTAATTAAAAATAATAGATATTTATATATTAAAATGCCCGACATGTACCATAGAAGTGATCATTTGAGGGATATTAATATGGCTTAATTATCATAATTCTGGTATCTTATTATCACGATATAATGTTTTGATGAAAATGTCGGTAAAAGTGGAGGCTGGTAGAAACAGAGCTGTTTGAGCCTTCATTACAAATTACAGGCTCTAATTGAAACAGATCACAATCTGTACTTAAAGTAATAGATACAAAAATATGTACTGTAAAAGTGAACATATGGGGATATTAACATGCTTTTATTGTCATAATGCTGGTATTTTTTATTTCATGTTTTGGTGAAAATACGGGAAACAGTATGTAACACAAGAAACAAGCTGTTTGAAGCTTAATTACAAATTGCATGCTCTAATTGAAACAAATCATAAGTCTGTAATTAAAACACTCGTAAAGACAATCCAATCGCTCCTTACTTATAATATTCCGAATGTGTATAGCGTCTGCATTTGAAGTCACGATCTAGATATTTCTTACTTAAACAGAATGCGTATAATAATAAGTGTCCTTTGTTAGTGATTGCTAAATATATTTCTATCAGATTCATAAACTTAAGGTAAAGCATTGCAACGTAAAATGTGCGGTACAAAATACTATATTTTTACATTTATGATTTATGATTGTACCATCCTCTATTTGAGACCAAATGAAGTTGTATTTCCTAATGTGACGTCACTCATCTCTTGCTTACACCTATAGCCGTGTCGTCATTAATTGGCTGTTTCAGCAATTGGAATCGCATGTCTTACACGACAGTGTTTTAAATTTATTTCAAGATTCAAAAACAAAAAAAAAAAGATTTTCAAAAATTGCGAAATGTAAATATAACCATTGAAATATCTAGAAATGGCGTTTATAGTAATATAACTTCCATTTCCATTGCCGTATAAAGCGCGCGTTATTCAGTTTGCTTTGCAAGGGAATGGATCTATAGCACTATAAACGCCATTTCTAGACAGATTAATGGTTAAATACACAGCTGTACATGCATATACAAAACCTTCTGGAAATTATTATTGTTTAACTAGTTTTTAAGGTTTCTGCTTTCCTTTTGGAATTGTAATTTGGTCTGAAGTTTTATGTTTGCTAATAATTTTATGTTTTCACTATGTTTTGTTGTGTATACATTGTAGGTTTCACTACATGAATACAACGCCAAGAATGCACAGTTTAGAATTTTACCTCGATACAAAGTCAAGTCAGAAGGGGAAATTGTAAGTACAAAACAATTACAAACCTCCAAAATTGTTTGACCAAAATCATAAAACTTATGACATACATTTTTATTATAAGAAGATAAGAAGATGTGTCAAGTACACACTTATAGTAGTCATTATTTGACCTTTAACGATCATGAAAATTATTTCTTCGTACATTTGTAGTTAGACTTGCAAGTTTTTTTTCAGCCGTTAGTAAATAATGCCAACTTCATTTGAACCAAATTATGTAAGATGCTTCAATATCTGGGTACGAAGTAACAGATTAAACAACCCTTCAAGTCCCTTTTATTATTTTTATTGTTAACATGTTTTATACTGCCTTTGTTTTTCTTTTTAAATGAATGCGCTTTTTGGTTTGCACATTGACAGACAGGCCACATAGACGTTTAACTCCGACAATCACCATTGATGTGTTATCTATCTCTGTTTGTAGGTCCAGCTGTTTGATCAGATAGTATTTGAGAGTGTCAAATCACATGGACATTATTTTCACGCTAGTGAACCATTTGAGATCGATCATTTTTCAAATGGGTAAGTATGAAAACTCACTGGTAACATTTTTAAGAAAGGAAACATAATATGCATGCAGTTGTAGCATCAGGTGAGGGGGAAGGGTGAAGTAGATTGGAGTAATTGCGTTCTATGTTCCAGTCAAGATTCTGTAACTAATATCGAGACGGTTCGTTCTGGGAAAGCGAATTGGTCGGAGAAAACCTTTGACCGATCTTCAGCTAATAACTGCCAAACTTTCTAACCATAGGATCTGTCCGAACCGGATTTAAATCAAGGCGACGAGAAGCACTGTGGTCCATAAGCGCACAATTCTGATCACTCCGTCTTAAAGGCCTCTAGATTGGAATAAAGAGAAATAAAACCCAACAAGGACTATAGAATTTCAGTGCCGGACTTGAATCGCATTTCATAATCTGTATATTTAAAAAAATTAAATCGAGGTTTTTGTTGTTTTGTATACTTCGTTGGTTCGGTAATAGCCAGCGGCAACTTTTTACTTGTATATTTTTGCATTTTTTGTTTTAATTGATATTATCTTTATAGTGTATTTTGACAAAGCCTGTCACTGAATTTTACATTTTATATGACTATGTATTATATTTTAGAGCTGAACTAAACTTAGGAGTAGAACGGTCAACATTTACGTTAATAGGAAGTTACAGAGAGTTACAAGACCAGGATAGATTTGTCAGGGT
This sequence comes from Anadara kagoshimensis, assembly GCA_021292105.1. Taxonomy (NCBI): domain Eukaryota; kingdom Metazoa; phylum Mollusca; class Bivalvia; order Arcoida; family Arcidae; genus Anadara; species Anadara kagoshimensis. The sequence continues at coordinate 31,277,164 of CM037875.1, read as the reverse complement.
AAGGTGTAACTAAACATAAATATATCGGCCCTTGTCCAAATCACAGTTTCAAACGCAAAGTAAAAATGAAGTGAAACATGACAAGATATGTTAAGCAGGGTGCTTTTGAAGAATAAGCACCCCCTGTCTAGCTAGCTTCACATCAAATGAGAACGGAAATAACATGGGACTTTAGGACGTCAAATATATCCAGGATAATGATATAATGCTTACCAACAACATTGTGATAGTGACCATATGACCAATGGGGATTGTCGCTGTACCACGTGGTCAATACCTCTTAACGTTTGTGCGGAACATTTTGGAAAACGTCAACGTCACAATTTCCCGGAATAACATCGTTTTTACGGGAAAACGTCATTGTGCGATTCTATGTCCATTAGAAACAAGCGTTTCGCAGACACGTTAGAAGGTATCACGTGGTAAAGCGGAAAACCCCATTCTAATCTAAAAAATATATCATAGTTTATTAAAACATTAGTGTCACACCTTATTCAATGACCGTCTCTATCTATAATACAATTATTTTTCTCCAAACAGTTTTCAGTTTCAAATCAATGTTACAAAAATTGTGCGATTTACTTGTATCTCAAAATAAAAACCTAGAACAGTAGTGTATTGGTATGTTTTTTTTTTTGTTATAGGGTGGTTCTGTTATACGCCTCTTTCACAAAGAATTGGAGGCATATTTAGTCGCTGAAGGACTGTTTGATGACTGTGTCACAGAGGATGGTATGTACTGCATTAATAATAACGTATTTCCTTGATGGATTTTAAGGATGTGGTCTGCTAATGTAGCAGTCTCTTTTGGATATAATTTTCGAAATATATAGGACTATTAAGACATAATTTATGCAATTCGATCTATATTATTATTATTTATATTTGCAAGGAACAAAAGGCATATTATTAAAGGAAAACCGAATGACCTCAATCGACATGTACCCAAGTGTTCGAAGTGATAGCGCCAAACATTCTCAAACTTCGGAGAATCTCGCATTAGCCAAGAAATGTATACATTCTTTTCTTTATGGGCTTACTTATGAAAACTTTGTACTGCCAAAGACATTGATATCTTTTAAGCCCTACCTTGTCTGTTTTGACACACTCGTTCTTAGACTGTTAATTAGTACTATTATTACCTTTGTACACTATAGACCTGTCGGAAAACTTTAACACGTAACTAACAAAAATAAGTTAACTCTGGGTTGCTATGTATTCGAAAGATGGATCTTTGTTGGCAAAAATGCTTAGAGATAGATAATGACATACAAAAGACTGTAGTGATATATTTTAGTTCACAAGGATCTGAGATGAACTACCTATTCGGCACTACTTCGTTAGCTTAGTGTTAAGCTCTCGACAGGCCTGTACTGTATTATATAGTAGTTATGACTTGTATTAAGGTTCTTCCTCTAAGACTAAGTACTAATTAACCATCATAATTGTCCAGTAAGTGTATTTGTACCTGAGTTGTTTGTTTGTTCTTAGTTCATTTCAGAATACGAGTTATTGACCAACATCGTCCAAAGTCTTTATCGCCATCCACATCTGGCATTACTTACTGGCAAATAGAAGCAGAACATAGCATTCTTGATGGTAAGAAACAAATATATACTATATCCAAACACAACACTCTAAGGTCAATTGGCATATTTTTCCTGCACGCACCTTGTTTAAGGTCAGTTTGACACCAAGTGTGTTTATTTTTGAAAAACATAATTGTTTTAGTATGAGGTCATTTACTTGGTCAAGGATCCAGGTAAGTGCCTAACAAGCGGTTTTGGAATATTTTTACTTTTTGGAAACGCTCAGTTTAAAATATGATTCATAGCGTCCTTGTAATTGCCAACTTAACCAAAAACATAAAAAACTGACAATGAAACAATAGAATAAAGATGAACGAAAATTGAGATCATTCATTTAAAAGTTAAGACTTTAGATCTACTTACAAAATGATATCCTATGCCGTGGTTACATATTATCAACAGTTTGAAAATTCCACAACCCCAAGTTAAGCTAACGTATTTAAAACATGCATATATATTAACAGTTTCAAAGCGTATATATTTGCAACATGCATATGGTCCCGTTTATGATGCACTTCGATTTCTCGTTTTTGTGTGCTGTATATATAAATGTAAATATTTTGTTAACCCCGACTACACATGTAAGTTAACCCAACAAAGACATTTACTATATATTCATAACACGTTATGATTCAAAATAAATCATAATTCCTCTGTCTGGATTGCATTTACATCTTTATGTATACATATCAAAATGTGCATATTATTATATAAATTACTTCGATGTACCTTAAGTAATAACATTGTCTAAGTAACAGTAAACATCAAACAAAACTTATACAGTATAGACCTATCCAAAGTTTAACATTGAACCAATGAAAAGGACCCGAAACTGACCAATGACCGCGATATGGATAGTTAGTGAACGAAAAGCTGTCGATAGAAGCTGCCAGAAAACTGTCGAGATATTTTAACCAGGAAACGAGAAAAGGTGCCGAGGCGACACTATTTCGTCAGCTGAATGTTTAATTTACGACATGCCTGTACTGTACTAGTGTATCAAACGTTGTCTAGATCTACTTATGTTGTACGGCATATGTAACATGTTGTAGTTATTGATATAATGTACAGTACAGGCCTGTCGAAAGTTTAACACTTAAGCTAACGAATTGTGCCTAAACAGCAGCATACCACAGCACAACGTTAGTTCTACCTCGATAAATTTCTGGCAGCTGCTTTGTATCTTTTCGCTTTCCGACCATCAGCTATTCATATAGCATTCTTATTCCCTTTGTTAGCTCAAATGTAAACAGTCGGTATATTTGTCTTGTATACCAGATTACAAAATGTTACAACTCATCACTATGATGGTTCTACTTTCTTTATATATGTAAACTGTGACTGATTTGAAGATAATTAACTTTTCGGCTATGTACTATTCATATAGCATATTCTAACTCCCTTTGTTAGCTCGGATGTAAACTTTCGTTGGGGTTTGTACTGTATACCACATTACTAAATGTTAAACTCACTATGATGTTCTACGTTCTTTATATATGTAAACTGTGACTGATTTGAATATAATTAAATTAAGAATTAAATTAACATTAACGTTGTATACACCATGTGTAACCTGTTGTTATATATTTACAGCATAGAAAAAAGTTTTACAACTCACCATGATTTTCTGAAAACTCGTTCTATTTTCCAAGATCATAGTAAATATTTCTCTGTTCTCCCCCATGAAACTGATTATTAATTTGTTAACTCAATTAACATGTATGCTGCACAACTGTTAAAATACAAAGCCTTTGTAAAATAGTAACCAAAGAACTTAATCTATATTAATTGATTTATAACATAAAGCAATACCAATGATTAAAACACCCGTTTTATAATGGAACACACAAGTATTCTGGAAATGCACTTTCGAAAAGTTTGAAATATCGAGAAAACCATTTAGTATTTGATAGACTTTCAACTACAAAATGTATAAAAAGTCCCCACCATAATGCACTTGCACCAATCTTAGTCATCTTGAATTATCGATATAAAGATGGAACAACTTTCTTTACTCAATGACTTTTTTAACTCTAATATCAGAATCTGGCAATGATAAACGCATTTTCCTGATTTTTCTGATAAAAAGATTTCAACAACAAGCATTTCGGTCCATGTGTAAACAGTTATTGATAATAACAGAAGCAAGGTAAAATCTCATGGTGCCCCGAAAGGATAAATACTTCCTGTTTGGGAAAGTAAATTGTATGAAAATTGTCAATAGAACGCAGTCATTTTGTGTTTTCTTAATATTCCAGTTTATGGTTACATTGACCGTGATGTATAGCACCGTCAGTCATTAAAATGTCTCGAATGACGTATTTCTCGCTTTAAACATAACATCTTACAGTATTTAACTCATCATATTTAAATTATATTTTTTTCAGGTGATATATTACGATGGGAGCAGCAGGTGCGATTACGTCATATGCTTACCCGACAGTATCTATGTATCGATTCAAAGATGGACGTATCTTTAGTGGTAGACCCTAGCGATCCAAGAACGGTCTTCAGACTTCATTCTGTCTTGAAGGTAAAATGTTTGGGATTGATTTGCATGTTTGTTTCCTATTTTAGCCCCGAGGATATCACAAACTCAGTAGGCAATAATTTCGTATTATTGTCAGAAATATACTATAATTGTCTAAATTTCCTGTAAGTTAAATTTTGAATTTTCTCAAAAACTAAGGTATGCTCCCTCATGCAAAGTATTTTCTTAGCTTTATTTGGTAAAATATATTTTGGTCCTTTTGGTACCTTTTCAACATCTTCCAAAATAATTTTGGTTTCATAATTTTGGTCCAAGCACTACTGATGAGGAATTGTATTCCAAAACGGCCGTCTAGTGCTGTAAAAAAACCTGGTATAATATGTAATTAACATATGTCTTACTTGTGTATTCTCTTATCCCTTATCCAATACACAGTAATCAATCGAGATAAGTGGTTTAAAGCCGTTCAAAGCTATATAGTATCAGAGTATTTTCCCCGCCGATAAAGGTTAATTTGTTTTATTGTTCACGCCATATACCGAGTTTCTTTGCCATACCCTTATTTGTTTGTTTGGTTTGGAACGGAGTGAGATAAATATGTTCGCAATGTAAACATTTGGTGTCATGGGACTGTTTTAGAATAATTTTCAATATATGTGCAATCTAAAAGAAAAAACAAATTATTAAAGATACATTTAGATAAACAGTTGATAACTGTAAGGTCGTTCTAGATTTATTTGCACGGGTAGGTTTAAACCACCTAAAACGGTATTAAAACAATTGATAGTTGTAAAAAATCACGCCATCCTACGCTTCATTTTTTAAATTTAACAAAATATTAGAATAAACTCGTTGTATACATAGTCATTAAATCGTGGACGACCTATACGTACTTGATAATTTAAAATACTACATTAAACTGTGAATAAGGTGATTAAGATTTACTGGTATTATAACGATTGCAGACTACTAACATGTTTGATGTGACGTGAAACTAAAATAGGTTTGTGTAGACATATAATAATATTATAATATTTAACACAATAACTTACGTTGAGCATAAAAATAGGCAATAGTACATGGTTCTGGAACTAAAAGCATAGAAATATGCTTCCATCACAAAATTTTGATTCCATTAAATTGCCTAATTGTTGTATAAAACCGTAAGAATTACAGACTTGTGATAAAATAGTTGAAAAGAATTGGAGATTTTATGCTTAAAGGATTATGTATTTTTATTTACTGGCGGAAACGTGCAATGATTGTATAAAAAAATAAAAGAATAAAAGACTTACTGACAAATACAATGATTTGCTTCAAGAATTTAATTCATTAATTTAATTTTGGCGAAAATATATCGCTGTTATCGGATCGGGTCGATGACCGTGAGTTAAAAAATAAAAAAAACATGTAAATGTAAATTTTAAAAAAAACTGAATAATACAATGATTGGCTTGACAATTCCAGATCAATGATTTAATTTTGGCGAAAATATATCGGGTCGATGACCGTGAAATTTAGAAACAAAACACATTAGATGTAAGATTAAATGTGAACAGTTATTTAACGCTTTTCTATGGATCCTATAAGAAGAATCCAAATCAGTGATTTTTTGGGTAAAAATATTATAGCCCTTAAAGGGTCGACGTCCGTGAGTTTAAAAAGAAACAAAACACATTTAATGTAAAAATAAAAGGCAGACAGAAACATACAATGATTTGCGTCATCGGGTTTGAATTTAAAAAACAAAACATATTAAGTGTGAATTTAACGCTATCACATGGATTCTGTAACCGATTTTGTTCTAATTTTCATAAGAAGTGAATTGGAATAATCTACAAAATGTAATCGATGACAACAAATTTACAGGCTTTTGATTCTGGATATGGTTTTTAATTAAATTTACAATTAATTTAGAAATCTCAATTCCATCGATAAAGTGCTCTATAATCAAATGTTATTGATCAAAGTGATATGTTTAATTGCTATTGCATCAGTAGTCACAAAGATTTAAAAAATTAAAAGAGCGTGGTATAAATAAACTTGTTGTTCCATAAAATCAGCGTGGTATTGAGTTTTACTACACAGCAAAATAGAATCTATTGATTAAAAGCGAAGCAAATACATTTTTTGGTATAGAGTACGGACATGTCGAAAGTTCAACAATGGGCAAACAAAAAGGATCTAAAGCTTGACTGTTGGTTGTCAAGGTATGAATATCCAGATCTAGTGACCAATAAGCTGTCTAGAAATAGATAGCAGCTGCCGAGTTACAAAATTAATGTAGCAGTAACAATGGCAAGAGACGGACTGCCGATTCGGCAGTAATTCGTTAGCTTAATGTTGAACTTTCGACATGCCTGTTTTGTACAAACGTCATATTATTCCACGTATTTTGGAATAAACAGAACATTTCATTTTTTATTTGCATCATGCTATTAGATTGATTTCTACCATAAAAATGACTCCTTTACAGAATACTGTGAATCGAAATTTATTTTGTCAATGCATTTTGCGAGAAAAAATATTTCAAGTTATTCGCGCATTTTTATTTTGGCGTAGTTTGTCAATGAAAATGCAAGTACGTGTAAATTATATCAAAATTAAGTATTCGCGAAAAGCCTCATTATCGCGTGCTGCTACTCTCGTGAATTTGCACGAAAATAAAACGGACGCGAAAACAGCAGGACTTGCTGTACATTGCAAACTATGATAACAATTTCTACAACTCTATTAACATCTCTGAACAATTCCTAAAAAAGAATGTTTTTATATCGATTTTCGTAATTACCATGGCCATTTTTGATGATAAATTTAACCTGTGAATAACTTTATTATTTCAGGAGAGAGATGAGATTCAGTTTGAGAGCTATGCTAGAATAGAACATATGCTGACTGGTTGTTGGTTACATGCACTCAAAGGTAACTAATTGTCTTTCTGAAAAAAATAAGAGGGATGATGCGGGCCCACTAATTGTACTATAACTTGCACCACCTGCCAGACATTTACTCTAATGCCCGCCTAAAACTGGGAATTGTATATAACCAAATATTCTCTTTCCTTGTTGTTTTGCCTTATTTTGTCTTGTTTGACTGTTTCTACCATTTACTTATATAATGTCGTGTTCTTTGTTGCGAACATGTTTTTCATTAACGTTTAGAACATTGATTTACTTGTTATATGCCTTATATTTATAATTACGTAAAACGCCGATTCAAGAATTTACTACGAATAACAAAAATGACATTTTTAGAAACTAAAGAGACTAACGTTTTGAAAGTAATAAATGTATTTCTTTTTCCGTATCTTTCGCACGGACAAACGTTTTTAACTCTCAAAATGGCAACATTAAATAAAATTCATTTTCTGTTTGTGATCAAAAGTTTAAATCAATTGTAAAATTTAATTTTTCAGATGAAGACTATGAGAGACGTGTATGTGATGATGAGGTCAGTGAGAAAACAATGTATGGTTTACGGTGGGACAGTGCAGGAGTGCGGAAGGTATGCGTTTTATTCTGCTTTCATATACAATTTATACATTAATATGAACATCAAATAGCTTAAGTGCGTTGTACTGGCCTTTGGTATTTCTCATTAAATCATACTATGTTCCTACCACAAAAGCAAAGTTAAAACAACGTACACGCGTGAACTTCTACAAGGGAAGTGAGACCGGATGCTACGGAAGGGCAAGTATCCTTTGTCTAGCTAGCTACATAAGCTACGCTATAGAGGATATACATGTATTATAATATGATGAATGTTTTTTGTTTTAGGTATCAGCTAGTAGTGAGAGTATGTATGATGATGCCTACACCATACAGTCTGTGTACAAATCAAGTGTTAGTAACTTTAATTATGTGGCTGGTATGGTTCCATTCCTGTTTAATCTTATACAAGACGTAAGTATCTTCGGTGTTCCTTAAAACCCAGTTTCCTTATCCACAGCAAGCACATACAGTACAGACCTGTCGAAAGTTTAACATTAATCTAACGAAGAATCGAAGCTCGGTTGCCGGGTGGACGAGATATAGACAACTAGTTTCCGAAAAGATGAAATAAGATGTCGATTTTGCCCTAATTCATTAGCTTCGTGTTAAACTTTCGACAGGTGTGTAGCGTAGGTAAAATGTACGTAGGATCGAAAGAGTTAATGCATTTGTATTTCGGTCAGATTCTTTGATGGTGATTTTCTAGATGAACAGAGCTACTTTGTACCGTCTCTTTGTATGACTTGATTTTCATTTGACAATTATATTAAAATGAACTGATATTAAACAAATTTAAAAGTTAATTTTATTACTCTTTTGTTAAAAATATTATCTAAAATCCCCAGCAAGCTGAAATCTACAATTAAGTACCTACAGTTTCGTTTTCCCTATGTTAAATATTGTACAAACAGATAGTTATTAACCTAAATTTAAATAATTTATTTATTATTTAACTTATTTATTTATATTTTTATGACGTATATGTATATTGCAGCTTCAGTTAGAGCCTCAACTCAACGCCAGGAAAACACATGGTATCATTACGGTAATTGCAATTATTGAATACTTTAACCACACAACTCGACATGACCTCCAGTGCTTGTTCCAGAGGTTTATATTTCGTAGTTAAGATAATCATTTGTCTTTTCTTGTCTTGTTTGTTTATCTGGTTCTTTCATTTACTTGTATTGTTTGATGCTAAGTATGTTTCTCATACAAATTCTACTTTTTACTTTGCTACATATAATGTCTTTATAAATCGGAATCTCTAGAGCTGTAAAAATAAAAAAGGGTCAGATAATAAAGCATAAAGTATAAAGGATAAAGGTTTGCAAACATACCACTGTTTGTTGGAACCCGTACCAATTAATTGCATTTCATGCATTAAGGACATTCTGCTGGTACTAGCACATTATGACAAAATGGTTTATCCGATTGCAGCTGATCAATATTTCAGCTTTTGACCGAAATGAATCGATAAATTTCCATCAGTTCCCATTTTAAACAACCAATACAAAGACTTTTTACATTTGCATTCATTCTAAAGCGATAGTCATTATGTATGTGTTTGATATTTACACTTTATGTTGATTTCAGGCTCTCAAAGAAATTAAGACATTTATGTTACCTCTTGGTCAACCGGATAAAGACAGACAGAAGTTAATGAGGAACTTGAGGGTAAGAATTATGAGTTTTGTTACCTGAACAACGTTTAATTGCTTAATGTCCAGGACATTTTTGTGACAAATTGCAAAATTAAAGTCAAATTGGGAGCATTCCACAGTTGGTTTGTTGATATTTCAATTAAAATAAGTGCGTTTCAAAACATAAGTCGTTCTTCAACAGCATACTGCTCAGTATTTCATACCACACGTTTAAGCATGGCACGTAAAAACAAAAACAAATTAGCAAATTAATGTTCATAATGGCGGTGTTGTTCACATGATCTTTTGTACGGGTCGAAACACTTGACAACAACCTGATTCGAATCCTTTTTGGATAGATCTTTATTTTTGCAAGTTTGTAAGTTTGTTTCTGCGAGATAAGTAGTTTTCCAGGGCATTTTCTCCATTATCCAAGAGCTGACAACCTCAATATTAACCAGGGCATTAAAAGAATCATACCCCACACCGCTTAACATTAAATAGCAGTGGTGAATGACTAACCATTAATTTTTATTATTCAGGTTATAGATCTCCTAGTCAACTTGCTACAGTGTCCTCTACGAGATGGAGAAGAGGAGTCGTATATGATCCGTATATTTAAGGAAGCCTATGATGTCTTACATGCCTACATGATTGGTAAAAGTAGGAAAAACGCATTGTATTTTGCCAAATATATCGAATTCTTCCAGACTCAGTTTACACAAAAGGTAAAGATTGTCAAGAAACATTTTTTATAATATCAGTAATCTACGATTTAATTTCAGAATATCTGTTAATGTGTAATAGAACATGAAAGGCTGTTCCCCTATATATGTAACGGTAGTTCTTTTGAGACAGTTTGAAACCTTATATGTTACTTTTATAATATAGTTTATAGATTTTGACCACTCATATGTAATAAATCATCGTCTCATTTCTCTCATATAGTATCTAATAATTGATGCCATTTGCATAAATACATTACTTACACCGATATTTCTGTAAATGGACACAATGAACTCTTAAAAAGCATGTGTAGAAACAATAAGTGCCAAATTGATGACAGAGTTTGAACGATTTATAACAAAACAAATACATACCAGCCCATGTCAAAACCACAGAAAAACTTCAAATACGCAAATTTAGTTAAACATGTGAATTTTTACTAGGAAGGTGAGACCGGGTGCTCTGGTAGAAGTTAGGAACTTAGCAAATTTATTACGTTTTCAGGATATATCGAATCATTTTCGTCTTTTATATGCTTATAAGATGCTACTGAAATACACTACATAATGATACAAAGTATTTTAATTTCGTACATCAGGGTGGCATTGGATTAAACGTTGCTCAGATGATAGTGGAACTTATCAGAGACAAACGTAAAATAGTGGATCGTATTACAAAGAGACAGATAGAGACATTTATACAGCTGTTACGAGACAATCCAGTATGTATTAGTAGCTACATTTATAACATTGTTTTTCGTTCTCAAAATATTGATTTAAAGTATTATTAGTTCTGAATATTCCCACCCAAAATCATAGCTTGTTGCAAACTATGGTGATTGGTTAGGGCCAAAATTAAAATTTCACTTCTTTGCAGAGGGACAAACGAAAAGGAAAATTCTCAATTCAAGAAGTTTATTATCATTAAACATATACGCCATATATAAGGAAAATAATAGAAAACGAAGTTGTTAAGGCACTAACAGAAATTTGCTTATGGCCTTATTCAAGCCGAAACAATAGGGCGATCATGCATATGCGACAGTAATGATAATTTTTACTTTATCAAATATGTGATTTTTCTGATTAAGTATAATCCTTACCGGATATCAAAAACGCCTTTCAATTGATATGCCTTTAACTTTTAAAGTAAAATATTGCTCTTTATTGAACTGTCTTCTTAATTAAATTGTATATTTTTGTTTAAGAACTACAGATTTTTAGACTTACTTCAAGTACTGTGTGTTTGTGATGGTGTGGCCATACCTAACAACCAAAGCTTCATAGTAGAGCAATGGCTCCGCAAATATAGGGTAAGACAAATCAGTTCTTCAAGTTCGAAAGAAATGTAAAAAAATGAACCATTTCCATAATTCGATACGCTCATTTTAAACTGTATGTAAATACTGTCTTCAGATCTTGTGAAGACTTACACATACGAATGTATGTATTTTTCTATGTATAGAATTATGTACAATATCAGGATAAGTTAATTTCGTTAATGTGATTGCTCTGCTAATTAAAGATCAAGGCAAAACAAGGATTTATTAGAAACTGCCTTTTGATTATTGTAATAAGATCTTGTGAAGGCAAACAAATAAGCATGATGCTATATCACATATATTTCTTGTTTTATGCTCTTATTTTGATGGTATTAATAGTCTTTATCTTAATAATAAAACTTGCGTTCAAGTTCAATGTCAGGATTTATCATTTTTATTGAATAATCTACATTTGGATTTTATTTCTCTTAGGATAGCGTTTATCTGATGGACAGAGGGCAGAACATCAATAAAAGACCAAACATAGTATATGTTTCGACAGATAATGCTCAGAATTGGATCCCATTACACTTATTTGTCGATGTAAGTAAATGAGTAGATATAATATATGCTGCCATTTCTGTATTTCTGTACACAACCCCCATTTGTTGGTAAATTAAACGCATATTAATTTGTGGCTATAGTTACCTGATTTTATTTCCTTCTAATTATTGCTTTGTGAGTTATAGTATTTATGATATAGTTCAGAGTGCGAAAATAAAGTGTTGAAATGTTTATAGGACCTGAACTGTTTGTTAATTCAGATATTAGTTTTGTTCGTTGTTTGTCTAAATTTGCTGCAAGTTAAAAGTATACTCCCTCATGCAAAGTATTTCCGTAGCTTAATTTATAAAATATATTTTGGATCTTTGGTAATCCTTTCAACATCTTGAAAACAATTTTGGTGTCATAGCTTTGGTTTAAGCACTGTATTCCGGAATGGCTGTCTAGTGCTGAAAAATTAAAACTTGTTGACAACTTTGCCAAATTTTCAAATAAGTTTATTATGCAAATAAAGCATTTAAGTCGGCAAGTATTTATCTTCAATTTAATGAAAGATAATAGACTGCATTGCTTCGTCTTGTTTATTGCGTGATGTCAACATCAAAGTTAAAAATAGGAAATGCAATGTTACATTTGAAACTTATCTTAAAGTAACACTTTTAGAGGAAACTGGATCTTCATTATCCAAATTCAGCGGAACGTTCTCAAAATAGATTTACTTACTCTATCAGAATAGTTCCTATTTACATAAACGCCTTCAAGTATCTATCTTTGGTTGTGTTTTAATCAAACGATCTTGTTTTTCCGAATTGTTATTTTTGTTCATTAACTGTATTTACAGCTTATTTTTTCTTTTATATTTTTAAATCAAACTATCTTGTTCTTTTTTTGAATTGTTATTTTTGTTTTTGGTTTCTTTATAATTGAACTGGTCATGTTTTCTGAATTGTTATTTTTGCATCTTAATTAGTTTCTTTATTATTGAAATATCGTGTTTTCTAATTTGTTATTTTTGTTGTTGAATTTGTTTACTAGCTTATTTATTCTTGTCATTCTTTTGTTTAGCCTGAAGCTCCAGAATTTGATGAAGAGAAGTACAACTTCCTTATCCACCAATTAGAGCTCTTCAAAGTGTTGTGTTTTGTAAGTGTGTTTTGTTTATAAACAAGTTTACAAATATAGAAAAATTGTATTGTCTGGGTCTGTTCCGTAATCTGAATTATTTAAAAACAGATTGGAGTAATTATGAATTCGACAAGTGTCCTGCCTGATAGGTAAAAAAAAGTTTTCTAATTAACGGTATCAAAATATATGTATCCTGTGTCTTAAATCTGGTTTGACATATGATTGGTTGTTTTGGCTGTTGTCAAGTACATGGCATTTAGCTGCGCAGATATATATTTTAATTTTTTTTATTTTTAGAAACAGATTGCTCAACGATTTAATCACTTAATAAGTGTTTGACGCCTTTCAGAACATTGTTATTCTACATATATTTTTAAAATATTAGAAATTAGATTAAACTGTTTTTAAAAAGAATTAGGTTTGTTTATTTCTTAAAATTAACAGTGGTAAATTGAGTTGAGGTGTCTTGCAAACATTATTGATTTATGAAAGTCCTTAGGTACAGATTTAAGTACCGTTTTGGCTATTTTTAGATTTTCAAAACCAAATACAATTAATTGATTCTTTTTCTGTGCATTTTGTAATTGAGAGAAGTAAACATGTTTACAATTACAATCCAATCATGTAAAACGGTATGTAAAAAAGTTTGTTAACCGTGTTGTCAGATTTCTAACATACGTTTCTTTATTTTATTTTATAAAACAAACCTGGTTTTACTTTTAACATTGAACGTGTTTCCCTTAATCAAGGGTGGAATAAAAATATCGAATTACCATAAGTGTACTGAGAGGTCGTTTTCATTCCGATTTAATTGCAAAGAATTAAACGTCCTTTTGTAAATATTAACAACTTTATATATTTGTTCTGGAAGATGATGCGCCGAAATCACTATGACATACCTGTTACTTATTAAGCATGTTAATATCTAGTCTAATATCATGAAATAATTTAAACAAATATTGTATAATTTATAGGGAAGAAATGACTTTGCAGTCCATGTGATAACACGTGAATTTGGATACCTGACTTGGGAGGATGCTTACCTGTGTTTGACCTCTGACCTACTACCTGACGCAATAAGGGCCAAATACTGTGAACTTATCATAGGTTAGTATTGGCATTGGTGATTCGCCAGAGAGTTTAGCGGCTTAATGACGTTTTACTCAAATCTCTTTATCTTATATCTCTTTTTAGATGTTGACGGTAACTGGAATAACCAAAGATAATTATCCGATGGTTGCTAAGAAAACATACAAACTTGCTAACACTAGATTCTCTCTATATAACACCTGAGCTTAGGCTGCAAAAAGCACCGTGATAAGTCAGGCGGTTCGTTAATCGACCAAAGAGACACAATCCTCAAATATATTTATGTTTTGACACATATTTGTGTGAAATGCTGCTATATTGCTGCACGAGTATGCCATTTTGTTTTAAAAAAGTATCATAAATACCTAAATAATGGAAATATATATAAAAAATGTTCCTTGAAAATTCCTTAGCATTATCTGATCAACGCATCTTGTAATCACTTTTGTAACCGAGTACTTGGGTTGCTTTTCCAAAGTATAAAATTATGACAAACAATAAAAAGAAATAAAAGCAATTGTAAAATATGTATTTTTAAAATTTTATATACATGTATATGTTCTAATATTTGATTTTAGGATTATTTGTGGATGTTGGCAACAATTATTCCGTTTTGGATCATCCCAATATTTGCTTTGTGTACGAGTACGTAGGATCTAAAGATTCTGATCGTGAACAAAACTCCGTTGTAAGTTATATTATAAAAATGCATGTATTAAGTTTTGAATATTTGTAACCATAATTTGTTTCAACACATAATTTCAAACCAACAAAAGTAGAAAGTACGTCTACTCGTCAACTAACTGCATGGAAAGGACATTAAAATATTAATAGAATAAATAACAAACTGTAACAGTGTAAAAATGCAAGATTACATTCAGTGTTAACTGTTTAATGTATTTTTGTAATTATTAGATGTGTGCGTCAGTAGAATTGTAAAGTTTTTTTTTTTTGTTTCTGGAAATTAAAATATAATTTTTGTTGTATTGTTTGATGTATTGTCTGTTATAGTCAATCAGTTTTAATTTTCATAATGGAATTGACTAAAACTAATTTTAGTTGTTTACTAAATATGTCTGACCACTCACTTTGTTGTCATTTAGTATGATCAAATCAATACGAATAGTAATATAAATATATATATTTGTATCTATTTTTACTTATAATCGTTATAAGGGATCACAAGCAGCAAAATGCCCAGATGAGGTATTACTGTAATATTTGCATGGATGTTGTAATAAGCTTTTCAACAATATACAGTTTGCAGACATATAACTATAAAATCATTCAAATTCATTTTATTCTATTATTTGTAAAATACTTGTTTATATTATAACCCATTTATACCAGTAAGGATTTTAAATAAAAATAGTAGGAATTTTTACGCATCTTCATCGCATCCATATCAATGCATTTTGCATGATTTTTTAATACGTATCTATGTCAATTAAGTAATGCTCATGTTGCATTTATTTGAAGAATTGTTTTATGTTCATTTTCACTACCTTACCCAAAATCTGTCTTCTTTTAGGGACTCTATTGGTTTTGTTTGCTGGATTACCTACAGCGATAGTCATTTTGTTAGTTCAGTTATGGCATATATAATATATATCATTCTGGATAATCGTATTTTTAGCTCACCTGAGCCGAAAGGCTCAGATGAGCTATTGCTATCTATCACCGTCCGTCGTCCGTCGTGTGTCGTGCGTCGTGCGTCGTGCGTAAACTTTACATTTTAATCTTCTCCTCCAAAACTACTAAGCCAAATTTGATGAAACTTGGTGATTATTATGCCTGGGTAACAGCCTTTCAAAATTGTGTTCGGGGTTTGACCACGCAAACAATATGGCTGCCGTTACTATAAATAGCCAAAAGACAAAAAAATCTTCTTCTCTGAAACCAAAAGGTGCAGGCAAATTTTAAGTAGATTTTTTGATTTAGGATACCTAGATACACTAAAATTGTGTTTTTCATAAAAATTGGACTAAAAATAGGTTACGCGTTTTTTGCGTAAAATTATGTAATTTTTAAAATGAGACATTTATTGTTATAACTTCAAAATGGCTGAAGATACTTGTATGGAGTTTTCACTGTTGATCTTGTCTTGCGATATTCTTCCGATTGATGTCAAGGTCAAAGGTCAAGGTCATGTCCCAGTTTTTGACCTGTGATAAAAAATGCTATTTTTTAAACATTTCTGGTGATAATGATGTAGGATTTTTGGTTAATTGTAGGTATTGACATGATGATCATTTTGATATATCGATTAAGGTCATGGGTTCAAAGGTCAAGGTCACAGATGTACAAGTTTACCAAAATAGTTAATTATCTGCAAAACTATGAACTTTTTGTATAGGCATGTATATTAGAATATTGTAGGTAATGACCCAATGGTCATTTTGATATATAAATAAAGGTCATGAGTTCAAAGGTCAAGGTCACAGATGTAAACAAGTACTGAAATGATTATTTATCTCAAAAACTATAGACTTTTTGTATAGGCATGTATATAAGAATATTTTAGGTATTATCCTTACGATCATTTTGATATATGAATGAAGGCCATGGGTTCAAAGGTCAAGGTCACAGATGTGAATGAATACCTGAATGGTTAATTATCTTGAAAACTGTTAACTTTTTGTATATGCATGTATATTAGAATATTGTAGGTATTAGCCTTACAACCATTTTTATATATGAATGAAGGTTATGGGTTCAAAGGTCAAGGTCACAGATGTGAACAAGTTCTGAAATGATTATTTATCTAAAAAACTATTAACCTTTTGTATAGGCATGTATATTAGAATATTTAGGTATTATCCTAATGATCATTTTGATATATGAATGAAGGTCATGGGTTTAAAGGTCAAGGTCACAGATGCAAAAGAATATCTAAATGGTTAATTATCTTGAAAACTATTAACTTTTTGTATAGGCATGTATATTAGAATATTGTTGGTACTGGCACAGTGGTCATTTTGATATATGAATGAAGAGCATGAGTTTAAATGTCAAGATCACAGATACAAACAAGTACTGAGATGATTATTTATCTCAAAAACTATAAACTTTTTGTATAGAGATGTATATTAGAATATTGGCCTAATTATCATTTTGATATTTGAATGAAACTCATTGGTTCAAAGGTCACAGGTGAGCGTTAAGGCCCATGGGCCTCTTGTTTTTAAAGTCATTATTGTAGCCCTTTTTAGAATTTTTAATTTTACCCAAAAATTCTTTTGCTTAAAATTGAATATTTGTTTATTTAAACAATTTCAAAAATATTTTATTTTGGAAATCAGCATATTCATTAATAATTATAATTAAAATAATTCATATTTTTCGATGCGCTATTATTGGTACCAATATATCAAACAATTCAAATTCACATGCGAAAAAACGCCACAGAATGTAACAGCAATTTTGTTGGTGTTTATTTATTGGGTGCATATTCTGTCAAAAATGATTAAGCCCTACATTAATTGTCTTTGGCGTTCAACTACATTCCGATACAAGTGACAAAATAGTTTTTTCTTGTCGTAGGTCTCCCTGCTGATATAATGGATTGACTGATCTTCATTTTGTCATTTTAAAATCTACTATAAATGCGTAATATTACCAATCAAACCAGAAGGTTTGACAATCATCTCAAACACCAATTTAATTTGTCTACAGATTTATGCTTGAGTTCACTACGAAACGGTGTATAGTCGCAAAAAGCCGAAAATTGTTGATCCAATGTAAATAAAAACCAACCAAGAATAATGCATACATCTAACATCTATACCATGGGTTGAATAAGAATTGACTGTGCATTTTTAAATTCCAGGTGGTAAAAGACTTGGTGACAATATTCCCAGTATTAAGAGATTGGTTAGCCGAGTTTTTGCATCAAAATTGCCAAATGACATCATCTGAATTTGGGCATAATCTATTAATAGAGCAGGTACTTTTTTTAGTTACTGTTATAAGGAATTGTCGATGACACCTTAAAGTATATATTCAATTTTGAACCTTTAGTAAAAGTAAAGTTTAAAGTTTTAAGAGTGAAAACACACACACACACACACACACACACATACACACACACACATCTCTCTGTATACAATTTTGATTATCGATTCAGTGAAGTCAGTGAAAGTTAAATCAAAGAAAACAATTTTTAAAAATAATTAAAAAATTGCATTAAAAAAAGAAATAACCATCAGGATCCAGTTGTTTAAAACTCAGTAATTAGTTGGTTAGGAACATTTTTTCCTCTTTTGTTTGGCAAAATTTTTATTCATGTTTGAAAGTTAATGAATTTCATTACTATCATCAAGTAAAAGTGATTAATGTTGACGCTATATGTTTTTAAAAAATATTTTTAATTTTAATAACATTTTTTATTTCACTGACCATTTGGTTAACCTACACAAATTAAACTGGTGAAAATCAATGAAAAATTATATTTATTAGTAAACTGTAACAGGTTTTTTGATATGCTTATTCTAAGATGTTTACTTTTGGTTTGCCAATTGTTGTAGGATTTAAAACCTCGATGATTTATCATATTTGTCTATTTCAGGTATTGCGACTGTTGCAATATCTTGTAAAGTTTGGTTACTATAATGACATGGAGGACGTAAAACAGCTTTTAACTCCATTACTGAGTCTATTAGATGGATCACATGATGTTCCGTTTCCGAAAGATAAAGGAAAAGGTAATGTCAAAATGTACAATAAACATTGATCATAAGTCATGGAATATACATTTCACTGTATAACTGTAAACGTACTTATTTTCGCGGTGTACTAATTTTCGCTTATTTGGCGGTCATTTGTTTTGCGTCAAAATTAATAGGGAGCAATAATTATATCACAGTTATTGTGTTACAGTGCAGATTTTAAAAATGCGAAAATTTAAGTACGTGGATATATCTTAATTACCTATACCGAGAAAAATAATAACACACAAAATTTAGTACGTTTACAGTATTGCTTTTAATTAGACATGGTAGGTAAACTGTATTATCTTCCGATTTCATCAAGGAAAGGTCGATGGATTCACTTGTTGATTGAATCGGCTTTTACGTCCCAGACAATAACATTTTACCTATTTTGAAATGTCCTCTTTCAAAGGTAAAGTGGTAGCACTGTTATATTAAAGGGAAAGATAGTTATATTTCAATTTATTATTGAAGTAAGTATGGAGCTTTTCATATGATAATTACCGGAATAACACACAATGGAATAAGGTGTAAGAAGGGTGACATAATAAAAGCGCGGATAGATAATAAAATTCTTATTTTGGAGCACAGTAAAATGTTTTTTGCATTTTTTAATAGTACATTAACCTATCTAATATTGTCTTAATATCACATACTCTTACCAAATCAAAAGCAATCACTATTCCAAAAGCGAAGTTGAATTTTTTTATAACTGACAAGTGGAATGAAACATGTGAATTGAGGCCGGGTTGACCGAAATTTAAAGCCTTAACTTTGGTTTTATATTTGTTAGCATAGTTCAGTAAAATTTGTATCTGTTTTCTCAGAATGCATGTATTTTATGCCGAAATACACAAAATCAACATGCGTATTTGCGTTAAAAAGATTACTTAAATAGTAAAAGTATACCCTTTAATACTGAAATTAGTCAAATGCGGTCGATGACACATTGTGTCATATTGATGAAAAAATAACATGCGTATTTGCGTTAAAAAGATTACTTATATAACAAAAAACCCCTCAAATAAAACATGTGATATTTCAATGATAATTTATTACAGGTTATTCCAAAG
Source organism: Anadara kagoshimensis (assembly GCA_021292105.1). Taxonomy (NCBI): domain Eukaryota; kingdom Metazoa; phylum Mollusca; class Bivalvia; order Arcoida; family Arcidae; genus Anadara; species Anadara kagoshimensis. The sequence continues at coordinate 31,257,400 of CM037875.1, read as the reverse complement.
ATTCACAGAAAGCTGTTACTCAGTACAGAACAACTGGTCGATTTGAACAAAGTCGTGAAAATGAAGCTGTCGTAAATGCAAAATACCAGTAAGTAAAAGTTTTAAAATAATGTAGAATTTATCTTTATCTAAACAATTAAATTCCAACCCAACAGGTTTTGTTTAATATAACATATGTGCCCTCTTAAGACTTATAAACTTATTTAATTATACCTTTTATAACTGAAATTAGTCAAATGCGGTAGAGGACACATTGTGTCATATTAATGACTATATATGATATAGTCAAACAGAGAGACATTGTATATGAAAAGCTTGGAAATTTTGGCTACGATATTCATAATATCCATTTTTGTTACAGAGCCATGGAAGTGTTGGATTTCCTTTTAACGTTCCAAAGAAATCTAAGGCTGAAGGTAGGTAATATACACAAAAACGTAATTTCTGCATGGATGTTTATATCTTTAATATCAAAGTAATTTGATTTTTTATCTGTTATTCATTGAATTTTAAAATTTAATTCATTGGTTAAGATGGTTTAAGACAGCTAAAATTTAGATTGCACCGCTAGCTTTTGTGTTTTGCTTCTTGTTACTTGTTCCTGAACGTAAATGAGCGAAACTTTTCAATTTATTTATATAAACTAAATGGAATTGTTTTGATGTTAGATTATTTATTTTTACTGTTGGTAATATTAAAGAAGATTATAAAAAGGAACAAATTTATTTTTTTTATTCCAGGCTTTTGTCACAAAATTCAAAATATGTGAACAGAACGCCGTACGTCGGAAGCCTGGTGGTGTTATGGAGCCGTTAATGTATGAGACATACAATCCGCATGACCGAGCCAAGTGAGTCTGCCTATAGCGATACAATAGAGTTGGACTTGACATCAATCATTTAATGTTTTAACGAAGCAGGCTGCTTGCAAATCAATTGTTGACTCAGGGATATTGCAAGCATAGGCTTATCAAGGCCCTCAAAAGGTTATGGCCGTCATCACAGTAGTGTTCATAAGTTTGATGGCTCTGTGTCCAGGATTGCCCTGGATATAGTTCCATGTTTCTTTCACACAATTTTGATTACACACGTGGCGGGTTTAGCTACCTAAACAGAAGGCTTCATGCGCACCTGGCCTTCCTATCCTGGTGGAAGTCCACGTGTCTAACCTAACTTGTTAGATCCAATTTTTTTACTTTGCTTCTGGATTGTGATTCGGACATGGATTAGTATGTTTGTTTTTGACTAACAATGCACCGAGGTTATTTTTGTGAAATTTAGACATATAATAGGTTAATTTACAAAACTGTTAATAAATCCTTTGAAAAATAGATAGCTAATTAATTCTTGAACCTTTTTCTAAAGATACGGATTTCAGATTCAGACTTTATCGTTTCATCTTCCCATATTACTGCTGTTTCTTGAAGCTTGAAGCTTTTGTCTTGTCTGACGTTGATTAAACAACGATGTAAAGAAACACCTTAAGATATGTAGGAAGTTTTTTGTTTGCGCATAATACTGCTCAGAATGTGAGAGTATGTGGTGTCTAGTCAATTAATACAGGTAACGAACTCTCCGAATTGTATTGAAAATATTATAGTGTTCATCTACATCGGATATCCCCAAACATACCAGGGATATTGAGTTACTTTGTTTGCATTATTGAACTTGATTCTGGTGTTAGATATTTGTGGAACCTTTTTTCGGTTATTTCTACATCGTATTGAAATATGTCGTATTTTTTATAGGAAAGCTATGAGAAAACAGAAACACATCCTTAAAGAAGTTAAAGAAATGTTCAATTCCTCATCGATATTTGATATAGAGAGCACTACATCAGTGTTAATGGTAAGTTTCTAAATACAATTTTTTTAATTGATTTTGCATTTGTTAAATCATTTGATTTCTTTTTTGCTTCGAAAACAGGTTGCACGAAATCGATTACGACATCAAATTAAATAAAATGATACATGAAATATGACATCGGAAAGTGATATACTACAATGAGTAACACACACACACAAGAAAAAAACAAGGGCAAGAGTATAAAAAAATCTCGTGATTTTTATAAAACAATCTGCATTTTGCAAATCCCAGATTTAATGGCAAAAAGATTAGAAGTGTTGTAGTTTCATTTCTTTCATTCGAAACTAGCTTTCAATTGAAATGTTTGAATGTCAATGAAACAAAACTATGGAACACTTTCGCATTTAATATCGGGCTTAGTGAAAATCTGTCATTTTAAATATTATCACATTTTGATTCATTCACAGGATCTGTCGGACTACAAATATGATAAAATGGTGACAAAATCTTTAGATATATTGAATAAGTTGTATTCTTCACAGAGTGATATGTTCAGGCTAGCAAAGGAAGCGCAGGTGAGTCAACAATATATGATTTTACAAGTATTCATTTTTAGTTTTGTTATTTGTGCAAGAGAAAATGTTTGCATATTTTACAATTTATTCTATAAAACTCTCTTGGTTTATGTTTTAGGCTGTGATACTTTTTAACAGTTTTTTGGCATTTTATACGACCGAAATGCAAGTTGTTCATTCTTACTTTATTTCTTATCATTATTATTTCATTTTACATGTTAAGAAATTAATATGATACGAAACTTTTAAAACTTTATTTTACTTTTTAACAGATTCTTTTAACACATGATTCTGCTCGTGTACATAGAGAAGTCCAGAGGAGCCTTCCGGTGTTACGTCGTCTGGCAAAACAGAAACTTAATGACCAACAAGTGTTACTGATGAGTGAAATACTGGATGAATTGGCTGAGTAAGTTTTACAAATTTTTTAGTTCTGCTTCAGGAATGTTAAATTTGTTTTCGAAGTAAATGTGAAAAAATCAGTTAGGTTATTTTGATAATAGTAGATAGATGATAATTTCGCTGGCTAAGGAATGAACATTATAAAAGTCAATCATGCTCAATTGCCTGAAAAACTCCAATTGATCACATCAGTTAAAACGTAAAACTTATTAATAACAGAAACAGGACAAAAATGGACTAATGTACTATACCGTCTTTAGATTATTCACTCTATGCATATCGATTGTAGGTTTTGTCATCTACCAAAAACACCAGAGGAACCACACTTCATGAACCAGAACATAATGATAAGTCATGGTAAGAACGTTTCAAAAAGTATATAAATTTATTTTGTGAACTTAAATCATCTATGTTGTTTTTTATTAATTATCTCATATATTCTTTATATAACCTATTTAATCAGAGTTAATTTTACAGCACTAAAAGTCTTCACTGAAAGCATATTTTCTATGTTGTTTATTCCTTCTGTTTGCGATTTACAGTTGGCAATAAATGTGTAACAAAAGTATTTTTTAGATTATTAAACAGGGTTCGTACAGACATTTGGACTCCAAGTTTAAGGACTTTTAGGGTCTTTTCAGGGTCTTATTTGCAAATTTAAGGCCTAATCAGAGAGACAATTTTAGCAAAAACATATTGTTGCAAAGGCAATTAAATCAATAAATCAATTACTTACATGTCCATAGTATAAACGACACTTGAAGTGGAGGTTGAAGTTGGGCATTTGGGAGGGCCAGGTACCTTGCTCATTTCAACATAACTTATTAATTAATTAATTTATTTATTTATATCAGTCTATTCGCAACCATTTATTAATATTGAAATACAGACACCCAAATGGCCAAATTCAAGGGCTTTTTAGGGCCTTCGGGATAATTCAAGGGCTTTTTAGGGTCAGACTTGTTTTTAGGGTTTTTTCAGGGCAAACCTCAAAATTTAAGGACTTTTCCAGGCCTGTACGAACCCTGCTAAAGCTTCCTTTCAGTGTTATATTGGCTGTAGATGTAATATGTCAATAATCTAATCTTAAAACTAATACAATGTATTTGTTTTATTTTAGGTACATTGCAAATTGTGCTTGACATTTTATCACAGGAAATAGACGCCAAACTAGTGGTAAGTAATTCTTCTTATTCATCTTTAAAAATAAAGATTTAAGGTACAACATTCACGATAGCTTTAAAACAGGTCATTTTCCGCAACTTCATTATTATTTTAATAATAGTGCGTTTGAAGTCATAACACTACAACATTTTAAGTTTTCGTTTCCTTATTTTTCAAATAGTACTGTACATTGTATAACGTTAGTGTTCAAGAAAACAAATGCTACACATGCATACTAATTTATTTTCAAACCACATCCCGGAATAAACGTAAAAACTTATGTAGTTAATACTTTCACCAGCAAAGTGAGGTAGGGTTCTCTAAGAAAGTAACGTGTCATCCTTCTTTTTAAACATTCAACACTATGCCACTTATGTAGTTAATACTTTCACCAGCAAAGTGAGGTGAGGTGCTATGGAAAAGTAAGGTGTCATCCTTTTTTTAACATTCAACACCTTGCCATTTACCCTATTTTGTAGGAACAACAATATCAGGGTATGACAACGATATTTAAGAAGACTCTATACTTGATGTCTCTACTGACAAGGGAGAACTTAACAGTACAGGAACGTTTGTTTGACCAGTTAGACACTCTTTTATCCGTACAAATAGTGCCTTCAAACTTAGCAATAGCATTACAAGAGGTAGGTCCTATCAATGTTAGTTTATGTATTTGTTTTGTATTTTTCAGTCTAACGCAAGCATACCAGTCTATGTCTTAATCACAATTGCAAAAAAATAAATAAAAAATAAAAAAAATAATAAAATAAAAAAATAAAAAAATTTTGAAAACTTCTAAATAAGTTTAACATGTAAACATTCACCAGGGAAATTGGGAAATTTAAAACGATAAAGAATTGTACAAATAGCATTATATTTGATAATTTGAACATATTTGGAATAAATGATACATTTCTTATCAATATCATAGGTTAAAAATTTTTCAATTGAATCGTGTATACATCACAAATGATGTCCATTGACGTTGAAGTACTTTTACATACTATAAATAAGAACTTTTTCATGTATGTTTTATTTCCACGCAAGAGTAACAAAAGCCAAAAATAAAAAAAAAACTTTACCATTTTATTTTGAAAATTTACTTGAATTTGCACTAACCATTGTAAACGACACAAAAAGTACGTAAATATTTTTAAATGATGATTCTCGAGAAACGGTTGACGCGAAATTTTTCCGAATTAGAGTACCATCTAACGTTTTTATTGCATAAAAGACTTATTTAATGTTTTGATTATTTTATTAATAATTCAATATTAATTTGGACTTTTTGTTTTTTCAGGTCTTTATTGCAAACCAGACGACATGTCTTAAAGTACATTCCAAACAAATTCAGAAAATTGTGATGTTGGCTTCCAGACATCAGAGTGAGGCTCCTGAATTTTTAGAACTGTTAAAAGTCCTTGTCAAAGTTGAAGGTCTTGATTTGACAATTAAAAGAAATCAAGCGTTGGTTATGAAATACATTATGCAGAATTTCAAGAAAGCTGCTTATGTACTAGACCAACCACGTGAAGAAAGGTAATTCAGTGCATGTATAAGACTTAAAATAATATATTAACATATGCTAGGTTCACTTGGAGCGCCTGATGTCATAACCAATTGACTTTCTGATATCCTATGTTTGTCCCAAGACTATATGATCAATTTGCCGGTGTTAACCAAACACAAACATACCAATCCATATCCAATTCCCGATCCAAAAAGCAACGAATAACCTTTGAAAACAAACTTGCCAATTAAGTGTAACACGTATTTCATCAGAAAAAGTGCATCTGGTTGCTTCGGAAAGGTAACCAACTCCTGAAATGACCTCCTTTGATTTGAAGTCAAGCCATGACATGGTTAGCTCCCAGCATATCTGTAAGCTCCCATTCATACATCCGTTTTGTTGGCAGAGACAATTATAAATAGATAGTGCTGGAGCTCATTCTCACTTTTATTTGAATCCAGAGACGCAATCAATTGGCAACTTGTCACTGAGTACTTTTTGCTTTATTTCAAAGCATTAATGCATTTGATAATGGTGGTTTAAGTTTGAACTTGAAAATGACACAATATTAATTGATTTGATATTTAGTGATTTTATTTATAGGGAAAAGATCTTGACTAACAAATCTGAACCAGGGCACCTAGCATATTTTATAAGACTGGTTGACTTGCTTGCTACATGTGCAGAGGTACGTTCTTATTTTTTCTTTTATAACGACGGCAAATATTTAATATTCATATTAGTTGTAGTTAGAATGCGAATTAACAAAGTGCCAATAAGATATTCGTTTACCCTAAAACTTTCGGTTTGCATCTGCATCAATAAAAAGGGGGAACAGTAGCACATTTGAGTCCATTTGTTGTTCCTAATGAACAGTTTTAGTGCATATGGAAAGAGATTTAAATGTTAGGATTGCCTCCCCATATTTGTCAATTGAACAATTATTCATCTGAGGTCTTTTAAAGTTTTCTTTTATTTCATATATTGTATTCTTTATTAAGATTTTGTTTTAATTTCAGGGTGAAAACAAATTTATTGAGTCGCTATGTCAAACCATATTGCCTGTAGAGGAACTATTGTGGATTATGAATCACGAGGATATAGACAGCAATCTGAAGAAACCATTTGTTAAGTTTATGGTATGGGTGTATATGAAGCCTGCTGGGAATCTAGCTGAGAGTGGAGCTGCAGATCTACAACATGACAAGTAATTAAAACTTTACAAATCATACGACTTTGTGTTTGTTTTGGTACACTGCAACGTTAAAAAATTCTGAACAATGTTCCATGTTTACCATAAAAGCGACAAATCATGTAATACAATTTTAAACCTCCAGTACTGTTGCACCTTAATTTAATATGGCATGTACAATAAGGGTGCAAGTAATCAATCTGTTATTTCAAAGACGATTAACACTTTTTGTAAAGAGGAGTTTTTCATAGTACAATGCCTCATATTATATTACAGTCCCGAAGAATACATATCGAGTTAAACTGCATATAGTGGGCTATTTAATCTAAGGTATTGGCGTTAATATTTTGGATATTTTTATCAATCTATTTTTATTGGGTTAATTACGTTTACATGACTTTGTTAATTGGTTAAGATAATTTATTAAACGATGAAGACAATCGTTGTTGCAGTTTCAAATAAGACCTTTAGTACCAAGGACAGTACCAAAACATCGTAGAATGTTTGTCAGTCCCCATCACCTGTAAACATTGTAATTAATTATTTAATGTTATAATGAGTTCAATGTTATAAAAACTTTTTTGTAGTTTAAAGCATTTAAAAAAGTGTTTCTTCGAACAACCAGATTTGCATAATTACAAAATTACAAATATATTTTAGACGTATCTGGGATTTTATATCGTTGACGGGGCATGCCATCAATCAAATAGCTGATGCCATATTGCGACATGCGGACAGAACATCAACATTGCTAAAGAAACCTCCAGATCCAAGGTAATTCGATTTAAACTTAGATATTAGTCTTTACAGTTCATCGGTCATGCCATGTGAAATTCATTAGCACTTTCAGCACATTTTCTGTTATGTACCGCTACTAAATTAAACACTGGCTCTAATCTGTTTGAATTATATTTTAAATTACATTCAGTTATAAAAAATGTAAACTGCCGTTTTGAAGATATGATATGTAGCTGCATGCAGACTAAAAAACAACAAAACGTGTTTTAATTCTATATATTTATTCTTTTGTTTTTGTTTCAGCTTTGTATCTGATCCTGAAAATGTTAAAGATGTTTTACATGGAAGTTTGTTTTTCATTCTTGAGGCTGTGTTACCATTTCTAGAGGTAAGTAAAACAGTTTTTATCAATTTAAAACGAAGAGCGTTTATTATACAGGAAGATATTTGTTATTACATTTATTTTCAAATCTCGACCTGAATCTGTTTTTAAAAATTTGTTTGGTACTTTGATTATAAGCATTTCTGTCATAACTGTTATTTTTGGTAATTAGACTTGATTTAGTAAAATTTAGTACTTTGAATATTCTACACATTAAGTAAGTAAATAGCAAACATTTGGTACTATATTATTGTTGTTTTAACATTGTAGGTTTTCTACACGCTCTTCTACTCGGCGGATAAAGACTTATACCCGATCGAAATAGAACATACGGACACCTTAGCAAATGGACTAATGGTAAAGCAGACATTTCATTAACTTATTACTATATATTTCTATCTGAACTTTCGCAAAATTGCACTACAAACTAAAAGTTATAATTTTGTCATCGGTCAATATGTTATTGTGTTAATCTATAATTAAAAGCAAACATACTAATCCATGTCCGAATCAATATCCAGAAGCAAAGTAAAAACTTTGGAAGTGACAAGTTAGGCTAGACGCGTGAACTTCCATCAGGGAAGTGAGGCCGGATGCTCCGGAAGGATAAGCACCTCTTGTTTAGCTAGCTACACCCACGACGTGTTTAATCAAAATTGTGTGCAAGGAACATGGAACTATGAGACGTCAAATATATCCAAGGCAATCCTATACACAGAGACATCAAACTTATCAACAATACTGTGATGACAGCCATAAAACTTTTTGAGGGCCTTGATAAGCCTAGGTTTGCAATATCTCAGAGTCAAAATTTATTTGCAAGCAGATCACAAAGTCCCCGTAGTGGGAACAAGTTCTTTTTCTTTTAAAGCCATGCATAAATATTTTTAAAAATATTGTATTGGTGTACCAAGGAATAGTTTGTTTAAAAAACCACGAACACATAATTGTGAACATGACTTTCTTTACATTTTCAGTTATTCTGTGAAGCCACAGGACCTTACTTGACAAATCCAGCACATATGAAAGCCGTTGTTGGAACACTCACAATTTTAGTGTCCAGCTCATCTTCTCAGAAAGCAGTATGTTATTTATTCACGATATGTTTCTATTATAATAAAGATATTAAAATATATAAAACGAATGCCATAAACACAATGTAATTCATTTTTCAATGACCGTAAATCTCTTGGTCAGATCAAACTTGACTGACATATTTATTATCAATACTTATGATTTTTATCCTAGGTACAATTTGAACATAATTTTCTAATAAAGGGTTAGTTCATGTAAGATCATGTTTACATGCATTATGTTTTTCTTGAGATTGGGGATTCAATTTATGCTTACTGAATTTCTCATGTTCTTTGCATTGGCTTTCACCAATAGATCTTTAAAAGCCATAAATTCCGCTCTACAACATTACTTCGTTTTTGAATTGGTACATGAATAGCTTATTGTTTATAAGTACAACTACCACGGTGTTTGCATATCGTATTTTCAGTCTTTTGTGGGTGTTGTTGAAAAGTTCTGCCAGGAAATGAAAATTGGTGATACAAAGAGCGCTGTAAGAAAGGTATGTGCATTTTATTTTCATAAATGTTGTACTGAAAATGATAATTTATTTCAAAAGGGTTTCATTCTCTAGATTTCTAGATCTTATTATATTTGTTACCGCTTTAACATATTAAACTAGTACGTAAGCCACTTAATACTTCAAGCATTCAAAGCTAATATAAAACTAGAAAAACTGTGAGCCACAAGCTCACAAAAAAGTACCCACCGCTCCCCACATAAAAAAATCCATCGGATCAAATTTTTAAATAGAAGGGGCACATCTACATTATATCACAAAGATTGTGTGAAAATTTCATGAAAATCCATTGAAGGGTTTAGGAGGAGTTGCGGATAAGAGATAGGTACCCTAAGGTGTAACGGAAGGACGGACGGACACACGGACGGACACCCCTATCACTATATACCCCCCCCCCCACTTTTTAAGCGGGGGGTATAATGAATGATCAATATTTAATGTTTTTTAATGAGCGAGCACTCTACCAACATATTTCTTGTAGTATATTGTGTACTTTATTACGTATTATACAATGTAGGGCAACATGGAATACTATGCCAATGAATTGGAGCTGAATGCTAAGTTTCTAACGTTCTCTGTTAACACCAGTGTCGTTCATGTTGGTCACAATACTGTACAGGCGCAAATGAAGTACAGATCTAAACGAGGTACGTATAACTACAACAGCTGTGAATCATTTTAACATGAAAATTATAAATTTTAAGGTGTAAATAGATGTTCACTGAAACTGAAAATAATATGATTTATAAAATAAAGGTTTGATAATGTTATTAGTCTGTGTACATATAATTCATATTCAATTTGTCACTTTGATAAATGGTTGTAAATGAAAGAGTTATTTTGTGGTGTCTTTTAATGTTTAAATTTGAAAGATGCGTTATTTAAACATATTTGTAACTTTTCAAATAATTAAACCAAAAACAAGTAGAAATTGATCTTGTATAAGAACGTTGGAAGATTAAAAATAAGTTATTATTTTAAAAGACATTATCGATTGTAGAAGCTTGTGGTTCATTGTAAAATATACGTTCAGAATAGCTAATGGACAAGTTTCATGTATAAAATGCTCTCTGCAAATATTAATCTATTTATTGATGGGGTTTTTGTATATTCTTTATATCGTTAGAGTACACAGGGATAGGGACGAATGAGGAACTTCCACTTGGAGAGGAATTTCAGAACCTTTGCAAATGTTTTATAAACAGTCATGAGAAGAAAGCTGCTAAGAAATATGCTCCTGCCAAAAAACTTCTAGAACAACTTGAGTAAGTACCATGATACTTTTTCGTGTCATTAAAAGATTGAAAAAAAAGACTTGTGTAGCTAACTAGATTTTGTGTTAGTTTTAAAAATTTTAACTTTTGTTTTTTTATTGTGGTTAGGGTACAATGTATGATTTTGATATAAAAAACAAAAGCATATAATACTATTTTGACGACTGACTTTCAAGGATAATTATAGACATGTATCAGATATATGAAAAAAATAACTTTTAGTGTTCCTTAAATAGAACTCCGTTCTACATGCATTATGATGTAGTCAGTATAAATTATATTTATTAAAAGATAAGATTTAAAAAATTAGGTATATGATAGGCACATTGGAATAAGTTTTAAATATTTAAGTAAGAAGGTTCTGATACCAAACCCTTCATGTAAACAAAACAAAAATGTTCCATTTTGAAGTTGTTTATCTAGTAGGCTATCATGCAATCGTTGTTCAAATCACATCTTTTTCATTCTTGCATTTTAAATGTATTTCAGGATCTCTGCCAAACTTGTTCGGAAAGCAATGACATCTACTCCGTCCCAACAAGAACTGGATATAAAATGCATGCAGATATTAAGAGCTTTAGTCCATCAAGAAGAACGAAAACTTCCAGAGGACTGGGACACCATGACATCAGAAGCTAAAATTAAAAAGTATTATGCACATAATAGAATGCATTGTTTAGTTCACGTTTGTATTATATGTGGCATATTTATTCTTTATGCAGTGGAAATGGAAAGGTTCTGAGAAATATGAAATGGACCACTATATCTGGTTTTGTTTGAATGCCCATCTAAATCGTTTTTTTAAGAGAATTCCAGTGAGTGCAATTGATCTTACTTACTTGAAATACTCTGTCTGATCTTGGAAATGAATCAAAAGTATAAGAAATCAGCAAAAATGTATAACTATTTTTAAATCATATGTACTTATTATGTTAACCATCATTTTAATAATATTTTGTTTTAAAACGCATAAAAAGCACTATTGAAAAAACGAAACATAAGATCAGAATGAATAGGACAAATGAATAGTAATGCTATATACCTAATTATGTGTATTTAATTGCAGACAACTTCTGCATATCAAAGAAGTGCAGAATTCAATCAACGCGCATGATTTTGTAAATAAAGTGTTACCACATATAGCAAGAAGAAGTGATGCAATCGCCAGAGAAGTTTTAGGATTTTTATCAATTATGTTGTTTAATGCAAATAGGGATGTTCAGGTATATTTCATATTAGCGAACCGTTAACTAATTACGATTATGAGAATTTTATCAAGTCTGTTTGTGAAACTTTAGCTTTTAATCAGTTCTTATTAAAATCAACAAGCGAGAGAGGAAGTGCTTACACTTCCAGAGCACACACGCACACATCTTCAGTTCCTCCCGGTTGAAGTTAAAGTTTTCAAAGTTTTAATTTGCTTTTAAGATTATGATTTGGACTATGACCGGTATATTTGTGTTTGATAAAGAAGTGTAACAAAAATACTTTGTGTTCTGTCAGCTTATGTTAAACCGACATTCATTTGTAGCCTATCAAAGCAATGTTTGAAGACTACCCCGTCAATCTTTGAAGACTACCCCGTTAGAGTATTTGATGTTTCGAACAATTTTCAACTTTTTTGTGCCAATCTGTATCAAGAGTCAACATAAGGACATAATTCCAAATGAATGATTTTAAATTTGCATTGAAAAATTTGAAAAATTGGACAAAGACACTTTATTGTTACAAACAATTTGTTATACTAGTATTTGTAACCAAATACTTGGTTTTGTTTTGCAGAAAGCGATGCTGGAATATTTCTTGTCAACGAGGGAGGAGGTGTTTTTCATGGCAGTACGTGATAGAATGCAAATTTCTACCAATTCAATCAAGGAAAAGTAAGTCTAGATATGACGCTTGGAGAATTTTCATACACCATCGCCGGTGATATATACAGTTCTGAGCATAATCTATGAAAGGCGGAAACATAAAAATACCCAACACTCTATATTTCAATATCTTATTTATTTGGTTTAAATAGTTTTTCACAAAAACTATTTCCCTTGCACAAGTCATTTTATTTGAATACAAATTTATCAAAACACATAGCCGATTGATTTTAATCGATTTCAATTTTTTTCTATTTTGATTATTTTAGTAGTGAGCATATCTTTCACCAGTTTGTTTTGTCTATTTAAAGTTTTCAGTTTCAGTTGAAAATTCATATGCTAAATATATATATTCACATTTTCTTATTCATTCTGCCCTGATGAAATGGTATTTTGATAGGTTATAAAATCAATTGCCACCGACACTTTACATTTTTAGATTTTTACTCAAGCGGAAAGTTCAGCAGAAAGAAGGGTAAAATTAAAATGCGTGATAGTGTGCATGATTTAATTAATTAGGTTAATTAATTAATGATCGTGGTTCATTTTAGTCTTTACATTTTAAACTTATCCAAACTGCAGATTGATTTTGGAATTTGGAAAGGTTTCAATTAAAAAACTCATTGAAATGTATAAACCTGGCACTAGGAAAAACATCACTACTCGTATACATAGGTCTGCGAATAAATTTGCTCTTTTAAAAATTAAGACTGTTTTTCTGTCAGTTTTTATGGATTTGTTTAGATCAAAACTACTCTCAAATAAATCAAAGATAATAATTCATATTTTTATGAGATATATTAGAAATATCATTCCAGAGTTCTACCTTCTATAAAGCATAAAAAGTCTTTGTTGTCAATTAAATTTAGCTGTATTCATTCAAAAAGACAGAACACATTGGTTTATGTTGAGTGCATGACTTGTACCCTAGTTATTGATCATCAAAAAAAGAATGGCATATAATGCAAAAATTTCGTTTCTTTCATATAAAAGCATTTGTCGTACTTATTTTGAATCTTTTTGTGAAATCCGTTAAACTTGACAGAAAAACAAAATTTATTTTTTTAGAAGTGTGGCACCAAACTTTATATGTAGACATATAAATAAAACGTCTTTTAAAATATTCTTTCTTGTCAATCACTAGATGCTATCTTAACATTTTGTAAAACATCTGCTTAACAAATAACTAGTACATCTTTATAGAATTTTATAGAAATTACACACAACTAATGATCTATGTCTTTACTATCTTTTAAAAGCATTTTATAGAGTTGACCACTATTTTTTTCCTATCATGATAAAAAATTTTTCCTAATGCCAGTGTTATATTAATTGGGAAAACAGAAGCATGATCATTGATTTTAGTTCTTTTAAGCAGCACAAAGAAATTGTTGTCGTGTCTTCCAGGAACCTCAAGAACAAGGAAGAGAAATCCAATTTTAGTGAAACAACATGATAAATGCAATATATTATTTTCGCTTTAATACATTAGGTTCATTTTGTTGTTATACATTTATTTGTTGTAGTATCTCTTGATAAACCGTAGATATTTGCACAAAAAATAACTGCGCACAGTAGGGTGAATTTAAGTGGTAAAAGGATTAATACCTAAATGTTCCGTATTGTTCGATATAGTGCAGCGTATATGTTCCTAAGTGCTTTCAATAATTGTCTAATGTTTTGTGGTAGTATTGTGTTATAAGTGGTCATTGTCAGTGATGTCGTGATATATGTTCTGTCAATTATCCAGTATACTTCCCCCTACATACAATTGCTTTTGTTGAATAAACTGTTAAATATATGTTTGGTAATCCAGATAATCCTTATTTTGCCATTTGTTGTATCGTATACAATATTAAAACGTGTTATAAATACATAAATAACTAGAAAAGTAAATGTCTGACAAATATAAAATTACATACTAAATTCTAAGTATAGTCTAACCTACCTAATTGCAACAAAAATGAACCAGTATGTTTGTTTTTGATTATGTTACTTTTCGTAGGAAGCATAGGCTATTTATTAAAAAAGGCACGGGATTTTTTATTTATTTTTTTAAAAAGTTTTCTGTACTCAATTACTATAGAAAACGAATATCACTGATTATAAGCAAGCAAAAGTTTATGCAGATGCTTAAAAACTGATATGTCCTTGTTTATAAACATTCACGCGATTTATTATGTTGCAATCTGTTTGAGGGCAACTAAATTTGATTGGAATTTCTGTAACAAGCATCATAGCTCGACCCTTGTCTTGCCATTTGAACATATCCTGAGCAAGAAAGTAAAAGTAATCGAACGTGTCTTGAATCTTTTCTGAACCCTTATGTATATTAAATCGTAGATAAGTCAGAAACGCCCAAAGAAGAATTATGCTTATCCTAAAACGGCATTTTCACAAAACTTTTAATCCATTGATCAAACTAGGTATTGACATGGAAACTATCGATATATATGTCTTGTTGAAATGTTTGTGACGTTTTGAATTTCGTGCTAAAATGTATTAGTTCAACACTTCTGCTATTGCATGCTGTTAGGTTTAATTATTGTTTCAAATATCATTTCTTAATTTAGAAAGAAGTAAAACAAAGTTTAATTAACGAGTTGAAACTAACACCTAAAGTGAAGAATTTCTTCTTTTCTCTTCGTTCTTAAGCTTTTCCTTCTTACCTATTCTACTTTGCGTTTATGATTGCTGTGAGTTGGTCTGGCTGTACACAAAAACGAAGTTTTGTCTTATGTTCACATTTTTCTAATGAGTTTATAATTAAAATTCACATTTGTTTGTCAATTTTGTGCACAAAAATCAAATTAAATAGTCCATTGTTTATTGTATAATACAGGTAAATTATACATTATATAGAATTGCATTATTCCTTACTGATATATGTGATATCCATATGGATTACATGTATCCATGTCCTAAAAGAATAGGTTAAATCAATTATTATATATTTGTAAGAGTAATTGAAAATTATTTTTCAGGCGCTCGTTGCTCGCTCAGCATCAAGCAAGAGTAAAAGAAGCAATGATGAATCTCGGCAGCTTTCAGACTAGTATATCAACAGGAAAGAAAGCATTGCAGGTAATGCTGATTGTATGTCGATGTTGAATTATCACTAAACAATTGATACGCTATGGTTATGCTTGTTCCAAATACGGGAACTTAAAACAACGAAGCAAGCTATTTTCAAAACAATTCTTGACACAGGGATATTGCAAGCCCACACTTGACAAGGCTCTCAAAAAGTTTTATGACCGTTATTACAATATTGTTGAAAAGTGTTTTGTCTCTGTGTCAAAAATTACTTTGGATATATTTTACGTCCAATTGTTCCATGATCTTTTCACTATTAATTTCGATTTTACATGTGGCATGTGTAGCTTAAACAGGAGGTACTTACCCTTCCACAGTATCCAACCTCACTTCCCTGGTGGAATTGGTGTTTAACCAAATTTGCCGGTTTAAAGGTTTTACGTTGCTATCGGCATGTTTGTTTGTTTGTTTTTTTTTAATCATTTATTTATTATTTTTTTAAAGATGATACAAGCATATGAACTACGCTTAAAGAAGGAGAAAATGCAAGGATGGGTAAATATTGTGTATAAATCATTTTAAAATTAAAAATTGTTTCTTTAGATATGTTTGTGTATGTCTTAAACACACTAAATGTCAAAATGTTATTTCAATAGTATAAATAACATAAATTTCTTTAACATCTTTACAAAAGTATTGAATAATTTATGCCACAATCTCGACGTTAACGTCGGCATTGTTATCTTGTGTTTTTGATTTCAGTTATTCTTCTTGCATTTTTTATATTTTATAATAGAATAGGTTTAAATGTATCAATTTCCTTTAAGTTGTTACAAATATAAGCCATAAAGATCTTGAACAAAATATACAATACTGACCATAACAATATCAACTATTTATTGTTTCAGAGAGCCTTAAGTCGTGCCAAGGAACCCACAATTGACTCGAAATCCAAAAAGAAGAGGAAAAAGAGTTTTGACAAAAAGAGCAAGAAAGTTATTCAATCCAACGGAGTTTCACGAGATCTCAGCAATGAAGCTTTGCTAAAGTCCCCGGATGCTAACGATATCATCCATGAAATGGAGTTGGTTGATGTTAATGTAGAGGTAATATATTTCCTCTATTATTTTTCATTCGGTATTTGATAATATAAATGTGTTATCAACAAGCTAAATGCACTCCAGCTTTAAAGTTGGTTGATTAATATATATATATATATATACTCGTATTTCGTTATTTTAAATTAATAATACATTTAGTTTTGCTTAGCTTATGTGCTTACGTCAATTTATTTTAAATATGATTAATTATTTACTCTTTTGATATTATACGGTAGTTTTCTTAATTTCACTGACAAACATCGCCATATATGTCATTTTGAAATGTGTCCGACGTTATAAATTTGATGCTAAAGTATATTACTGCATGTATAACACTACTGTTATAGCATGACTTGATATGAAGCTTAAATATCCCCTGTTTCTATCGTATTTGACATAATTATTCTTTTTGTGTCTTTGCATAAAGAGAGTGAATTTGTCTTTTGCCATTAAATAAATTTAGGATGAGAAAGTTGCAGAAGATATGATAGCCAGTATGGATGAAGGTGTAGTGGATATGCTGGAATATAAAGATGATGGATACATTGAATTGGTTCTCAAGTTGTTAGCGAGAATATGTGATGGTCAACATGAAGGCTTACAGGTACTTATCTTAAACACTTTAATACTTCAGAACATGAAAATATGATTATCTATCCTTTATGACAACATTGCACCATGGCAGTTTGCCATATAGTACTATTTTATTAGTATACAATTTGAACTTTCTAACTAAAAGTATAACCGTAATGTAATATTATAGTGCTAAGAAAATATTTGGAAAAGTGTCAAAATGTCATTTCTTCTCCTACTTGACATAACCAAACTTGGATGACAGACAAATAAAATTTTGAGTAGGATGAAACAAGTATCAAATACATGTGCATTGCCATTAAAATGTCTTAGGTATTACTTCGCAACGTTGTGCGATTTGTGTAGAGACAAACACATAAGCCCTCGGTGATTGTATTGGTATTTAAACAAATAATGGGTAACGATTCAGCAGATAATCTTTGCTTACATTTTGCTTACTACTCATTCTTTAAAATTACTTGGTTTTATTTCAGAATTACTTAAGGGAACAACCAGATAATATCAAATCATTTAACATCATTGGTGAAACTGCACAGTTTTTAAATGTTGTGTATGCAACAATAAATTATCGAACAATAGATCTAGTGATACAGCTTCTGGATACACTCAACGAATTCTGTTCAGTAAGTTTGAATACTTCTTTTATATACATATTTTAATTATGCATTAAAATAGCAACTAATGTAACTGAATATTTGCACATCCAGCTGCAGCCCACTAATTAAGTGTTTTAATTTGCCAACTTAATGTGAAAATGATCACGGAACACATTTTGACCTGCATTAGATTACGTTTTTTCTATTGATATGTTGTACCACTTGTTTTCCAAAAAAACTATAACCTTCAGTTTTACAAACGCCATGAATTACTTTTTAACAGGAATTCAGGATAGCATATTCCTTGATATAATCTTGAAATAATAAACCCAATTACTGCATATTTATTGTCAAAATATTTGCAATAATTTTGGTCTGTTTCTACTCTATTCGTGCATGATCTATCTTGGACTTGCGTCTATATTTAATGTCACAAAATGGTGTTCATTGGCACCTGCGTAAAAAAGAAAAACAATTAGAAATATTTTGATGCAAAAGTATCTTTCATTGATTACATTTGTTTAATGACCATGCACTAAATATCTATACTTATTGCTTGCAGGGAAATCAAGAAAACCGTGTTGTAGTTTACGACAAGAAGGTTGTAGATTACATCAATTTTATTTTAAGAGCCGGGGAGATGATAGATTGCCCTCCAGAGAAGGTAATGTTATACTATTAGTATGATTTATTTTCCAACTTGTATTTCTGTTTCTTACTTGGTAACATCTTATCTATTTATTCCCTCAAAAAAAGTGTGCACTTGCGCTAAGGGCTATTGTATTAGTTTCAGCAAGGATTATTAGTGTAATATTTTCAGTTAAAAATTGAATTATACAAAATTTGCAAGCAACAGTTATTTTTGTTCATAATACGTGATATACCTTGCTGATGTATTAATACTTACTGATTAGTAATAATGTGTAATTTCGCTGGTGGAAGTTTACATGTTTAACTTATTTTTTCAAATATTCGTGTTCCTTTTGGGCTGTGGTTTGTGATATGGACAGGTATGTTTGTGTTTCATTTTGTGTCCCTTTGTTTTGTATGTAATTTACAATCACCATATATTTGTACCATATGTATGTTTAAATTTTTAAAGGTTTTGGAATTACGACAATCGATCGCTGCTGTTATAATATCATTGATAGAGGAAAATGGTCCAGGAAAATCACAAGTTGCAAAGGTAAATTAGACTCATTTGCCTTAAACCTTTGGTGTATTCATTTTCATCCACGACATTTTGATTCGACTGGTAGGTTATGTAAACACCATTTTATAGTGTAATCAATTGGTTACAAGACATTTTCAAAATGGCATCGCCGTTACACCAGCCAGTCTTTAATTCTATTCAACTGAAAGAATTGCCGCAGAATAAAATGGAATAGCTTAATTTGTACAACGAAGTATGCTGCTTGCAAATAAATTGTTGACTCAGGGATATTGCAAGCCTAGGCTTATCACGGCCCTCAAAAAGTTTTATGGCCGTCATCACAGTATTGTTGATAAGTTTGATGTCTCGGTGTCCAGGATTGCCCTGGATATATTTGACGTCTCATAGTTCCATGTTCCTTTCACACAATTTTGATTACACACGTAGCGGGTATAGCTAGCTAAACAGGAGGTGCTTACTCTTCCGGAGCACCCCGCCTCACTTCCCTGGTGGAAGTTCACGTGTCTAACCTAACTTGTCAGTTCCAAAATTTTACTTTGCTTCTGGATTGTGATTCGGACATGGATTAGTGTATGTTTGTTTTTGATTAATTACATTAAGCAGTATGTGGAAAATGCTATGAGAATATGCAGTAATTGTTTCTTATGAAGCATCTCAAATGCACTTCTTTGAAATAGTAACAATATGATTTTAAATTGTCCCAAAAGCCAGAACTACCCACGTTTCTGGTTTTACTGTCACAATATCCCATCAAATGGACATCGTCAAGCAAATATTCCCTGTGTGTATGGAATATAAACATACTAATACCAAGAAATGCTAATAGGTTTTGAGTTATGCCATTATGCAGACAAACCACTCGATAATTTATATTCTGATATGACACATTAAGTAAACAATAACTTATGTTCACATGATTGAATAATCGTACTCATCAGCAATGTACGTATATCATAAAAGACAAGAATGATTTATTAAATTCGAAAATTAAAAAAAACTAAGGTACATTTGCATATGATTTGTAATGGTGACTTGAAGTTGGTCTATATATCTTAAAAAGGAAGTAAAAGACACATTAGACAAAGAAGCAATCTACAGGTGTATGACAACATGCTATGAGATGCATCAAGCAGAGAAACCTAAACTAGAGGACGTATTAAAGCCAGAAGGTGGAGGATATCTACAATCAGCTAGGTCTATAGCTGCTCTAGGTGGAAGTTTCCTTCAAGGAATTGTACGTAGTATTTATTTATTGTCGAATCATGAACCTATATGCCTTTTTAAATGATACAAATGAACAGTTAAATCTCGTTTTAACGGCTGTCCATAACTTGCCACCTGGCTTACCGCCACACTATTTGAAAGTCCAACAATCCATTTAACTAATTTTTTTCTTTAAAGCCTTCTTCGAGTTTTTGCTTTACTCTTTTATAACGATAAAATTTGACTTAAAAGTGTTGGCCATGATTGAGGTATTACAGTATGTACAATAATTTTTCTGCCATTATTTAATCACAGAGTACACAAAATCTGTTTCATACACGAAAAATGAACCTGGGCGTTGGCTTCCTTTGTTGGTTAAAATGTTTAGGCGGACAGTTTAATATTATTTATTTGGATCTTATGGTTTTAGGAAATTACACAAAAAAAATATTTGGAATTGTTTGTCATTATTTCACGATGCCACAATTGGTGCTTGAGTTTAACGCTTGTCGGCCAATGTGCAAAACGGCTTTTTACCATGTATTGTGATGTTAAATAATACACATTTATTTTATGTTTGAATGCACAGAAAAATTTGTAATTCATAAATAATTTTGATATTACAAATTACAAATTAAGAATTATATTATCTTACAGGCGGGTCAGAAAAACGGAATAAAGAGTAATATTATGGATGTTGGCTTTACATTCTACTTAATACTAGCAAGAATGTTGGACATAGATCCAAATATGAATCAACGTAAGTTGTATTTTATTATAAATATTATTTTTATAACACATTGTTTATGTCAGTTAAGAATTTGGTAATATATCATATTCGTGTTTGGCAATTTTTATAGTAAGTATGACTCGTGTTTCCCGTTTTAATACCTTATTCTTGGTACCTGTGATTAAGTCATTGTTAAAGAGCTTCAATTAGACTCATCAGCAAACGACGCGGTACCTTATAACTTTATGTTTAAATAATTTCTTTCATTTGCTATCGCAAAAGTAGTCAAGATTTTTCCATGGAAAAAAAACGTGTTTAAATATGCTATCGATGTAAACGTCGTCTGAAATGGCCTCCACAAACGTTATGGGGTACTTTTTTGAAGTGTCTTTCAGCTGGAATGGTTTTATTTGATCTTTTTGGTGTAACTAGGTTTATATAGTGACTCCGGCTTCTTAATTTTGCCGAACACTTTAAAAGTGATTGAACTCATAATATTCAACATTGATATAAGGTCTGATGTCCATTCTGCATCATAAGCTTGATTATATATTTCTACTTTAGGCCTAATCGTTACCCCAATGCAACAAAAGGCGTTCGAGTTTTACAAAAAGAATTCATTGTCCATAGAAATTATAAAAGACGATGTATTACAGAAAGTTAACTTTAGGGTCAGAAACAAAGTAAGTATCTTTTAAATCATTTAGCTAAATCTTCCGGAGCACACTGTCTCGGTTTTCTTAATTAACTTCACGTGTAACTTAATTTGCCATTTCCAGTTTTTACTTTGCTTTTGGATTGTGATTTCGAAATGAATTGGTTTGTTTGGTTTTTATATTGAAATTGTAAAAGGCTTCAGACGAATATTAATTAAATATTAATCATTATGTACTGCATTCATCATCTTACCAAGCTGCCACGGCACCGTCAAAAGTTCAAAATTCCATACATGGGAACTGTTTATTTCATTTTTTTTCAACTTTTGATTTAATAATGTTGTTATGCTGTCATTACTATATGCCAATTATATTTTTAAATAAATAATAAAAAAAATAATTTATTGTTTGATATTTTCTTATAGGCAAACAACATTGATCTTCCTTTTTACCTTTCATTTATAATGATCCATCCAATGCTTGGGTAGTGTTAGGTTTCGCAGTTTATACATAAACAACAAATGGGTCTATATTAGATATCACATTTGTAAAAGACATTAACACGCTCAAAAACTCGGTTGAGATTCGGACATGGGTTAGTATGTATTTTTTTTATTGAGACACACCAAGAAGAGTAACATGTAGGGCGAAACATATGTTACAAGTACCAAACTTCTTATTGCTATTAATTCGAATACACATTACTTTTTTAGAACTTATTGCGAGAAGAGGTTAAAGAGAAGTTAAAATGGAATGTGGATCGTTCGTCACCTAGCAACAAGATCCGGGATCTTATGTTGTGGACACGTGATATCATGAAAGACATATCGTATCAGAGAAAAATACTCTGCAATCCAATAGCAATGTTGTTTACGAAAGGATGGTATGTTATATTAAATGTGTTTAAATACTGTAAATTGAAAATTTTTTGCGTCTTTATATTTTCGCAAAAATCTTCATTGCAAGATGTTTGCGTACTTTTGTTTTCTCTTCGTTGTAGGATATATTCAATCGATTTATATCAATATTAAATACTCCAGCAAGTTTTTTTCACGTATTGTTACTCTCGCGAATTTTATGCGAAAATAAAACGGACGACCAGGCGAAAAAATTACAGCACTGTATTGTCTTTGGACAAGTTTTAATTGAATACAGATTTGTGTCAGAAGCTTGCGTCAGTTTCTATCTTATTTCGGATTATGTCCTATCTTTATTCAAAGTAAAAAAGGAATGATGTACTTTGTTACATTCCAGTGTTTTATTTCTTGATTTTGTTTTGTTGGGCTTTGTATTGGTGTATAAACGTTTGCTCTGACCTGTGGCTGATTTGTCTTTATCATGGATTTAATTTTCAGGTTATGGTGGAATTACGGTGCCATTGTTCTTAGTCTAGCAATAAATCTCCTTATGTTGGTAACTTGGAATGCAAAGGCATCGATGGAGGACTACAGCAGGTTCACAGCAGTACCTAATCAGAATGGTACATTTAATTGGGCTTTACTGGAAGAGTAAGTAATACAATATTATCACCATCAATGTAATAAAAAACAAACATTAATCCATGTCCGAATCACAATCCAGAAGCAAAGTAAAAACTTTTGAACTGGCAAGTCGGGTTAGAAACGTGAACTTCCATCAGGGAAGTGAGACCGTGTGCTCCAGAAGGGTAAGCACTTCCTATTTAGCTAGCTACACCCACCACGTGTGTAATCAAAATATTAAACATTTGTCTAAGTGACCATAGGATATTTATAAGTTTTGCCTAGATGTGCTTAGTGTCCATTTTATATTTTTATTACATTTTATTTCGGTGTCTCTTGAGTGGTCTAAATGCCCGTTTATGGATCACAGCGCATCCCACCCAATTACACTTGGGACATATCCTTGTGTGAAAAATGTATCAGATCCCTTGCCAAAGGTTGCTGGATTCCACCGAGAGCTCCGGTTTTCTCCACGATTCCTGAACTGAACTGATCGTGTCAATGTCGGTGGAAAAAGCTTGTTTGTTGCGTATCTACGATCTATTACTCCTATCCACTCTTGGCAATTATCAAGCACATCGTTTAATTATATTTACAAAGGTTCTTAGAGGTCAATACAGTCAAACATGTCTATAAAGTCCACCCAATCAGTAAAAGTGATCTTTATGGGCAGGTGGCCTTTATATACAGGTTAAAATAATTAGAAAAATAAAAATTGGGATACAATTCTATTGGCCTTTATAAGCAGGTGCCCCTTATAGAGGTGGCCTGTAAAGGCGGGTTCGACTGTAGCAGGATATACCCGGTATATGGTTAAGGTATTGTTAACAATTGTGTATGTATTGTGTTGACTTTTTGCCATGTTCTCAATAATTGTCCATTTATTGTTGTATTAACTTTATGTTTCAGTCCTTCACCGAGGATAGAACGTATACCATTTGACCATTATATGATAGCTATGTATGTACTTGGTGGAGTTCATAATCTGTTTTCGCTATTTGTCCTCATCAGCTATTTCTTATCAAATCATCCGAGGTTCCCTAGGAAATCGGAAATTATGGAGCCATTCAAGTAAGTACTCGCCGATATGAATTATAAACATTGACAAACATACCATTCCATGTCTATATCACAATCCCAAAAGGTAAAGAACCACTGCGGTAGCTCAGTCGGTAGAGTGTGCTCGCATCATATGTGGGAGGTCGTGGGTTCGAGTCCCGACCGGGTCTGGCCCAAGACTTGAAACTGGCTAGTGAATGTTCTTTTGCCAAGCACTCGGCATTATGAAATGAAAGTCGCAGAACTTAAAATAAACAAGGTCCCGTGTCACAATGGGCTTGGCTGTATAATGCCAACAGCGCAACACACAGACAAAATTTCTGCACCTTTGCCTATAGCAGGTGGCATCTCGATATAAGAGAAATATTCTTGAATGGAACGTTAAACACCATTACTCAACTCCAAAAGGCAAAGAATAAACTTCATTTCTAAATTACAATCCCAAAAGCAATGCAAAAACTCCCTGTCAAAATCGCAATTCTGCATATAAATGTTATAACGTTGCAAATTACAAGGACTCTTAAATGTTTTAATTAATATGGTGATATACAGTGTGTAATCAGATATAAATATCATGATTATAATAAAACTCCACTTGAAATTGTAGCCTTTTTGCTTTTATTACTAGTTTCAAGATTCGAAAAGAAAAATTTTAATTGTGAAATCATTATATAATTGAATTTCAATTGCCCCTTTAAATAATCGAAAACATACTTATCCATGTCCGAATCACAATCCAGAAGCAAAGTAGATACTTTGGAACTGACAAGTCAGATTAGACACGTGAACTTCTACCAGGGAAGTGAGGTCTGGTGCTCTGGAATGGTAAGCACCTCTTGTTTAGCTAGCTACACCCACCATGTTTGTAATGAATGAGCATGTTTTGTATATAGGGATCGCACAAATATACCAGCCAATGTTCAACAGATTAAAACATGCATACTAACTATATTTGAAGTGTATTGAAAATACATGTACCATAAACCCAATTGGTGTAAACCAGTGGTCACATTCATTCTTATATGCAGTCAAGAGACACAGCATGTGCATATATTATTTCTTTATTACAGAGAACTGTGTGGTAAAAAGGAAATCAGCTATAGTTCTGAATGTAGTAAAATGAATGAAGATGGCTCAAAACTTGATGTACAGTTCTTTAGTTTTACAACGTTTTACTATATGGTAGGTATAAATAAAGAAGTTCCAATAGAGTTGTTGAATACAAAACAATTGTAGATGAATAATATGTACAGTCCAACCTGCCTCAAAGGCCACCTCTATATAAGGGCCACCTGCTTATAAAGGCCAGTAGAATTGTATCCCAATTGTTCTTTATTCATATTATTTGAACCTGTATATAAAGGCCACCTGCCCATAGAGGCCAGTTTTTCTGGTTCCATTGGGTGGCCTTTATAGACAGGTTAGACCGTATTTATCAATAGTCAGGGAATCAATAAATTCATTCTATGAAATAAGAAATGTATGACAAATAAGAAACACGCTTATCATTAGAACACATTTAAGTATATATATATACAGTCCAACCTGTCTTAAAGGTCACCTCTTTATAAGAGCTACCTGCTTATAAAGGCCAGTAGAATTGTATCCCAATTCTTCTATTTTAATATTATTTAGACCTGTATAGAAAGGTCACCTGTCCATTTACTGGTCCCCTTGGATGGCCTTTATAGACAGGTTTGACTGTATATACAAAAGCAAAGTAAAAACTTTGAAACTGGCAAATTAAGTAAAACATGAACTTCCACCATGGAAGTGAGACAGGTTGGACCAGATGGGTAAGTACCTCCTGTTTAACGAGCTACATACTTCGCATGTGAAAACAGAATGAAAAGAATGCTGTTTTTATGTCAAAAATCATATACAGGATTACTTTAGATAAAGAAACGCCATAATGTTAATGATATATTCTACATACAGTTTTATTTCAATATTAATTATGCTTAACTGGTAAATTCCTTTATGTAAGTCCAACCTGCCCCTCTATATAAGGGTCATCTGCTTATAAAGGCCCATAGAAATGTATCCAAAGTGTTCTTTGTTCATATTATTTGAACCTGTATATAAAGGCCACTTTCACTGGTTCCCTTGCGTGGCCTTTATCACACGTTTGACTGGATGTGTTTTATCTCCCCCTTATTTCATCTTTTTCCCCCTTATTTCATTTTTAAGCTTTAGATATGTAATCTAATAACAATTTTGTTTGTGTTTTAGATGTTTCTGGCCATGTCTGCAGCAGGAACATTTTTCCATGGATATTTTTTTGCATTCCACCTTCTTAATATTGTAAATAATAATCAGCTACTCAGTGGTGTTATAAAAGCTGTCACACAAAATGGTGAGTACAAAACTGATTTTCAATTGTTGTAATTTGGCATTGTAAATATTCCACTTCTCTCTTAGGAACATGTCCAGGATCGAATAACACTTTGATCTTAGTGCAACACAGTTTGTCAGTTTGCTAACTAAAAATTGGTGGTTACTGCCACCATCTCATAACTGACCATCGTTGGGTCGAACGTCGACTAAAGACTTGAAAGTAGGTAGTTAATGTTCTTTCACAAAGCACTCAGCATTACGAAATGAAAGTCACAGTTCTTTCAGATGGGAACTTAATTAAAATAAACAAGGTCCCATGTCATGGTAGGTTTGGCAGGATAAAGAACCATACTGTATAATGCCATCAGCGCAACGCACAGGGAAAATTTCTGCACCTTTGCCTATAGCTGGTGACATCTTGTAATATTCTTGACTGGTATGTTAAACACCATTACTCAACTCTCTTAACTGACCATGATACAGAATCTTTTCAATTATAATTAGTTTTCAATAAATGCTACAGCCAAATCAAACTTTTATGAAATACTAATTGATATACTTTTATCCAATTGTTTGAAAACTGATTTGTTTGCAGTCTGTGCTTTACATGTTATACATTACACATTGTTCATTCTGGAAGGGGTCATGGATTCCTTATTTACCAATGGCTCAATGTTCAGGCCATATTGGGTCATATTAAACATAGCATGAATGCAAACATATTCCTGTTATTGTGTTTTATAGAAATTTAAGTTTTCAAAAACGGCTCTCTCTGAAAAATCTTAGATTGAATACTACATTTTTTAATTTTTGGACTATAATGAAGATGATACCTTCTTAAGTGTAGATTCCTAATTTAGATATGTTCATAATTTGTAATTCAGTAAAATGTTTCTTAACTAACCTATTCTATATTACTTATATTACAGGTGTGTCATTACTGTGGGTAGCCATATTGGGATTAATTGTGATATATATTTATGCTCTTGTTGGATTTTCATTGTTGAGGATATTTTTTGCGCCTGGAGACTATCTTTACTGCTCAACGTTATGGCAGTGTACAGTAACTGTTATAAGATACGGCCTTATAGGTGACATGTTTGAGGTAAGATATTATTTCTTGATTCTTTTATTTGAGATATCCATTGGGTAATTGATCTGGGTGTTTTTTTTCATTTTGCATCTCACAATTATATTTACTGTAGTGAACTTTCGCTGACCATCACAAAATTTGAGAGTATCTTTAAGATATTTTCTTTTCCAGAAATCTTTTCCTGAAATTTTGTCTTCTTGCTTGGCTTTTAGACTCATGATGCATTTTACATGTATTTCAAAAAACAAGATTTTTATTGTTTCTCTTCTGAATCGACCACAAAAAAGTTCAAATTGCAATACCAATACTTAATTAAAATCTTTTAAAACTGGCGATTAAATTGAACATGCGAGCTTCTACCAAAGAAGTGAGGTCAGTCTAGCTATCTTTAACCACAATGGTGTTTGAAGTAATGTTTTGTGTATTTTTATTAATATATTTTTAGGTAATTTTTATGCATTTTTCTAATTTCAGAGTGTAAAACAAAATGATAGCAGAGATACATTTGATTCATTTTGGCCACTTGTACTGTATCATGTATCCTTCTTTATATTTATCACAACAATTGGTCTCAATATCATCTTTGGTATCATTGTCGACACATTCTCAGAACTCAGGGATCTCAAAGTAAGTAACCTAACCATTGAGTTTAAAGCATGTACCACATTGAACCCAGTAACATTTCTTTGTTTCTGTTCTTGTTAGCCTGGTGCCTAGTTGTGATATATGTGATATATCTGTTATTACTGGATGTTAATCTTACAAGAACAATAAATTGTTGTATAATAACCTGTTAAAACAATGCTTCCTTATTTAGTTTTAAAAAAATCTATGACGTCATATTTTGTGTCTGTTAAATGGATAGCTCATTTATTCAACTATTTCCTGTTAAATAGTTACTTTACTATTTGATATTTGAAAAATGTTTCATCTATCCAATTAATGTTAAACTATACCTGTTTGGACATCAGCAAAAAATCGAATGCTGCTTAGGTTTAAGTAGTTTTGTATAGGTTGAAATTTTTAAGTCTGATAAATCATTGACCATGCTAACAGCCACGAGGCTGTTGCTTTTTCTTTTGTATTCAACACCAACTTGTTATTTATTCTATATTTAATGTAAATGTGTACATGACTTATTATATCATAGTACTTTTTAACAGCAGCCAAAAGTTTTAAAACATTTCTATAATAATATAATACTTTACAATATATTTCAGTGGCGAGCAGAATCAGATATGAAGGACACATGTTTCATTTGTAGTAGGAACAGTTATGATTTCGAGCATCATGGGAAGGTAATGAGTTCTAATTATAATAGTCAATAAATGATACAAAGAGAAATTGCCCATATTGGAATCTTTTCTAAAAATTCTGACCAAGACTTAAAAATCTTAAAAGTCTTGGTCAGAATCTCCAGACTAATTGGAATCAAACACAAACATACTGTTCCATGTTCAAATCACAATCCAAAATTTCGAAAACTGGCAAATTGAGAAAAACAACCAAGTAGAATTACCCCATTAAGGGTTTCATAGGAATAGTTAATGTCAAGCTTTAGAGGTTCAAATTTTTAATTATAAATGAATGGATATGAAATCCAGTGTTTTCTGTAAGAAAAATGAATTTTTTCCGTGTATTCAGTGATGTCACTAAATCAAAAAAGTGGTATTTATTCTAAATACAATGAGTGATATCACCTTTTTATATCAGTAATTCATTCAGATAAAAAAAATTGAATAAGTAATTCAAAAATGTTGAAAAATATTTTCTTATTCAAAAATGTTGGAATTTAGCCTCCGATATATCTAGCAAATTTTAAAATATCTAAAGTTTATATTAAAAATACTTATAATTTCTCAGGTAAAACATTTTTATTCAAAAATGTTGAAAAATATTATCTTATTAAAAAATGTCAGCAAATCTAGTTGAATTTGCAATATCACCAATTCCTATTTCAATATTAATTATATCTAAAAATGGAATTATTGATATTATGAAATGCGAAATAAATAATCAAATTGCACCTCAAACGCATGGTTTGGAATATTCTGATGATACTGTTTTTATTAATTTTTCAGGGATTTGATCATCATGTGAGGACAGAACATAACATGTGGGGATATGTGTTCTTTTTAATCCATCTTGAAGATGTCAAGACCAGTGATTACACAGCATTAGAACTCTATGTCAGTAAACTGGTATGTATTCTTCCATTTGGTTGGGAATTAATGGCTTATCAAATTTTTATGCCAATTTTCCATCTTGAATTTTGCTCTCACTACATGTATTATAATGTACCATTATATACATAGTGATTGTTCATTTTCAATATACAGTCCAACCTGCCTTAAAGGCCACCTCAATATAAGACCCACCTGCTTATATAGGCCAGTAGAATTATATCCCATTTGTTCTTTATTCATATTATTTGAGCCTGTATATAAAGACCACCTGCCCATAAAGTCCACTTTTACTGGTTCCTTTTTGTGGCCTTTATAGACAGGTTTGACTGTAGTACCTGTCTATCTCACATGTGAGATATGGAAGAAATAGTGCCAAGGGTTAAAACAAATAAAAATTTAATTTGGAATGCGCCACACTATCTTGCATTACCCCTTGAAATACCATGATCAGAATGTCATTTCTTAAATGTAAACTCCATCAAATTGTGCAAATTAGTGTGTCTGACTAGGTATACTGTAAATTCAGAAATTTTCGCTTTAGCTAATTTTGCAACAAGAATTGTCATTTAAAAATACTTTTACTTTCATTTCGTCAGATGATGATTGGTTTAAATGCAAGTGAATTGTATTAGAATAATATATTCCAAAGAGCTTTGTTTTCAGGCATTATTTTAAGTCACATTTCATAAGTAGTTTTTGTTCTTGTTTCAAAGTGACTTTCCCTTTCCATCCAGACAGAAAGCGAGATACATAGATTCAAATTGTGAATGCTGGATAATTCTGTCTTTATTCTATTTTATAGGTTGAGAAAGAGAATTACGATTTCTTCCCAATGAACAGAGCTTTATGTTTATCCTCTATAGATATAGATTCTACAGAGTCCAAGATTGATGAATTACTGAACCAAGTCACATCAATAGCTCATAAACAGAAAGAAGAGGTATACTATACCTTCATAATGTTACACCTACACCTTTGTACAATGTAATCACAAAAACAAACATTCATGCTCAAATCACTGTCCAAATCAAAGTAAAAACTTTAAAAACTGGCAAATTAAATTAAACATGTGGAGTTGCACCAAGAAAGTGAAGCTGGTTGCTCTAGAAAGACAAAAAGCTTCTCTTAAACCAGTAAAATCAATTGAACATGAAAGCAACATTGAGAGTGAATCATGGTTGTATGTTTATGCATAATATATATTTTTTTTCAGTGTGGAAGTACTATTAGGTGTTCCAGAAGTTTATCATTTAATGAATTCACAGCCTATTTAACATCAGTTTGTATAGTACAATTGTATTTTTGAGTTGAAAACTTGGCAATAGCAAAACACGATTTAAGTCTAAATGTTGATACATTGCAGGAAGCGGAGAAGAAACGTAAAGCTGAAAAACTCAAACAAAAGAGATGGCAAGAAAAACACAGACAATTCATGTTTGGTATTTCACCAGATGAGGAAGATAAAGTAGAAAGAGAATTGAGGGGAGATGAAACAAGAGAGGAACCAGAAAGGAGAAGTTTGTCCCGACCCCCAAGTATGGTAGACCTCAGAAAGGATACTGACAGTGTTGTAAGTGGCACATCTCAGTCATCACGTGACAGACGGAAATCTAGTCTCGGATTAGGACAATTTTCATCTGACAAACCAGGCAAAGATCAGATAGATGTTTTGACTCCTGCGGAATTGGAAGAAAGGTTGTCAGACGTGATAACAGATTCAGAATCTGTTGGAAGTGTTGAAGGTGTATATGACTTGCTGAAAGAAGATTCTCCACCAATGGAACAACTAAGTCCACAGACATTCAGATCAAGAGCATTGTCAGTGCCAGTGTTGTTACCACAACCTGCTTTTGTTGATGATGAGAGTGAAAGTGATGACCAGAAGGAAGGTGAAGAAGAAGAGGGAGAAATTACTCCAAAAGAAGAAGAAGCTGCAGAAGATCTACCACAGGAAGCACTTGGATTTCCACCACCACCACCACCACCACCACAACCACAAGACATAGCTGGACTTCCACCACAGGAAGTAGCTGGACTTCCACCACAGGATGTAGCTGGACTTCCACAAGTTCCGGAAATTCCGGAGGTCCAATTTGAACCAGCTCCTGAAGATGTGGATGATGTTACAACCAAACTGTGAAGTTCAAATACAGATCAGTGGTAGCTTTTTCTTCATACATCAAGTTAGTTATACACTCCTCAGCTGGGATTGCTCAAATGCTCTGAGAATAGAGAAGAACCTTGCCATGTAAATTCCCTTCGAATATCATGCACATGAAAAGGGGTCGAGGTTTGAGATCTTGGTTTCAGAATATTGACTGCCCTTGAATATTTTCACTTGTGATGTATCAACAAGAATAATAACCGACAAATATGAAACTACATTGTTACATACACTACTTGTGTGATTTGTCATGCTGGTCAAGGATACATTTATCTTGCAGATGTACAAGAACAAAATGTACAGGTATCACAATTTCATGGACATGACATCATAACTTTAGAATGTGCTGTTTTATATTTTAGCATGCAAGGCACAGGATTCACATTCATTCTTTAACAACTCATTGATTTAGTCTTTTCCAGTATCTCAAAATGAGTGGAGTGAAGAAATTGAGTTTTATATTAGTTCTGGTATAGTGTAGGAAACTGGAGCACCGAGAGAAAACCACTGACTGGGATTAGGTGAGAGGTGTATCTCAAAATGAGTGGAGTCAAGGAAACTGGAGTACCAAGAGAAAACCACTGACTGGGATTTGATCAGAGGTGCAGTGGTCTGTAAGCATGAACTTAAGACCATTCTGCCAAATCAAAATATAAATTGTTCTCTAGAAAAGAAAAGAAAAAAAAAATTAGGTTCAAGAATTTAAAGAGATCTTATAGATCACCAATTGAATTTGGTAACTTACAAAACCTTACAAGACTATTTTAAAATAGTTAAGGAATGATTGTGAAACTTGGGCCAAAAGCAACTCGTAAGTTTTATCAACCCTAAGCAAGCTTACATTACAATGCACATACAATATTCACCACTTGTTTCCATCTTTTTATACAACTCATATTTTATATAATTTATATGTTACTGTAATTTTACTGTATATAATTGTTATATTGTTTGTGTGAATGGAGATAATGACAGTTGACTGTGCCTTCTAAGCATTGTAAATAGTCTATATTTGTTCATCTATTTAAATAATGCATGTGTGTGCAAGAGAGAGAGAGAGAGAGAGAGAGAGAGAGAGAGAGAGAGCACAAGAGAGAGAATATAATCTCGAAAATGTGTGTGTGTTTATGTGTAAAAGAGAATATTATTGTAAATATTCTGTCTCTGAAAAGTGTACATGCCTGTGTGTTTGTGTTTGCATATGAGAGAGAAAGAGAGAGAGAGAGAGAGAGAGAGAGAGAGAGAGAGAGAATATTATTGTAGATATTTCGTATTGAAAAGGTGTACTTGTATGTACAGAGCTAATATTTAGTTACTCATGTATGACAGTGAATGAAAACTCCCTAAACGGTACCTTTTATAAGTCTGTCATAGCTATTACAAAGATAATAAGAATCCATTATGAGTATCAATGTAGGATAGGGAAATCTCACTGAAGATATGTCGGTCAAGAGAGGAGGCTTGCAGATAAATGCCACTATAGGCTTTTTTCTACAAAGAACATGAACACATCCTTTAGAAAAATTTCACATGAAGTATTTAGTATCTCAAAACTTTTCCGATAACAATACGTGTAAAGATGCAGTTTGTTTAATGTTGTCTGCTGTTTCCTTAGACATGGAATTGTGTCAGTTCACTTTTTCTCATAAAAGCGACAAGTTTTCAAGAATTTGCAACATAAATGTTTTCTAAAACATCCAGCACAAAGAGGTGTTGACCATGTGGTACAGTGGCTACCTCCACTGAGGAAAGCTTATAGGAGTATATCTAAATATAGAAGCATGCAATGCAGTCAACCCAATAAGCCATCAAAGGAGATAGTACGATAGGCGGCATATTCGGCCCCAAAAATCACAAAAATTAAAATGCGACATGAACAATTCTGAGATGGGGCCGAAATCGGCACTTATTCTCCCAACTCCTTTTGCTATTCACTCAGTTAAGAGAGGTTTAATTCACTGTATATTTCATGTTTTCAAAGTGCAATATATATAACTTAATGCCTTACTGTATAACTCCATGTAAAAGCTGATAATACTGCTTTTTAACTACTGTGAACTCATTTATTTTTGCGGTGTCCAATTTTCATGGCTCTAAAAAATAATACCATTTTGTGGGGTTGAAAATTTGTTGTATGTAGTGACTAGTTCAAGTTTATAAAGTATAGACCTGCCCACTTGACCTTTCATTAGGAATATCCATATAGGAGGGTCGACCCAATACATAGGTAGTGTTAGGATTCGCAGGTAATACATATACACATTGTTAATAATTAGTGTTCACATCAGGCAAAAGAAATACATGTATACACTCATTATCCCTATTACTTGAATTAACTCGTCCATAATGAATATTTAAATGAAAGGTCAAGAGGACAGGTCAATGTTGTTTACCTATATACTATTTTGTTGACATGTAAATTAGTGGGGCAGGGTAGCCACGGAAAAAATGAAAATTTGGACAACATGAAAATGAATGATTTCACAGTTTATTGTTATACCTATTACTTTTATCGAGCTTGTTATTTATTTATTTATTTAAAATGGTGATACAATATTTTATTTCTTTGTAAATGTTCAGTATTTTTTCATGCAATTGTTTTTTCCATTAAATCTATATATAAACTTTTAGTTGATGCTGGTATTATTTTCACATCATTTATTATGGTGCCACGCCTGCCATGACACTGAGCATCAGTATTTAAGGTCTCTTCCAAAGGACCCTGTGACTTCGCTAAATGCTAAGTGCATGGCAAAAGAAGTCACTTCCTATTTTCAAGTCTTGATCAGAACCCGACCAGGGTTTGAACCCCCCCCCCCCAATATAAAGCAAGTACTCTACCAACTGTGCTACTATCGTGGTGACACAGTTAAAAGAAAAGACAATAATTTTTAACTGGTAGAAATTTTGCTAAGGTATCAATCAACTACCAACATACCTGTTCATGTCCAAATCACAATTTAAAATTTCAAAGCAAAGTAAAAACTTTCAAAACTGGCAATTTAATTAAGTATGTGAAGTTAATTAAGCATGTGAAGTTGCACCTGGGAAGTGAGGAAGAATGAGCAACTCTTGTCTAGCTAACTACATCTGCCACATGTAAAATTTTAAATAAAATGAATAATGGAAAATTGCAGTTAAATAACATGTACTTGACAAATAACCATAGGGCATTAAAAACACATACATGTAAAAATATAAGATGAGAGGTGTAGTAATGGTATTTTCGAACCCAGATAAAATTCTTTCATTTATATTAAGTCAATTCTTTACAGGAATAGTGTTGAAAACTGGACTGCCCAGAGAAAAACACCTGCCTGACAAACTGTCTCAAACATGGTGCCCAGAGAAAAACACCTATCTGACAAACTGTCTCAAACTTGGTGCCCAGAGAAAAACACCTATCTGACAAACTGTCTCAAACTTGGTGCCCAGAGAAAAACACCTGCCTGACAAACTGTCTCAGACTTGGTGCCCAGAGAAAACCACCTGCCTGACAAACTGTCTCAGACTTGGTGCCCAGAGAAAACCACCTGTCTGACAAACTGTCTCAGACTTGGTGCCCAGAGAAAACCACCTGCCTGACAAACTGTCACAGACTTGGTGCCCAGAGAATAACACCTATCTGACAAACTGTCTCAAACTTGGTGCCCAGAGAAAACCACCTGCCTGACAAACTGTCTCAGACTTGGTGCCCAGAGAAAACCACCTGCCTGACAAACTGTCTCAAACTTGGTGCCCAGAGAAAAACACCTATCTGACAAACTTTCTAAAACTAGGATAAGTCGTAAGTGGGATTTGAACCTTGGTGGAGGGAGGTGTATGATCTGTAAGCCAGCAAGGACCCTATAAAAATATGTGTTATAAATTTCAGATGTTGTATTCCTTTGGTCTCAAATAAAATGTTTCCAGATACAGTCAAACCTGCTGTAAAGGCCGCCTATATATAAGGGCCACCTGCTTATAAAGGCCAGTAAAATTGTATCCCAATTATTCATTATTCATATTATTTGAATTTGTATATAAAGGCCACCTGCCTATAAAGGCTACTTTTACTGGTTCCCTCGGGTGGCCTTTATAGACAGGTTCGACTATATGTGAATATAACATTCTTCCTACTTTGTTTGATTTGGAAAATATTATAATTTAGTATATTAAAACACTTTATTTTATTTAAAATATAAAATTAAAAATATATAAAATAAATTATTTGTACTTTTTACAAAAATATTACATCAACATATTCCAATAATCTGTTGTATTTCCTTTTTCAAACATACATGGATATATTTTACCACTGTATCTTTTCATTTATAAAGTCAAAATGAACTTCACTTGCATCATAGCATGATGCAGGATTCACTCTTAGTTCTCACAATACAACCTACTCTCTGGTGATGATTGTCCGTAATTAATGTCTATATGTGGCCTGTCAGCCAATGTATAGACTGTACCCACTCTCCTCTTAATATGCTATTTTTAATTACTCCACAATATAATGTGCTATTCTTAATTGCTATGCAAGACACGGCACCATTTAGTTTACCTGTCTTGAGAAGCCACTTCCCTTTAATGTTAAAATTTAGACAGCAGAAACAGTCAATTTATAAAAGACTGCCTACTGTATACACATTTATAGTTTTACATGAACACTTTTGAATACTTATTTCCATTGGTCAGAAATCAATTTCCACACACAAAAATTCTGCAGAACATGTGACTGAACTGTCTTTTATTCATTTGTGAGGGCAATTTATAATGTATATTATTGAATGTAATGAACATTTTTATACCCCTTTTTATCAGATCCTATTTCCTTAATCAGTATTCACAAGACCTAAAGATCAATAATTCAACAGACAAAATTCAACATTTCAGTACAGGCATTTGAATACTGATAATACATCTCCTGTGAATTCGCTGAAGATCAAATTCTACATTTCCATTCCAAAGTGAACATTTGATGAATCTTGTGAAATAGCTCACAACAAATAAATTCCATATTTCAGTTCACAGAACTTCTTACATATCCTGAGAAATCACTAAAGATCAAATTCCAAACTTTCTATTCCAAAATGTGCATTTAATGCATCTCAATAAAATTCCACATTTTCCATTTCCTAAGGTTGTGATATGACCTCTTGCTTGTCTGTAGTCATTTGGATAATTCCACATTTCCATTCCAAAGTATGCATTTGATGAATCTTGTGAAATAGCTCACTGGCAATAAATTTCCACATTTAAGTTCAAATATGAATTCACTAAAGGTCTTATCCACATTTCCATTCCAAAGTATCCATTTGATGAATATTGTGAAACAACAAATACAATTTTGAATGTTCCTTTTCATAAAATTTTGATATACTAGTAACTTCTTGCTTGCCTGTAGTCATTTGGAAAAACTTCCACATTTTCTATGATCATGCTTTTTTCATATTTTGAGCTAAATTAAAAATTTCTCTTAACTGGGTCTTTCTATTATTATTGCAACCTGAAAAATAGAAAAGGATAAAAATAAACATCAGATGGACTTGAATTACAGTTGTTAAACCTTAAATCATGGCCACCATTTGTTCATGCAGTCAAATTTTGGCATGATAAAGGGGTTTGGTGATATATCAAGGGAAAGTTAAGATTACTTAGAATGGAAACAGATTTTCAAAAAATTGTGGCAAGTTATCAAAAATGGGCATGATAATTCTATTGCAAGAACAACATAAATGTATACTCTATTTCATAAAATAAATAAACAAACAATTAGCATTGGCCAACCCAGACTCCAGTATTTGAAAATGATGGCATTATACAGCAGGGTTCTTTAACATGCCAAGCCCACCGTGACACGGGCCCTCGTTTATTTTAAGTTTCCATCCGAAAGAACCGTGACTTTCATTTCGTAATGCCGAGTGCTTGGCGAAAGAACAGTCACTACCCACTTTCAAGTCTTGGGTCAGACCTGGCCGGGGATCGAACCCACGACCTCCCACATACGGAGCGAGCTACCCCAGTGGTAGTATTTGAAAAGAGCTGGTTTGGTAGACTGTTCTTTA
This sequence comes from Anadara kagoshimensis, assembly GCA_021292105.1. Classification (NCBI taxonomy): domain Eukaryota; kingdom Metazoa; phylum Mollusca; class Bivalvia; order Arcoida; family Arcidae; genus Anadara; species Anadara kagoshimensis. Next base: position 31,219,434 of record CM037875.1, on the reverse strand, counting down.
TGTCATCAGCAATTTTTCATTTTTTCTTTGTTTCTTACCACTCAGGACCAGCTGAAGTGGAAGAGCATCAATAAGCAAGGTCACAGACATTGTCAGACATTATAATAAAGTTTTATTGTATATAGAGTTAAGAATATGTAAATTTGAAAACAAACTGATGAAAACTAGATATAAAGAAAAGACTTTTACCTAGAAATGAGTTTGTTGTGGTGACTGATGTTGATCCATTAGATGTACATTCCATATTTCCGTCATCTGCTAATACAATCCCATCATCCCATATTAAATCCCATCCACCAATTCTCTTCTCTTTACCTGTCAGTCTGAAAATAATCAACAGCTTTAAAAAAGTGATCTGCTGATTACAATTCTTCTAAAAAAAAAAGTACCATTTTGATGATGATAAAAAAAACTTAACCCGAGTCAGGAATGTTTGTGACACCAAGTGATGACAAAAATATATATACAATCCAACTTGCATTAAAGGCCACCTCTATACAAGGGCCACCTGCTTATAAAGGACAGTAAAATTTGATCCCGTCTGTTCTTTATTCATATCATTTAAACCTGTATATAAAGGTCACCTACCCATAAAGGTCACTTTAACTGGTTCCTGTGGGTGGCCTTTATAGACAGGTTTGTCTGTAGTCACAAATAAGTGAAATTTGAGAATATATAATTGTTCCTATAGAGACTTTTCCAGGTGATATTAATGTATTACATAATTACATTTAGACTTTATCTGATAAGTTTCAACTTTGACAATGGGTTGCATGCTGCACCTGTCCCAAACTTAAAAATTGCTAATCAAAAGACTTATAACAATTTCAAAATTTGAAATGAGGCAGTGATTTTGTTACATTTTTGAAAACTACCCTCTGCAATTTAAATTGGGAACATTTGAAGTTCTGAAATACTGCATGTCGTGCTTGCTGTAGCTTAAGATCCTCGTTTTAAGGATGTTATATTGTGATAATATCTAACATTTTGTGGGTAAGGACAACTTGATTTTATTTGCTAGTATATAACTGTTGTTTTGGGAATTTTAGTGGTTAAATTAGGAAATTTTAATCATTTTTCTCCAGGGGAAACTACCATTAATCGGTAGTAATTGTAGGCAAACAAAATCACTGTGTGGACATAGACTTTGATGCCTAGACCAAAGTAATGAGTTTTTTATCAAAGATTTAATTACCTGTTTTCTAAGTCTAAAACATTTAATAAGTCATTCAGCAATCCATATTTCAAATCATAATCTTCTTTTCCACTGGCAGTTAGAGATGGAGAGGCATTGATTTCTATTAGCCATCTGCAAATAAATAATAATAGGTTCAAATGACAAAACTGTTGACAAAGACATTTTATGTAAAGACAGATCAGTCAGTACTTGGTTGTTTAATCTCTGCCGTAATACAGGGAACGTGAGAAAATATTAGAAACATACATTTCATCAGTGAACAGAAAGGGGGGGATAAATTCTGTCATCATTTGATTATAGTTTTACATCATCAATTGAACAATAGAGACAGGATTAACTTTTATAGTAACCTACAGTATGAGGATAACATCCAAGGGTCAAGCGGCACAAGGTCAAATCCTAGGAATAGCAAATCAGCAGTGTTAGTCTCTTGAGAGACAAATTATGGTACCTTCTGTCCCCAACATTGCTGAGTTGTTATTTCTAAGATTTGACCTCATGACCTTGACCCTTGATCTCTGCATCTAAATTTGGTATGTGACACATCGTCTTATGTTTCTATACATGTTACATTTGTGTTGTTTGATCAAAATCCACCAGATACAAAAGATATGGGACAGACAAAATATTTGGACAGATTGCCAGATAAACGACAGACAGATGAGCTAACATATAAACCCCTCTATGCAAACAAAGTTTAGGGGGTATATAGGAATCACGCTATCCATCTATCTGTCTGTCTGACCGTACATCCCTCCATATTTTCTATGTTTATGGATAGATTTTGATCAAATTTGGCACTAACATGCCACATACCAAATTCAGGGTCATGACTTAATTACAAAACTTATGGGGGTTTAAGTCACCTTCATTGACAGTTCTAGTTTATAAGTTGATTCAGTTTCAGGCTGACATCTAGTAGGACATCATATCCAAACATCTCAGTGTGATTATTAAATATCAGGTAGATGAAAAGATAGATGTACAGAAAGAAGGAAGGACAAGGACTAATATTTATATTGTTGATACTTACGGTTTAAGGTCTACATCTAGTAATACGTCATATCCATACATCTCAAAGCAATGTTTATCATTTATAATAATCTTCTGTACACTCTGTAAACTCTTTATAATGATGTTGTCTATACCTTTAAATACTTTCTTTGACTGAAATTAAATCAATTAACATCAAATACTGTATATTTTGCTATGGTTTTATTTTTGCTATATTCGCAGTCAAGTGTATTCCCACAAAAATTAAACCACCATGAATAGACACTGGTAAGCCCATTAATCTTGCTAGAGTCGTTTTCCTTATCAGATAAGACACGAAAATATTACACCACGAATACACTAGTCATCGTCAAACTGCGAAAATTTGACACCGTGAAAATAAAGCAATATACAGTAAAACCTCGATTCATCACCACCATTTGTTCAATCATATTTTGGCGTTATAAAGGGGTTTGGCGATAAATTGAGGGAGGCTCATAAAGAAAAACATAAATAAATGGATTTTGGGACTTCAAAATAGTGTGGCGATAAGGGAGGTGGCAAAGTTATCGAGGGGCATTATAACGAGGTTTTACTGTACAGTAAAATTCAGAACACACTATACTTTACTATTTTATCAAGTGCCTGTACAAAGTTTCGGTGTTTTCATCAGTGACCAAATATGTGTTCATCTTGTGTCTTTTATATTTTGAGCATTAGCAGGCATTCTTCATTGCCATGGCAATTTGTAAATTTCTATGCAGTCAAAACTGCCTTTAAGACCACCTCTATACAAGGGCCACCTGCATGTAAGGCCAGTAAATTGTATCCTGATTACTCTTTATTCATGTTATTTCGACCTGTATATAAGGGCTACCTGCCCATAAAGGTCATTTTTACTGGTTCCCTTGGGTGGCCTTTATAGATGGGTTTGACTGTAATTTATTTTAGATTTTAACATAATAATTACTCTACCAGCTACAATTGAGTAAAAATGATAATAAAACAGATTTTTATGTACAGTGAATGTCATAAAATTTAATTTTGATGCTTTTTTTTCCGAGATCCCTAATGGGATTTTTTTATCACAAGACATAATTCTGATCCACAAAGTTTTCTCCCAAGGAGATGTTTTTTAAATGACAAAACCACAAATTTATACTAAATGATAATAAATGATACTCTGATAAATAAACTTACAGCATCTACTCCATGTTTAGCTGACAAATATTTTCTAAGTTGCTGTGTGGACCATTTACATCCTTTCTCTGGGTCATAATCTGGAGCATTTTTCTGTACAGCTACATTGGTTAAATGTACATCTAGCAGCTATGTTAAGGACTTTAACTTTGTCTTTAAGATTGCAATTAATGCAGAAAGAAACAGAATCATCATAATTAAGCTTTTCATGTCACTTTTGATGCCATTTGAACATCATCAGTTAAATAAAAATAAAAGCACAATTGCATTCTAAGAGAAAAAGCCAATTTTAAAATGTTAAAATTTCAAATCACTTAATAAACTAAATTTCTATTCCATATTTCATTGTAAGTTGGGCGACAACTAATGCCCACTAGATGACTAAAAAGGATACAGGTGTCTTCTATAGATTCCAGGGAAAATCTGGTGTTAGAAAACCTGGCAAACCCTCCTCTATACAACCATACTTTTAGTGGATTATACTGAAAAAAAGAAAGAATCATATAAATCTGAGATGGAAAATATATCATATAAAGGTTATGAAAAATAAGAAGAGCTATTTTCTAATAGTTAATATAATTATTTAACTTAAATTGATATATTTGATATATATCATTGTAATTTATAAATACTGTTTACAAACCAATGCTTACTGGTAGTTTAAAACCAGTTATAAATTTACAACAACTATTTTTGAACTAGATGAATTTATAGTTTTGTAGTCCAACCTTGACTGTCTAAGACAAGTGTAGAATGTTTGATTTGTATTTCTGGCTATTCTCTTTTGGAAATCCATGAAAAAAAACCCACAGCACATGACTAAAATCAGACCATTTACTATTTTTACACCTTAATGAGTAAAAACAACACTTACAAGCTGTAGGTTATAATCATATTTTGTGTGCTGTCTATGATATCAAGCACAAAAAAATAACTGAAAATATCTAGCAAATCCAAATGCGTTGAATGAAGGAAAATTGAATTTTATAAAACTTCTTTGTATGTTGACAGACAAATGTCTTGTAACAAACACAACACTTACAGACAGTACTAAAACATAGACTCTGATATCAAACTTGACACCTCCAATAAGATAAGGGTTCTCTATATATCTTTGTACTACATATGTCTCTGGTACTTCCCTGTTTGGGTCTGTCAGAGGTTGATATTCTCCCTGAAAATATAAACAACAAGTTATAACTGAAATAAGATGTCATTTCACAAGTGTCTCCCTATTGAATGCCAACTGGGAAATCCCAAACCATGTGGTTGATCAAAATACTAATAGCCAATGACACATCTATTTCACCCAAAGATTGTTCCTGTGAAGTTTCATAAAGATCTGTTAAACAGTTTACAAGAAAAGTGGCGTACCAAATGTTGGCAGAAGAAATGGAGTAAATATTATATGTCACCCACTTCATTGGGGTACACGATAAACATCAACATTAGATCTTTGAATACATAATTAACTTTTACATATAATTTTTATGAGTTATATACATTATTTAGTTACAAACATCATTAATAAAATTTAATAAAGTGCCGATTTGGTAATTAAACAACAGTCCAATATGGTATTTTTAAGGGGAAGTATGTGAATGTAATAGTGAACGGACACATACTCAAACAAGCCTTTGTAATGACCAATTACAGGTTTTTGCTATTAACAGTAATAAAAGATTAATTGTCCTTACCTTTTTCCAATCAATAATATCTTTCAGTTTTCTGAACAAGAAGATTCCTCTGCCTTGAGACTTGGCTGCAGGTTTCATAATCCATATTATACCCTGATTCTTCTTAAATTCTTCCACAAATATATGGTACTCAGACTAAATATATAATTGTATAACAATTAGACATCCATTTAATATATATACTTATACAGGGATCAAATCATTATGAATTATGTGTATTTTCCAATCATAAAACATATAGACATACATGAATGTGTTAAAAAACATAACTTTGTGAGGTATTCGGAGATTAGTGGTCTTAAGCACATGCTTAGAGATCACAGCAACTCTCATCGCATAGATTTGAATCCCACATGAGACAGAACCTAGTATGAGAATGTTTGTCAGTTCACTTGCCAAAAGACAATGGTTTTCTTTGGCACTCTGGTTTCCTCCTCCTCAATCCCAGAACTAGTTGCCTCAATATTAGTGAAAGAATCTTGACTGGAGTATGAAACACCATTATTTCTCTATAATAAGTTGTATTTGACTGACTCCAAAATTGTGTGTGTGTGTGGAGAAAAAGAGTTTTCTGATATAACCTTAATTCCTAAGGAAGGGTATAGCGACATATGTTCCTTTTATACTGGGAATTAAGTAACTCCCACACTTATTTTTTAAGTAGCATAGGCATAGATCAACATGTCTTTACAGAGGTTAAATTGAGTTTCCATTTTAACACTAGTGATACAGACTCAGTTGTGTGTGTGTTGTGTGTGTGTGTGTGTGTGTGTGTGAAAGAGAGAGAGAGAAAGAGAGAGAGAGAGAGAGAGAGAGAGAGAGATCATAGCTACTTACAGGCAGTTCATATGTGGTAGGGAAAAAATCAAAGCTGAAAATAGAAATAGAAATATCATATATACATAAAAAATATATAATTTAAAGTTTTCAGATTACAATGGCAGAGTTGTTAATGTGTAAGTCTACAAACACAATGTACTATGACAAACTTAGCATGCTTAGGTGGTGAAACGGACGTTAGAAACTTGTTTCCTTTGTCACTGTTTTCAGCTGGTTGTTGTCCAAATGTTCAAGCACTTTAAAAATTGCCATAAGTATGCTCTGGTATAAAAAAGATAAGAAACAATTTATACTGACACATCAAAAGAACTTGTCTTTTAACTTATTACTAAGTTTGATTAAATTCTATCTCATCCATATTTTCTGTGAATTAAGAAAGCTGATGTGAAATTTACAATACAAAACCAATCAAAACTAATCCTCAATTTTTTAAAGTGTGATAAAATTAAACTGTCAAAAATCTTTGACCTTTGACATCTATTTGTCATCATGGTCATAGACTTTTCAGATTTTGTTGCTATCAAACTGATGTATCATTCTAAAATTAACAATGATAATTGATCAATGAAGTTCTCCAGTGTAACACATGATGAATGCCCTTTAATGTTTGTGAGGAAAGTTTTGGAAAACATTTATAGCACATATTTCTGGAATAACATAATTTTTATGGGAAAATGTTGACTGCATGATGTAATTCCATATTCAATGATATATAATTGTTCTGCACAAACTTTAGGGAATATCAGATGGTATGCTGAGGAACTCAGATTTTAGTACCGGTAACTTCAGGATAGTAGCCTTTCACTAAAAGTCTTTGAATAACAAATGGAAAAAATATACTAACCCAATTTAAATGTTAAATTTAAAATGAAAGTAAAGTTTAATATTAAAATAATGTACCTTTGAGCTTCAACTTTTCCCATCTCTCTTTCTGTCTGTTTACGTAAACGTTTCAAATTCTTAACCATCAAGTTCTTCCTTGTTAACTGAAAAAATAATACATGGATATCAATACCGTAAATTGAAAAAATGCACTTATTTTATTTTCACACGAAGTTAAGTATTTCAAAATATTCAGCACTATGCCAAGTAATCAGGTGTTATGTATCTGATATCAAGTACTGGTAGTTGTAACTATTGCACTACAAAAAGATGTGGTTAATAAAATCTAACACTGGTAACAGGGCAAGACAGAGATATCTCAAATGAGGATGAACTTTTCCTGTCCAGAACGAGCTTTAGCGAGTTCTGGACCTTGAAAATTTTCATCCGAGTTTAAGATATCTATGCCTTACCCTGTTACTGGTGTAGGATTCTTTTTCTCACACATTTGCAACATAAAACATGATTTGTAAGGAAATATTTGCATCAAATGTTCATTTTCATGTCACATCCGTGCCCACCAAAAATTACATAATCGATTTTTGTTGACGTTCTTACATAAAATGATTATGACATCATCAATTTGGCGTTTGTAAGTGATTGTGACATTGAAAAATTGTTGGTTGACTTCGGAACTTTTCTATTAAGTCATCTCAACAATAAATCTAGAGCAATTATAACTACTTCAGCATGTAGCCTGTCTCAACCTTAGGGTGAGACAAGGAAATCCCACATAGATAATAACAAGGGATTTCCATGTCACAGGTGTGAGAAATTATTTTATTTTTCATTTTAGCATTCTATTTTGACCATTTATTAAGAATCATGGGTGTGTGTGACCAATAAACTGGGTAATGAGTTTGGGTTTTTACTGTACTTGTAATTTTGTTTAAAAATATGTTTGATGTTCCTACCTCATAATGGTTTCTGAAGTGAAGTATTTTCTGGTGTTCGTGTAAGAACATTGTGTCGTAATTTTGATGTAACCATTCTCTGTCACACCAGTAAAAATCCCAATCACCGTCGCTACAAATATAACATCAAAACAATGTATCCAGTATGAAACTAAAAATCTCAGTCACCATCGTGCTTGACGAAGCTTTCTCTAGTCACTCAGGTTTGCTCTACCATCCCTGAATTGACTTGAGATTTGTAAATCTTGACTGTGGTATAAATATCCAATTATCCAAACTACTACAGGAACCAATTTGCTCTAAATACAACATCAAAACTATGTATTTATTATGAAACTAAAACTCCAAGTCACCATTAAGCTTGCTGAAGGTTGGTGGTTTTCTCTAGTCACTCAGGTTTCCTCCACCATCCCTGAACTAACTTGATACAAGTGAAAAAATCTTGACTTGACCCGGGTGTAAAACACCATTGCTCCACTCCTCTACAGTAACCATCGCTACAATTATAACAGCAATACAATACATTTATAATCTAATATAATCAGGCTTTCCAGATTTTGGAAAAACAAACTAAAACTATATACTGAAAAAAAATCTTTTCAATACATCAAAAGATTATTATAAACACTGTATCAAGTAATAAATCCTGTAATATAAATTCTGGTATACAAAAGACATACAGTAGTATTTTACATTCTTATACATGGTTATTTTCGTATGGTGGAAATTTTCACTTTTTTCACGAATTGTAAAAAAAAACCACAAAAATTCCCCCTCATGAAAATTGTGGCAAGTTGTATTTTACATGCAAGAATGGAAAATATCCTCCTCACGAAATACCAACATTACGGTTGCTTGAAAAATTCCACTAGCAAAAATAAAAAAAAAAATTTGACAGTATATCAGTTTAATAAAAAATATAAAATACTTTAATTACTATGCAATAATATAATCTAATTCAGTAAAAATACAGTTGTACTTAGAGGCAAGTGGTTTTAAGCAGACAATGAACCATACTCTTACTTGAGAGTGATGAAAACCTTTAACTAATGCCACTGAAAAAAATACTACCCGAGTACTATATTTGTATATGTATTTAGTTGTATGATTTTGTTGTTTGTTATGGAAAACATGCATGCATTTTAAAATCAGACAGATTGCAGCTTTCAGACTTGTATCATATTTAGACAAGCATAAAGCATGTACATGATATATCAATTAAGCAATGATTTAAATTTGGAAAGTTTTGTCATTATAAAAATGTTCCTGAATGCATTATAGGAATAAAGTTAATTTTTATTTTTGTTATGGAAGTATGAAAGAATGGCAAATTTTGCACACTGAATAATTCATGTAGGGAATTATGTTACGTGTGCAATGTCCAATTCTTTCATAATCCCATTACAAAAACAAAAATTAACTTCACTTCTTATAATTCAATTTATAGAATTTTTTCAACAACAAATCACCCATAAAAATTATAATATTGCCGGAGCAGGTAAAAAATAGCATTGCTATGGCATAGGAATTCAAATGCTTCTGTGCGTCATCCATAAGATGATGTCACTGAAAGCCAATCCATTCATGCAAATGTAACAGAAAAATATGACCAATCAAAATGTTTGAAACAAAGGAGAATTGATGTATACATCTATGAGGATATGGTATACTGACAAGTAGACAGTAGCAGTCCCTTGAGAGACAAATGCCCCTTCCTCTCTAATCACCTACATTCCCAGAACCACTGCAGTAGCTCAGTTGATAGAGTTCTTGCTCAGTTGGTAGAGTGCTTGCTCCATAAGTGGAAGGTTGGAGGTTGTGGGTTTGATCCCCAGATGGGTCTAACACCGACTTGAAAGTGGGAAGTGACTGTTTTTTCGTCAAGCACTCAGCATTACAAAATAAAACCCTGCTGCATAATGCCATCAGCATGATGCATAGACAAAAAGTTTTGCACCTTTATTTATAGCTTACATGTCTCGATATAAGCATGATAAACAAAATATTCTTGACTGGGACATGAAACACCATTACTCAACTCAACTCCTTACAATTCAAGATTGTTATTTCTAAGATTTGACCTTGTGACCTTGATCCTTGACATGTCCCTTAATTTTTTTTCCAAGTTTGATCAAAATCCATTCAAAAACATGGACAATATGGAGTAAACACACTACAGATCTTGACAGATAGGCTGAATAATATACCACCCTTAACTTTTATGTTCGGGGCATAATGGGTTTTATAATCTTAACTAAAATTACTATCATGATGATATTCAATCTAGGCCATGCAATTATGCATACCCCTCTGGGAATTGGCAAAATGATATCCTACAGTTCAGGAAAATTATTCCCTTCCTTCAACAAAGAGAAGATTCTTTTATTCTGATAAACATGTTGTGTAATATCTCAAATACATTTTAATGAAAATATAACTGGAAGCCGGACAAATATGCAGAAAATGTCTGAAATAAGTACCGGTAGGTAGCTTTACCAATTGATCTATTACAACAAAACAACCTAGGTTTATGTGTCCACAGTAGTATAACCACTGGTATAAAAATGGTGGTAAAATTGCATGTCAAACTTGAGAAATGTCTGCAACAATTAGGCCAGTGCTTTACCAATTGATCTATGACAACAAAACAACCTAGGTTTTATGTGTCCACGGTAGTATAACCACTGGTATAAAAATGGTGGTAAAAATGCATGGTCAGACTTGAGAATTGTCTGCAATAAGTAGGTCAGTGCTTTACCAATTGATCTATGACAACAAAACAACCTAAGTTTTATGTGTCCACGGTAGTATAACCACTGGTATAAAAATGGTGGTAAAATTGCACGATCAGACTTGAGAAATGTCTGCAATAATTAGACCAGTGCTAGGCCAAATGAGCTACCTAAAAGACAACAAAACTGTGTTAACTTGATGTGTCAGCATTAACATGCACTGTAGATCTAGTTAAAATGAAAATATACTGTAGATTACTTTAATATCGCGAGTGTCAAATTTCGCATACTTACATCTGAGCTTCATTTCGCAATATAGGTTCATATTTAATTTTGTGTCCCTTCATGGCGGCTACATAGTTATCTACCTTTCTTTAGGGTCCTTGTTTTGTTGACCGTTTCTTAATGTTCCATAATCATTGTAAAAGGTTGAAAGGAATTTTTAATTCAGTGTCGTCAGTCAGTGTTTAAAGAGAAAATTCAATAGAACCTTGTAAGTTACGGTGAAGTTCTGTCAAGACTATTTTATATACTATTTAAAGGAAACATTAAGCCTATTTCAATGGAAATTTCAAAGGAACCTTGCAAGTTACGGCGAAGTTTACGATTTACTTTATTACATCTAATATGACATACTTTTACGACGGTCATAGTCGATTGCCGTCATGTTTTAAATTTGACTTAATTTTGGCGATACTGGGAAAATTCGCATGATATTTGAATTCACAACTGAGAGTTATCACGAAATTAAGCGTTAAAAAATCTCTCGCGATAACAAAGTAATCTACAGTATAGTCAAATTTTAAGTATATAATTTGGAACAAGGTGCAATCATTTCAACAGTGCAGTAAATAAATACAAACTTTACTAAAATTGTATAGGTTTGAAATATATTTTTTTCATGCAATACAGCAGTATTAAATATTTTATAAATTGTTACATATAGTGATTATATAAGTCAGAAATTGGACTGTTAATTATAATGCAATAGAGGGTTAATTATATAGAGGAACACAACTAGAACACCTTACCTGTTCCTTTGTATTGGGGGAACACCTTGATAACTGTAATGTAGGTATTTAAATACATTTATATTTCATCTTTTCATTGAAAAATAAAAATGTAAATCTGGTTACTGTGTGTGTGTGTGTGTGTGTGTGTGTGTGTGTGTGTGTGATTACTAACATTAAAGAAACCATAGCCAGCATAAGACCTGAATACAGATAGTACAACATGGGATCAGGTACAAGCCTTAAAAATTGTAGATACCAAATACACTGTCTACTGGTACATCATGGCGGGTCTAAGTGCACTGAACATGCTGAAGGTCAGAAAAAAATATAATTTAGCAATTAAACGAGAGAAAAAAATGCTAACAGGTCCTTTGTTTGTATCAATTTGTTCTTAACAGGATCCAACCGATTATACATTTTTATGAATACAAGAAAAAATTTTGAAATACATGCATTTTAAATTACCTTTTATCACAACCATTTTATTTTTGTTAAGTTGGGATGTACTTGGACTGTCTAATGAAATGCAGCAAAGCCTTGTCATAAATTGTCCCTTGATAATGTTGCCAATTTGCTTAATTATTGCCAGGCTTGTTTAAAACTGCCAGGATTGATCAACTGGTTGGACATAGATAAACTTGTGTAAAATAGAGCCAGATAGAGAGATTTCATCAATGGCCTAAGCTCCAATGGGTGTAAGAATCCAAAGTAAGTAAGTAAATTATTTGAAGTCCCAAAATCCATTTCTTCTATGTGTTTTGATCCCTTGATTTATTGCCAAACCACTTCATAATGCCAAAATATAAATTAACAAATGATTGTGATAAATTTATAACACTGATAATAAATGCCGGCTGGATGGCAGCTGCAGGAGATCATAATGCCTTGGTTTGAAAATGCTGATCCTGAATCTGTGATTCAATGTTAAAAGTAGTTTTGCAATTTGTCTTCTTTTTTTTCTTTTTAAATTTAAGTTACGGCATTCATAGTAATAATAATAATAACATTGTTTCTTCGATATATACCCCCCCCCCTTGGAAAAAACAATGTTATTATATATCACATAACCCTCCTGTTTATTGATAGAATAAAACCGTTATTATCTGGGTTTATTTAGAAGAATATTAAAGAGATCATGATTTTATTATCGTCATAGTCAGCATTCCTATGAATAAGGAATATATAATAAGGTAATTTTGTTCATCTGCCTTGTGCAATACACATTGTTTGCCTATAGTAGCTATGTTCCAGAACAGATGGAGATTTTCTTTTTTGTGCCGTATATTCAAATAGAATTCTAATAACAGCCAACTAATATTAAAATGCTTAATTTGGTATTCTTTTCAGCTCTTTTGTTTCACCTCGCTGTTTGAATCATCTCCATAAAACATGAAACAAGGCATAAATAAAACTGAGGCCTCATAAGGTATGTTGAACACACGTGGCCTCGGTAATAATTAAGTGATTAGAGGATTAACTCTGGTGTTGATTATAAACAGTCAATGATTAATTAATTATCACACCGATTGTACACCTGTGGGACACGTGGCTTCATCTTAAAGTCTTGTGTGATTTCTCGATCGTAAACTAATCATAATTGACAAGACAAAATTTAGACTTGTTTATAGGGGGAAAAAAAACCAAATGACCGAATTTCAATTCGGTGTTTTATTTGCCAATTCGGTGATTTTTAGCTGATTTTGGTGATTTGTGGGGCCCTGATAAAACAGTGTAATATTTTTCATATTACACAGGTACCCATGTAATATCACTTGGTTGTGACGTAATAAGTTCTCACGTGCACGCTTCTGATCACGCCTAATGACATCATTTGAAAACTGTGTCGGTCTGTTGTTTATTTTTAGACTTTTAAAGACTGTCCGATTCTTTGAAAAATAATTTTGTTGCATTGGAAAAAATATAACATAATTTAAACTTACAAACTGGGTTTGTCTTTTTTATTTTAGGTGATTAATTTACTTTTACTATAACTAAATAGAACTGTATTCTTACATGCGCAGTTAATTTGGAGGTAATTTGTCTGGCTTAGTTTCTATATGGCATCAAATAATATGTACATGTCATGTGTCTCAGTATTTTGAGTTATGTGATATATAGAATCTTAGACTCGTGAGGGTTTAATATGAAATTTATTAAACAAGTTTTATAATTAAATATGCCACGAGCCTTGGCATAAAATAATTATATTTATTAATATAAATTTCATATTAAACCCCCACTCGCCTAAGATCCTCTATATAAATATTAAACATTTTTTGTTCTAATTGTTGATATCACTAAACAATTCTTACACATAATTCAATATAATAACTTATATCAAATTTCTCGTTATTTAATTGACTTCTTTTTAGCAATACAGATAACAATATACATAATCTTGAAAATAATGTCTTAGCTGTAAATATCATGAATATTGCTGAAAACAATTTAAAGCAAAAGACTGCTGCTTTCAGAAAAAAGCAATATGTCTTATGAATTCCATGCATATTATGTAAGATAGTAACCTGTATAATATAAGAGTAGGCTGTATACATTATCAAGGAAAATAACTGCTTGTTAGAAAAGAACCAAAACCCATATATGCATGGAAAACATAAATAATGTCAGAATTGTCTCCCTTATACAAAGATACTGGATGTCAAAGTTGTCTCCCTTATACAAAGATACCATAATTATGTCAGAGTTGTTTTTTACAAAGATAACAGTAAAGTAAACCTAAATCAAAACTTAATTCTGTTTTTTTTTTTTTTTTTTTTTTTTTTGTGTGACTATTTCACATTCTAACAAATTATGTCAGAGTTGTCTCCCTTATACAAAGATAAGTACAGAAAGTCAAAATGCGGTAGAAATAAATCAAAAATTCAATTCTGAACTATTGTTTGTGATTATTATACATTCTAATAAATTGAAATATCATTAAATCTAAAACTTATTCCATCTCGATCACAAATAGCAAATTGCACTTGAACACTTTTTGATAATTTAAAAAAATAAAAAAAACATATTGCTGCCGGGAACATAATACCTTTGTCTAACTTAACTCACTTAAACTCTGTTTTAATATAAAGAATATGAACTAGAAAAATGGAAGTTGTTGTATGTCTTGTTTTCTACCATATCAGTAAAAGTACCCAAATGCCAGTTTATATACTTGTATATATCATCTACAATGTTGTATATCTAGCTACACAGAACAGATTATCAATGATGAGAGGAGAAGGCTGTATATATCAACTTATATATACTGTGTGAACTCACCCAATTCTAGTCGGAACACTATTTTGTGTTTGTGCTGGGATAGGTTTTAAACTGCATAATTAAAAATTATGAATGATAATAAAATGAAATAAAAAACAACTAAAGCAAAGATAAAAAGATGAAAGAAATAAAATGAACTTCATATTTTGTGAAAATGTTCTATATATGCCTTAAATATAGCTTAAAAAAATTGTTTATAAAGAAAACTATCAGTACACTAGTAAAACTGTACATATATTTATATAAAATGGTTCACCATTGTACCATATGATGTCTCTGTATCCTTCTGTCTCTATTTTTGGGGGGTGGGGGTGGGGAAATATGTAAATCACATAGATTCGAAATTTTCCTGTAAAATGCAATGGCAAGTTTCAAAGTACCCCAGCACAAAAATCAAGACCCAAGAACCTCTACTGATGAAGTTCATGTGGTACACAGGTGAACCATATTACAATATTTTCCCATACCCTCCCCCACAAGCACTATTTAAATATATATATATATTCGTTAGCTGACAAATATTTCATAGTCCATTTTATATCATTCTTCTCAAAACAGCTAACAATTAATAAAGACTGCTGTAATTGTTTGTAACACAGGCAGTAAAATGCATCCCATATCTGAGAAGATAGCCATCCACTTTCCATTGCAGTTCAAGTGGAATCACTATACATTCAATTCTTAAATTTGCCATTCTTATCACTCAATAGTGATCTATCAATTGCTTTTTCACATACATGTACATATAATTATTAAATATTATAAATATCCTTAACTTAAACAATGACAATTCTTAGAAACAACTTTCTATTTGAAACTTTTAATGGAGGGACTATTATGAACTGGGAGAGTGAATTGAATGTTTAAATTTCATGCTACATGTTAATTAAAAATGGGATTCTTCACCATCACCAAAATTTGGGATTCCTTCACCATCACTAATTTTTAGTTTTAATTTTAATTCTTGATACTGATTAAAAATGTTAGCAAATGCCCTATCCCATTTCTATATAACTATGGTTAATGTCCGTATTCAGATGAATATTCAACATTCCAGATGGAAATTTATAATTGAGGGACTTTTATACCATGTATATACTGGGACAGTGGACATGGTGAATGAAATGTTATTATTTTAATGTCATGCTATGGGAATTATGGGATTCTCCACCATCACCAAATTTTGAAACATCTGGATATTGGTAAATAGGAAGAAGTGTTAGTAAATGCCCGATCCCATTGTAATGTATAGTTAATGTGTATTTCATATGAACAATCAACATGTTTAGATTTAACAAGAATTCCATGCAATTATATGTCCTGCCTAGTCCCTTTGATTAACATAAGGTTTAACTTAGGGTTAAACTGATATTAACATAAAATTTTCACATTTGACAGGCCATCAACCTTAGAGAGGAAAAGTAAAACTTAATCTCAACTTATGGTTGGTTACCATAGTTGCCAGGTGAGAAAAAAGTAGCGAGTTGCTTGGCTATAAAATGACTGGTCCTTGGTTACAGATATATAAACCACTACAGTAGCTCACTCAGTAGAGTGCTCGCTTAGTATGCGGGAGGTTGTTGGTTCAAGCCTTGGCCAGTGTCTAACTAAGACTAGAAATAGGTAGTGACTGTTCTTTCACCTAACACTCAGCATTTAGAAATATAAGTCACTGAATCCTTGGGAAGATACCTTAAAACTGATGCTCATGTCAGGACAGGCATAGCAAGTCAAAAATCCCTCCCTGCATATTGCCCTAAGCACAATGCAAAAGGTAAAAATGTCTTCCACTTTAACTATGGTGGGTGATATCTCAATATAAGTGACATATTCTTGACTGGTATGCCAATCAATCAATTGGAAACAGATAAGAATACAATTTTAGATGTTTATTTATTTTTTTCTTTATTATAAACATGATGGAAACATTTAAAATTGCCAAAAGAATAATGAGATGTTTAGAGAAAAATAAAAAACATGAGAGGAAATGATATGCTAAAGGATCTTAAAAATAGCAAGCAGAAATAGAATAAATGTGAACATTTCTATAAAATGTATTCAAAATATTTGTTCACTTCTAAAAATAAATAAATAAATAAATAAATAAATAAATAAATAAATAAATAAATAAATAAATAAATAAATAAATAAAATCTATCGGCATGCAGAGGGATTAAATTAATGGAATCTAAAGTGATATAACATGCTTCCAATTTGTAAAATAAATGTGGGTTTGAACATGCAAGACTCACCTTGTGAACCTACTACCAGCCGGTAAAGACTGGAGGTTTGATCCGATTGATCTGTAAAGTGTGAATAAGAACATACAACATACAGGGTAACTAAGTAACATACATACAACATGAAACACGGAAGTGATACCGGTACAAGGGAGATAATTTCAGAATATGCATGTAAAAATAAAATGATGGTACATTCAAACAATATTGACCTGTTTGCTTGACCTTCAATTTAATTTTATTTATCATGAATCAGTGCATTTATGTAAAGAGAACACTACATCACGAGAAACATGCATTGTTTACATATTAACAGTGAATCAAAACACCACTCGTGTATTGGGTGACTCCTCCTATATGATTATTCTTGATGAAAGGTCAAACGGACAGGTCAAAGTTGTTGTCTATAATTTACATACAGTGTGAATGTTTGGTATACAGTTAGAAAATAAATTTAAATAAAAAGATTCTGTTGAATTCACACAAACTTATATGATGAGAGTACAATCAAAAATTATTATTTTTTTAATTATGTGTGAAATTAATGTACATATAATTTAATAATTTTGAGTTAAATAGAAAATAATTAATTAATTTTGAATGAAAACTAGAGTTTGCAAACTTTTCTTTCTAAATGTTAGTGTTTCTGATCTTTAAGCATGTGAAAAAATAAGTCTTTGAGGGAGAGATTTGAGCAAGAGATAGAGAGAGAGATTAGGTAGTCTACCAAGAAAGAGAGAATGCAATCATCTTTTGATAACAAAACTAAAAAGCTGTAACTGAATAACTAGTTACACTAGTACGGTCATAAAACTGTAATTGCCAATAACCAATATCGCCATACAATTTCTTATTTTCTTTTTTTCTGAATTTTATAAATGCATTATATATTCCATCATACAATTATAATAGGGAAAAAAACACAAGACAAAAAACTAATGCAAACTGAAACTAATTTTAATTTTGAGGTTTTTATGTATCCAGACACCTAATCTGAACTTACAGCACCTACTAAAAAGTTAAACTTATTCATGTTAGTTTTAGTCTCTGAGTTTTGTTATATAAAAAGCTACAATTGAATATTTTCTTTTTTTTTCAATTCATAATCACACTCTTGTGTTGAAAAATAAATACTAATGTACCGAAAGATATGTTTGTCAAATTAGTCAATTCAGCAAGATTCCTGCCATATGTTAAGATAAAGAAATTATAAGTAGTAATATTGTGTGCTTTTACCTATAAAGTGCAGCATAATTATGATGATATATTCAGAAGTTAGTTTTTACTACAGAATCCTGAAGATTCAAATGAAGGTTGGATTTCAACTGAAAAAAGTATGGTATCTGGTCAACTCATTCCAATTCCATCTCGTTCCAACTTTTTTACCAACTCGTTCCAACTTTTTTACCAACTCGTTCCAACTTTTTTACCAACTCGTTCCACTTTTTTATGCAGAGTTTTTACACCCGTGTTTTAATTACCAACTTGTTCCAACTAAATTACCAACTCGTTCCAACTTTTTCACCAACTCATTCCAAATTTAAGAATTTTTAATGATTTTAGCCGTTACCAACTTGTTCCAACTTTTAATATAATTAAATAATTAATTTAATATACTATTAAGATGATTTAAAAGTCAAGGATCTCCTATTTTTTAATTAATCACAACGTTGCCCAGCTCTAACCACGTGGAGGTATCCAAAGTTCCAAAAGATATATATTGCAGAGATTTCTTTTTTTAATGTTACATTTTTTCTTTATATTTTCTTCTTTTTCTGTTCTTTTTTATTTCTATTGTATCTTTCTTCATTTCTTTTCTTATCAGTTATTGTGTTTAATATTTTATTCATTCTGATTGGTTCGTTGTTATTTTTGACTGTTTTCGTAGATTTGTTTGATCTTGTTTAAGAATACTTTGTGTTTTTAAACCATTTTCATGTATTTTTCACGCACACTTGTCGGTAAAAAGAGGAAAAACAACCTAATTTTTCAATCGCACACTAATGTTTACAAACAAGTGAAGGGTTTATTTGCGAAACTAAAATTCCTTTAAAAAATAAAGGATACGCTGTTAATGCGCTTGTTAACCATACAAACTATCCGTTTATCTGTTTATGGTGTTGATCTACCTAATAGTTCCGACAGTCTTGATAAACAAAGACATAGCAATTTATTGTGATCACAATATATAATATTTTTTATTTTTATCTGTTATATGATTTATTTGTAAATTTAAGTGTTTATCTATATTATGCTATTCTTAGTACGTCAGGTTTAATGTGTGTTTATCACTTGAAATAAAGGAAACTATGGGGAATATTTATCTATTGAAAATAAAATAAAATAAAATAAAATAAAATAAAATAAAATAAAATAAAATAAAATAAAATAAAAATAAAATAAAATAAAATAAAATAAAAACCCATGTAAATCTAATCAGCTTAATTGAGAAATTTGATACGAGTTGGTAGTTGGAACGAGTTGGTAGTCAAAAGTGGAACAAGTTGGCAAAAATCAGTTGGAACGAGTTGGAATTGGAACAAGTTGACTAGTATTCAAAAAGTACATGTGACCTACTTCACTTCCATAAGACAAGAAATGTTTGGAAGTGAATATTTATCGATCCATCACCAGAAATAATTATAATATTAAAGAAGTAACAATATACTATAGAAAAGAAAACAGCTTATGAAATGATTTCATGTTAATTTCAGCTTTTCATGATGTCTATCTCTCTATCGACACATTCCTGTTAGTATTACCAATTTTAATGTTGATAAAAATGCAATAATAAGGAATATTTGAGGATAAAACACCAGTATCACCAAATTTGTTTGTTTTTGATAATTTTGCAAAAAAAGCGAATGACAGCATGAATCCTGTATCCCATCAATTCATATGCATTGTTTATACACACATTTTAGGAATATGTTAGACCATGTTTTCTCTCTCTCTCTCTCTCTCTCTCTCTCTCTGGATGTTTTAAAAGTGTAAAGTGGGAACAATTTGAGATAAATAGCATATACATACAGTGCATGTATTACTTTTACCTGCAATGTGGGAACATTTTTGTGGGGAAATTATACAAAATGTTACCATATAACCCTAATCTAATAGCTTATTTAAAGCATTTTGACAAATTTCTTACCCATTACCATAGAAATGAGACTGTGACATTTGTCCACACATTATTTGTCATGTCCCAACTAAGACAGTGATGCTAATAATTGTCCCCAGATCAAAAGCTAGAGCATCTCTCCCCATTCTCTCTCTCTCTCTCTCTCTCTCTCACACCATTTGCTATTTTTTGAGGGAGAGACAGCTCCATTATGGTTTTACGTTTAGATGTATGATTTTATCTTGGTTACATTATTTACTGCTGCTTAGAAAATAATATTTTGAATTTGAAGATTTTTATTGAGAAGAAAAAAGTGCATTAATTTTGCAACCATCAAAGAGAACAGTAGACAGTGTAGACACAGCTACATCTAAGTGAGTACACAGCTCATAATTGTAAGTAATGGCACAAAATGGCTATTTCTTCATTGTTAAAGCCTCAATGACCAAGATGATATTTTATCACTGCAAAATTCTCTTCCAAGTTGTGATAAAATACAAAGATGTAAATCCGACTGATGGTAAATTGAGTGAATACATGATGAGTAATAAAGCGGCACTGAGTTTCATGATTTTCAAATGTCTAGATTGCCTTAACAAATTATTATCAAGTTATAAGAAGCCAATGACAAAAATTATCTAAAGAATTTAAGAAAAAAATTATACAAAGTTAAGATGTGTGTTTCTAAAGTAACTTGATGTGAGTGTATTTATTATTGCTACTATGGTATTTTAAAGTTTCTAGGAACTACATACTAGTATTTTGAATAATAAAAGCTATAAGAATTTAATAAGGGAAATCATATAAAGAATTCAAGAAAATATTCTACAAAGTTAACACGTGTGATTCTTTAAAATAACTTTATGAGTGAATTTATTGCTATAACTACGGTATTTTAGATTTTCTAGGAACTACATATTTTGTAACTACGGTATTGTCACTCACCCAGACTTAGCTAAACTAGAGGATTGTTGCTGATTAGCCACTGTCTGCTGCTGACTATAAGCAGATATATAATAACATATATCAATTTTATTTTAAAGATTTGAAAAAACCTTGTTTTAATGCCCCCACTTTGCCATGTTGCTTATGAAGTACTCGCTATAGTACAGTAAAACCTTGTTTCAATGCCCCCTCTGTAACTTTGCCATCTCACTTATCACCACAGTACATTCTTCGTATTTTAATATCCCAAAGTATTTTTGTTACAGTTTTCTTTAAACCACTGACTTGATTTATGGCCAAAAACCCCATATAATACGCAAAAATTGACTGAACAAAGGGTAGTGATGAATCAAGGTTCTATTGTACATGTATTTCAAAATTGGACAATGATTCTTTGTTTATTGTATGTTTGTATATCTGACAGTCATTTATTATACATAAATAAGAGCTGCACCAAGAACAATGTAGCTCATATATATGCATGTCTATTCTCATAAAAATCTATCATAAAAATTTTTTAAAATTAAACTAAAAAAACTGAAACACAAAACTTTAACATCAGACACAGATGCCAACATTCATTTATTGGAAGAAGTCTTTCATCCAAGGCCCGAAATCAGCCCCCTCCCTCCAGTTTAATCCATAACTCTAACCATACCCTAAAAATGGCAACAGATGACTCCAAAATATTCCAAAATAAAAGCATGCACAAAACTAGAAAATCTGAACATGTCAAAAAAATTCAAATAAGAGTAGAAAAAAATGTTGATCTTGGACTCACCCTGGTTTATTAGCAACGCCAGTCTGCTGCTGTTGCTGATTTGAACTTTGACTGAAATATGGTATTTACAGAAAAATATATAGATCTAGCTATCACACATATCTATAAGCATTAAAATATATAATGTCAGCATAATTATGTGAATATGATTTTTCTTTTTATTTCTATACCTGCTCATTTAAAATACATTTTTATGCAATGCAAGAGATACACGAATCTCACATGACTATGTGACCAATAGTGATGTCATAATCAACAGGCAATTACATGACATCATCTTGGCAGAAATTTACACTGCGAATCTCCAAAATTTAGAAATTTTCAGTGTTTCAAATTTTAATTCTGGGAGTTTAGAATCCTGATAACTTTGTTTTTTTAGTTTATACATTTTGAATAAACTATAATAAAGGTACATTCCTCCTGATGGTCAATTTATTGTAATGTGCAATACTGGATACTAGTAACAAAATTAGATTTTTACAAACTTTGGGTTGATGTCTATGTAAATCCTATTTGAATTCAGCCACAGATTGGCATTAGAATGAAAGAAAAAGAATACATTATGAATTTATACTTGTAGGATAGGGAAATCCCATTTTCCTTTCAGTCAAAAATGAGGCAAGTTCAACTGAAATGTTTAAACCCTTCAGGTGAGATTTCCCTATTCTACATGGATACTCATAATGGATTCTTAGTATCATATTTTGTATATATATACAGTGAAGACTCTCAAGCACCTACTGAACTCAAATTTTAACAGGTCCCTGTCTTATCTTCATCAATTATTACATAAAGCAAATACAACTAACATTGTAAGATCCAATTAAGACAAGACACATCATTTACTGTACACAAATCAGATAATCTTACATAAAGTTTGCCAAGCCCTTGTGATTTAAAAAAACAAAATGTGAGCCTCATCAATGCTTAATCCATTGAGATGATATTGAGCTTCTCAGTAACTATAGTAAAAGGCCATGAAATAAAATTTGGTTAAAACAACTTTTTTAAATTACAAAGACCTGGTCCAAGTTTTAAAACTGTTAATGATTTTCTTTTATTTACATTTAAAATCTACAAAATATTGATCATCTTACATAATGATTTTTAATTAATTTAAATAGAGCAGTTCTAACTACTAGAATTAGTGAAATGTATAAACCTACAATATAGAAAGGTCATGATCGATGGTCAAAAGCTATTTTACTGATTCACAAAAAAAAAACTTTGATCACAGTAGCTTAAAAAAGTAATAAATAAATGATAATTATAATGTACATGCTTATGATGACTGATAAAGGATAACAATGCCAGTAAATGTGAATAATGAATAATAATGCCATATATACAGTCCAACCTGCCTTAAAGGCCACCTCTATATAAGGGCCACTTGCTTATAAAGGCTGGTAGAATTGTATCCCAATGGTTCTTTATTCATGTTATTTGAACCTGTATATAAAGGTCACCTGTCATGATAAAGGCCAGTTTTACTGGTTCCCTTGGGTGGCCTTTACAGACAGGGTTGACTGTACATATACTAGCTAGTAAGGACTTAATTGACATATCGCCATGCCCACAATGTTCCGACACTGGCCGCCATCACGGTACCAAAGCAGCGTTATGGCAACTAGTGACGTACTAGTGTCAGTGACGTAATTAAATGCCGCTATTCAGGCCGAGTTTTCATTCTTTTTTGCGTGTAAATCAAGCATCCGGCCATTTGACGGAACATTGTGGGCGTGGCCGGCGATACGTCAGTTAAAGATGCTGCATCTATATAAAACCCCCAGTCATCACTAAACAATAATATAGTAAAACTTAAATAGTATTGAATACCATAGATAATATGTTGAACTCAAGTATATGTTTCAACATTCAAACATTATGGTAAACTTAATTGTTAAACTTCAACATCGAAATCATTAACATCGCAGCAAGTAAAGTGCCACCCCTATCACTTCAATATGAGGATAACATTTTATTTTTTACAGTAAAACATCTAACACAGTACAGCACCTCTGTACATATGATGTTGCCTGGATTTAAATTGTATTACATTTATATAAGGGACACCTGTATATAACATGTATAAAAGGACCAAAATCTCAGTATCTAGTGCTTTATTTGTTTTTTAGAATTCAATCTACATGTGACATAGAAAAATATTTAACTGATTATGTCCACAATAAATAAACTGAATAAAAAACGGGAGTATCATAAAGAATAAAGATTAGAAAAGTTATGGGTTTGGTAACAGCTATGAAAAAAAAAAAATTTATATCATGAATGACACATCTATAAATTTTTAAATCAATACATAGGTAAACTGAACCATCTGCCTTAATGATAGTAATTTACTTTTTGATACTGCTACAACCATAACTGACCATCATAAAGGCAAATATTGTTTGGCCTATGCTAAGATAATCAAATTCTACTAAATAAATAAATAATTAGATATGTATATATAAAAACTTCTATTTGAAAAATGTAAAGCTTATGTAAAATAGTGCATAAATGATCAAATTATTTCAAACAAGTTCTAGTGATCTAGTGAATTGTTATTAAAATGAGTTGAAAATATTAATTTATAGATTCATAATAAAAAAGGTCAAAGTTCATTAAATGGAGGTCAAAGGTCATCTAAATCAATCCCACTCACCCTGCTGGTTTTGTGTTTTGTTGTGGATTTTGAAGAAAATTGTTTTGACTGAAAATCAAATAACTAGCAATTATATAACAAAGAACAAATACAAACATTTAAACAACTGATACATAACATGATAAAGTCACCCTTCAAATTTCTTTCATGGCGATCCATTAACTTACCAGGGTACAGAGAACTATGTCCCTACATCTGACAGGGTACATGGTTTATACATAGAATGTTTAGTGGTAAATGGGAAGTACATGTACATGCATAAGTTTAGTAACGGCGACAAAGTTACACAAAATATGGAATCAAAGTAAAAACAAGAGGCCCATGGGCCTTAACGCTCACCTGAGGAAGAGTACATATCTTATGCAGAGGTTCAATGGCCAATGACATTAATAAAAGAGAATATCAAAATTTTCAGCAGTAAGGGGCAATAATATGCAAGTATTTTTGCAAATTAATTATAATAATTATTATATAAGTATGCTATATATAACATATTTAAAGTCTAGCTACAATATATTATTTATAAAGAGCTAAAACATCTGTATATTAAAATGTGCATTGGGCCAATACCTACAATATTCTAATATACATGCCTATACAAAGAGTTTATAGTTTTTGAGATAATTAACCATTTAAGTATTCGTTTGCATCTATGACCTTGACCTTTGAACCTATGAACTTCATTCATATATCAAAATGATCGTTGTGCAAATGCCTACAATATTCTAATATACATGCCTTTACAAAAAGTTTATAGTTTTTGAGATAATTAACCATTTAAATATTCGTTCGCAGCTATGACCTTGACCTTTGAACCTATGACCTTCATTTATATATCAAAACGATCGTTAGGCCAATACCTACAATATTCCAATATACATGCCTATACAAAAAGTTGATAGTTTTTGAGATAATTAACCATTTAAGTATTCATTCAATTCTATGACCTTGACCTTTGAACCTATGACCTTCATTCATATATCAAAATGATCATTAGGCCAATACCTACAATATTCCAATATACATGCCTATACAAAAAGTTTATAGTTTTTGAGATAATTAACCATTTAAGTATTTGTTCGCGTCTTTGACCTTGACCTTTGAACCTATGACCTTCATTCATATATCAAAATGATCGTTAGGCCAATACCTACAATACTCCAATATACATGCCTATACAAAAAGTTTATAGTTTTTGAGATAATTAACCATTTCAGTACTTGTTTACATCTGTGACCTTGACCTTTGAACCCATGGCCTTTATTCATGTATCAAAATGACCATTGTGCCATTACCTACAATATTCTGATATACATGCTTATACAAAAAATTCATAGTTTTGCAGATAATTAACTATTTTGGTATTCTTGGACATCTGTGACCTTGACCTTTGAACCCATGACCCTGATCTATGTATCAAAATGATCGTCATGTCAATACCTACAAATAACTGAAAATCCTACGCCATTATCACAAGAAATGTTAAAAAAATAGCATTTTTTATCAAAGGTCAAAAACTGAGACATGACCTTGACCTTCAACCTTGACATCAATTGGAAGAAAATTGCAAGACAAGATCAACAGTAAAAACTCCATACAATTATCTTCAGCCGTAATGAAGTTATAACAATAAATGTCTCATTTTAAAAATTACATAATTTTACGCAAAAAACGCGTAACCTATTTTTCGTCTAATTTTCATGAAAAACACAATTTTGATGTTTCCAGGTATGCTGAATCCAAATATCCAATTAAAATTTGCCTGCACCTTTTGGTTTCAGAGAAGAAGATTTTTTTGTCTTTTTGCTATTTTTAGTAACAGCGGCCATCTTGTTGGGCGTGGCCAAACCCCGAACACAATTTTGAAAGGCTGTTACCTAGGCATGATAATCACCAAGTTTCATCAAATATGGCCCAGTAGTTTTGGAGGAGAAGATTAAAATGTAAAGTTTATACACGACGCACGACGCATGACGGACGACGCACGACGGACGGTGATAGATTGCAATAGCTCATCTGAGCCTTTGGCTCAGGTGAGCTAAAAATGTGAAACCCGAGTACCACTTTGAAGAGTGACAAAACATTCTACATTTGTACAGTTTTTTGCAGGTAACACCAGCCCCATGTAATGATGTACCCTGTCTGTCAAAGGCAGTATAACCTAAATTGTCATGCAAAGAACCATGATCATCTGAAGCCCTGATGCTGTTAAGCACAAGGGAAAAATACAATGGCAAAACCTGGAATGTTCCTAATAGTAATGGTATTAACTCCAGTGATTAAGTGCATGTAACCAGGCTTCATATTGTGTCTGGCCTGAGAAAATTCACACTTTTTTAATTCATCTACAATAGGAAAACAAACTAAAAACTTACAACACAAAAAGTAACTTTAAATCAGCATGCATCCAAGTTTTTTTTCCATATACCTGTATTCTACGCCACTTTGTAGATATAAATACATATGTCCATTTTCCTCATAAAATGCAATTGGTTATATATGTGTACATATATACTGATCCCACACAAAATGCAAAAACATAACAGTTACTTTTTCCCAAACAAAAACAGATATACTTTTAATGGGGTTTGCTGCTGTACCTCATGATCAATACCTCTGAACATTTGTGTGGAGCATTTTAGAAAACGTCCCAAGTCACAGGTTCCGGGAATGACATCGTTTTCACAAAACGCCATCTCATGCTATTCCAAATCCATTGGAAATATGTGTTCCGCACAAACGTTAGAGCAGCGTAGCACGTGGTACAGCGGCGAACCTCATTAATTATGTTTAAAATCAATACAGTACCTATACATTTACTGGTATATTTATATATAGCCAAACCCTAATACCAATAACACTACAATAAATAACCTTATGAGCTAACGATTTAACTTACCCAATAACCTCTTGCCATCCAGGACGAGCTCTTAAAACATCAAGAATAGTATTCTGTAGGGAACACTTGAATCTTATCTCTCTGTCTCTGAAAAATTGTAAAAAAAAAGTACATAAAGTTATTCTTATAGTTTCAATTTATCAATTACAATGAAATATTTAAAACGTTAATATGAATTTTATGGACAAATTGTCATACTTTCTGTCAGGACCACTGGTTCTTCTTTTAGAAAGTTCTCGACATATGCAGTCGAACCTTGATTGATTGCCATCATTGCTGTTGCAAATTTTGGCACTCTAATGAGGTTTTGTGATCCATTGATGGAAAATGGATTTTTGGACTTAAAAATGGAATGGCAATCAATATGCAAGGTAGCAAGGTGGTTAAAGGGACATTTTAACAAAGTTTCACGTATATAAATGATGCCATTTACAGTCAAACCTGTGTTAAAGACAACCTCTACATAAGGGTCAACTGCTTATAAAGGCCAGTAAACTTTTATCCCAATTGCTCTTTATTCATATTTTAACCTGTTTATAAGAACCACCTGTCTATAAAGGCCACTTTTACTGGTTTCTTTGGGTGGCCTCTATAGACAGTTTTGATTTATATGGTTAGGCAATATAATCAATTATCCTTACATATCAACTTGAATATGTAACTTAATCACAGTCACTGTCACTGTAGGATTTTTTTGAAAATCTTGTCATTTAATTTACAATGTGTCTTATTGTCTTCATTCGCTAAATGTTGGTGGTTTTCTCCGAGCAATCCAGAACTGACTTTCCTCGTAAAGTTATTTCTTAAGTCCCAATTTGATTTTTTTCAAATTTTTCTTTACAAGTCTGCTTGGTTTCTAAACAACAAAGCTTAACTAAACAGCTGATGATGGAATATTTTATAACAACCTTTCATCATGTTTATTGTATTCTTATCAGTGATATACAATATATTTACCCAATAACTCCTCTGGCATTTCTTGTTCCTTTACTTTGCATATAACCTGGAACCTGTATAAATAACATGAATAAATTGATATGTGATTTAATGGCGAACTCAAATACTTAATGCATTACAAATAAGAGGCATAACTGGATAAATGGTCTTAAGTGCTAATTTACCTCTCACTGCCAAGGTTTGAATCCTGCTCAGGCAATCCTAGTGCAGGAAAAATTTTCAGTTCACATGCCAAAGTTTTGAGGTTTTCTCTGAAAACTCCAGTTTCCTCCACCATCTCAGAACTGACTGTCTCAATATAAGTGAAAGATTCTTGTTTTTACTATCTAATTGAAATTTTCTCTGATATACATGTATGTAAATATGTCACTTAGTTTTTTTCAAGATATCATCTGACCAACATAATTTTACATGATGATTATAACACAGACCACACACATGTGTGCTCATATATATGCATTTAGAACTAACTGCCCGCAACTGAGATGTATACAAGGTTTTCTCTTTCTTTTTTTCTTTTAAATCAAGTCTTACCTTAACATTCTTTGCCATTTTGATTTGAATATAACGGTATGCTTCTTAGTGAATGAAAGTGTTGATTGTCAATATGAAAAACAAGTCATCTCTTGCTACATCAAAACTTGTCATACATCAGCACCTACAAAACAGGTTTATAATTTTAGCTTATTACTGGTTTTATTATCATTATTTCTAAGGGGTTGAAAATTAAGCTGGCAATTGTAATAAATTCTACCTAAAGTTTGCAAACTGCAACCTAGAAGTTGACCCCAGGTGATAAATGTAGCAACTGGTCAGTAGTCATTCTTTAGTGTGAATTTAATACTCCGGAGTCGTTGGTGTTGGTAAACATGACCTCCACATATTCTGAGTAACAGAATAATTCGCAACAGGAATTTGAATAACAAAGTATAAACATGAAATGTATCATGTATTTTGTTTATTGATTTGTGCATAATCACTTCTAACAAATGCAACATATTTCATTGCTATAATCATGATAATAGTTATGATAAAAATTACACATGTAGGTTCCAGTTGATTATGCACCTAAGATAAAATTGCCTATGCAGTGTTTATCTCTAACCCAAGACATTAGTAGTGACCCCTGTTTCTCATAATTCTTCATAACTTGATTGATAACAATACCTTTCGACTGCTTCAGATTGAAAACAAATCTGATAGATCCAAGCATAAAGGATTTTTAATTTGTGGTTAACAACCTGATTGATATCTTTATAGTCATCAGACATAATAGATTTCGCCAGTTTACCATGTGATCAACACCTCTTCACAACTGTGCGACATGTTTTGGAGATGTTTATATGTACGTCACAAATTCCTGCAATAACACCATTTCTACAGGAAAATGTCAAATGATGTGATTCCATATCCAATGGAAATAATAGCTCTGCATAGGGGTACAATGGCAAATCTATTAATATTCAGTAAAATTAGGGTTTTCTGATTTTCTTCAACAACAGTTGAAATAATTTTTAATCAGAATTTTCCTATTTTATTTATTTTTCTATTTCATTAATTGTTTAGCATTAATTATCCCATAAGTACCAGACACAGATTATATTAACACATTTGAAATCAGTGCATTATTTCGTTGAAATTGGGAAAAATAAATTATGACTGGTCTAGCCAGATCTATGATAAAATCAATCACAGGGCATCAAAGTGACAAAATTATTTTGCTTAAAGATCTTAACTTTTGTTTGATAAAAAATGTGGCGTACTTTTGCAACTTAATTTAGATATTTTAAATAAGAACAAACCCAAACAATGGAATCTCATACAGTCAAGTATCTCCTAAATTAAGACTTCAATAACACCTGTCATTTTTTTACATAAAGCGTTTATGCCGTCCTCCATATTGTTTACCTTGCGAACGGTGCCTGTGGGAATTTCGCCTCCTTAAATATTTTGCCCTAGCAAATCGGATTAATTTTAAAAAATATTTATGTACAGCTCGAAAAACAAATGATAAAACGTACTCCAAGCATTAGAAATGAAACAAATTCTGTTGAAAATGATTTGATCTAAGATTACATGATTCCTAGGCCCTCTGTCAAGTTTATCATGAACTTTTTAATCACCGGTAGAATTTCCCCTATCACAAAAGTTTAGTGAACAAGGGGAGGTAATGTAGAGAACCTGCAACAAAACTTATCAGTGACCGACTTTATAGCTAATCTATGTTTGTTTGGATTCTTGCCGGGTATAAATAGTACAGGTTATCCATTGTATTGTTACTACATAAATGATAACAATGAACGTTTGGATTGATGGCTAGACTTATGCAACTGATAACTGTTTTCAGTAAGTTGATGACTAAAAATTATTGGCAAAAAAGTTTTTTTTGAGTTGCATTCTTCTTTTACCTTTATTTTGTTTGATTTTTATCAACAACCTATCAAACTCATGATTCTCTCTCTCAACAACCTATCAAACTCATCTCTCTCTCTCTCATGTCTCCCTCTCTCTCTCTCAATACCAGACTTTGAACTGCACAAGTGTCTACTGTCCGTTTACTCTGATGGAGAGAAAGGAATAACGCTAATATCTCAAAGAGTTGAATGGCACGGTTAAAAATCAATCATTTACTTACATGAGCCGAATCGTTGCTAATAATCCTTATTTCGATCTAATCCATGCATTATTACTCCTTTAATGCACCAAAACGTGTTTTGGATGGGTGTTTACAATGGTAAAAATTTTGACAAAATGGCGGAGTCTTTCGTGTGATGTAATGATGATGGAAGAATTTAATATTTACGTAGGTTCACGAGGGGTACAATGAAGGGTAGTTCAAAGGTCGGGTTGAGTTTAAAAGTTTGAATTTACGTTAATTTTTTTCAAAGTTTGAAAATGCAGAAAGGTAGTTCACTTTATTACTTTATTAAATCAATTTTAGTCATCCCAGTTAAGCAAAAATCAATCCGTTCTTGAGCTGCACTAACCTACGTAAATAGTCGACTCTTTCGTCATGACTACGTAACATAAAGAACCCCGCCATTTCGTAAAAAAGATTACCATTGTAAACACCCACCCAGAATATATTTTGTCGCATAAAATGATATATTCAGCAAAGATGGAACCGAAACAGAAATTTTCAGTTACGACTCGGCTCATGTAAGTAAAAGAATCATTGATTTGTACCCGTCATATTGAAATTTATAGAATATTTTGCGATCTTGCTTTCTCCGAAATAGGCTAAATAAACAGTAATAATTTTTGAAATTATTCAAGCAGCCTGTCAAATCATCTGCCTGACAGCAGCAATGTAAAATGAAGTGACTTGCATAAGGTCACAACATGCCTCTGTTGGGATTTGTATGATTTCACAAGTTCCTTGGGTTCTTTATCAAGTCTAACACTCTACCAACTTAGCTATAGTCTTAGAAAGCCAAGGTTGATTTGATCTGATTATTTATTTGTCCTTATAAGTACATATTTAGTGTGGAAGATTACCATTTAGACACTGGTTGTTTTTTATTGTTAAGTATTTGATTTTGGTACAATTTCCATACAAAAAGTTAAGATTTTTGCTATTTTTAATTAAAAAAACCTGTCAAAATCCGTCTAATTTGACCTTTTCATTTTTTCTGTCCCTTTATCAGTTTTTCTGGAACAAATCGGTCAAAAACAGATAAACCTGTCGAATTGGTCAGCCTGTAGATTGAAAGGTCTTGATAATGAACTACTTCTAATGTAAAACTTCTTATTTCAGTGAGATAATGTGACATACAGATATCAGTAGAAATGGCTTGGAGTGTACAGAAGAAGGTACTGGTCCTGAGTATAACAGGATGTCTACTAATTGTTACTGGACTCGTTATGATCCCAGCAGTCAATTATATCATCAAAATAGAAGTACAACAGGTGAGGTTAATTTTGTAATAATGTAATATCGGACATTAATTATGGTCGGTCTTAACTCTGACTATTAGTTGGACCGTTAAGAAATAACCTGGATGCAATTGATTTAATGGGCTTTATGTCCAAGTCAAAAATGTTTTACTTATATTGAAATGTCACCAGCTACAGATGAAGAAGTAGAAATTTTAACCTTTGCAATGCATTCTGTGCAATGTGCAGGGAGAGTTCTTTGGCATTCATGCCTAATGCCAAATGGCACTTCTTTTCTTTTTAGCTTTGAAGTTTGTCCATAAGGACCCTATGACTTTTATTTCTAAATGGTGAATGCTAATCACTACCTAATTGGCCAGACACAGTTCAAACCTTGACTTCCCACATGCATAGCAAGCATTCAGGGATGAATATTAGCAGGGACCCAGCAGCCCATGGCTACTAAAAACCAGTCTGGGCCCTTAATGTTTACACATTCTATCTATTCATTACTATTACAACTTCTTTTCTGAAGTGAGCTGGGCCCCTAACTCAAAATACTTAAACTTCATCCCTGAGCATTTTACTACATAAACTGGAGAAATGCTGTGCATGCTGAGTAATCTGCAAATCAAATGAAAATCAGAGAAAAGTTCAAAGCTTTTCTTATGCTTATTAAACAGGTACTGTCAGAAGTTGTACATGTTGTAGTTACATTGTTGAAACATTTTTTGTTTAATTATTTATTTACAGATTATTTTTATTTATTTACAATTTATAAATCAATTTATTTATAAATTTATTTACTTTACAAACAGAATATGATACTTAAAGAAGGTGGTATGATGTATGAAATTTGGAGAGATTTACCACTACCGATATACATGCAGATTTACATGTTTGATGTTCTTAATCCTGAAGAAGTTCTGATCGGCAAAAAACCATTTGTCAAACAAAAAGGACCATATACATATAAGTAAGTATGTTATACCACAATCAGGGACCACTATGGTGTATCTTTACTTTACTTTACTGAATTGAGGTATCACTAGCCATGCGTTTTATGTTCCGACACTGGCTGCGATCACAGTACCAAAGCAGTGTCACAGCAACTAATGACTTGATTGTGTCAGTGTCATCATTAAATGGCACAATTCAGGCCGAGTTTTCATTCTTTTTGTGTGTAATTCAAGCATATAGGCCTTTGTCAGAACATTGTGGGCGTGGCCGGCGATCCATCAATTTGACGCCTGCAGTAAACTTTAGGTTTGTATGGGTGCATTTTAATCTTTGCACTGCTACCCCAATGTAACCATGACTGACAGTATGTATTATGTGTATGTTTGCTTTGAACTACCCCATATACTGGGCAAATTTTAGGTGCTAGCTCACCGAGACAGCTGTTGCAGAGGTTGCTGCCCCACTGGTCAATTGATGTATCGCCAGCCACACTTACAATTTTCCGACAAATGCCCGGCATGCTTGAATTACACACGAAAATAATGAACATTTGGCCTAAATTGTGCCATTTAATGACATCACTGACACTAGTACGTCCTTAGTTGCCATGACGCTGCTTTGGTTTCATGATGGAGGTCAGTGTCAGAACATAAACGGTGTGGCCAGCGATACATCAATTATCCTGACTGGGGTAGATCAAGAACAACCTGAAATTAAGTAATTTTCTTAAGGTCACAATATGTCCATGTGGGTTGGTAGAGTGTTCAATCTGTATGTGGGATGTTGAGATTCAAACCCTGCCTGGTCTAACCAAGACTTGAAAAATGTAGTGAATGAGATTGCTCCAAGCATTCCGCAGTTAGAAATGAAAGCCAAAAAGGACCTTTCTGATGAGACCTTAAAAACCTAAAGAATCTTTTCTTTGAGGGTGTCAGTTCAGGGATGTTGGAGGAAACCAAAGTGCCTAGGGAAAACCATCAACCTTTGGCAAGGGAAGTGACAAACTTTCTTACATTTGCATCTGCTAGGAGTGAGATTCGAACCTAGGCATTGAGTGGCACTGATCTGTAGTGATCTTTATACCACTAGACCATCAAGTCCCCATTTGAAACAATATAGTCACAGTATTTCAAAATATTTTGTTATACTATTACATGTATTGTGAATGTATAAATTTTCTGTTTCAGGGAAGTGAGAACAAAATATGATATCAAATTTAACAACAATGGTACAGTCACCTACAGACAGAATAGGACATTCCATTTTCTAAGAGAGATGTCAGTTGGGCATGAGTCGGATGTCTTTGTAACTCCAAATCCTGTATTTTGGGTAGGCACATACATGTAATTTAACTCATTTTGAAACATTTTAATTTAATATGTTGTATAAAATGCAGTTTGAAAACTTCCGTCTTAATTATGTGTGCCTGTAACAGGAGTGGAGTGGAGTAATGGTGTTTAATGACCCAGTCAAGATTCTTCCACTTATATTGAGGCAGTTAGTTTTCAGTAGAGGAAATCAGAGTGTCCATAGAATACCACTGACCGTTCAATTAGTAAATGAACTGACAAACATACTTACATTAGAATCTGCACAATTAGAAATTAATCCTTAGTGGTGAGAGGCACTGTGATCTGTAACACGGATCTTTTGACATCTTGGCCACCACCTAATCCCCCTTGTGCTTGTAACAAAATGACAATATCCAGGTTCACCAAATTGGCAGTTCACCAGAAAATTCCAACTTCTTTAAAGAGAATTATTTTCATGGGGTGAAAGTTTTGTGATTTCTGAAATTTGTGTGGGTGTAATTTTCGCGTAACCAATATAAGTGGATGTATCTTCTATATATGATGATGTATTAACCTGTACACATTTTTGCATAAGTAAGATTTTCTTAGTAATTCTATGTTTCCATTCCTGGTAGCCAAAATCGCCATTGGCTACTAATTTCAGAGGAATTCTTTTAAAAAGTAACCTATTTTAGCAAATTTGTGGGAAAATACTTTAAAAAGGACTATATTTTCACAAGTTTCGGCAATTTGGCTACTAATTATTTTAAATTTATGGAAACCTAGTAATTTCTTTAGTGCAGAATAAGCAAAAAATTTTCCCCACATGAAACTTTTCCCCTTTACAGTATTTTTTTCATTGTGAATATCTCTACTTACTATACATGTATACCGTACTAACTGTGGATTACATGAAGTTCCAGATTTTGATAAACATCCCTCTTTATTATGTATCCCTAATGTGTAAGCAGGATGTGAAGTGTTTACTCCTTTTGTGCAATATTTGGCCCAACACTTTTGTAGAAAACTATTTAACAGATCTTTATCAAATTATGAAATTTTCCAAGAACAATCTTTGGGTGATATGTGCATTATGGCTATTTATATTTTGATCATGCACATGGTTGGAAAAATATGGATTTCTCATTTTGGGTTCATCTTGGGGACACTCAAAATGGCATCCCATTTGAGTTATAAATAACTTGTTTTATTTGTATTCTAGACCCTGGTTGAATCAATACAGTGGGAGTCTCCACAACGTAGAAAAATCATAAATTTAGCAATTGATTTTGTGAAGGAAAAAGCCTTTATGAAGAGAACAATGCATGAAATTATCTGGGGATATCAAGATAGCGGACTTTCAATTTGTAAAACCTTTGCTCCAGATTGGTTTTATACAGATGTGATTGGTTACTTTATAAATGTAAGTATTTCCACATGTAACGCCATTAAATCATTACATGTTCATGTGTAAAAGAGAAAGATGTATATAAGGAATGTTTAATAACTTTGTATCTTGTGTTCAACTTTCTTGTGGGTGTAACTAGTCCCATAGTTTTCACCTGATTGGTTTGTAATTTGGCATATGTGATAGGCATCACATGAAGATGTGTATGTCATTAAATAAATGTTCTGCATAAAATGTTACTTCCTCTTATTATTACTGTTTATATTAAAGAAATTTACAGGCATATTGGCCCGCTCAGCAGTGCTCTTGTTCCAAATAAGGGTAGAGATGCTAGCCCAGATTAGAATCTGAAGATACATGATATAAAAGGATGATAATTATACTGCAGCATTATTTTAGGCTATAAACCACACAGTATTCATAAATGACTGAATGTCAGTGAAAACAAATAGGTTCATCTGAAGAAGGTCAATTCTAATTGTGAATATGGCAGTTGTAGCTAGCTAGGCAAGAATTGCTTGCTTTCCATTGCACATGGCCTCAGTTCCCTGATAGAACTTCACATATTTAACTTAATTTGATAGTTTTTTTTTAAAAACGTTTTTACTTTGCTTTTTGTGATTGTTATTTGGACATGGACTGGTATTTTTGTGTTTGATAAATTGGCATATTCATTACATATGCATTTCAGTATTTGACATGATGTTAAGGTAATGTGTATTCTATTTATTTTTGTATTACAGAAAAATAACACTAATGATGGTGTGTATACTATTCATACTGGAGAAAAAGATATAACTAAATTAGGATATATTGACAAATATAATGGATCCAGGTATATTGATACTTTTTATTTTTTATTTGACCATTTCTAGAAACAAAATATAATAAGGTGTTGTCCATCTGTACGTCCATCAGTAAGAGTTTGTCCAAACTACTTCAACTTCATTGAAGATACCGGTAGTTTTACTAAATTTTGTACTTCAACTTCAGTGGTGATACTTATCAAAATCCAGGATGGACATACATGTATCTGATGAGGAAACTGTATATGCTGTGCAGTGAAATTGATTATCGTTCCAAAAGGTTGTGAATAAAAAATTTAAACTATTTACATTCAGTATGCATTCAGTAGCTGGCTGTAGTTGGGGTTTACTGGGTATAGTCTGGATCAATTTCTTAAATGGTATGCATGATTACCAATATATGACACTGTGTGCATTAGAAGAGGAAGTAACTCTGCGAATTGCTCAAAGTTGTGCCCATTTGAAATTTTAATCATGAATTTTCTAATCATTTCTCCCAGTTGTGCTCAGACTCTTTAGAAATTTTAATCATGTTTTAGGTGATCTTTTCCAATAATTTAATGTCAAAAATGTACATGTAAAAGGGTACATATACTAGCTCTGCACAGCAGTACTTTTGTTATTTTTGAATCCCTGAATATGCCTACAAAATGTAGTTATTAGTAAAATACCAGTATTTGAAAATTGATAAAATATATGTTCTTTTTATTTTAATTTGATACTTGGATTAACAGATTAATGATATATACTATATAAACCTGTCACCAAATGGTTACAACTGCAGAATAATAAATCAGGGTTCCAGTCCAAGTTGTTCATCATAGTTCAGCTTACATAGCCCCATGTGTCCCATATTGATATTCAAACACTAAAATTAGAATTTAAACAATTTTGTTAATTATAATGATTTTAAAGATCTATGTAGATCTGCCTGACGTCTGTCTTATATTTTGAAAGTAAAAATACTATCATAATTATAGAATTTCTTTTTATATAAAACTTGCTTTCAGTGGTATTACTCTACAGTTTTGTTACATATTCAATTCATCTCTTTTGTTTTTCTTTTGTAGCCATCTAAATTTCTGGACTTCAAAATGGGCTAACCAAATAAATGGATCAGGTATGGAGTAATATTTCATGCTTATTAGTAAAAGTAACATTATTTGAATGTAATTTGTGTTATTTTCATTTGTTGAATAAATGTCTGCAATGTTATGTTACTACAAAATCAGAATATTTAATGACCAAACCGATTTTAACTTCATACAATGATAGGGTATTAAGGGTTCTTGTGTGGTAGGGACCTTGGTGGCCAGGTGGTCTAAAGCTCACACTACAGATCAGAGCACCTCTTACCACCTAGGCTTGAATCCCACAAGGGACAGATCCTAGTGTTAGAAATAGATTTTGGGGTTTCCATAAGTTGAGATAAAATACTTTGAGTTTCGGATGACTATTCACATTGAAACTACATACAGTGATATTATATTATAAGTTCTTAATTTAATTTGAAATGTGTTTTGGGGTCAAAATGTCATTTAAATATGAAGGTCACTGTAACTAGTGTCTGATATGTTACACCAGGTCTCTCACTTTGCTTCAATCACACTGATGACGACACAGGATGTGTGTTGCCTGCAACACTGACTGTAAGCTTGTTTCTCACATAAGATGCAGCACTATACATTAATGTCATGGGTGTTTTGGGAACAGACAAATCTATTGTTCTGAGGTATCGGGAAGACCTGTAGAACTGTTTCTCAAGGTCGTTTGGCCAATGGTAACAGTTACACAGGTCATTCCTGATACCAAGGAACAAAGGATTACACTGATTTCAAAACACACCCATGAAGTAACTGTTTATTTACCCTATCAATTTTCATATTTTCCAACAAAATATTTAATTATGTATCTGACATATTTTCATATGATATCCAGAAATTGTTTACGGTACATTGTCTTCTGGTATGATCAGGGTTATCAGAATGCAAAAATGATGCCCAAAAGGGCATTCTTTGCACATTAAGTTTGCACATAAACAGTTTGTTCTGTTATGAAATAGTTCACGAACTGTTTCATGCTTGTAATCAGTAATTACAAAACCTACAAAAACAGCCAAATATTCTTATTACCATTTTGATAGGATATAAGGTGATACTAACTTTTGTATTGTTTTACAGATGGAACCTGTGGTGCTCCCTACACTATAGATAGATCTACAAAACTCTATGCATTTGCTTCAGATGTGTGCAGGTAAGTTGACTTACCACTGGCTTTACTCTTGTCAGAAAACTGTTGCTTGCAATTAAGCATTGGTTCTTATTTTTGTTTGATTCATTCATAATTAACATGAATGGAGACTGTACACATGTGGCATAATTTGTGTATGAATTGAATGCAAAAAAAAAGGATTAATGAATCACCTGACATTAACCCCATTTTCTTTAACCCCTTCTGATAACCTTAACACCAACAGCCTTCCTTTAACATCAAACCCCTTCCTTCATCCCATACCCAACCTCATCATCTCCCTTAATCTCTTACCCTTAACCTAACCCTTTAATCTCTGACCCCATCTCCTTAAACTTCAGCCCCTTTACCCTGACCTCTTAACCACACACACCTCTTACCCACTACCCCATTTCCTTAACCCCTCAGTCGATCACCTCATCCCCAATCCCAATTTGCTTAATCAAAGAACCCAATGACCCTTAATTTTAGACCCCCATCCCCTTAAACCTATTCCCTAACCCCACATCCTCATCCCCTAACTTCTGAACCCATCCCCTAAACCACCAACCCTTTACCCCATCCCTTAACCCCACATCTGAAACCCTTAACCACCCTGAGTTCATCCCTTTTAGCCTGACCACAACCCTATCCCCCTAACCACCACTCCCACACCCAACCCCTTTAAACCCCATTCTTCTACTTGTCCTCCAACCCCACATCCCAAATAATATAACCCCTGTCCCCTAACCCCCACCCCCATTGCCTAGTCCCCTTTACCCCAGACCCTTAACCTTCCTAACCACATCCCCTTTAACCCTCATCCCCTATCCCCCTAACCACATCCCCTTTAACCCTCATCCCCTATCCCTGAGTCCATCCCCTTAACCTTATCCCTTTAAACCATCCCCTAACCCCACATCTGAAACTTTTAACCCCAGAGTCCATCTCTTTAATCCCATCCCCCATCCCCCACACCCAATCCCCCATCCCTCTACCCTTTCCCTAACCCCAAATACCCATCCCCTTTACCCTGACACCATCCTCTAACCTCACTCCCCATCACCTAAACCCTTATCCCTTAACCTCACCCCTTAACCCCATTTCCTAACACCACCCTTAACCCCACCCCTTAACCCCAACCCTATTTCCCTTAACCACTAACCCCCACCCCAAACCCTTTACCCGGGCCCATCCCCTTTACCCCACATCCCCATCCCTTTAACCCCCATTCCCTTTATCCTGTCCCTACTCCCCATCCCTGTAACCCCATCCCTTTTCCCCACCCCTTAACCCCCATCCCTTAACCCCAATACCCTAACCCCACCTAAACTCCATCCCCAAACCCCACCCCTTAACCCCACATCCCCAACCCTATTTCCCTTAACCCCCAATACCCACCCAAACCCTTAACCCGGGCCTATCCCCTTGACCCTGACCCCAACCTATCCCCTTAACCCCATCCCCTTAACCCATCCCGCTTTACCCTGACCCCATTTAACCAAGTACTTACCTTGATACCTACCTTTTAAAACATTATCTTTGGCTGATGGCATCTCAATTAAAGTGAAATGATTTTCACTAAGACATCCAATCACTATAATTGCTTCAACTGGTGACATCTCATGCAAGTGCTTAATTTTTACAAGTGAAATGAAATTTTGAAATAGCTGCTATTCTGGGTTGTCTAAATCTTTACAAGGACAATGATTGTTATAGAAGGTGCCATTTCAATACAAGTGAAATAATCTTTATTTGAGGGCATTGCTATAGCTAGTGGTGTCTCAATATAAGTGAATCTTCTTTACAAGGATATCAAACTGTATTAAGTCAATGATTTCTATAGCTAGTGATGTCTCAATTCAAGTGAAATAATCTTTACTAGGACTTCCAATCATTGCTACAACTGAAGACATCTCGACATCTCAATATAAGTGTATAATCTTTTCAAAGATTGCAAACTATTCAATATAAGTGAAATAATCTTTATTGGGACGTTTAAGCTGGTGACATCCCAATGTAAGTGTGTCTCCTTTACAAGGACTGCAAATAATACTAAGTCCATGATTGGTATAGCCGGGGAAATTTCAATATAAGTAAAATAACCTTAACTGGGACATCTACTCATGGCTTGAGCTGGTGACATCTCAATATACATGGCTTCAAATCATATTAAGTCTGAGTTTGGTATAGCCAGTGAAATCTCAATATACATGATATAAGTGAAATAATCTTAACCAAGACATTAAGCCAAAATGTATTTTTTTAATTTTAAAAAATGGTCCTTATTGCATAGAGCAAATGAAATGTGATTTAGTGTCACAGTCAAGATTATATCACTTATATATTGAATTTGAAATTGACGAAAATTTAAATATTGAACATTTGTAAAGATATACCTTCAGTAGAGAACCAATTGACAGATCACTGACCATGCCCACAATGTTCCAACAAAGGTCCTGCATGGTTGAATTACACACAAAAAGAATGAAAATCTGCCTGAATTGTGCCAATTAATAAATCACTGACACTTGTATGTCAATAGTTGGCGCGACGTTTCTTTATTACCCTGATGGCAGCCAGTGTCGGAACATAAAAGGCATGGCCAGCGATACTTTAATTCCGTTACACTTTTTTAAGAAAATTCCAAGATCAAATAGAAAAGGGTAATTTGATTTTGATTTCAATTTTTTTTTCAAACACTATACGACATAAGGCTTAAACTCTAACTGGCCCAAATCTAAAACTTTCATATTGAATGTTTTCTGTAAGAACTTGTAAACAATTATGCACATTTTATACAGATCATTTTAAAAAAAATATCCCCATGCTGTCTATTTACTTTGGACTTATTTGATAGGTTTACTTTAAGTTCCCAAAATTAAGGGTCTTTATTTACCCTTAATATTTATATTCTTTTAATCTTGGAATTTTTGTCAAATGCATGTGAATTCAGTTATCTTGTCATTCTATACATTTCTTATCTGAGTAGATAATGTGGAAGAATACCCTGGGAAAACCACCAAACCTTTAACAAGCAAACTGACAAAATGTCTTATATTCAGATCTGCTCAAACAGGGATTCAAATCCAGGCAAGGAGAGGCACTGCAATCTGTGGGCCGATACAGTAAACCACTTAGCCACTGAACCCGTTTGTTTGAAAGGAATGCACCTTTTCAAAGTTTTGAATATAAATTTATTGAATCTAGAATTCAGAATAAATGTCCCAGTTTCACAATTTCTTTTAAACAAAGATTTCCTAGCAAAGGAGCACAATGTATGCATTATGTATTACATGTACTAGGTCCAAAAATGTTTTGTAAAATGAAAATGTGGTTTTAATAGATGGCAAAACCGATTACCAGTAACTCCAAAATACTGATCAGTGTATTTTATTTAACCATTTTGGCAGTGTTGGCAACCATGACCATTATTCCCTAATAAGAAGGAAAATCTATGATAGCTGAAATTGTGAAATAGGAACGTGGAATTCTGAATATCTCTTTATAGAACACAACACAATTAGGAACTTCATATTCACACACTCACAAACACACACACATACAATTAATTCCTGATTCATCCTGGGACCCAACTGTATTGCTGGGTTTAATCCCAATCTTTATTTCATACTTTCCAGGACTTGGTCACAATTTGTGTCTTCATCAATCCCAATCTTTATAACCATCTATTCCTCATGTCATACTCTCCAGGACTTGGACACAATTTGTGTCTTCGTTTATCCCAATCTTTATTACCATCCATCTTATTGCCATCCATATTTCATTCCGGGACTTGGACACACTTTGTGTCTATTTGTCAATCCCAATCTTTATTACCATCTGTATCCCAAGTCATACTCTCTGGGACTTGGTCACAATATGTGTCTTCATTTATCCCAATCATTATAACTATCTATTCCTCATGTCATACTCTCCAGGACTTGGACACAATTTGTGTCTTCGTCAATCCCAATTTTTATTACCATCTATACCTCTTGTCACACTCTCCGGGACTTGGACACAACTTGTGTCTTCGTTTATCCCAATATTTATTACCATTCATACCTCATAAGATATCATACTTTCAGAACCTGTGTCTTTTTCAGTCTAAATCTTAATTACCTTCTATAGATAGTATTGACAATGCTTCTTGCAAATTTTAACCAAAGATAGCTGCCATCTTGAATGGTATCCACTTGACATTCATGCTTGATTTGTCTAACTTGGAATATCTCAAAAAGTTATCAAGATATAAATGCCAGATTTGAAATCAAATAAATACAATCTGCTGATTCTTCTTGTTAATATCATGTATAAATTAAAAAATTCATATTGATTTTGAAGTGATGTAACATCAACATTTTTTTCCCCCTATTTCCAAAGAATAAAAAGAGTATCTGTTTGTACCCTCAAGATGGAGACTATCTTAGCTGCTAGTGTCCTTAGCTTGTGAATGCTGTCTATTTTCCTCATAAGCTATATGCTATCTGGGACTTTAGACACTATTTGTGCCTTACGCAATCCCATGCAACCATATTAAACACCAATCCATGTACACATCACAATCTCAGCAAAGTAAAAACTTCCAGTTAAACTGGAAAAGTAAGTTAAAAATTTCAACTTCCACCTGATAATCATATCCTTCTCCCTAAACCCCCATCCTCCAAACCCCAGAAGGGAAAGCACCCCCTGTTTAACTAGCTACACCTCTTGTGTGAAATTGAAAATAATATATTGATGAACATTGGCTTTTCTCACACATGTGATCAGGGAATCTAGCTATTTCAATGGTGCTAGATTTCTCTGTCTTGTCCAGTGGTTGAAATTAATCACATGAACAATCTCCCAGATTAATTGGATTTCTCTGACTTTTAAATCTAATTCTATGAAAAATTAAAGGGTATTCCAGATGAGAAATGATCACTTACTGACACTAAATTGTTGACGTCATAATCATTTTACGCAAGAATGTCAGCAAAATTCAATGGCGTCATTTAAGAAGGCACGCTAAAGCTCGTTCTGATAAGAAAATATTCATCCTCTTTTGAGATATCCCTGTCTTACACTGTTATGGGTATAGGATTCTATTACTAGTAATGTGTCTGTAAGAGTTTTTGTACGCACATTACATCAAATCCATAAAACCAATGATAAAATATATCAAGTTTAATGAGACTCATTTGGATAGTGGTTATTAAAATTTATTAAAATAATATTGTATATTTGTGTGGTTATGGATTGAGTATTAAAAAAACACCAAAAAACACCAAAAAACTTGAACCACACCACTAAACATCATTTTTTCCTTATACTCTTATATTATCCAGATATACTATGAGTATTAGTGAGAAAGTCATTTTTGAATTAATTCCCGATTTGACTCCAATCTTTTGTTTGCATGGATGAAAACATGAATTCAAAGTTAAGGAAATATATGATCATTCTGCAACAAATTTGTGAGCTTATGGGTTTGTGGGAGTAACTGGATCTACAGTACCTTGAGTCTAGTTTCCACTTTAAGTGGTGTGGAGTAATTGACGTATTGCTGGCCATGCCCACAATGTTCCGACAAAGTGCTGGCATGCTTGAATGACATGCAAAAAGAATGAAAACTCTGCCTGAATTGTGCCATTTAATGATGTCACTGACACTAGTAGGTCATTAGTTGCCATGGCACTGCTTTGATACTGTGATGGCGGCCAGTGTGGGAACATAATAGGCATGGCCGGCCA
The DNA here is from genome assembly GCA_021292105.1 of Anadara kagoshimensis. NCBI lineage: Eukaryota > Metazoa > Mollusca > Bivalvia > Arcoida > Arcidae > Anadara > Anadara kagoshimensis. The sequence goes on along the minus strand of CM037875.1, from coordinate 31,174,778 downwards.
TACGTCAGTTGTGTTGTATGCACTAGTCAGGAGTATTTTACTTGTAATCTGGGAAGATGGAGAAAACTAGAGAGAACTATCAACCTTTATCAATGAAATTGAACTTAATTGGGAAATCAATAATAAGTTATAATGATATAATGTTATATCTCTGTTTCTTACATTCTTAGTGGTTGATCCATGTTTTCACATAGTTAATTTCAGAAATATTTTATCCCATTACCTGACAACCTGCTGATTTAGTGACCAAACCAATACACCTTTGTGTTGTCTAATGGCTACCTAAAAGTAAAAAAAATTATGTGCATTACTTCATTAACACAATTTGTTCTCATGGATACCAAAAATATGCACATTAGTACAAGGGCAAGTCAATAAGTAAAAAATCTATCCAATTTCCGATCGTCTAACATGGTCATGATTTTTGTGCCTTGTTTCAATTCATGTTTTATACCTGGATACAAAATTGCACACATATTGATTGAGCCATTCTTTAATAAGATATTGAATGTCAAACATGGCTAGTGATTTTTGTTTTATCTAAAGTTAAGTACTGTGCAGTAATTTGGTACTTGTACATGTTGTATTTAAAAAGTAAAACAGGCAAGGAAATAAAAGATGAGTTAGCCAATGTTTATGGGTCTTCTATACCATCTAATGCTCAGGTTGGGTATTGGAATTCAAACCTGGTATTACATCTTTAGCTAAGTCTGGACACCCACTGGGTGCCAGTGATGAAGAAATATTGTGTACCAAATTTCAGGATCTGCTATACTCTGATATGCAAATTCAGGTGGAAGAAATAGCACAAGCATAGGCATTTCACATGGTAGGGTTTTAACAATTGTACATTTGTTTAGGTATGTGCAACTGCAAGGTAACAACCTGTTGAGTCACCAAATCTCTTAGCAAAGAGCAAATATGAATTAATACCACATCCTGCCTCTTCACCTGACTAACTCCTCACCACTTCTTCCTATTCCAAAAATTGAAACATGATATCTAGTTTGACAAAGAACCAGCATGCTTGAATTACACACTAAAAAGAATGAAAACTGGGCCTGAATTGTGCCATTTAATGACTTCACTGACACTATGTCATTAGTTGCTGTGATGCTTATTAGGCTAGTCAATCTATGAAAAAATAGGGTCAAACCTCAAAGTAATTGCAACAGAAATATTTTTATGTGATTGATTTCAGGAATGGTGAGTTTATTCACCAAAAAAAATCTACCAATTTCAATCTAGTGGAATTTGCCAATTAAAGTTACCAATAACATGTTCTATAGAAAAGGGAGATAACTCTGTATTGTGATCCTAAATTTTACACAGAAATTTTTAAAAACTATTCTCTGCTACTATATGAAGAACAGTTTAGAAATCAGATGGAATTTATACATATAGACTTATAATAGATCATTTAAGACAGTTAAAAATGTAATATGTAAATTGGAATGTAAAACAATTAAATTATTTTGTTGAAAGACTGCAAAACACTGAATAAGTACATGTTGAAGAGATGAAAAAAAGATTTATTAACCTCAGATATATTTTATTATGCACAAAAATGATAAAATAAGTGTATCTTAGTTAAAAAAAAACATAACTTTTCTATACTTCTACTTCATTACTCCGAGTATTCTGCCATTAAATCCTCATTACTAGAAACATAAGAATGTGACAGACCAAAAGTAAAATGCAACTGAATAAAAATGGGCTGGTGATTTAACTTTAAATGAACTCAAAAATGTTAAATGTATATATGAAAACAATTATGATTGATAAATTCCAAGGTCTTTGCTTTACATATTTTTCAAATATGATAATGGGTGTTTTATGAGAGTTATCTCCCTTGTCTATAGAAATCCCCATAAGAAATTAAAACTCCCTAAAAAACTGTTTTCCCCTATCAGATTTTGGTAAACTTTTTACTATAATCATTTCATGTAGTTGAGAGCATATTAGTAACAAAATATATTCTGTTGCAATTAGTTTGAGGTCAAACTGTAGATTGACTTGACTATATGGGGACAAGTGTTGGAACACAAAAGTCATGGCCGGTGATATGTTAATTGTCGTATCACCGGAGATGCCTTTTATATTCAGACACTGACATGGCACCAAAGCAGCATCAAGGCAACTAATGACATACTAGTGTCAGTGACATCATTAATTTGCACAATTTAGGCCAAGTTTTCATTCTTTTTTTCCAGTCCAGCAATGACAAATGAATATACAGGACTGGCTCCGGTTTCACAATCATTCTTTAGCTAAGATTTTTCTTATGATAATTTAGCAAATTTTGGTAATTTCTTTTGGAACTACTGATGAATATTTTTCTGTCAAAACTAATGCAGATGTTTTAATCTGGAAGTGATCTTTAAAATGACACCTTAAATTCCTGAATATCTTGAAAATTAAGAAAATTATAAAGAAAATTTAAGTTAAAGACAATTTTAGCTAAGGAATGATTGTGAAACCAAGGCCAGGTTTAGTAATATTATATATACCATAAGTAGAAGGGGAATGAGGGGTGGGTTGGTGATGTTCTCTGTATTTCCACACCACTAAAACTTGGATAAATATGAGCATTATTAGCTGATAAGGTTTGAAAGATAATTATTTAAAGAAATATAATAGATTTGTTTTTGGTCATGAAAGTTAAGTTAAAGTCTGTTCTGAGCCATTAGGCTCATCAGGCCGGAGTTTATCCCGGTTTCTGTGGCGTTAAGCGACTGAGAGTACAAGACTCTCCCCTGAATGGGACGCCGGTCCATCACAGGGTTAACCCCCAGCATTTTGCTGGTACTCATTTATTTTTCAGCTGAGTGAACTGGAACAGCGTGAAATTAAGTGTCTTGCTCAAGGACACAACACATCGCCTGGTCCAGGGATCGAACCCACGACCTTCGAATCATGAGTCCAACGCCTTAACCACTAGGCCACGCGCTTCCACTTTTGGTCATGAAGTTTTGTCTTAATTCAGAAAAGAGTTTCCTTTTTACCTCCATGCAGAATTTTCAGGCTGACCAATAAAATTTATTTATTTGTCCAGATTGGTACATTTTTAGTATGCAAGGTTGCCATTTAGGTACTTTTTTATTGTTAAGTGTTTGATTTTGGTATAATTTCCATACAAAAAGTCCAATTTTAGTACTTTTAATTGAAAAAAACCCGCTAAAATGTGAAAAAGTCATCTAATTTAACATTTTCAAATTCTACTGGAATTCTAAGGGGAATTATAAAATATTTAAGGAATTTCAAGAGAATTTGTCATATTATCCTGGAATTCCAGTGTCATCCATCATCATACCAAATTTTACTGAAATTCCAAAGAGATTTGTAAAAAAAAATTCTGGAATTCCAGAGCCATACACAAAATTTTACTGGAATTTCAAAGGGTTTTGGTAGTAAAATTTTCTGGAATTCTGTTGTCCAAAGGGGTAAGTAAATCTGAAATAGCCCAATAATGTGTACAATTACAGTATCAGTATAATACTATCATACACAGACCTGTAATTTTAACATGTTACATTTTAAAACAGACATGTCCAATTTCAAATTATAACCCAAAATGGTAGAACTTTCTTTTTTAACCCCCCCCCCCCCCCCCCATTAAATTCTGAGTAAAATTTATGGAAAAAATTCACAGAAATGTTCAAATGGTTTGAATCATAATTAATGATTCTGTCATAATTAAGCTTTTTCAGTCAAAATTGAAACTTTAATGAAGGGTAAAACTTAAAAAAAATGGAAGTCCTTCCTCCAGAATAACCACCTCATTTTTTAACAAATTGAAAAAGCAAAAAAACTTTTAAATAGATAAATATACATGGACTAGTCTTACCTTTATATGACCATTAAGCTTTGAACTAGAAATCTGTATCCAAAATAGGCAGAAAAAATCTATCTTCAGTTTTTCTCTCACACACATACATACTGGCTAAATACTGAAAGAAACATGATTCAAACAAAGAATTTCAAAATTATACCAATAGCTTTCCAGGTATGATTAGGTCAGCCAATCAGAAGCAAGAACACAAGTTTTTTATGTAAGTGTGTAATGTAGCCAGCTAGAAGGTCACTGTGTAGGTGAGAGTTCTGAAATGTGCTCACTTAATATTATAAGCTTTTGATCTTAACTGTACATTGTAACAGTTTGATAACAGACAAAAATAAATGATAAAACAGTGACACCTGTATATGTTATGTATCACCGTATGATTTATTCAGACATCCTTTTGTATCCACTGCCCAATAAATTCTATCCAATTGTTTTTGAAAAATTTAATTTATCACGAAAATGCTCAATATGGCTCAATTACATCATTTTTATGCTTTTTCAGTCGAAATTAAAATTTAATGGTGGGTACAAGTGGGAGTTTTTCCCTTTCCACCCAGTTTTTATGCCAGAACAATACATGTAATTAAAATTTAATGGTGGGTACAAGTGGGAGTTTTTCCCTTTCCACCCAGTTTTTATGCCAGAACAATAAAGGAATGGAATGAACTGTCTGCAAATTTACTAGATATAGAGGAGTATGGGGCTTTTAAATCCAGCCTCCTCCAATATACAAGTTAATAACAACAGTCTCAATTTTTATCCTGCACCATGTAAATATGTTTTTAATGAGCACAAGCAACACTGAATGACGTCACCACCAAGTATACTGGAGAGATGGGTCAAAAGACCTTTTACCAGTTAACCGAGTAGAAGTAGAAGTAGAATTGACAGAATGTTGTTAAAGACAGGTGGATTTTATATAGAGGATTACCATTATAAGTGGTATTTTGTTGTAATTTCACAATGATTTCTTGTAAGTCTGCTATTGAGTCAGTATTGACAGAGCCAGAGGGGACTTTAGGTTATAAATTCATTTGACTGTCTATCTGTCACACTCTCTGCCTGTTAATTTGTCTGGCTGTCTATCAGAATCTGGCAAAACAGTTTACACACTTCTTAAGCACACCTGAGCTGAAAGCTCAGATCAGCTATTTTTAGTGGTTCACTGTCTGTCCCCTGCCATGCATCCATTGTGCATCCTACCCTAACTTTTTATATTTTAATCATATGGAAATGGATTTTTTCAGGTGTCTCCTCCCCCTGTTGCATTTGGCACCCACTAAAAAACCACTTGGAGGGGTTGTGTGGGAAATCTCAATTAGATAACTGGGGAGGAATGTTATGGTGTTGTAGTTTTGTATACCGCGGTCAATGTAGTAGGTATAATAGGGTGTTTTACTGCCAGACTATCTGCTCGGATCTTTTAGCTTTGTGGAAGAATGCTAGCTTTTCACTCGGGAGGGCCAGGTTTGATCCTCAGCTGGGGCACTTGGTGAGTAAATGGATTTTTTCAGGTGTTTCCTCCCTCTTGTTACATTAGCACACAACAAAAAAACCCATGGAGGGGTCTGAGGTAATGTGTGAAATCTCAAGATAACAGGGGAGGAATGTTATGGTGTTGTAGTTTAGGATACTGCGACCAGTGTAGTAGGTATAGTAGAGAGATTTATGCCAGACTTTCTGGTCCAGATCTTTAAGCCTTGTGGAAGAATACTAGCTTTTTACCTGGGAGGGCCTGATTCTATCATCAGCTTGGGCATTTGGTGAGGAAATGGATTTGTTCATGTGTTTCTTCCCCTCCTGTTACAGATATATATACATGATATAGCTCAGGGTCATTAGTTCAGAGTCTTCTTGCTATATATACATTTTTAACTGATAATCCATATAAATACTTTTCATTTTTAGATCAGCACAAGGAGAATACTCAGGTGATATTGAGGGTCCTGGTGGAATCTCGTTATGGCGGTATACAGCTCCGTATGATTACATGGCCAATGCTACAATGAATCCTGACAACAAAGGGTTCTGTACACCACAGAGTAACTGTCTTGATACAGGAATGATAAATGCCAGCACATGTCAACTCAGTTAGTATCTGTTAAATTTTATTTTCTGTAAAGGAACTACTGAGACAGGAAAGAGAAAATAAGCATAGGCCAAATTAGAACTCTAGCCTGAAACCTTTCGTATACTAGAGGGATGTTCTACTGACCAAGCTACCCGGCTTCCTATCAAGCCCCGTCTGCCACACTATAGTGGTATTTGCTGTTCAAATGCTCTTTTGTCTATTGTCCTTTGTTTTGCATCTGTTGTCACTCATCCATCATCTGTAAACCAATGGCAAGGGAACTTTGCATGGATCTTGTCAGGCCTGATATCTTTTAAGTTTATTATTATGTTATTCAAGCATTTTAGAATGAGATTTAATAATAAAACTGATATTCCACTATCAAGATGAGATATATACATGTAATAATTGGCTATTCTTGTTTATTTCAGTTGACTTTTTCCACATTCCAGTAGCATTTTCCTTCCCACACTTTTATTTGGCATCAGATAGATATAAGAATTCAGTGTATGGTCTTAATCCAAAACAAGAGGAACACCAGACAGCTTTAGATGTTGATCCAGTATGTATATTCTGTTTTATATCTATTAAACTAGACTTGCAGTTCTCACTTGAAATGCAGGCCTTGGTGAGTTGAGTAATGGTGTTTAACGTCCCAGTCAAGAATATTTCACTTATATCGAGACGTCGCCAGCTATAGGCAAAGGTGCAGAAATTTTGCCTGTGCATTGTGCTTATGGCATTGTAACTCGGTGGTAGAGCTAGTAAAAACAATACGGAACTCTCCTTAAAACTTTATACATCGTTTATTATACATGTTGGTCATTCAGGTTCAATTTTAATACTCAAGTTATGTAGACAATATAACCTAAAAATACATACATATAATATTTTGAATACTTGCCAATTAACAATAAATTTCTATATTTGAAATAACAATCGCGGTAATATTTTATAATTTGAAACAATTACAATCATTATAAAAATATTATATAAATAATTTAACATACCAGCATTCTGGATCAATAAACTATATAAGTTTATATGGATAATAATAAGAAAAACACAACTTCTTGGTTGGAAATCTAAAGCCAGAATTATTTAGAAAAGAAATTACCGCGAAAAGTGAAAGTGAGTATTGTTAAACTTTATTTATTAGAATTCTGTTAACAGTTGTCCGTACAGTCACGTGATCGGTCACTCGTCAACACATATCACTATACAAAACGTACAAACAGTCACATGACACAACGTACACAAACACAGACATTACATGTACAAGTACAATACACAAACAGCAGCTTGGTTACACACTTCCCCTCTTGGAGAAAATGTCTCCTGACATTTGGTTGTATAACCTTAATTTACCTTAACTAACTACTTAATTAAATAGATTATATACATTATAACTAACAACATTATTATTCCATACTTACCAATATGTCACATTATGATTTTAAGGTCGATATAAGTCTACCTGAAATTCATCGATAAATATCTGGATATAACAAACTTCTGATGTCTTAGTGGCTGAGTACTGTCTTAGCCAACTAAAGAAGTTGTTACTGCTGCCTGTTGATTCTGGCTAAATCTGTATGGTATCTCAATGGTTAAGTATTGACTTATCCAACTGAACAAACAGCATATACCCAAATACTATTTACTAAAATTAAATAAATATAATGGTAAGACACATATCTATAAAGGTATTAAGTTTTCAATCTCCAATTATAAATTGAAAATGCAAAGTACTACAGGTATAATAATAATATTCAAAATACAACTACATTGTATTACTAAATAAACATATTTGAATTTAGAATGAAATTTGTGCTATCAAATGATTAACTATCGGCATAGCTGTTAATGCCATAAAGTCAACCACCTGACTTTGACAAACTTCAAACATTTGCTATAAAAACATATTTACATTTGGTACTAGATTTGCTTGACATGTGGGTAAAATAAAGTGAAACGGCTGGGTACTGTCCCAATCCAGAATCTTTATACCCCCAAGTCAAACAAATACTTCCTCAGTGGCAACCTGAACAAACTGCCATTCACCATAACGATCGGGTGGCTTCTTCACTCTACTGGATCTTCGAGTCTGGGTATCTGGTGTATCTCTAACTACTGTCTCTTCACCACTAAGACTGGGTATTTCTACAGTAGTATTGGTATTGTCTATCCTGGTTTTGTCATGTCCGGTTCTGTCTACATCGGTGTTATCCTGATTATGTACAGAAGAGTCATTGATAGAAGTGAGATGCTGTCTTGGTCTCAATCTACCATTAGTGCCTTTTCTTTTCTGAGGTATTATATATCTGTCAACCTGCTCCACATCTGAATTATCACTACTACTTTCAGAAGTAGATACAGATGTAGATATATTAGGTGAAACAGACTCTTTTCTTATCTTTCTCTTTGACTTACCTGGTACATCCTCAGGTGGTATACTATTAAATATTAACAGCATATTCCTGTGTAAAGTTCTACTAGGACCGGTACCTGATTCTTTTCGAACTTTAAACACTGGAGTGTCACTATATGGTTTTTCTATAACCACATAAGGCTCCCTTTCCCATTTATCTGCTAGTTTATGCTTTCCCTGTATACCTACCTTCCTGACCAATACTCTATCTCCAATTTCAATTTTGGACTCTCTGACCTTGCTGTCATATATGTTTTTATTTTTGGCAGCTATTTTATTGGCTTCCTTTTGAGCAGTTTCGTAAGCAGTATGCATACGATGTTTTAATTTGCTAACATAAGATCTTTTACTACTACTTACCTGGTCACTGTCACGGTCAAGATCTAAATAAACATCCACTGATAGTCTAGGATGGCGACCAAACATAAGAAAATAAGGGGAATAACCTGTTGCATCACTTTTTGTGGCATTGTATGCTTGGACCATTGGAGAGATGTGGGATTTCCAGTCAGTTTTCTGAACCTCTTCCAATGTACCTAGCATTCTAATTAAGGTTTTATTAAACGCTCAGCAGAGCCATTTCCCATAGGATGGTAAGGTGTGGTTCTTGTTTTCTTTATGCTAGCTAATTTGCATAATTGCTTTATAATATTTCCCTCAAAATTCCGACCTTGGTCACTGTGTAGTTTTTCGGGAAATCCATAATATAATATAAAATTGTCATACAATGCCTTGGCTGTGGTTGTAGCTAGCTGATTGCGACAAGGCACTGCCTGAGCAAACCTAGTAAAATGGTCAGTTATGACTAAAATACTGTCATAACCACCCTTAGATTTCTCTAACCCTAAAAAGTCGACACAAACTAACTCCATAGGATGAGTTGTTTTTACAGGTTTTAACTCTGCATTAACTTTATATGGTGTTTTATATAATACACACCTTTGACACTGCTCAACTCTTTTGTTGATGTCCTGGTCCATAGAAGGCCAATAAAATCTTTGTTTTGCCAACCATATTGTTTTCTCTTTCCCTGGATGGCCCATATTAGTATGTATGCCATCAAAAGCAATAGACCTGTAATGAAGAGGAAGTACAATTTGTTTAACAAGAGTACCATCTTGAAAAGCAGTTCTATATAATACATTATTTTCTAAAACTAATTTGTTTTTCTCCCTAATGTATTTTTTAACTTCAGCACTCATATTGCGTAGTGTTTCACCCCTGGGGAAAGAATTGCTTTTAAAGATGCTAACCACTTGTCTAATAGATGGATCTTTACTTTGTTCAAGCTTCCAATCAACTGAATGCAATGTAGTCTGCCCGACACCTCATCGGCCGAATGAGGAACCGGACCAGAAGACACAACATCAGCCAACGGTAAATCAATAGTTGCAGCTTGACAAATTGCCTGAATACCATCCTCATCCATAGGTCTACGAGACAAGCCGTCTGCATCAGCATTATACTTACCAGCCCTATACTTAATATTAAAAGAATAAGATGACAAAGCTGCCACCCATCTTTGACTTACAGCATCTAACTTGGCTGTTGTCATGACATATGTAAGGGGGTTATTGTCTGTGACTACTTCAAAATTACTATTAAACAGGTAGTCATGGAATTTGTCTACCACTGCCCATTTAAGTGCTAAAAACTCTAATTTATGAGCAGGGTAGTTTTTTCACTTTGACGTAAACCACGGCTTGCATAAGCAATAACCCTACATTTACCATCTTGGTTCTGATATAAAACAGCCCCTAAACCATTACCACTAGCATCAGTATGTAAAGTAAAAGGTTTAGTATAGTCAGCATATGCTAATATAGGGGGTTCCAACAAATGCTGTTTAATATTATTAAAAGCTTGGTCATGACTTTCATTCCAAACCCATTTTGTTGGTATAAGCTTCTTTTTCTTCTTTTTCTTTTTATCTTGGCTTACTGTACAGTGGCCCTTAAGGAGCTCATTTAAAGGTGCTACTATTTTCGAAAAATCTTTAACATATCTTCTGTAATAGCCAACAAAACCTAACCACTGTCTAAGTTCCTTAACATTGGTAGGTCTTGGCCATTTTGCTACCGCTGCAATCTTTTCTGGGTCAGTTGCAACACCTTCCTCAGAAACTAAGTGACCAAGATATGTTACAGACTTTTTGAAAAATTCACATTTATTTGGTTTTAATTTTAGGTTGTGCTGACTTAACCTACTAAAACAAGCATCTAACCTATCAAGATGTTCTTGCTCTGTACGTGAGAATATTAACACGTCATCAATAAATATGAGGCACTCTTTTAAATGCATCTCCCCCATGCATTTTTCCATAAGCCTCTGGAAAGTAGCTCCACTATTGGTTAAACCGAATGCCATTCTTACGCATTCGTAAAAGCCCAGCTTACCAACATTGAAAGCTGTCTTTTCCTTATCTTCTTCTCGAATTTCCACCTGCCAGTAGCCTGATCTAAGGTCTAATTTTGAAAAATATTTAGCCCCACTAAGAGTGTCTATAACATCATCAAAACGTGGTAAAGTGTAACTATCTTTGCGTGTAATAGAGTTTAAACGACGCATATCAAGACAAAAGCGTAAACTTCCATCAGATTTTCTAACTAAAACCACATTAGATGAATAAGGGCTATCAGATTCACGAATAACACCTGCATCTAACATCTCTTTAACATGAGCTCTAACCTCATCATACATACCAGGTGGTATCCGTCTATAGGGCATTTTAAAAGGGGTATTATCCAACAACTCTATTTTATGTTGGACTAAGTTAGTATTGCCCAAGTCTAAAAGACCAGTGGAAAAAATATCTTTCCATTTAGTTAATAGATCTTTAAATTTATCTTGAGTATCAGATGAGATATTATTGTTTTCTATCTGAATACCAAGGTCTATGGGATGGGGTCTAGAATCAGGGTCTACTGTAACCTGAGAACATGACTGAACGTTACTACTACTTATGTTATTTGTTGGCATTGATGATGCTAAATCACCTATGACCTTGACCTCTTGAATAGTACAAATATCAGATCTAGGTTTAATTGTTATAACTTTAGCAGTCATGTTACATAAGTTAACTCTAATACTAGGATTGCCTGTTTGCACTTTAACAGTTCTAGGGCAAACTGCCACTTGACCTTTACCTTCTAAATTTTCAGTAACCATAACACCAGTATTACATATAACATCTTTAGCTTTACCTGGTATTATAACAGTTTCAAATGGTTGAATCTTGACTGGTTTCTTATTAATAGATTTGACAATGTATTGGTTACATGTCATACTATCTAAACCTATCTGCCAAGCCTCTGGTAAAGAAAGTCTGTCCTCAGAAGAAATACTATCTTTACACACATGTAAAACATTTGTCCCCAAAATAATTGGACAAACAGAAGTAAAATGAGTATCTGGTACAACTAAAATAGGTACAAGTATTTCTTCCTGACTACCAGGCCATGCTATAGCGCACTCGATATAACCCAAATAATGTAAAAGATTACCATCTGCAGTTGCTATTTCTAATCCTAGTTCAGATAAACCTTAATATCTGGTTTGTCTATAAGATTATTATAACCAGACTCTGAAATAGTAGTAACCATAGAACCACTATCAATAGTGCTGACATATCTTGACCCTGAATACATACAAAACTTTGGTTACACATCCCAATTATTCTATCCTTTAAATTAGTTTGGCCCTTAATACCTGTTGTGACCTGCGATCGGCCAGAAACCGAGGTCACGACGCATTTGGGTCATTATTGTTGTTATTGTTACTATTGTTATTATTGTTACTATTGTTATTATTGTTACTATTGTTATTACATCCCCTTGGCTGATTATTACCTCTGCCCCTATGGTTATTATACCTACCCCTGGATTGACCTCCCCTGGGATACCTATATTCATTGTTATAAATACCTTGATTATGCAAACTAAGTTGATCTAATCTTTGAAGAACTTGATCAAACTTTTCTTCAACTTTTTGCATAACTTTTTTTCCAAAGCTTCTAATTTTTTATCAATTTTATTCTCCAATTTGACAATTGGGTCCTCTACCATAGGTTGGTGCTGAATTTTTTTACTGGACTGTTGGCTCTGTTTATTGATCTGTCTATTATCGTAAATTTCTCTTTCAACTTGCCTAACCTCTCTTAACAGATCGTCATAACTTTTTGTACTATCATATTTATGACGAGTCTGGGCTTGTAAATTTTCATCATTTAAAGATGTCCAGAACTTGTGTCTTAATAATTCATTTTTACCATCTTGACTGAGGTGCCCCTGATCAATGGCAGATTGTAATAACGCCTCTAACCTACAGCCAAAATTTGCAACAGGCTCCTCGGGTTTTCTAAACGCATTAAAAAACTGTTGCATTATCATGCCATTTGTACTTATATCCCCAAAGAAATTGTCTAATTTACGTATGATTTGGTGAACGGTAGCTGTTTCACCGAGGGGTAATAATAATTGGCGGGCAGTACCTCTTAGGGATTTTCTAATCGCCTGAATTAAAATATTGGGGTTATATCGGGATCATTAGATAAACAATTGACCTCAAACCTCCACTCTTTGTATGAAACGTCACCTTTCTGAGGTGGTTCATCCCCAGAAAAATTTACTATTTTAGGCACATTAACTTGTGTCCTATATATAAACGTATTATCAGCCTCAGGATGTAATAATTGTGGAGGAGGCATCCTGTAATCCACAGGTTGATGATATTGAGGAAGACCTTCCTGCCTTTGAACTTGTTTAGGCTTAGAATCAACAGGCCTGGTGGAAAACTCCAAGTATTATTAAAATTACTAGGTTTTGGGGTACTTGATGGCAATGGTTTATCCCATTGATTAAATGCCATTTTTAATAATTATGGTATTATTATAAATTACTAGGGTTAATAAAAGTAAATATAAATGTACTCACCCTATACAAAAGTTGATAAAATTCTTTTCAACCAGCACCTAGCTAACATTGGTGTAGGATGTATACCATCCTTATACAGTTTGAAATTATAAGTTATTCTGGTTTTCTTTTCTTTCCTTCCCCCTCTGTATTTCAGTAAATCTGAAGTAAATCTGGGCGATGATACTCCCAATCTGGCATTTACGCTGATAATATGCTCATTAACCTTCTTGATTCTTTTATGGAGTTCCTGGTCTTGTTCAATAAATTGGCTGAAATTTGGATGGCCCTTGGTCTTATTCCACTGCCCGATAGAATATGCAGGGATTTCTAAAAACACTGGTATAACTGATGGAAAACGATCAATGTAATTACGTAATATGTTAATATCCTTAACTAAATTGGATACTGCTGTTTCCTGACTGACATGTCTTAAGTTTATATATTTACCTTTCTTTTCAGTCAGGTCACAGGCACCAATAAATATAAAGACTCTTATATTTCCATACAAATTAACTTCATGATGGAAATTTGAGTAAAACCACTTTTTCCAATAAGAGAAAGTTGTCCCAGGTCTCGATATAAATGAAATGTGGTTTTTAAATTCTGGGAAGCTGGAAATCTGCTCTTTTAGATATCGTACTTACTATTTCCCAGTATAATGACCCTTTCACGCAGTTCGCTATGCCTTCTTACCAATGGCCTGTCTAAATATTTAGCTATACTGCTGCTCATGAATGTACATGTAACATAAATAACACAAATAAACAAAGACACATATAAACATTTAAGTAAACATAAAACTGTCAAATAACTTATACTAGATCTATGTACTATGTGTCATAGTTAGTATTAGTGTTATGTGCAAAATGTGCCATGCCATGCAAATGATAGGACAGATAGAAAGAAAAAATATTTACCTGTTAACCTACCTAAATACACTTATGAATTATGGTAAATCGTATAAAAAATTGATTACCATAAATAACACATTACACACAAACTAACCAAAAATTACACAAAATAGGTACACATAGCAAAATAAAAAAATAAGACATAAATACAACAAAAATACATATAAAGCAAAATATATATATACAAAATACACAAAAAATGTCAAATATAAGTCACAAATATTTACATATACATCTCCAGCGATGCACCTCGCGGGGTGATACACACGCGATTCACAGGTAAACAGGAAGTACCAAACCGAAAGTTGTTATGCGCATGGCTTCCGGGATCCTCCATTATGTGAAAAAAAAAATAATTAGGCCTATAAATCTACGATCGCTATTGTTCACAATACGACACACTTATTTTCAACATAATCCTCCAAAATCCTGGCTACTCTAACTCTCATAATATTAAATCTACGTGGGCGCCATTTTGTAACTCGGTGGTAGAGCTGGTAAACAATACGAACTCTCCTTAAAACTTTATACATCGTTTATTATACATTTGGTCAATCAGGTTCATTTAATACTCGAGTTATGTGAAATATAACCTAAAAATACATACATATAATATTTTGAATACTTTGCCAATTAACAATAAATTTCTATATTTGAAATAACAATCGCGGTAATATTTTATAATTTGAAACAATTACAATCATTATAAAAATATTATATAAATAATTTAACATACCAGCATTCTGGATCAATAAACTATTCTCGGTTTCGGTGTGACGTCACAGGTGAAGATGGCGACTTAAGACACCTTGGAAACGGTGACACTAACCCCTTAGATACTATAGATTTATCGATTTGTCTAAACAACATCTAGTGAAGTCACCTCGGTTTATCGACTAGTTTGTACTTCTTCGTGTTCTGTAAATGTAGTTTCCTCGCCAAAATTTGCCTTAATATAGACTAACCTAATATGGAAACACCTAATATAAAGTGATATTTATTTTATTGCATGGCTTGAAGTAGTAAAAAATATATCATTCACATTTATACCCATTAATGATTATAGACAACATCTAGTGAAGTCACCTCTACTATATATAAGCATATGCAGACAACATCTAGTGAAGTCACCTCTACTATGTATAAGGATATACAGACAACATCTAGTGAAATCACCTCTACTATATATCAGCATATACAGACAACATCTAGTGAAGTCACCTCTACTATATATGAGGATATACAGACAACATCTAGTGAAGTCACCTCTACTATATATAAGCATATACAGACAACATCTAGTGAAGTCACCTCTACTATATATGAGGATATGCAGACAACATCTAGTGAAGTCACCTCTACTAAATATAAGGATATACAGACATCATCTAGTGAAGTCACCTCTACTATATGAGGATATACAGACAACATCTAGTGAAGTCACCTCTACTATATATCAGCATATACAGACAACATCTAGTGAAGTCACCTCTACTATATATCAGCATATACAGACAACATCTAGTGAAGTCACCTCTACTATATATCAGCATATATACAGACAACATCTAGTGAAGTCACCTCTACTATATATGAGGATATGCAGACAACATCTAGTGAAGTCACCTCTACTAAATATAAGGATATACAGACATCATCTAGTGAAGTCACCTCTACTATATGAGGATATACAGACAACATCTAGTGAAGTCACCTCTACTATATATCAGCATATACAGACAACATCTAGTGAAGTCACCTCTACTATATATCAGCATATACAGACAACATCTAGTGAAGTCACCTCTACTATATATCAGCATATACAGACAACATCTAGTGAAGTCACCTCTACTATATATCAGCATATACAGACAACATCTAGTGAAGTCACCTCTACTATATATCAGCATATACAGACAACATCTAGTGAAGTCACCTCTACTATATATCAGCATATATATAGACAACATCTAGTGAAGTCACCTCTACTATATATCAGCATATACAGACAACATCTAGTGAAGTCACCTCTACTATATATCAGCATATACAGACAACATCTAGTGAAGTCACCTCTACTATATATCAGCATATATACAGACAACATCTAGTGAAGTCACCTCTACTATATATCAGCATATACAGACAACATCTAGTGAAGTCACCTCTACTATATATCAGCATATATACAGACAACATCTAGTGAAGTCACCTCTACTATATATCAGCATATACAGACAACATCTAGTGAAGTCACCTCTACTATATATCAGCATATATATAGACAACATCTAGTGAAGTCACCTCTACTATATATCAGCATATACAGACAACATCTAGTGAAGTCACCTCTACTATATATCAGCATATATAGACAACATCTAGTGAAGTCACCTCTACTATATATCAGCATATATACAGACAACATCTAGTGAAGTCACCTCTACTATATATCAGCATATATAGACAACATCTAGTGAAGAAATTAAGATAAACATGAGCTGATGCATAATCATGGTGCAATACAAGCACATAGTTTTTAAATGAAATCAGGACATTGTCAAAATAAAAAAAAATAAATAAAAAACACACAAAAAACAAGAAGTAAAACTGTAACACTGAAAAGGGTCTTCCTATTTCATGCTTAAATATGAGTATGTTCAAGATTTGTAAGTTTGTTTGTTTAAATATTTACTTACAATTTATGTTGAAGTATTTTGTACAGTAGAAATGACAAATTCCTGGTCATAATTATTTCCACAAACGAATAACATTGGTAAATCCATCCATATTCTTAGTTAATTGAAACATGTGCAGTGGTGGCGAGTTGTTTCCCTTGTGTAGCAAACAGACCAAACTAAGTGATAAATGTTTGAAGTTAAAAGGTGACTTCACTAGATGTAATTTAGCGACATCCTAGATTTATATAGTGATTCGTACAGACCAACATTAAAAAATGGAATAAAAGTTATGTTTGGCTAGGTTATGTGACATGAACGTTTCCACAAAAAATTAAATGACTTTTATAAATGATTAGAGACTTTCAAAATTTATCAAACAGTCAAAAATATTAATTTATAAGCTGTATATTTGGCGATTTAGGCGGAATAAAAAATGACCACGGAGCATGGGGAACATTCTTTGAATTTGTTCCGTAAAATTAAAAAAAAAAATTACAGTATTGAATTATTAATTTTATTTATTAATTATTTCATATATTTTTTCCGATTGTGTATTTTTGATCAGTAAAATATGGATGAAATTGTAATTTAGTGGTACCTCTAATTCTCATTCTCTGTATCTTCAATTCTGTCGTAATTCATGTTCTCATCCTGCTATAACTCTAATTTCAATATTTCCATGATATCGTCATAAAACATTTTTAAAATTTAGAATTTATAAATAATTCAAAATTATAATAACTTAGAAATCGTCTCTATTTAGGTGTATTTTAAATAACATAAAAACCAATATCGGTTAAAACATCCCGGGATCCATGTAACACCAACTGAAAAAAAAAACTTGGAATAAAAATTCTTTTATGTTTTTTACGATATCTGACCTCAATTTATTAAAAGTAGAATTTACATCCGATTCTCACATACCGGTAATTAAGAGATTATCAATAAACTTCAGTATCAGTAGATCCTGTTTATTAGACATTCCATCGCCGGTAATCCAAGGTAGATCTACCTTACAATATACAAAATTGATTGACAGGTTAATATAATGATAAAGTCTTCACGATGTCCCACATTAAATGTTAGTTGGAAAGATGTGTTAACATGGATTTATATTTTATTTTTTTATTTTTAATGTATTTAGTGATGGACCGAGTGATCGACGATAGAAAATTAACTTATTTAAATTCACGAAATGTCGCTATTTGTAATTCAGTTCAATCATTTAAAATCTCAAAAATGATTATTTTACACAAAAAAATAATTAAATAAATAAATAATACATAAATAAATAAATGAATAAATAAATAAAGTGAAAATTGACCAAGTTCGTGACAATTATGAACGCTGACAGACAGATCTGTCCTTTTAAAAATATGTATGAATTAACATTTAAAATATTTTTTTTTAAATCATTCCATCCATATGACAATGTTAACAAATAGACTTGACTGCAAATTTGATGAAAATCGCTTAAAGACTAAAATAAAGTGTAAAATCCGTGGTAAATGGTAGTACTTTCTATTATTTACTATGCTATATAACGGTATGTTGTCACCGTATCTAAGGCGATCGATAACATCTTTACCTGAAATGCCCGGATGTCCGGAACCGAGAATATAAGTTTATATGGATAATAATAAGAAAAACACAACTTCTTGGTTGGAAATCTAAAGCCAGAATGATTTAGAAAAGAAATTACCGCGAAAAGTGAAAGTGAGTATTGTTAAACTTTATTTATTAGAATTCTGTTAACAGTTGTCAGTACAGTCACGTGATCGGTCACTCGTCAACACATATCACTATACAAAACGTACAAACAGTCACATGACACAACGTACACAAACACAGACATTACATGTACAAGTACAATACACAAACAGCAGCTTGGTTACACATTATACAGCAAGGTTCTTGCGTGCCAAGCCCACCGTGACACTGGACCTCGTTTATTTTAAGTTCCCATCCGAAAGAACCGTGACTTTCATTTCGTAATGCTGAGTGCTTGGCGAAAGAACAGTCACTACCCACTTTCAAGTCTTGGGTCAGACCTGACCGGGGTTTGAACCCACGGCCTTCCACTTACGGAGTGAGCACTCTACCAACACAGGCCTTGGTGGCTGAGTAGTCTAATATCATGTATATAGAACACAGTGCCTCTCATCACATAGCTTCAAATTAAAATAAATGAGGTCCCATGTCACGGCATGCGCAGCAAGATAAAGAACCCTACTGTATAATGCCATCAGCACAAGGCACAGGCAAAATTTAGCACCTTTGCTTATAGCTGGCAACATCTCAATATAAGTGAAATATTAAACACCATTACTGAACTCAACCACATAGATTTGAATTCTACTCAGGAATTGTGAGAAAATTTGTTGGTTCACTTGTCAGGTAGTTTTCGCAAGGAATTTTGATTGAATTGTGCATTAAAATACTCAAATTCCACTTAAAATACACATGTATATCAGAATTGAACTTTATTACATGGTCCCACATACCCTGTCAAAGATTTTGTACCCGTACTCTCAGCTGTGTGCATTTATGTAGCCTGGCAGATTTACAAAATTAACATAGTTACATGTACCCTGGCAAGTTAAACAATCATTATGCTAGAAATTTCTTTGCAGGGTGACAACATAAAATATCTTCAAAGCTTTGGTTGGTTGGTTGAATGTTGCTTAACAGTGCATCAGCAATTTTCCAGCTATTTGCGACAAGAACTATTTTATTAATCTCTATGGATTAATCTATGAACAAGTTTGTGTATGCATATGAAGTGCGAGTGTTTTATGGTCTGCCTTGTACTAGCGCGCACTCAGGGCGACTTTAACGTTGTGGGTGGCCTTGGTGGTCAAGTGGTCTAAAGCGTGTGTTTATGGATCTTAGTGCCAAGCACTTCTCACAGCCTAGGCTAAAATCCCACTAAGAACAATTACTAGTGTTTGAAATTTATCAGTTTACTTCCTGAAGGTAGGTGGTTTTCTTCTGCCACTCCAATTTCCCCCACCATCCCCGAACTGACCACCTGAATATAAGTGAAACAATCATGACTTGGGCATATAACTCATTACCGGTATTTAAATCGACTCATATTTTGTATGTAGTTTGTATGTTATCTTGTTATTGAAAAACTTTGTTTTTATATTCCAGTATACTGGATGGGTGTTTCAGGCAGCCAAAAGATTACAAATTAACTTATACATGAAGCATATAGACAATATAGAGTAAGTTTACCATGTAACAGTGAAACTAACCCCAACCTTTAAAACACTCTCAATGATTTTGTTTCCCTTAAAATACTACTGAATATGCATGTGGTTATTTCTCTCTGGGACAATTTCCAGTTTCGAAATTTAACTGCCCAAATTTCCAATAAACAGTGATATCAAAACAAATTGTTTACACAAATTAAATATAGTTGACTTATATTGCCATGCAAAAAAAAAAATATAGATAGTCAAACCTGTCTAGAAAGGCCACACAGTGGAACTAGTTAAAGTGGCCTTCATGGGTAGGTGGCCTTTATATACAGGTTCAAATAACATGAATAAAGAACAATTGGGATGTAATTCTACTGGCCTTTATAAGCAGGTTACCCTTATATAGAGGTGGCCTTTAAGGCAGGTTGGACTGTATTGTCCAATTGCTAATGCAACATAAACTAAAATGCAGCCAAGTAATGTGTTGAGATTAAAAAAAACAGTATAAAAATATTGAGACCCTACCATGAAATACTTGTGGTTATATGTCTTAAATTTTGTACATTTTGTCTTTCAGGGCAACAGCTAATATAACACCTGTTTTTATGCCAATATTCTGGATCAATGAGGTAGGTTCACCAAAAATTTAAAAAAAAAAAAAAAGCTTAACTTTTACCGTGTTTACTGTTGAGATCAAACACAAACACATCAGTCCATGTCCTTATCACAATCGTAAGCAAAGTGAAAACTTTGAAAACTGGCAAATTAAGCTAAAACAGGTGACCTCCACTGTTGAAGTGAAGCTGAACACCTCCTGTTTAGTTAGCTACACCAGCAACATGTGAAATGAGAATTGAGAAGGAAATGAACATGAACTTTGGGATGGTCAAATATGTCCAGGATAATTTTCGATGATTCTGATGAGCAAATTTCAATCTAGATGTCTTGATGATTCCTAATTGATCTTATTTTCATATTTATTTTAAATTTGTAAAACTAGTACTGAGAGGCCTATTTTCATATTTTTGAATATTTTTAAGATCCATAGCATATGAAACATGACTCGCTGTAAATTTCATAGATGGGGAAATTTTCAGAATTTTTTTTGTGAAAATATAAAAAATTTCCACTGTATAAAAATACTGTGAACATGGTTATTTTTGTGTGGTGGTAATTTTTGCTTTGTTCGCAAATTGTAAAAAATCGCAAAATTTCCTCCTTGCAAATCAAGATAGGACCTTGTTATGGACACGATAGTGGGTAAACTCGCAAAAATAAACCCCTGGCAAAATACCAACAATAAAATATCACAAAAATTTCTACTTGCGAAAAAAACAAAATGTTTACAGTAACAATGTTTACAGTACATGTAAATCTGATGTATATAGGCATTGTAATGCTACCATTAACAATGTTTTTCTTCTGTGGTGTTTTACAGTCAGCAGTGATAGATCAACCTCGTATAGATCTTTTGAATTCCAAGTTATTTACACCGATGACAATTATACTAGTTATAGAGATAAGCCTAATATCTATAGGTGTTGTGTTACTACTCTTTGGGATAGCATATGCATTGTACAAAAGACAACAGGTAAGGAGTTTTCTTTATATACATGCACTTGTAACAAATTCCATACTACAAGAATTTTCAAGGTAAAATTGGCTGTATTTGACGTCTGAGTTTTCCCTTGAGCAAGAAACTCCAGGGGTTCAAAATTATGTTTTGTAATGGAAGATCCAGTCTCAACATTGAAAGATTTATGTGCAATTATGTTATTGTATAGAAAAAGTTGAATTTTTCTGGTAAAAAATAGTAGGCCAATCAGACTTTTACAGTTTAAATATCAAGGATCCCAGTGTAAAATCAATAGGTCCTGGACCTCAGACCCAAGGAATTTTGAACCCCTGCACCTTTAATTTCAACCATTCAGACCACAAAATGCAATTGTTCATTTGTGATTTGACTGATGAAGTGTTCAATAGACTGCCCCCTAAAAAGGCTGTTGCTCATGAAAGACGAATTTACCAACAAATAACAAATGTAAAGTTGTTATGTATAGTTATACATTGGTCCAAATTAAAGGTTGGGAAATAGAAATTAATAGAAGTGCCTCTTGTTTGAGGGAAACTATCAGTCAAATATGGCACTTGATTTAAAGTCTAGTTATATAGGGTTATTGAACTGATATTGTGAAATATTGTCCCGAGTTGACTCGACATTTTGAGTCAATGAGGGACAATATTTCACAATCTCAGTTCAATAACCCTTTTATTATATATCAAAATAAATTTCATTTACTTCCTACTATTATTTCATCTAAAATTACCATTTTGTCTTACAATACATCAATATTGCACTAGTTCTTGTATACAGATATAAGAATTAGTGCAATATGACAACAACACAGCGATGACGTCTTCAGCCATGTAACAACAATGGCATGAGGTCATAAACAACAGTGTCATGTGACAAAGCGTGCAATATAAAAATGGATTCAGGAAACCTCAGACTGGAACAAAGTTTGTGTGCAAATATCGAAATTTATTGCATGCTAACAACTCAGGATTTATGGTTTGATTTATATGCGATGCATATATTGCTATATAATACATGTAATTACTTATATTATTACATGTAATGTTAGTATTATTAACTGTATAGAGCATTTGTTATATACCAGTTTTAATTGTCAGGTTGGGCTTTGGCATGACATCAGTTTAAGGTGTTTGGTTTTTGGTCAAAGTTATTTTGGATGGTGTAAATGTGAAGGTTTGTTTGACAGCTCTTATTTATTACTCTATACTAAAACTCACATCTAAGAAAGTCTTAGAATTTGACCCAGTTTTGTATTTTGCTTTATAAATCTCTGAACCTGTATATAAAGGCGACTCTTACAGTTCCATTCTGTAGCCTTTATGTACAGGTTTTGACTGTTGCTGAAAAAATGTGAAATATAGTTTGCAGTTTATATTTCCGAACAAGAAGACATCCAGTCACTAATGGTATCCCTCCAAATAGGCCTCATTGACGATCCTGTTACAATCAACTGACAGATTTTGTGAATGTGAAGATTTGTGTAAGGTTAGGATTATATTGGCAATTTTGACATCATTTAAGTCTGTTTTCTATTTTGATTTGTCTCTGTTCTTTATTTCTTACATTTCGTCTTACTACAACCATGGTGGAGGGAAGAGACATCCAGTGTTATCACATATGTATATGTACAGTAAAACCTTAATTCCTTTTTAAAGGGGTTTGGTGAAAAATCAAAGGAGGCTTATAGAGAAAGCTTAGAAGAAATGGATTTTTTACTTAAAAATATTGTCGAGATAAGCGAGGTGGCAAAGTTATGAATTTCAAGGGGCATTATACATGTTATAATGAGTATTTATTGTATATGGAGCCAAATCCAGGTTTTTAGTAAAAGGGGCGGGGGTGTTATTAGGTTAACCAGAATCATTATAACAAGGTTTGTAAAGTTTTCAAGTTCTTACTGCATTTGATAATCAAGGCAAGGATGGAAGTACATGTTATTTAGTGTATTTCTTGTAAAGTTTATACATGTACATTTATTTATTTTAGGACACCACTGTGTTAAAGCTTTTTCCAAGTGATCACCAACAACAGACAGAAGATCGGGCACCAATTATTAAAGAGGAATGAAAAAAATCATAGTGAACATCAAGGATAATTAATAACTACATGTTCATGTGAACAAAAAATAACACACACACACACACACACACATATTTGTATTAAGTGCTTTATTGACAATGATCAGATGGGCATCTATGAATATATAGGTTTTTACAAATTTATGATTATTAGTTTCCACAACATTTTTGAAAATGTAATCCTTTTTAAATACGTTTTCACAAATTTGCCAAAATAGTTTACTGTTTGAAAGAGTTTTTCTCAGAGATTAGTACCTAATGGCAATTTTGGCCACTAGGAATAGAAACATGGGTATTAGTGATATTATAGATACTGGTTAGTGCAGGTGCTAGATGTAGTGACATATTTTTGTGATATATCCAATTGAATAAACAGTTCCATACAAACCATTTGGGTACATATATCATATGACATGCAAGTGATTCCCATGGAATGCAATTTACATTGCATGTACTGGTATATATATACCATTTCAGGGCTAATTATTTTTTAATATAAATGTGATCATGGTTATATACAATATATTTATTTATATATATACCAGTATGTATTTTTCTCTGCGAGTTAAACTTGTACTATTACAGTACAGACCTGTCGAAAGTTTAACACTGAGATAACGAAAAAGAAATGAAGCTCAACTGAGGAAGGGGAAGTTTGTGGCCAAAAAATGCTGAGAGATAGATAGCAGCTACCCAAAGTTGTCAAGATATACATGTCAGTAGATTGGAGCTGCCCAAAAGTTGTCAAGATATACATGTCGGTAGATAGCAGCTGCCCAAAAGCTGTCAAGATATACATGTCAGTAGATAGCAGCTGCCCAAAAGCTGTCAAGATATACATGTCAGTAGATAGCAGCTGCCCAAAAGTTGTCAATATATACATGTCAGTAGATAGCAGCTGCCCAAAAGTTGTCAAGATATACATGTCAGTAGATAGCAGCTGCCCAAAAGCTGTCAATATATACATGTCAGTAGATAGCAGCTGTTCAAAAGCTGTCAATATATACATGTCAGTAGATAGCAGCTGCCCAAAAGCTGTCAAGATATACATGTCAGTAGATAGCAGCTGCCAAAAAGCTGTCAAGATATACATGTCGGTTTCAAGGGGGACAAGATGAACAGCCAATTTGTTTGCTTTGGATTAAACTTTCGACAAGTCTGTACTGTACAACTAATGTAGGTATTCTTTTGTAATTGTTTGTTTTATTTGTTTACTCTGAATTTTTAAAATAGCAAAATTGCATGTAACTTGTCTGTGTGAATTTCATATATATTACATGTATGTTAGCAATGCGACATTATACAATCATGCACATTTACATAAAATAAGTGATTATTGTTAAAAAATAGTAACGAGTTAAGAGTTTTAAAATGATCTTAATGTCAATATACAGTCTAACTTGTCTATAAAGGCCACCACTGCAGTAGCTCAGTTGGTAGAGTGCTCGCTCCGTAAGTGGGAGGTTGTGGGTTCGAACCCCAGCTGGGTCTGACCCAAGACTTAAAAGTGGGTAGTGACTGTTCTTTCGCCAAGCACTCTGCATAATGAAATGAAAGTCACGGTTCTTTCGGATGGGAACTTAAAATAATCGAGGTCCCATGTCACGGTGGGCTTGGCACGATAAAGAACCCTGCTGTATAATGCCATCAGCGCAACGCACAGAGAAATTTCTGCACCTTCGCCTATAGCTGGTGACGTCTCGATATAAGTGAAATATTCTTGACTGGGATGTTAAACACCATTACTCAACTAAACTCTATAAAGGCCACTCAAGGGAACCAGTTAAAGCGTCCTTTATAGACAGGTGGCCTTTATATACAGGTTTAATAATAGGAATAAAAACAGTTGGGATACAATTCTACTGGCCTTTATAAGCAGGTGGTCCTTATATACAGGTGGCCTTTAAGGCAGGTTGGACTGTACAGTGTATTTGCTTAGTTACATAATTGTGTTTGACTACCAATTAACTAATGAACGAAATTAAAATTATAAAGAGTTTCTCCTTATACATGTATATTTAAGAGGTGTTATGGTTCGTAAAAAGTGTATTACAATACATTGCAGAATTATTCATCTGCACTGCAATGTAAAATGACTATGTATTGTATCAGAATCATGTGGAAAGAAATCTTTTTTAATCATAAAAACATTTAAAACCCAGGGCAGCTCTTTAAGCCCTTAGTTTGTTCAGTTTCTCGAATACAAACTTGCATGCTATTGAATACAAACTTGCATGCTATTTTTGTTTTCAACAAAAGTGCTTTATGGTGTACCATACAAATGTTAACACATCTTTACATCCATACATACAAAGCATGCTGATTTTTTAGCAACTACATGTCATTTTTAAACATGATACTAGCTGGACATTTTTTCTGTACGAGTACATTAGGATATTTGAAACTTGTATATGTTGTATTGATCGGAAGTCCATTTAACTAGTTTTACTGGTATAGTGTTACACTGCTATAATATAATGTAATTCCTTATTGAGTTAGTTACCTAATTGTGTTGGACTAACAAATCAACTGATGAACCATTTATTTTAATTTTAAAGAGTTCAATCTTAAATACATGTATGTTAAACAAATTATGTAAAAATTAAAAAACCACTTATATTTTGATATTTTTGTCCAAGATACAGGTCATTGTTATTCATACATGTATTTTAATCATTGATATTGTAAATTTGTTGATATCCAGATTTATCAATATTGGCCAAATTCGATGAATTTATTATATATTTTATACCATAACTTTGTTTGAATGTTTGACAGAGACCTTACCGGTAATACTTGAACAAATGTTTGTGTTTTGCCTTAAATTCAAATATGTCTTTCAATGTGCAATAATAAGGTGCTATAGCTTAGATAATTTTGTAACAATTGCATAATTTATAATATATCATTATAGTTTTCTAATCTGAATTTTAAAACATTAAAATAGAAAGTCTTCGAAAATTCCAAAAACATGATGTTTGTATATACAATGTAAAATATATATATATATTTATAAAGCAGCTCAAGTATAAATGGTTATGTTGACCTTGTTTATAATTATAAATACCGGTAATTATATACTGAATAAGAAGAAATATTCCCAGTAGGTAACTTTCGCAGTTATGACTTTTTAAACTATTTCATGGTAAGAAATTTTCAAGGTTCTGACTGTTGAAAAAGTGAACCAAAGGAAATAAATAATTTTAGCTGAGAAGATATATTCCTGGTATATTAAGTGCTGTTGTGAAAATTGTGAATATTTCTTCCTCGCGAATATTTCTTCTTACAAATATTTCTTCCTCGCGAATATTTCTTCTTGCAAATATTTCTTCCTCGCGAATATTTCTTCTTGCAAATATTTCTTCCTTGTGAATATTTCTTCTTGCAAATATTTCTTCCTCGCGAATATTTCTTCTTGCAAATATTTCTTCCTCGTGAATATATTTCTTCCTCACGAATATTTCTTCTTGCAAATATTTCTTACTCACAAATATTTCTTCTTGTAAATATTTCTTACTCGCAAATATTTCTTCCTTGCGAATGTTTCTTCTTGCAAATATTTCTTCCTCGCGAATATTTCTTCTTGCAAATATTTCTTTCTCACGAATATTTCTTCCTCACAAATATTTCTTCCTCACAAATGTTTGTTCCTCACAAATATTTCTTCTTCGCGAATGTATCTTCTTATACAGTATATTGTATTTAATCATCAGTTTTCACTTATTGTGATTTTTGCATGTTTAATGTTAATTTTTGTTATAAATTCAAGCTGTTTTATTTATCGATCAAGTCTATGCATCTTTATTAGATGAGATTAAGATTTTTACTATATGGATTGAAGATCATTTTAAATTTGAAAGTGAAGATTTAAGCCTGACATGAGATTGTGCTGTATATTCTAGCTATCGTGAAATCACATGGACTAATGACCTATATACATGGGTTAGTAGATAAGTCTGTTCATTTATGGTTTGTGAGTTTTTTACTGGAGTTACTTTTTGACTACCGGTATACATATATATACATGTATACAGTATAACCTTGATTCATTTGTTAATTTACTAAGTCAGATTTTGGCATCATAAAGGGGTTTGATAATCGAGGGAGAAAAACATAGAAGAATTGGTTTTTAGGACAGTCACTTCAAAATAGTGTGGCAAGCAAGGAGGAAAAGTTATTGGGGAACATTATAACAATTTTTTTTACTGTATAATGTCTTTGAGTATGACATTTAATCATGTTAATTGCACAGTGTTCCAGTAAGCAAAGCTGACAGTTTAAACGTTACTGGGAGAAATGCTTAAGTACCATATGAAAATTAAATAATAATCAGGACTTGTTGTCATTTATTTTGTATAAACCTCAGGGAACAAAATTTGCTCAACCATGATTTGTTTGTAATGTATTGTTTGTGTAAACACTGAATATTGTTGTTTTGATAATTAATAAAAAAAAAACATTTATTTAGTAAGGGAGATGATTAACGTGGCCGTTTCCTCACAGGTAAGTGAATTATCTCCCTTATACCTAATACACTGATGTATTGTTAGCTTGTTTATTTAAACATTATTTGTAGAATGGTCCCATTGCTGTCACAGCAGGTGAATCCATGGATCCATCCAAGAAAACAAAGGCCCACATTGGACAATTTTAATAGGAAATGCTATTGATATTTTATGCAAAATTATTCTGTTGAAAGAAAACAGTAACTCAAATTAAGTTTTACGAATCCCAGTGCCTCGTACAGCCTAGGTTTAGTCCCATTTCAGAGCGATTCCAGTGTGAGAGAAATTTGACAGGTCAATTGTTGAATGTCATTTGTTTTCTCTAGGCACTCTGTTTTCTTTGCAACCTCACACTTCTTGTCTTAATAGATTCTCGCAAACTATGAATCACAATTTTTATGAAGCTTGAAACTTGATGCAAATCATCAACAGTGGTATGAGATTTTCAGTATATTATTATGTATTATTATTGTTGTGCCAAATGTAATTCCTGTTTTATGTACAGTAAAATTTTGGTATCACAAGATGGTATAGGTTGTTTGCTATCTGATGGCAGAGTATTTGTAAACATTGCTGACTCCAAATTACATGAACAGGTAATATACATGTATGTGTAGTTGTACAGTATATTACTATATAACCTCTCTCTCCCCCCCCCCCCCATCACCCCAATATTAAAATGGACTTGTTGTTAACATTGCCATTAGATTGTGAATAACTTATATTGATGTATACATGTATAGTCCGTCGGCGATATTGTGGCAGAGTGTTTATAAACACACACGAGTTTATTTTACACCAATAGGTATTAATACTGTGTTGTCCTATACGTATATTCACGCTTCATGCGTTCATTTGTCAACTCCACCTTTATGTATCCCTATCTTAGGCTATCTACATTAGATAGACTGTTCCATGTTTATAAAAAAACTCTGCCACATTGTCGCTGATACAGTAAATCTTCTATTTATCGCCACCATTTTTGCAAAATTTTGGTATTAAAAAGGCAGTTTTGCAATAAATTGAGGGAGACTGATGAAGGAAAACATGGAAAAGATTAAATTTTGTGACTTAAAATTTGTTGTGATTAGCATGATAAGCAAGGTAACAGAGTGATTAAACAGCAATATAAATACATGTACATGTATAAGAAAGTTTTGTGGTACCGATTTTTTTTTCTTTTTTCATTATTCATTGAACCAGAATGTTATTATTCATAGTGCTTTAGTTATTTTTTCTTTTTGTTTCTTTTTCACTTAAAAATGTGATGCATCATTTCTTTTTTAATTGTTATTAAATTGTTAATAAAAAGATTTATGCTTTCAGTACGTTTTACTTTTTATTTTTAGATTTGATAGCTATATTTATGATCAACTGAAAATGTAGTTAAAATCTGATTTGGTAAATTCTAGTGCAATAAAGTTTGTCAGTTCCCTTGCTGAAGTTCAGTTATTTTCTCCAGTTACTCTAGTCTCCACTTTCCAGAACTGACAACCTTCATATAAGTGATTAAACTGCAATGGCTTTTCTTGAAACTTAAACTGTCTCTTGAGAGTCAACCCAACATTGACCTCCTGACCTCGACCTTTGACTTATGCACATAAATTTGGCATGCGACACATCGTCTCATGTTGGTTTACATTTGTGCCAAGTTTGATCAAAATCCATCCATAGACATAGAAGATATGGAGCAGACACGATATTTGGACTGGCAACCAGACAGACAGGGCAATTCCTATATACCATTTGTGGGGGGTATAATAAACCATCACTCCACTTTACTCATAGTAAAGGATAATCTAATTTAAGTGACCTTTCTTGATGGCATATATGTATCTTTTCTTGATACAAACTATACAAGATGGTGGGGTGTTGTTCTGACTGGTGGTCAAAAGGCATATCAAGGGGCAACAAATCACAAAGTAAAATAACTTGCTTGCTTTGTAACAGTCATGAATTGTTTTACTATACATAAAAGATTAAGAAGTCACTTAATTTTAGTGTTTCACAGTTCAACAACTCGACTTAATCTCGAGAATTAATCGGTGGCTTTAGAGTTATTTGGTCCGTGTCAAAAATATTTTAAATTTAAACACAAACATAACTGTCCTTGTCCAAACAATGATCATAAAAGCAAGGAAACAACTTCGAAAATTGGCAAATTAGGTTTAACAAGAACTTCCACCAAATAATTGTGGCAAGGGGCTCATGAAGGGGTATGCATGCACCTCTTGTCTAGCTAGATACATCAATCACATGTGAAATCAAAACTGAGAACGGAAAGGAGAATAGAACTATGGGATGTCACATATAACCAGGATAATTTTGGATACAGAGACGCCATACTATATAATGCTTATATTTTCGCTGTAGTTATATTTTTGCTATATTCACAGTCCTGAATATTCCCTTGAAAATAAAACTGCCGCGAAAATACAGGATTTTTAAGACTTCAGTAAACCTTTCAGGTTTTCACGCTGTTCCATTCCTTTAATAAGATAAGAAAGCTTTTTTTGACATCACGAATACATTTGATATGGCCAAACGGCGAAAATTTGACATCACAAAAATAAAGCAATATACAATTCTTATCAACAATATTGTGATGAGTGCAATAAAATTTTTGATCACCCCAGACTTGAAAAACACAAATAATTGGTATTTAAATATCATTTATTTACTGTTTGCATTTTTATAACATTTTAAAACATGTTAACATAACAATCTATACATAATATGTAATTATTAAATATGTTTGTTGATTGCACCAATAGTGAACTATAAAAAAAAGAATGTTATTTCTGGTCATACCAAAAGTTCCTGTATAGGCAAACAACATTAACCTGTCTGCTTGACCTTTAATATGAATAATTTACTATGGACAAGTACATATATATTTGGGAAAACGTGCAGGTGTTAATTTCATCTACATCATGAGAAACATACATTGTTTATGTATAAACTGTTGGAATTCTAATACAACCCATAAATTGGATGGATCCTCCTATATGAATATTTGCAATTAAAGGTCAAGTGGACAGGTCAATGTTGTTTGCCTATACATACTTGGGCAAACAACATTGACCTGTCCATTTGACCTTTCATTAGGCATACTCATAAAGGAAAATCCACCCAACACATGGACAATGTTAGCATTTGCAGTTAGTAATTATAAACACAATGCAAATGATTACTGTTCTCATTATGTTGATGTGATCCCTATGCATAAATGTACTCGTCCATAATAAATATTTAAATTAAAGGTCAAGGAAGCAGGTCGATATTGTTTGCCTGTACATGACATAATGATAACTTAATAAAATAAAAACATTTAATCACAGTAAAAAACATAAGTTAAGTAGAAACCACCTTTAGTTATACATAATTATCCTTTCATTCAAGTACTGAAAATTGAGAAATTTTAACATTCGTTTTATTTTCACAAAAATTCTCGAACTTTTGCCAACATTTCATTTTATTCAACAGGTATTACTTCCATCTGCACCAACTATCATCTGAAAATGCGAAAATCTTGCAATGACTTTGCTCGCAAAAATTGAATGACGTGAAATTTTCTCAATTTACAATAGGAATTTTCAATGTGGTTCAAATTGATACCAAACAACAATACATGGAATACTTGCGTGTATAATGACCATATTATAATCTGTAACTCCCAAATTGAACACTACTGGAATTAGAATTTTCAAACACCTATACATTTAGAATCTTTCATAATTGTAATAATGACATCAAAACATTCATCCATTCTGTTAAAATTTTCATAGCAACCATTTGAACACCAAATCAGTCATACTGAAGGAAATTCATAATACTGGTAGCTATTTTAATAATGAAATGAACGGCATAGCACATACTGCATGCGTAAGGTAACTAGAAAACGTAAAGGTGAAAAAAATAAGTATACATGTAATTATGTGAAAGTTTTTCACAAATGTCATAATTTTCTATTGTGGCAACACTTGAAATTTACTTGATAATAGAATACTCTAAAACTGCATGAAAACCAGGAGAGACTGGTGAAATTATTTAATAAATGGTAACATGGATACTGTTGCTAAAATTAAAACAAAGCTAAACAATAGGATTATATAGCAATGCAAAAATTCTGATGCCAAGACCATTTAACACTCTAATTTATAAATAAGGTTAAATAACAATTTATACCTAAATAACAATTTATACCTTGCACATGACTACTGGTAATAAATTAATATCAACAACACCACCAATACATGTAAACCCTACTTTGTTACAAACACCAACACACATTTTTACTTGCAAACTTAATCTCCAACCTACAGTTACCGTAACTACACATAGACTCCCAATTACCTAACCAAGAATGACTTGTATAAAATGTTGATCAGGAATGTTGAGGTTATGAATGATTCCAAAAATGATATTGATAATTATTTTTTCAAGGAATGAATCTCATCTGTATCAGGTGAAAAAGGAAATTGAGGACATGAAGAATCTAAGGTCCAGTAATTATTTCTTCCACGAAAGGGTCTCATTTGTGTCTGGATTAAAAATGATATACATGTATATGAGGAAAAGAATCCAAAATATGGTAATTGTTCCTTAAAAGAAAGAAGAATCTTTTGTGTCAGGATTTAAAAGAAAACATGAAAACACCAATATCTCAAAATGACAGCATAATCTAACAATCAGCAAAATATATGTATCACCACTTGTTAAACCCAAGATGACTGTACATGTATAACCTAACGATTTGTGAAATCATATCACCACTTATTGAAACTACACTGTTCTACTTAAACTGAGTCAGTACCTCTATCAACACAAAAAAATCCCACTTAACTAAGCTAAGCTTACAACCCAGGATTACATGTATGTAAAAGATACAGATTTACATTGTACTTTGGCAAAACCAACAAGTTTAAATGTAAAGTTTTTGTATAAAAGTATATATGATATGAGGCTAGACAATTTAAGCTACTGGCTTAAGACAGACATACATGCACTTTTATAAACTTAGATCCAGGGAAGACATGTATTTTCTGCATTATTGTCCATTTTTCAATAATTTTGCATGTTAATGTTATTGACGAGGAAATTCAGATTGCAAGTAGTTCCTAATCATATGTACATATTAAATGGAATTGGAAAGATAGAATTTCAAAACATTTAAATGGAATCAGAAAGATAGAATTTAAAAAAAATTTTATTAATTAAGAAATAACATTCTATTTGAGTGTATTCATTTGGTATTATGAATGAATACACTAAAATATAATGTTATTTCTTATATTTACAATCATAAAAATATTGTTAGCATGTCAGAAAAGTATAATTATCATGCTACAATGATTTGTTTTATCCATGACTGACAAAGATGTAGGGTTGATAGAACAGCCTTTTTTCGAAATAAGGATAGACACATCAGAACTAGGTCTAGATTAGAATTCTGACCAATCAAACAATATGTGACGTAACAAAATTATATTCTATGACGTGATCGGATAGGTAAATGTTACGTCATCAGAGGGGATAACCCACACCATATTCTGACATGAGCAATTGAATGCCAGCAAAAACAAATAAATTCATCTAAAGAAAGTCATTTCCTATTGTAAATATTTTCAAATAAGTTGTATATAGTAGGGAAAAAGTGAGGCCATCGACAGGTTAACTGTGACATCAATTGACGTATCACCAGCTACACCCACAATGTTCCGACAAAGGTTCAATGCTTAAACTACACACAAAAAGAATGAAAATTCGGCCTGAATTGTGCCATTTAATGAAGTCACTGACACTAGTACGTCATTAGATGCCGTGGCGCTGCTTTGGTTTTGTGATGGCTGCCAGCGTCGGAACATAAAAGACGTGGCCAGCGATTTGTCAATTGATGTATTTGCTGTTCCATAAGTCTCAAATGTCATCAAACATGAAAAGAGTTTTGTTATTTCAGTATCATGGTTAACCACACTATAATATTCTGGAGAACATGTCTTTATGCTGAGTATTTTAACAACTGGATTTAGAAATAAATAGAATTGTGTGACAAATTAAATAAAAGCACAGGATAAGAGCCAATTATACATATAAATGTTCATAAATCCATCATGGTCATATACAATTGTGATACATGTTATGTGTACCTTGAAATTTCTTACATGATTTTACCACTGTTCACAACAACTTGGATAAAACTGGAATTTGTTTACAACCATGTAAACATAGTAAAAAAAAAGTGCTGAAAAATATATTTTAGATCAGAACCACAACAAATTATAATTTCAACCATCTCATGGTACCATTTACAACTTTGTTGGATATGGTCATCATCTTAAAATAAATAGGAGATATAATATTTCTAATTTACTGCTGAATGGATTTCTAAATTAAACAGAATTTATTGGAGTTTGATTTTAATTCTATTTCATTACACATGGTAATAGGGGTCATGTGAGATGACGCATGAATGTCCACTTCAGTACGCTTGTGTCCATTAATGAAAACAATGTTTTTTCGATAGTGAATTTTAGGATCATGAGGCAATTTATGTTAAACATATGAATTTCCACCAAAAAAGTTAGGAAGGGTGCTCTAGAAGATTAAATATCTACATTAATGACAAAATTTGTAATATATTAATATAAACTAATCGTATACATGGTATACATGACTGTATGTTATATCCCATTTGTTCTACAGAGTCATAATTTTGTTCAATATTGACAAACTTCTTCTTATGCGCACACTGGTAAACATTTACCGGTTACTGTATTCTGGTTATTATCACAATTCAATAGGAATGTAATGTTCATGTGGTTTGAGATTGCTTTGTACTGTAATACACTAATGTCAATTGACGTATTGCCGGCCATGCCTATTATGTTCCGACACTGGCCGCCATTACAGTACCAAAGCAACGTCATGGTAACTAATGATGTACTAGTGTCAGTGACGTCATTAAAAGGCACAATTCAGGCCAAGTTTTCATTTTTTTTGCATGTTATTCAAGAATTTTGGGCCTTTGTTGGAACATAGTGGGCATGGCTGCAATACGTCAATTATTAACATCAGTGTGAAACTGCTGACAATCAAACACAGCTAGGGAATCAACGTACAGTTGACCTTCGTTATCTCGAACTCGACGGGGAAATGCAAAAAGTTCGACTTATCCGGAGTTCGAGATAACCGATGTTAAAAACGACAACAAAAGGGAAGTAACTCGTACACGTCTACCGGAAGTCGCTTCCAGTTTTATCTTGTCAAACTGTATATTGCCGTTTTCTCCTATATCGTATGTATTCAAACATGATATATAAAAACTGCATTATTTATTATTTGTATTTATAATTGAGAATGTAGTATATAAAAATTCGGGAGATTATCTGTTACTTGTTATTAGCCGACAAACAGTGGAGTCCGCTTTGGTCTCCATACCAGTTTCGCTTTGTGTACTTTAATCACCCCAAGCTTCCGGTTGTATTGAGTAATGTTCACATCACACGCTTTCGGAAGCCATGTTCAGCTTGGCAGTAATTATAACACCTGCTAATCTACTTGATGGTTTAATTGCTTATGCAAGGGATAATAATGAAGGGCTTAAGGAAATTGGGAGGTCAGTGCAATGTTGTAATTTTAAAATCAACACGAGGCCGACAGTCAAATATTTTATTTGTGTCGGAATGTGTTTTTTCTACCAAAAAATCTGTAGGCGCTGACAAATTTGATTTCTCAGAATGTTTTGTTCGAGTTAACAAATTTAATTTTCCTAAATTTTTTGTTCGAGTTAACAAATTTAATTTTCCTAAATTTTTTGTTCGAGTTAACGAGTGTAATTTTCCTAGGATTTTCATTCAAGGGGACGAAAATATTGTTCGACATATCCGATAATTCGTGATATCCGAGTTCGAGATAACCGGAGTGATTTTGGTTTAATAAAGAACAACTCTGTTCGGACTTTTTAAAAAAGTTCGAGATATCCGGTAGTTCGAGATATCCGAGTTCGAGATAACGAGATTCAACTGTATATATACATGAACTTTCCTTCTAAGAAAGTTCAAGTTTTTAAAAGACATTGAAGAAAACAGTGTTTAAATTGAACAACCAACTTAAAACTGTACAAACTCATTGGCAACCTAATAAATTACTACACCAGACATTTTTGATAGTAAACATTAACCAATAAGACAAAGCTTCAAGGATTAAGTCTGACAGATGTAAATGTATGTGTAGATTCACTTATACAAATACATGTTAATGACGGCTATGTTCATTCAACAGATTTTGGACAAAGATCAAGAAACTGTGAATCAGTAATTTTATAAATTGTTTTAAAAATAAAAAACTTTGCAATTAATTTAAACCAAAATATTTATTTATACAGAACTCATCACTGTGCCAGTACATGAAACACAACAGAATAACCTCAATTCACCATCACCATCCATTTGTTCAGCCAAATTTTGGCATTATAAAAGGTTTTGGAGATAAATAGAGGTAGACTTATAGAAAACAAAACGAAACAGATGTTTTAGACTACAAAAATACAATAACAATAGACGAGGTTGCAAATCCTATCAAGGGACATTATAACAAGGTTTTGCTGTATATAACTTCATCACTTCTTAAATCAGATTTAACTTCACTTACACAAAGAAACTGTACATATTTGTAGATCAAATAATTCATGAGAATATTTTCCTCACTGTGCCACACACACATACACATATGCACCCATCTGCTCACACAACACACACACACATCCACGCATGGCAAATATTAGCTTTTCACACCTATTAAAACAATTATTAATACAATTATTAACACAGCTAATATAACAATAATTAACATTTTTCTGTTTTTCTTTTGGTATTTTTCAGCTTTCTGTAACTGTTGAAGTCCCTTTTCTACCTGTACCGTAGCATGTTCTACATTGTAATCTATACGGTCCAATATTGATCCCTAAAATACACAAGTGATTTAGTTACCCATACTATGAAATTGAGAATGGGGCTACATTGTAATCTATAAGATCCAATATTGACCCCTAAAATACACAAGTGATTTAGTTACCTGTACTGTGGGGCTACATTGTTACATGTATCTATATGGTCCAATATACACAACTAAATGTTTAGTTACCAAAATTGAGACAGCAGTTTTCAGTTTTCAAAATGCTCATAATGGCTAATAACAAGAGTTTACGTTGAAAGGTAACCATGTGGTACCCCTTGGCATCTTTGTACCATTCTGAAGCTATTACCAGATCATGTTAAAATCTGTATTTTATATGGTTTAATATACATGTAAATGTAATACATTTTAGTTATTTTCCAATCAGTCAAGACACGTGACAAGACGATAAATTGTAAATCTAAAAGGGGCATAACTTTCTTAAAAACAGTACAAAATGTACTAGTAACAAAGAAAGTAATGAACCACCTCCAAATGATAAAGAAAACGCCTTTCAAAAGAATTGGTTACATGGTTTAATCCTTTAATAATAATGATTGTATAATTGCTATAAAAAAATCAAATATCAACCTGTTGATTTTTACAGAATGAGGCTTAAAATTTTGCGGCTTAAAGAACACGACTGTTTACCTGATCAACTACCATTGCTGATAAATCTTTAAATATTTCATTTAAATCTGTGATAGATCGTACAATCTGTGTGATTTCTTTTTCTCTGTGTTGTATAAATATTGTGTTTTCTTCTACCATCTGTTTTTGTGCCCCAGTAAAACTCTGAAAAATAAACAATAGTCAATAAATAAAGATTTGCATACTATTAAATAGAATAGTGAATTAATTTGTATTAATTTATGAAATCCCCAATAGATATTGAAATCTGGGAAATTTTATTGGCAGTTTCATTTTAGCCCATTCTGTCAACTTACCCTTCTGCTAAAATAATGTATACCTAAGTGACAATGTTTGCACACAAAAGTTGGTGCACTTAAATAAAACAGGATTTATACTTTTTGCAAAGTGAAACCACTAAAATATATATGCACCAATATAAAGCAGTTTACAGTTTTTGGTTTCTCGTTTAACAGAAAGGCCAGATACAATAGGGACAATTAGCATATCATCACACTATATACATGTACCATTTCTTTAGTACATGCACACACTACATGATTGTGATTAAGCAGATAATTAAACATGAAAACTCCAATAATTTTACCAGATTTAATGATCACAATGCCTCTTGCCTTAGTTTATCACCACCATGGTTCTAGTCAAATTTTGGTATTATCAAAGGTTTGTTGATAAACAGAGAAGGCTTATGTAGAGAAAGACAGAAGAAATGAATTTTGGGACTTCTAAACACTAATGATAAATGAAATGGCAAAGTTATCAAGAGTTATTATAACCAGGTTTTACTGCACATATACAAGAAACATTAATGTCAATATACTGTAAATCACCTTTTTTTGTGAGCACTTTATTTTTCGCGGTATGAGCGATCTGTTCAAGAATCGCGAAAATAAAGTGGGTGAAAATTAAAATTCATGAATTGGGTAAAGGCCAAGTAACTAGATGAACATTATATTAACATTTAAATCGGTTGCTACAAGAAAACCTTCTTTAATTTTGGGGTTCCACATGGGATATCATGATTGCGGGATTGCGAAAAAAAAGGTGCCACGAAATTAAAGTGATTTACAGTACATAATTACCTTATCATATTCATCTACTAAGAGATTTGTCTCTTCTGTCATTATAGCTGAATCTGTACCAAAAAATTCCTGTGACCTTTCTTCTCTACTTTTAAGTTCTAAAAATAAAAGATTCTAATTAATCCTTTTTGATTGAAATTAATCTTTGTTAATTGCTAAACCATGAACCAATGTATCTGAATAAGCCTTTTTTTTTTTTTTAGAAAAAGTCGTAATAGTTATAATTAAAATTTAAAACATGAAACATAACTACCCAGAGCAAGATGTTTTCTTGTCACAAGTATTTATTCTTGTACTTTAAAATTTCAAACAAGAATCGGATGATATTACATTTATATGTCTAGCCATATAAGAAATGAAATTTAATCTTTTAATTGAGTATGTTCAATCTAAGAACCAACTAGAACTATCAGTGATACCCCCTACAGGTTTTTGTCATTGAGTCATGACTTTTGACTCGTGTACCTAATTTTTTAAGTGATAAATCTTCTCACGTTGCTAAACACTTGTACCAGGTTTGATAAAAATCCATCCAGAAACATGAAAGATATGAAGAGGATATGATTATAAGATGGACGGGCAGACAAGGAGATATACCCCTAAACTTCGTTATAACAGACAGACATGGTAGATATGGAGCTGACAATATTGGACAGACAGATGGACAGACAAACAGTGATTCCTATATATACCCCTAAACTTCGTTATAACAGACAGACATGGTAGATAAGGAGCTAACACTATATACGACAGACAGATGGACAGACAAACAGTGATTCCTATGTTGTTTTCAGGGGTATAAAAATTACTCTGTTTCTTATGTTATTACTTACTTTTTAAATATGCAGATTGACTTTTTCTAAAATTTGTTGACATTTCTTGTAGCGTCCTGACTAGAGATGATACTATATTTTTAGATAAGTTTTTTTCCTGCCCAGTCCCCTGTAGACTTCTATTGTTTATTTGTTGTACTAGGCGTTGGCATTTGGAGAACATCTGAAAAAAATAAATTGCAGAGCTTGGATAAAAATTTTCAAATCTTTTGGCACTTTGCCATGTAATCATGCATTGTGTACTTGCCACCAAGTAATTGTAACTCAGCACTACAAAACAATGAAATTTTATTTTACATTATCTTTTATTTTAGAATTACATTTTGAATTTGAATCAAGGATGATGTCTAACAAATAATCTATTTGGCACTGGGCCAAG
Source organism: Anadara kagoshimensis (assembly GCA_021292105.1). Taxonomy (NCBI): domain Eukaryota; kingdom Metazoa; phylum Mollusca; class Bivalvia; order Arcoida; family Arcidae; genus Anadara; species Anadara kagoshimensis. Next base: position 31,134,638 of record CM037875.1, on the reverse strand, counting down.
TATGAAATTGTGAAAGCAATGGCACTTGTAACTGAGCTGTTTCAACTTGGTCAGGATGAGTGACAAAGTACTTTATCTGAGGCTTCAAACTGCCATTACATGTATATCTAACACTTGCAAAGAAATACTTAACCATTAAACTGTCTAGAAATGGCGTTTATAGTGCTATAACTTCAATTGCCGTGCAAAGCAAACCGAATAACGTGCTAGTGCGCGTTATGAAACTAGCGCGTTATGACTAGTTTGCTTTGCACGGCAATGGAAGTTATAGCACTATAAACGCCATTTCTAGACAGTTCAATGGTTATATTTACATTTCGCATTTTTTGAAAATCTCATTTTTGTTTTTGGATCCTGAAATAAATTCAAAACACTGTCGTGTACCACATGCAATTCCAATTCCTGGTACAGCCTATCAATGACGTCACGAGCATAGGTGTCAGCAAGAAATGAGTGACATCACATTTGCAGATGTCATTAAAGTCCTATAACTTCATTTGGTCTAAAACAGAGTTTAATACAATCAAACACCATAAATGTAAATATAATATATTGTACTAAGTTTCATTTCTGATGTGATGAGACAAGACAACAACAGTACCACCAGAGTCTCACTAAAATGGACACCAGATGGGAAGAGGAGGCGGGAAAGACCAAAGGAAACATGGAGGCGGACAGAAGAGAAAAAGCTGAAAGAGATGGGGATGGGTGGAAGGAAGTGGAAAAAAGGCTAAGGACAGACAGTTGTGGAGAGAGCTGGTGGTGGCCTTATGTGCACACACGTACGAAGAGGACTAAGAAGGAAGTTTCATTTCTATTGGGTGCTGTAAAATAATTTTGAATACTTAAATGTTAAGATCATTTAGGTATATGGTTGGATGGTTGAATGATTGAATATAATGTCACAGCACCTCTTAACTGTATTGAATCGAAAGGGTAGCAACATGTTTGTGTACCCCAATGTTTGATTTGACTTTCACTTGGGACAGATGTTAATATGAGAAAGAGTTTTCTTGAGTCTGGTTTCTTGAATCATTCCAAAACTGACAACCTACACATATGTTGGTTGGTTAAATGTTGTTTTAAATAAAATCAGCTATTCTTCCGCTATTTATGACAACACAGTTTATTTATAAATCTCATAATTAATCTAAACACAAGATCATGTTAGTTTGTGCAAGTACATGTATTTATGACCTACATTGTACTACTGCAACATTTAGTGTTATACAACATGTACATGCAAATCATCGTTCCAATAGTCTCTAGTTACAAGTTGTTGTATGTTTAAAGTTACCTGTGTGATATCTTGTGTAATTATTTCTATAGCATGTTCTTCATGTACACTGTCATCTAATGTTGGTCTATTTAAATGTTTGTCATGGAGGGTATTCAATTCTTTCACTGCAAAAAAGAAAACAAAATCAAGTGATATATTATCCCTGCATTTAAAAGACAGACCATGCATTATTTTATGATATACCACAAGTAGATGTATACTATTTCTTATCTATTTTACAATGGCTTAAATCAAAATCATAACCATTGTAAACCCTTTCCTCAGAAGTGTGTATTATTTGTTTGTAAAACTGATACAATTCAGCTATTAAGATTACATCCATTTATCTGGTAAATAAATAATTATATGAATGAAAATTATCCATACCACTATGAAGAAGTCAGTATTATGGCATGATGAATGAGATGTGGTTTACATATATGTGCTGATGGTGTGCTGTTAAATTTGTAAACAATTTCAAATATTGCTATAAACTGTAAACTCACTTTTTTGTTTGATCCGCGATATATCATATTGGATTTCTTCTACACCATCAACCCTGAAATATAGAAATACATGTATGTAATTACTTTTTTTAATGATTTCCAGTAGGTTTCATGTTTTTTTTTTTTTAAAAATTATCAAGACAAAAGATTGACATGGTCGATCAACTGAAAACAGTTTTAAACAAATTGTAAGACATTAATTATGAACCGATATTGAGAATATTTCTTTTAAAAATTTCCATTATATATTTCTTGATGCAATGTTATCAAATTATTCTGCCTTCCGCCAATACTCTTCCAGTTTGGTCAAATCTAAACTTTAGTTTATGATTTCACAGGATTCATCATTCATGTTTTTTTGGTGAAAACTTAGAATTTAAAAAATTGTCAATATTTCAAGGTCTATTACTCAGTATAAAATTAAATTAAACTAAATACTAATATTTAATCATATATATATATATGTGAGCAATTCAAACAACCAAGTTATGCATTTAAAACAACCTCTCTCTTCAAACTTCAGAGACCTCGGTGCCTAGGATTTCTAAAGTGTGCACTTACTGATCACAGTGCTTCTCATTGCCTAGGTTTCAATCACATGTAAGGCAGATCATAGTGTGAGAAGGTTTGTCAAGTCTCTCACTGAAGGTTGGTACTTTCCTCAGGGAACTCTGGTTTTCTCTACCATTTCTGAACTGAAAATCTACATATAAATCAGTCTTCACTGGACCTTAAAACACCATTACTAACTCCTTTTAAAATTGATAATTTTCTGGAAAACATGTGTCTACTTAAGAGAGGTTTAATGATGTTTTATTAAAGAAAATTCATAAACTACATATAACTGGTATATACAATATTTTATCTTACCATTCAGGAGGTAATCTGGAGGATTTGGTGAAACCCATTTCAATATCCCTGGAACTGGACACTAATGCCTGCCGGTCATCAGCAATCTATCAAATAAACAACATACATGTAGGTTGGTTGGTTGAATGTTGCTTAACGTCACATCAGAAATTGTTTAGCTATTCGTGGCGAGAATTATTTTTATTAATCTCTATAGATTATTCTATGAACAAGTTCGTGTATGCATGTGAAGTGCGAGTGTGTTTTATGGTCAGCTTTGTACTAGCGCACAATCAGGGAGACTTTAACATGCTAGCTCACAGAGTCAGTATGCCGCAGACAAGCATACAACTCCCCAAGTCACATTATACAGTTTATACTGATATTAAGTGAACCAGTAAAGGCCAACAGCAAGGAAAATTCACTTTTCCACAAGTGGTCCGAGCGGGCTCAAACTCATATCAGTGAGAGACCCTGGATACATGTAGATATTACAGTCAAACCTGTCTATAAAGGCCACCAAAGGGAACCAGCAAAAGTGGCCTTTATGAGCAGGTGGCATTTATATACAGGTTCAAATAATATGAACAAAGAACAGTTGGGATACAGTTCTACTGGCCTTTATAAGCAGGTGGCCCTTATATAGAGGTGGTCTTAAGGGCAGGTTGGACTGTAAAACTAATAAAATTTAAATAACAATGAACTCTAAACATGGATGACAACCTTGTGCCAACAATTAGAAAACTTACAGCAAATCATGATATAATATTGAACCAACTTCTGGCTAATCAGATAAAATACACTTAGACTCAGGCTAGAGGTTTGTCAATGGCTTTTCAGTCAATGGTTGGACAAGGAAACACTAAATGCAGAGAAATTATAAAACGAGATCTATACCACAACAAAGTTGTCATGCCAAAACTGGTCTACCAAAGTGAAAGATACAGCCTAACTTTTTCTCATTCAACCACACTTCATTCAGACATCTATGAAATTTAAAAGATTCAACAGACAGCAGCATAAAATGCATGATCCATCAACAAAACTGTCTGGCACTGGATTTATATAGTGGTAGTGAAAACAAGAAATAAACACTAAACAGAAAAGACTTGTACAATTCTTCAAAATTTACAACAATCAATTGTCAATAAACAAACTGCAGTGATTTCCCTAAAATTTGTAGCAGGGGTTAGATTGACTAAACCAACAGGCCAGTGGTCAAGGGGGATTCCTAGGCCGAAAAACGATTTTCAGGTCTTTTGAAGGCAATTTTATGAATTCTAACCGGCCAATTTGGAGGTTTAGGCAGTCAAATCTGCCTGTTGCTGCTTCTTATGGAAATCACTGTAAACTGGCCTGCAAACATAAAAAAAAAAAAAAAAAAAAAAAAAAATTCCAGGAACATAAAATAGCTATAAATCATTAACATTTTCCCCAGAACTATCAGGGAAATACAGGAATACACTTCAACCAGAAATCCTCTGCCAGCCAACTATGTGATCAACACTTATCTACATTTTCACCTCTTTCGACTTAATCATAGAAAGCACAGCTTTTTTGTGGCCAAATGCTGCAAAAGCGAAGTTTTCACTATAGATGGAGCATGCATTATTCTTAAATCAATCTAACTACAAAAGTTCCTAATCCAACACAACAATCTGTATACTCCGAGTTGAAAAATTTGTGTAAAAATTATCGTGAATTTTCCCACAATACCTCTCCATTTTGAAACAGGGTCTAGTGAGATCCCGAGATCGTTCTTTCTTTTAGGAGATCCTGTCGCACCACTGTTAACAGTGTACAAGCCGAGTATGCATATAGTAACTAAGATTTTCGAATGATTTCAAGATTTTTCCTAAGAAATTAAGACCAGTAGATTAGAGTTTCGAAATGTTTGACCTAGAACATAATCTACATTTGCATTTGGCCTAAGCTAAAGTTTGAATAAAACTTAGAACTGTCAAAGTTGTCTACTGCGCTTTCTTAACAGTCACACTGTCAACCATATTATTTTTAATTTAAAATATGCTATAGATAGTTCCTATGTGACGTCACACTGTCCACTTTCCAGGTAAAGTAGAGGCCATTTGGGTAGGCATTAGAAATTGAGCCTTATTAATTCTTTCTAAGATAGGGTGTATAAAGTTTATTGTCACATAATTGTTACTGGGACAAAAATCATATAAAATATATCAAATCAAAGTAAAAACATAGGCAATTTCATAAATTAATTAATTTTTTTTTTGATATCCCGGTTAGTTTTTGAAAAACAATAATTTAAAAATGAACAAATATGTTTAATAGACAGATAAATGATATAGAATCATAAATGCCTATCAAAATGGCGACCACTCTACTGAAAAATTTGTCTGCTAAAGGTCCACGAGAACTATCTATAAAATCTGTAGTTTTATGACAAGAGGAAACATATTGTTATTGTAGTGATGTCAGATTAAACCTATTTTAAGTTGGTGGAGATGTTTCCTGTACAGATCAGTACCAATATATATGGATGGGGAGGAAGTAATTGTCTCTGTAGCTCAGTTGGTAGAGCACACACCTAGATGGTGTGTGGGGTTCCGGGTTCAATCCTTCATTTTCTGCCCCAAACCACAGATAGCATACAAGGTTTTCTGCATGTCTAACTCATCTTCCTGGTATTGTTTGCTTTAAATTAGCTAGGATCACAGTGACATTCAATCACTTCCTGTCATGGTGACAGATGCACGAAATGGGGGTGGGGGGGGGGGGGGGGAGAGAAAATTATTATGACAAGTAGGAAGGAAATATCTTCAGCGATTAAAGGGTTGTTTGGTTTCCTAGATAAAGCCAAGAGGAAATATAGAATAGGTAGGATAGTGGTTGCGTAACTTGCTTTTGTAAGTACATAAATTATCGACCGGCAAGTGTAAGACTGGTAGTAGGAGGTGTCACGAGTCGGTGTGTCAAAATTTTCTTTTCATTGTCAAACTCACTTGTTCCGAAAACATATGTCGGCTTTGTAATGCATTATTTCGCATTAGAATGAATACTTCTGTAAGGCTACGGGTAGCCATTATGTTTAAGTGGCTGTAGGAAGGCTGTCAGGACTGTTTACTTAATGTGTAGTCGAAACTCATTCACTTTTGTCCACCATGTTGGAAAACGTCACCGCAGCAAATATATTGATGACTAAAAAGTGTAACACTTTCTATTGGAGAAGTGCGTAGCCATAGGTTATAAGTTATAACCACTGTTCATGTAACATTTTAATCTATTTTACAAGAAATCGCTTCTAAACAAAAGCACACGCATAAAAAACCTTGAATTTGAAAAAAGTTACTCAGCGGCATTGTAGTGAAATATATCTTGACAATTTTTTTTGCAAATTTCTCTATCAATAAGTTACTGACCATGCACTGATCAAATATTGGAAGAATCCATTATGGGTATCCATGTATGATAGGGAAATCTCGCCCAATGGGTTGAACATCTCAGTCAAAGACGAGGCTTGTCAATATTTGGCTCAGATACGATTAACGTAGGAGATCAACGCCAAAGATTTGTAAAATCTAACTTTGTTATTCAACGCTCTATCTTAATATAAAGATCACCATCGGAAAGAATGTACCTGATTTTGGTTTATACAATGTGTAGTTGTATAAAGTACAAAATAAAGTTATCATCATTGAAACTCCCAGAATAAATATTTGAAAGGCACTCAAAATTTCTAAATGTCATTTTCCCACACCGAGATGACGTCATGGTCCCCATGATGACGTCATGTAATTGTCTTATGATTATAAGGTCACTAAAGATCATGTGGTCATGTGAGATTATCAGAATAAATTTTGAGTATCCATGTTGGATAGGGAAATCTCACACGAGATGTTGAAGATTTCAGTCAGAGACGAGGTTTGCCAGAAATAGTCGAATAGACCTGTACAATCAACATTCAGTCTTTATATTCTCCCTTTGTATCAACTTATAATGATTGGATGTAATGACAATAATGCATCAAAAGCTTAACTCAGTAGGCGGTTGGGTTTTGAATATTCCCGAGCCTCTGCCTCAATCGGACTTATTTGAACCGTATACATTAGGTTTCTCTATCATCTTCCTTTAAGCATAGTATGTGTGCTGCTTATGGTCCAATGCTTTCTGTGATATTGTCCCCTTCCGCAGCATCCAGTCTCACTTCCATACATGTAGTTAATTATAAAGTACGCGTGTTTAAATTAAATTGCAAGTTTTTACTTTTATTTGCTTTTGGGATTGTAATTTTAACATTGACTGACCCGTATGTTTCAACGGTAGTTGACATAACGAGTTTACTTTAAAAATAATCAATACGTTGCCATGAAATCTTCATTGACAACAAACATGTCGTATTTGTTGTTCATTGTTAGTTACAAAGTTATATCTATTTTTAAATGAGCATGTTCAAGAAAACACTAGATTAAAATAAGCGAGGATGGTTAGTCCCACTTTATTACTTACACCACACCACCATACATTCTGTCATAAGACCGGGGAAAGTGCTGGCCTAATTCAAATGCTATGTGTATAAACAAGTGGCCTCATTGGCTTTGTCCCCCGCTTTTCAATGGAAGGGGAATAATTATATACGAACTTCCATCCTTCCGTTCATACAGACACTTTTTGTCCGGGGTAATTCTCCCCAAACTATGAAACACTATTTTACGAAACTTGGTGCAAAGCATAAATTGCCATGTGCTGATTTTGAATTTTTATTAAAATAATGCATTCAAAACCAGCAGTTGGCATGTGCTGATTTGAATGTATAATTAATTAAAATTCAAAATCAGCATTTGACAAAAGCATCAACATTGATAGGAGATGCGCATATCATTGACCCGAGTTGATTTGCTCATTATCATAGGAGTTATGGCCCTTTGAACATAAGTGCAAATTCCCCACAAAGGGGAGTCCAAATTCACTTCATTTGCTTCATTCGCATGCATGATGGTGTGGCGTTTGCTAAGTGTCAATGACTGTTTTCAGCTGAGAATTACTACCAAATACTGGTAGTATACAAGCCTGACTATTAACACAATTCGTTATTAAATTACCCTCTGTATTTATTGATATTTACCGACAATTTAGTGTTTATTACTCTGTCCTGACGTGTCCTGCTGCATCAACTGTGGTGTAATTATACGATAATAACTCCATGTGAGGTCCGTAATTAAGATACACTTCTGTAAAACACACCCGGGAAGTAAAGGACACAAGTCACGATTGCTCATATATATAGAATCACGCATGCACTTTAAGTAATGTGCATGAAATTACAGTACATGAACACTAAGCTAACGAATTAGTGCTGAATTGTCACCTCATCTTGATCCCTCGTTATATATGTCTCGACATTTATTATATCCATCTACCGGCACGGCTTTTTCAGTGTGTGGCACTCTATAACTAGGCCACACGACAGCCGGACTTTGACTTATTGTCGGTAACTCGGCGTTAAACTTTGTACAGGTCTGTGCTCTATGCATTCTATTGATCTTATAAAAACTGCAACAAAAAATGCACCAATTGCAATTTTTCTCACCGGGAAACTCAAATCATAAATCAGATCATTATTTCCGAATAAGATGAATTTTAAGCTTTCAAATGTCATTTCGTTCAGAGGTAGAACATATTTGTAGCTCTTATGCTATAAATTTACTTTAAATGGAAATTAATTTTGCCATAATTTCAAAGCAATCTTAATTTTTGTTTGGTACAGTGCATGCCTGTATAAAATTAAACACTAATTAAGCTAACGAATTAGTGCCGCCCGGAATCGACAGTTCATCTCTCGCTCCCTCATTATCTATATCTCAAGTTTTATGGTTGTTGTTATCCATCTTTGGACAGCTTTTCGGCCACTAGTTTGCCATATCTCGGCTAATCGTCACTGCTTTTCGTTAGTCTAGTTAAAACCTTTGACATGTCTATACCATGTATATAGAATACTTTTTGTAATGCGCATGGAATAACTTGCTTTTGATCTCATAATTTTTACCGCAACCATTATATTCCAATTGCAATGGCCGGAAAACTCAAAGCATAAATCAAGGCTGATTTCCGAGTAAGATGTATTTAAGCTTTCAAATGTCATTTCGTTCACATGCTAAACGCAATTGTAATTATAATGTTTCACGTTAAGAATATTGAATTTACTTTAAATAAAGAATAATGTTGATATAACATTTGTTTAGTGAGGCGACTTTTATGTCAGGTATTAAAATTTTAAAATAATAATGACTTTGTTTTGACATTTTGTGAATGTGGAAGACGCCGTTTAACTAACTACACTAATAAAATATGACTTATTCACACACAATCTAGCTTAATTAATTGTTTTACAAAACGTACTTAGGAAGAAAGGAGTGGAAATGGTCGAGGAACAACCAAATACAATCATACCGGTCCATGTTAAAATCGTTATCCAAAAAGCAATGGAACTTTCACCAGGGAAGCAAGACCAGGTGCTACGAAAGGGTAAACACTTCTGTCTAGTTTACACCGATCATGTGTAAAATTAAAATTGTTGAGAATGCAGGGAACATGGAACTATGAGATACCAAGTATATTCAGAATAGATTTGGATACATAGACATTATATTTATCAACAATATTGTGATCAGTTAATTTATCACTTCTATCGAAGGGATAACTTCTTGGATGGCGCAGAAATGTGCCCATTGGTATACCGATTTTTGGTTGGAAAATCATATTACCAAACACAACAAATACAAACCTCTTATCTTTCTTCTAACACACTTGTAACTTTGAGTTACTAGTATATTTTAATGTAGTAACCATAAGTTGCCAATTGAAACTAGACGTTGGAATAATATATCCAGAGATGAAAGGAAATGCAAATTATGCAATACTGACATGGGCGATAATTACCATATAAAATATGGTAATTATCGCCCATGTCAGTATTGACAAATATAAAATATGGTAATGCGTTATCACAAGAAGCAGGTTAGCGCCAAGATAAAGATATTTTCAAAACTTCCAAATACTTTTATGCAAATATCGTTTGCATTTTTCTTGGCGATTATGCAGGTCCATTGATATAAAAAAGTTTGCAGTCTCCTTTTAAAACACAGATTTCGTTTTTTCTATCGATTTTAGCAGTTTAGACATCTTTTGACAGTAACTGTTGTTGCAAAATTCATGGTTTTCTATTTCAAATTCAATTCGGATTTGGCTTCCTCTTACCAAAGTACCACCACAGTAGCTTGCTTCGTGTGATATAGGTCGGTGGTCCGAATCCCAGCCTAGGTTTGGTCAAAACGTGACAATAGGTATGGCCTTTTCGTTCGTCAAGCGGCTGGCATTTAGAAATGAAAGTCATGAGGTCCTATAGAAGATAATTTAAAAATCGATGGCCCGGGCCATGACAGGCGTGGTATGTTGAAGAACCCTCCCTGTACATCGTCCCGAGCGCACTGTAAGAACTTTACCAATAGCTGGTGATATCTGAATATAAGTGAAATATTTTTGACCGGGATGTAAAACCCAATTCAAACAATCCTTACCAACGCCCACCCGCCCCTGTGGTGCTCTGGGAAACCATTTGTGACTTTATTTCAATCTGAGCTATATTTAATTACAGGATCGATAATTCTTGTTTAAGTTATACAATTGCATTATGTTATACCCATGACATGTCTTGATTTTATTATCAAGGAAATGGTTAAAAATGTTTACAATTATAACACCCACTAAAAGGCTACATTTGAAGCTGTAGGACAAACGTGATTTCTTCAATTTTGCTATTGTCAACTTTCCTTTTCTATACAGCAATAGAACTGCTTAATGTATTTGACGGATCTCGATAAACCCCGGCTTTTAATATTCTTTGACCAACAATTTATTTGTAAACACTGTCCTTCGTTGTCCTGTAGTTTAAACAGGCTCTACCATAGCGCATTAAATTGGAAATAAATACACCATAAGCAAGAGAACCAGGTATATTGCTTCATATATATATATATAGAAATGAAAAGTTGATAATAGAAGAGACGTTTGTCATACAATTTAGTTAGCGTCATAACTCGGGTATTTACGCGTGGAAATATAAAGCAGAACTTGAAGAATCAGTCAACTGAATCTGTAAGATCACCCAAATTATCAATCACTTCGTTGCTAAAAGGATTACTGTATTTCCATTGTTTTTATTCTTTTTTTTCCCTTTTCTTTATTTTCTGAAAAAATGCTTTCGTGAAACTAAAAAAAGCTCGGTTGCCAAGTAGCCAAAATATGGATAGCTAATGGCAGAAAAGCTGCTGAGAGTGGAGTAATGGAGTTTTACACCCCAGCCCAATCAAGAATATTTCACTTATACAGATGTGTTCAGTTTCGAGATGGTGGAGAAAACCGGAATACCTGTTGAAAACCACAAACCTTCGGTAAGCGAGAAGGAAAATTGTCTCACACTAGCTAGGATCTGTTCCAAGTGGGATTCAAACCTAAGCGGCGAGAGGCATTGTGAGCCATAAGCGCGCTGAGACCACTCGACTACGTACCGAGTTATACATTGATAACATCTGCTGAAACGCTGCCTAAAATTGAAAATACAGAGTGTGCAGACTTTCAAAGTCTGGCATTGTACACCTCAAAATAAAATGATGCCACAAGAAAAAATGTAAATGTTTGTAAAAATTGGAAAATATTACGGAGTGTGCAGACTTTCAAAGTGTGGCAATGTACAATCTTTCACTTCATAATAAAAATGATGTAACTAGGAAAAAATGTAAATGTCTGTAAAATGTGGCTACATTCTTTGGAATACAGGGTTTTAGTAATAATGAATATAGTTTAGATTTACGGGACAGAGATGCACTTCCGATTCAGCAATTATACATTATCTAAGTATTAAACTTTCGACAGGTTTGTACTGTAGATTTTATAGCAAAAGTTCATAAGTACATCTACTGAAATTGGTAATGATAGTCACATGTACTAACGATATGACGACATAAATAGATATATGGACTACAAATTGGGATAATTAAATATAATGAACTTATTTATGTTTAAATTAAAATATACAATGTGACATCTAGATGAACTCGATCTCTATCTGTCATCAAATCAAAAACAGACACACTAATCCATGTCTAAATCACAATCCAAAAAAACCGGCAAATTAAATTAAGGGAAGTGAGACAGGGTGTTCCGGATGGGTAAGCACTTCCTGTTTAGAATGCTTTGATATAATGCCTCGTGGGACACCTATATATGTAGTAAATACACAAATGTAATAACTGTCACAAATAATATATTCGAAGATCTAGAGGCGGACGTGGACTGAGGTTCGAACCCACGACCTTCCACATATGGAGCGAGTACTCTACCGCAGTGGTTGTTCGAGGAGGATTAGAATGCGAGTATCATATCTTTTCAGGGTGTTTAAAATATTTCATGTTCATGATGTTTTACATAATTATATATTTCATGTCCAAAATTCATTTAGTCTTGATTGGAATTTTCGGACTAGCATTCATTATACATTGAACGTATTTAGTATTAGATCGTTTACCAGCTTGTGCTCATGATCAGCTGAATGTAAAACAACTCCAATTAAGCGTTTTGTCATATGGAGGCGTTCAGACAAATACCTTGCATAATCGTCAAGAAAAACGTTTGTAATTGTTTTTTACTCGCACTTCTACGAAACGCTGAGGGGACTTCTGAGTTTTCTGCTCCAAAGTCACAAACCATAGTAAAATTTTCGAAATTAAAACTCAATAGTTGGACATGAAAACTCAAAAGTCCCCACAGAGCTTCCGTAGTACGGTATTTCCACTTAACAATTAAACAGAATTTGAAGTGTCTAATTTCTGGCGCATTTCATTTCCGCATTTTTTCAAAAAACTACTAGTATGTTATCATTTTTGTATGGATTTTATTTTCATTTCCTCAATCATTATTGATTTTGTTGCCTGTGCTGATAAGTATAGACAAACAACATTGACCTGTCCACTTGACCTTTAATTTTAATAATTTTATTATGGACTAGTACATTTGTGTATAGTGAACACGGGTGTCCTCTACATCATGGGAAACGTGCTTTTGTTTATACTTTAACTGCCAATCCATTACTAACATTGCCCATATACTGGTTGGATCATTGTGCACTATGACTAAAGGTCAAACGGACAAGTCAATGTTGTTTTCCTATGTTAAGATTGGGAATGAGATATTGTATGTAAGTGTCATATACCTTTTTCGAATGTATTGAATAATTATGTTTAACAATTGTATGACAAAAGCATGCTGTGAGAATTTTAGCCTTGTGTGCGAATTTTAAGTCTGGTAGTTTTTAGTGTAAAATATACTCTGAATAGCAAAAAGGTATTTTCCTTTTTTATAATATAGAGACTTTTTATTTCTCGAAATCTCGCTTCACACTCTAACGGAAAGGGGTAATCAAAATAAATCTGATCGTTGCATGAAAGTCGTTTCTATTCTAAATTCTGTGTCAAAATACATTTGAATGATAATATGATTTTCGTACTTTGAACATACAGTATAATGTCACCATTCATGTGAATGACTAATTCTGTCAATTTACCTCAACATCCGCATTGAAGAGCAGTATCAGTTTGTTAATTTGTATTTCCTAATCTCTTTGAAACAAAATATACGCCAGGTGTGTCATCTGCTGGTTTTTCATTTTTTAATGAAAAATTATGATAAACAGTATAGATTCAGGACAGATGTTGGGAGATACTGATGCGTTTGATCTCATTCTACAGTACAGTCCTGTCGAAAGATTTAAACACCGTTCCGTCTCGATGGGTTATCTCGACCTCCTAGTTAGCTGCAGTACAGACCTGTCTAGCGTTTAACACTGAGCTAACAAAAAGGGGTCGAATATCGCCGTTGTCCTGTGGCCGAGAAATGGGTAGTTAGTGACCGCAAAGATAGAGAACGTACAATTGACGAAAAGTTGTCTTGATTTGGCTAACGAGGGACCAAAATGAGCTGCCGATTCGTTAGCTTACTGTTAGACTTTCGAGAGGCCTGAACCGTATATCTAGTCTCGCGACCACTAGCAATCAATATTTCGGCAGCTGGGCTTTAAATTCTTTTCGATAGCTCAATGTTGAACTTTTGACAGACCTGTACTTAATGTATAGAAATTATTTTTTGATATCCCTCCCCGAAAATCATCAGATCTAGAGGTGAGCTATACGCATTTTCCGCCTTAATAAGTTTCTGGGAAACTAGCAATTTCCATGGCGATATTTGTGCCAATCTGAATGTCAACTGGCATTGGTTTAAATCTATTTGTAAACGATCGCTTAAAAATAGTAGATTTAACATCAATTTATTTTTTAGACTTGAACATCCTGCACATTAACGAGTCATGGCAATTTGTTAAAACGCGTCTCCTACAAATGATATACAGTGTATTACCATTAACGCAACGCAACAGGTGTTTTGTTGGCGAATGTACTTTTAAAACACTGATGTATCACCATGTAGGCGTAACCATGGTGATTGAAACATGACGGAGTAAAAAAGGCCATACTTGTTAACATATATGATATTACTTCTAGGCTAACACTAAATTTACACTGAAAAGACATCGACGAACACTGAAATGACACTGGACTGCCAAAAGAATTACACTAAATGACACTAGAAATACAATAAAATGACACTGAACCAACACTGGATGAATCACCTAAAATCATCTGAGATACATACAGACAGAAAAAATAAAAGTACAATTATGGTATAACTGCAAACTGGTTTTCAATGTCAATATCACTCAAACACATTTATATACCCAATTACAAATTGTGCTTAATTGCGTGACAATGATAATTGAGTAGTCGACAGGAGGACGTTAAGTAGCGATTGGCACAACGTATCAAATTATATGGCGAAGTAAAAGCTTGCATTATAGAATGACATATACCATTTTGTATTGTTTTTTAAATAAATGGTACATGTCTGACAGAAACATTGAGCAAAAGATTTATTTCGTGCTCAACAGAACAACACATAACGTGCAGTTGACAATTGACGAAATACTTTAATCGTGAAATGTGATAAAATTTGTTTTATTGGGTGTTTTATAAATGAAACGAAAATATTTGCGAATGTTGAATAAGTAACTGTTTACTGAATAAGTAACGTACTTCAGATATGGATATAACAAGAACTACACAGCAGCTGAAAAAAACAAGGCACACATGAAATTTTCGAAACAATTTAAAAACTCCTGGTTTAAGACGTTACAAAACGTTATCTTTTGGCATTGTTCAAATGTTTTTTTTTCAATTCCTCAACATTGTAAAACAATTTTTAAAAATCAATGGAACCGGGAACGGTAATTCAAAGCTTAGCTAGTTCGTAAGCAAAACATTCTTGCGTATTAAGACATGTTTTGAAACTTTACTGCATACATGCAATTTGACTTTTATCAATAACAACTTTTTAGTTAAGTCTTTTTTGAGATGTTCAATTCAATAACTCTCAAGGTCGGCGGACTTTTGCCTATCGTCAGTTCGAAGTCATTAGTGTTTATTTAATCTTCAATTGGAAAACGGTCTTTAAATTTTGCCCACGAACCCATTAGCTAAGCTTTGAACAACCGGACCCACGTTTGGTTTTCCATGTGGAGTTCAGTTCGCTATACCCCTTCAAACAAAAGTTACGGGGATATATAGGAATCACTCTGTCCGTCCATTCAAATATTGTTCCCGATCTACTACATCTATGGATGGATTTTGATCAAACTTGACACAAATGTATACAAAAATTAGGCGATCACGGTGTCGCATGTAAAATATTGTTTCCGTCCGTCCATCTGTCCATCCGTTTGGTTATTTTGGACGTGCTATTTGTCTCTCAAGAGACTTCTCTAGATTACAAAAACATTACGATATCTCAAATGCTCTCTTTGTATGTGGGAGAGCACAAGCTCCAGCCCCGGCCGAGATCTGACAAAGACTTGAAAAAAGTAGTGCCTGTTCTTTCGTTAGTACTCGACATTTAGACATAAAAATCACGGGGTTATTCGGAATCGATGTCTCGTGTCACAGCAGGCGTGGCACGTTAAGACCCCCCTCCCCTTGTACATTGCCCTGAACGCACTGTAAAGGTAAAAATTTCTGCTACTTCATCTATAGCTGATGACGTCTCGATATAATTGAAATATTCCCAACTGGGACGAAAAACCCAATTCAATTAATCAATCTTGATTTTAAAAAGTCCTTGATCTCAAAAACATCACAAGCTCATGATGTGATGTTACCTGTTCATTTATCTCTTATCAGTACAAAATACTGTAAAAACGTTATCATACAATCAGCTTAATAGATCTGTGTTTAATAATGAAATTGCTCCGTGTGACGATAGTTATCGAGTTGACGAGGATGAGGAAGACAGGTGCGCGGATGCCTGAAGCTAGATATTTTAACTCTATGTTACAAAATACTAGTCAATATTTTGATATGATAGTTGTTATTTTATCAGTTTGAAATTAATAATCAACTAATCTACCTCGACAAAATACTTGTCAATACTTCGATATGATTGTTGATATTTTATCCGTTTAAAAAGATCAACGTAAGGCTCTTTTTCGATCTATTTATTTTGTTTATAAATATGCATTAACTGTTTGGTTGGTGATAATGTCGACCATTAATATATACTGGATATGTACAATGTATATTCGCATTTTGTTGGTAGGTTGGTGATGCCATCTATTACTGATAACTAAATGCATGCATATACATCCCATAGAAAGAGCATCAATGTGATATGTTTACAGTTCAAACAAAGTCAAGTATTTATCAGTAGATATCGGATCTATTGAACCCGGAGGAAAGTTCAACAAACCGTTACCAACGATTCTGATAATTTAATTAACGCATTAATTTGTACCAGTGCAAAAATTCAATATAATTTAATTTACTTTTTACTGAAGAGTTTTAGTTATACATGTATTTAAACACTTGGAACAATGTCATATGCCAGCAATTCTAGATCTATCCACCTTGATAAATACTGCAATTCATTAAGGATGCCCAGTTTAATAAATACGCCACTGACATATAGTGATTCAGCATAATTTTGAAGTTGTTTCCACCATAGGGTTGTCACTGTTAAATTGTCAAAGCAAATCAGATGGTCAGCAATTTCGTATATGGCCATTTAATGTCGCTAGCATACTTAGAAGATCTTTGATAAAATTTGAAGGATTTGATAAAAATTACTATTCGTTGAAAATCATAACATGATAAATATTGGTATTTAAACAACAGTTAACGAATTGAAGTGCGAAAAAGCAAATGAATTCAGGGTACAAATGGTATATCAACTACTTGGAAACAGTCACATTACTTCCGGGTGCGGGTATACTGTGATGAAATTGTAAACGACTTGTTTCAACTGCTTAAGATGGGAGGGGGTATTGTCATCCAACTATGTTCCCTGACCAACAAAATTTGAACCAAAATATTTCAGTATTATCAATGTAAAAAGGATGTTGTTGTAACAAATGATAAATTGACGCAGTGGTTAGTAACTTTGGTTGATCGAACATAAAGCATAACGATTCGAACAAAATACCAACATATTGTTGGTATAATCAGCTAACGGTTGACAAATTAACAGATCAGCTGAAGCTGAAATATTGTTCAACCTGTTACATTTGGATGGGCATAAACGTCACAATACAAAGTTCTAAAATATGAAATATTTAATCATTGCTATGTTAGTATTATCAATTAGCGTTTAGTTAAGCGATCATTTAGCAGTTGACAAGTTAAGCAATCACCTGTGAAGCTGAAATATTGTTCAACCTGTTAGATTTGGATGGACATGAAATTACAATACAAAGTTCTAAAATCTCAACTTTTTAGCAATTAGCATGTCTGTATTATCAGATAGCGTTCAATTATGCGATCAGCAAGCGGTTGACAATTTAAGCGATAAGCTAGCTATGAAGCTGAAACATCCCTCAACCTTTTATTTGGATGGGCATAAAACTTACAATACAAAATTCTTAAGTTTGTTTCATTTAGTAATCACTCTATCTGTACCATGAGGTAGCGTTTAGTAAAGCCATCATTTAGCAGTTGACAAGTTAAGCGATCATCTGTGTCGCTGAAACATCCCTCGATCTGTTAGATTTGGATGGGCATAAAAAAACACACAATTCTACAGTCTGAACCATTGGTGATCGCTATGATTGTGTTTAGTTAAGTGACCAGTTAGCACAATCAGCTGTGTCGCTGAAACACCCTTCGATCTGTTAGATTTGGATGGGCATAAAAATTACAATACAAAATTCTAAAACCTAAACCATGAGATAGTTGCTATGTTTGTATTGTCGGCTTATGTTCAATTAAGCTGTAGAGCTGAAACATCCCTCTACCTGTTAGTTTTGGATGGACATAAAATTACAATTCAAAGTTTTAAAATCTGAACCATTTAGTAATAGCTTTGCCTTTATTATCAGGTAGCATTTAGTTAAGCGATCATTTAGCAGTTGACACGTTAAGCAATCAGCCGTGTCGCTGAAACACCCTCTACCTTAGATTTAGATGGACATAAAATTACAATTCAAAGTTCTAAAATCTGAACCTTTTTGTAATAGCTTTACCTTTATTATCAGGTAGCGTTTAGTTAAGCGATCATTTAGCAGTTGACACGCTGTGTAGCTGGAACACCCCTCGACCTGTTGGATTTGGATGGGTATAAAACTATTTTATCATTGCTATGTTCAGTGACGTTGGTATTATCAGGTAGCGTTTAGTTAAGCTATCATTTAGCAGTTGACAAGTTAAGCGATCAGCTGTGAATCTGAAACATCCCTCGACCTGTTAGATTTGGATGGGCATAAAAATTACAATACAAATAGGATATTACCACAGATGTTACAAGTCTCAGGGTTTAAATGTGGAGTGATTTATCGACACGACTTGTAGTAATTTAATATATTGATATTCAATACACATTTTATTGTGATTTTCCAGGAATAATGTACCAGTCTATTATGAGATTGACTAAACATTAGAACATATTAAACTGTACTATGTAATTCTAAACATTACTAGTGATTATGTTTGATGGTTAGATATCATTTGTTTTATCAGTAGGTAAAAATTGAAATGGATATTATCAATATTGTATTGTTTTAAATCATGGATATACGCAGACATCACACGTTGATTTGAGGTAAGACTCTCTCTCTCTCTCTCTCTCTCTCTCTCTCTCTCTCTCTCTCTCTCTCCCATTTAGCACCTGATTGTATTGTCATATACTACTTTTAAAAAAAAAAAAAAAAATATCATCATACAATACATTCATTGATCACATACCATATTTTAGTTATTATATGATTAAATTTTAAAAAATGGTATATGACAGTATGGTTATACAAAGAAAACAATGGAATACTTAGTGTTTTATACAAAGTAATACAAAAATCCAGAGTTTTAACCGTAACGTTTTGCTTGGGAATTTAGAAATTTCTCTCTCTCTCTCTCTCTCTCTCTCTCTCTCTCTCTTTTATCCTATGATTCCTTGAAAATACGAAGTGTATTAAGAATATTCCATATAGTAATACTAAAGAACATTATTTTAACCATATAGCGTTTTGCCCGGGATTTAAAAAAAACTGTCATGTACATTAAGAAGTAAGATCTATTTGTATCTGACCCCAGTTTTACAATCATTCCTTACTAAGATTTCTCTTAACTGAAGTCGGACAAATTTTGATAATATTTTCTGGCACTACAGCTTAAAGGTATCAACAATATTGCAGTCTAGATTTAATAATGTTAGAATGATTTTGAAAATGACACCCTTAATTTATTTTAAAATATCTAAAACAAACCTAATAAAATTATTCAATTTTCAAATTTGCCTGATTTTCGTTAAGGAAAATCTCAGTTAAGGAATGATTGTGAAATTGGTGGCCTTTATGTATGTTTCACGAGGTATTAATTGTAACGTGTTTTTTTTTTTTTGAGAATTTGGAAATTTGGCATGTACATAAACGAAACATTTGTATTAAACAGTTTTTATATACGATGTTAGGTAACGCTTTGCTTTGGAATTTAGATATTAAGGAGAAAATTTATCAAAATCAAACAAAAATTAATTAAAAAACTCCAGATATATTGTATATTTGGAAAAGATATACGAAGTATAATGTTTTACAGGGTTTTAAAAATAACAATGTACCGGTAAATTTATTTAAGCAGGTCACAGTTTCACAATCATTCCTTAACTTAAATTTAGTTATTTTTGAGAACCTTTTTTTGGAAGGAACGTTTTTGTCAGAACTAAATGGAAATGTTATAAGCTAGAAGTGATCTTCAAAATGACACTTTAAGTCACTGAATGCCTTATAGAGATTTCACATTAGTCGGATATAAGTAAGAAAAATCTTAGTTTTAGAATAATTGTGAAACTGGGGCCATGTATCAAGATTGAACTTAGCTGACCAGTATATAGGTACACTTGTACTTCTACATCAACGGCATTGATAACTTTGCCTGAGATAAAGAAAGTAATCCTATTTACAATACAAATAATATCATTGTACACAGTTCTTAACGAAATTTATAGGTATGTTTTTATACACGTTTTAACGGCTTTTTGCCCTTTTCGTTGTGAAATAAGATTGAATATCTATTTCGAGCAGAATTTATTATGCTATTTTCTCAGGTACTTAAATGAATTATAATAGAAAAAAAGAATACATAAAATGCGAATGGACCACATACTAGAAGTAGAGCAAATGAATCACGTGTACTTAGCAATAACCAGAGCAGTGGTTACAGTGGCCTAACCCTATTCAACATCAGTGATTTTGTTACAGTTTTTATAAACTGCCTTTTCAATTGGGAAATTTTAACTATTTTCATAAAGTAGCAAAATTAAAGTTCTGAAACAAATAGCCAACCATATGCTTGTTAAACAAAGCTAGGATACTCATTGCTTTGATATTGTGACAATGTTTGAAATTTCTGAGAATCAGGACAGTTTTTACAAAATGATTGAATTGATGTAAATGGTAAATTTGTTTATCATTGTTATTTTGGGAATTTTAGTCATTTTTGGGGGGATTTTAGTCATGTTATACTAGGAGAAAATACCTTTATTTAGTAGTAATTTTATATAAAACAAAATCACTGACATTATGCTTCACTATTGGGGTAATAGTCATATTACTTGATACAGTGACAAAAATGGCCGATGACGTGCTTGACTTAAGAAGGACCCTTTTGGTATCCGGGATCCGTAAAAAGACTGAACTAAGATTAAAAAAAAACAACGTTGTTTTACAATGAACCAATAAACCAGGATACATATATTATCCACAAAATATATGTTGTATAAATTATGAAAAAATATACGACAGCATTCCCACAAAGGCACCAAATTAGTAGGAAATACCAAAATCATTTAAAATGCAAATGCATTGTAAAGGTTTATGGTTAAAACATTTGCTAATGCTTTTACATAAGTTTGAACTGTGAGCACAAATGTGACTTAAGTTGAATAAGAGTGTTTTACGTCAGTCAAGAATATTTCACGTTTTTGAGACGT
Organism: Anadara kagoshimensis; assembly: GCA_021292105.1. NCBI lineage: Eukaryota > Metazoa > Mollusca > Bivalvia > Arcoida > Arcidae > Anadara > Anadara kagoshimensis. The sequence continues at coordinate 31,113,407 of CM037875.1, read as the reverse complement.
CTCCAGCTATAAGCGAAGAAGCAGATATTTTGCCTGTGCGTTGGGCTGATGACATTATACAGCAGTGTTCTTTATCATGCAGAGCCTACCTGTTACACGGAACCTTCTTTATTTTAAGTTCTCATCTGAAAGGACCGTGACATTAATTTCGTTATGCAGAGTGCTTGGCGAAAGAACAGTCACTACCCACTTTCAAGTCTTAGACCACTGCGGTAGCTCAGTTGGTAGAGTGCGCGCTCAGTTCGAACCCCGGCCGGGTCTGACCCAAGACTTGAAAGTGGGTAGTGACTGTTCTTTCGCCAAGCACTCGGCATTATGAAATGAAAGTCACGGTTCTTTCGGGTGGGAACTTAAAATAAACGAAGTCCCGTGTCACGGTGGGCTTGGCAAGCTAAAGAACCCTGCTGTATAATGCCATCGGCGCAACGCACAGGCAAAATTTCTGCACTTTCGCCTATAGCTGGCGACGTCTCGATATAAGTGAAATATTCTTGACTGGGACGTTAAACACCTACTACTACTACTACTACTACTACTACTACTACTACTGCTACTTTCAAGTCTTAGGAAAATAGGGAAAATCAACAAATGTTTTGATTGCCGTTCGCAATCTACCATAATACCGAGATAATTATAGTATTGCATAATATTTTATTTATAATTTTTAAAATGTGTGTATGTATGCACTACTGATTGTAAAATAAATGGGATTATTCAGAGCTACCATAGATGAAATGCAACACTGACTTAACATTTGATACTATAGCTTTATAACAAATGAAAATGCAATGTACTCTGGAGTTCAGTTTCCAATTAGCATAAATCAAGTAGTTACAATCACTAATAAGCAATAACGATATGCTTGAATGTGTTCCATTTACAAAATGGCTAGCTGTAATAAAATTGGGACATTGATGTCTATTTCACCAATTCATAGATATTGACTGCTGGAAATTGCTGTATATTTTAACAATTCTGATTTTGTTAATTGGTTGGTTGAATGTTCCTTAACGTCGCATCAGCAATTTTTTCAGCTATTCGCGGCGAAACTATTTTATTAATCTCTATGGATTGGTCTATGAACAATTTTGTGTATGCATGTGAAGTGCGAGTGTGTTGTATGGTCTGCCTTGCACTCAGGGCGTTTTGTATGTGGTGGGAGGTCGTGGGTTCGAACCCCAACCGGTTCTGATCAAGACTTAAAATACACAGTGACTGTTCTGGCGTCAAGCACTCAGCATTTAGAAATGAAAATCATGGTTCTTTTGGAAAATATCTTGATAACCGATGCCCCATGTCATGGCAAGCGTTGCACGTTAAAGAACCCTCCCTGTACATTGTCTTGAGCGCTAAAGTAAAAATTTCTGATACTTCACCTATAGCTGGTCACGGCTCGATATAAGTGAATTATTCTGGACTTAAAACCCAATCCAACCAATCAACTAATTAAGTTTATAAAAAAAACCATCCCATCTAATAGTATGTTTACGATAACAATTTGATGAATTCAGTACTCAAATCAATGTACCATTAGAGCTGATTCTGGATTCTATGAGTGAATCGTCAAGTGCCGTACAAAATTGATACCAATTACTTATCTCGTAGACAAAGTATGTAATTTAAAAGCTACAAAATCAGGAAACTCGTCGAATAATTTGCCGCTGGAAATCCGGGTCGGAAAAGTAGACCTATTATTTTAAAACATTACATTTTTTCCACAACAACTTCTTAAGGCGACGAAAAAACCTCTTAAACTGTTATTTTTGGACTATGGACATGTGTGTTACAAAGTGTAACGTAAAGTACAGGTCTGTCGAAAAGTTAAACATTAAGCTAGCTAATTAGTGCAGAATCGGCGGCAAAACTCGGCCCCTCATGATCATTACTAGTAAATCTGTTTCGACAGTTTTTCGGCACTGAGCTTTTAAGTCACTCGCTACCCATATTTCGGCTTCTCAGCAGACGAGTTTCGGTACCTATTCGATAGCTCAGTCTTCAACTTTCGGCAGGTCTGTACCGTAATTCTCCTAAAATCGATTTGCCACACTACTAAAAACAAGACAATAAATTACAGATTAACTTAAGTAAAAAGGTTTTCATTTAACAGTTTAAGAAAATAAAAACATATAATTTCGAAAAAAACAAGCTGTTCGTCGTTAATGAAAACTTCCTTTTTGGTATGATAATAAACACATATATTGCGAAAGTTCACGAGTTTAGTTAAATTGGCCAAATTTTAAAGTTTCTTGACAGAAACTGAATGTGCTTAAAATTACAGGGGAATTATTTGTCTTGTAGATACTTTATTTTTTATTGTTATTTGAACACAGAACGACTGTTTGTTTATTGGTATTTAATCCTAAAAACTAACGTTACCAACCATTGCGTTTATAAAGGCTTTTACTCTAAATGGCCAATATGAACTTGTTACGTACAGTCCAACCTGCCTAAAAGACCACCTCTATATAAAGACCACCTGATTATAAAGGCCAGTTAAATTGTATCTCATTATTGTTCTTTAATAATATTATTTAAACCTGTACATAAAGGTCCCTGTCCATAAATACCACCTGTCCATGAAAACCATTTTACTGGTTTCCTTGGATGGCCTTTATAGACATGTTTGACTGTATGTACATTGTACTAATATATGTTGGTAACTAGACGCTCCTAGCGTCTTAACGAGATAAACTAAAATATAATTGAAAATATGTAAAGATAATTCTTTGTGTTTTTATTGATGTGGCGTAAAGTTGAGTGGAGTGGAGTGTCGTTTTTTAAGTCCGTGTTTTGTTTCTTTCACTTATATCGAAGCTGTCAACTTTGGGATGGTGGAGAAAACCGTGGTGCCGGGAGAAAACCTACGCCCTACGAAAAACTTCCTCACAATAGAATCTGTCCCTAGCGGGTGATTAGAACTTAAGCGGTGATAGACATTGTGATGTCTAATTAACACTTGGTTAACGATGTCCCAATGTAAAGTAGAGCATAGCAAACCATGACTAACCTTTCCCACAATTGGAGGCAAAACTGTGTTTGCAAGAAGTAACATTCTGTGTATTGTCTCATGTATTGAAGCACAAAAAATATTCGAATATCAAGATATTTATGTTTTGCTTCTTTGATTGAAGTTTGATCTATTCATTCTCAACATATTACTTGTAATTTGAGACATTTAGTGTCATAGAAAGAATGATAAATAATTTCGTTTCCTAGAAAATCAAGTACAATGCGTAAAAGTACAATCTAGCATAAATTGATAATAGTTGTAATGGAATTTCAAGGAATTGTAAATTATTATTTAAATATGTATTTGATATGGTGAAACGATATGCTTACCTAGCAGAACGCATATATGATGTGTTTGAAGAACGATACATTTTGTATTGGCAAACCAACAACTTTGACCTGTCCTCTTGACCTTTTATTTAAATATTTATCATGGATTAATACATTAATGCATATTTATAGTTTAGCAATCACCGACATCTTAATTAAATAAGCACTGTTTTGCATGATTTGCTTACTTTCTCTAGTTTTAAGATGATGTCCATTTAATCAGTCCGTATAAAATCTTCAATAAAGCCATGGGTATTTAAAAGCAAGAGACAACACGCCTTTCTGCGTTTTTATGCGTTTCATCTGTTTTGGTACAATTTATATGTTAATAGTTAGCAAAACATGGACTTATTGATTTGCTATGTGCTTAAGCTGATCAGAAAATGTGTAATTTGGACAACGTATTATCTGCAAAGCGCTTGAATTGATACTTGCGTGCAAATAACAAATTACATTAGCATGGCCTCTGTTGACTTTGAAATAACAAAAATTAAAAAATTGAACAAAAATCTGAAGTTTCTATGTTATAATTAGAAATATAATTAAGTTAAAGAAACTCTAAAAAAGGGATAATTTAACTCCCAATTACATGGCATGCTGTGCACAATCTTTAATCAGTTTTCAGATTTCAACTTGCAATTAAAAAAAGTACTTTTACCGTAAACAGCTGCAAATCAATAACTGAAATTATTGTCAATGACTTACTGTTTCAAAATACTTTTTTCGAGAACTTATAATTAAAAAAGAATATTTACCGTAAACAGCTGCAAATTAATAACTGAAATTATTATCAATGTCTCACTATCTCAAAATAGTTTAAAAATGTGTAATTAAAAACACATTTACCGTAAACGGCTACAAATCAAAAATATTATCAATGTCTTACTGTTTTGAAATACATGACTATTGTACTTTTCCGAAATTTTGTAATTTAAAAAATACATTTACTATAAACAGAAATCATGGTCATATCGTATTGTTTTGATTATTTTTCTTCCAAATATTCATTAATTATAAACTTTAGAATATATAATTTTTGGTGTAGTATTGTTCAAGGTGACAAATTATCTTCAAACTTGTATAAATTAATGGTTGAATTGTATATCCGTGGTGATTTAAAATCAAAATGGTTAGATCATATCAAGAACATGATATGTGTTTAGGATTTCTTGGTATAATCAATTTTATCTTGACTTGTCTTCATACAAACCTACTTTTAAAAATGTACTTCAAGATATATATATATACAAGAATGGTATAGTAATAGTAATGGTCACTCTTCAAGATATAATTTTTCTTTTTCTTTCAAAATTGCATTTATGCAAAAAATGCGTGTAAACAACGAATCTCACCAGCGTGACCTCTGTTGACTTTGAAAATAATAGAAATTGAAAAAATTAAAAAAAAATCTTAAGTTTCTCTAATATAATTAAAATATGATTTAGTTAAAGAAACTCTAAAACATATCATTTAACTCCCAATGACATGGCATGTTGTGTACAACCTTCAATCAGTTCCGATTTCAACTTGTAATTAAAACAGCACATTTACCGTAAACAGCTGCAACTCAATAACTGAAATTTTTGTCATTGTCTTACTGTTTCAAAACAGTTTTCCGAAAAATTGTAATTAAAAAATACATTTACCGTAAACAGCTGATAATAAATAAGGATATCAGTTCCTGGAAAAAAAGAAGTAAAGAAACACTGATTGGACAATCCGCCGTATGTTTTTAAAATATTTTTTTGCTGAGAGAGAGAGAGAGAGGGAGAAATAAATGCAATAATGTGATTTACTAAATGATCGGTCAACAAATACGACATAATATGACATAATTGCATTGACAAGAGAGAGAGAGAGAGAGAGAGAGAGAGAGAGAGATAAATAAATTAAATGAAATAAAGGAATGACAATAATATCCGCCCTAGTTGTTCTAAGACCGTGATTCATGACATAGTTAATTTACCTGCCATTATTCAAATCTCTCTTGGTTTTATAATCGGTAAGATTGGATGGATTAATTATGAATTATTAATGAAATCGTTTACGATAAACAGAATCACTATTACTAAGTGTCTGGTGTGTATGGAAAAAAGGACGCAAAAAGATGACATTCGCCACAAGGGTGTGGGAGTTATCTGACGTGTACAAAGCGATTTGTTCATCAATTGATGGAGTGATTTTTTTTTAAAATGAAAAGCTACAAACGTAATTTTTTAAAGAATGAATTGTATAAATAACTAAAGAAAATGGCACGGGTATGCGCCACATGTGTGAAAGAGTTTTATGACGTGTACCATAGCAAACCATGACTAACCTTTCCCGGCAATTGGAGGCAAAACTGTGTTTGAAAGAATTACCGATTACAAAGCGAAAAAATACAATTCACCATAAATTGACAATAGTTGTAAAGAGAACCTCCAGGAATTGTAACTTATTATTTAAATGTGCATTTGATATGGTGAAAAGATATGCTTGCCTGTATGATGTCTACATCAAGAGAGATATTCACTTCATAGAGTAAACATGTACACTGTGTATGTATTTACTTGAATAACACTAACCATGATTGGGCAGATCCTCCTATATAAAGTTTCCTAATAACAGGTCAAGCTGACAGGTCAATATTGTTTGCCTATACTATCAGAATACACATGTACAGTACAGGCCTGTCGAAAGTTTAACACCAAGCTAACAAATAAGCTATATCTCGACAATTGTTACCGACATGTATCTCTTAGCAGCTTTTCAGCTCTATTTGGTCATCCATATATCAGTCACTCTGCAGCAGGACTTCGACATCTTTTCTCTACTTCAGTGTTAAACTTTCGACAGGTCTGTATTGTAATTTGTATAGTTTAGACGGGATACGTAAAAATATCAATAGAAGATAAATGTTTTTATAAGGTTCTTTGATCCTCACCTCACTATACAGAACAGGTCAGTTGAAATTTAAACACTAAGTTAAAGAATTCATACTGAGTCAACAGTTCGGTTTGGTCTGCCATTGACTATTATCCGACAGCTGGGCGCTATCTATTTCTCGGAAGCAGCGTTTCGGCAACTAGCCATCCATATCTCGGCCACACAGTAGCCGAGCTTCGACTTCATTTTGTAAGCCAAGATAAACATTCGACAGGCATGTACTGTATATTTAATCTCGTGTTTTTTGTTTTTTTTACATTATAACAATCAAAAACAAACATACTAATCCATGTCCGAATCACAATCCAGAAGCAAAGTAAAAACTTTGGAACTGACAAGTTAGGTTAGACACGTGAACTTCCACCAGGGAAGTGAGGCCGGGTGCTCCGGAAGTGTAAGCACCTTCTGTTTAGCTTACTCTTAATCTCAGGGGAAATACATAATGTACAAATAGTGTTCAAACGTACGAAACTTGTAACTGCCATTATTTTTTTAAAATGAATTCGGGGGTTTTTTTTTTTGTTTCTTTATTTTATTTTTATAAATACAATTTCGTTCAAAATGAAGAATTATTAAGATATTTCGTATTATATATTATAGTTTTTAGTTTCACAGCACTAGACGGCCGTTTCGTAACACAACTCCCCACCAACAGTTCTTGGGCCAACACGGCGAAACTAATTTTTATTCATGGTGTCGAAAAGATACCAAAGAATTTCTTTTGTTCGAAGCTACATTGTATTTCGTGTTCCAAACTTGACAATCATTTCTCTTAAAAGGACTGTTTCGTCAAATGACACCGAATAATAAAACAATTAATACACTTTTTAGTTTCTGGCGGATTCGGTAATCCTCAATTCATAATGATACCTAAGAAGAAGTAAATGATTATTTCCTACAGTTAAATATACTTGTCAACAATTCATTGGTTACAAAAAGATACAAGTAAATGTAAGGATGTCTAGTTATTTGAAAAAGTATTTTAACCACACCAACTGATGAAATATTGTCGTTAGAATAAGACACTAGTACAAAGTAGAGATTTTTATAAATCACGATCCTTAACTGTATTCCGTAGGTTTGTTATTTTGAGTTGCTCTGCAAGTACATATTCTCAATTTAAATTACACACCTTAATGCATTTCAGTTTCAGTTGTCATTCAATTTTCGTTGTTAAAATGAAGTTGGTGATAAATAAAAAACACACCTTTTAGTATTTTCGTGTGTTTATTCTTTAAATGTGTACGTTTGTATCTTTTCATTTGAAAAAAAAATTGATAAACAAATCAGCCTGTACATGTCAGAGAACACCCACACCCATGTGGCGCATATCCATGTTATTTTGTGGCGTTTCTTTATATTATGCAGTTTTTAAACGTTCATACGTTTTTAAACATCACTTTATCAATTGATGAGAAAAACAGCCTGTATATTTCATAGAACACCCACACTCATATGGTGCATATCCGTGTCATTTTCTGACGTTACGAGTACTTTAAATAATATAGTCTTTAAATGTTCACGTTTGTATCTTTGTATTTTAAAAAACCACGATCAATTGATGAACAAAACAGTCCCATACACGTCAGAGAACTCCCACACCATTGTGGCGAATATCTGTGTCATCTTTTGCCTTCATTTAATACCACACACACTAGACACTTAGTAATAGTGAGTTTGTTTATCGTAAACGATTTCATTAATAATTCATAATTAATACATCAAATCTTACTGATTATAAACCAAGAGAGACTTGATTAATGGCAGGTAAATTGACTATGTCCTGAATCACGGTCTTAAAACACCAGAGACGCATATTATTGTTATTTTATTTATTTACCGATGATTTAGTAAGAATCTCTCTCTCTCTCTCTCTCTCTCATCAATGCAATTATGTCATAATATGTCGTATTTGTTGACCGACCATTTAGTAAATCTCTCATCAATGCTATTTCATATTAATGCATTTATTGCTCCCTCTCTCTCAGCAAAAAAAAAATAAATAAAAAAAATAAAAAAATAAAAAATAAAAAAATAAAACAAAAAATAAAAATAAAAAAACATACGGTGGATTTTCCAATCAGTGTTTCTTTATTTTTTTTCCAGGAACTGAAATCCTTTATTTAATGATATTTAGTCAAATATCATTACTTTCACAGACATTTATAATGCTATTGGGAAAGTATTACCAAGCTATAGAGTATTATGAAGCTTCATTTACTATTCGAGATAGGGTATATGGTTCAGTGTTTTTTTTAATTACAGGTTTTCACGTATGTTTAAAGGGCATTTTTCCACAGGTCATCATCTTGGTTTAGATATGGCTGTTTTATATTGACATTTTGTAGATGTAATTTGAATTTTAGTTATTGTGTTTGTATATGGATGAGGGGGTTTATAAAAAAGTTTTAAATAATGTAAAAATAAGAAAAGAGTTGTTATTTGAAATTAAGAATGTGTTTTTTGATCACAAGTTTTTCGGAAAAGTTTTTCAAAAACAGTAAGACATTGATGATATTTTAAGTTAATGATTTGCAACTGTCATTTACGGTAAATGTATTTTTTTATTACAAAATTTCGGAAAAGTACATGTATTTTAAATCAGTAATACATAGACATTAATTAAGTTAATGATTTGCAGCAGTTTACGGTAAATGTAATTTTTAATTACAAGTTTTTCGGAAAAGTATTTCAAAACAATACGATATGACCATGCTTTCAGTTAATGATTTGGAGCTGTTTACGGTAAATGCATTTTTTAAATCACAAGTTTTTTGGAAAAGTTTTTCAAAAGAATACGACATGAGCATGATTTCAGTTAATGATTTGCAACTGATGGTAAATTTAATTTTTAATTACAAGTTTTCGGAAAAGTACCTGTATTTCAAAACAATAAGACATTGGCAATACTTTCAGTTATTGATTTTGTAGCCGTTTACGGTAAATGTGTTCTTTTTTATCACACATTTTTAAAACGTATTTTGAGATAGTGAGACATTGATAATAATTTCAGTTATTGATGTTGAGTTGTTTACGGTAAATGTTCTTTGTTAATTATAAGTTTTCGGAAAAATATTTTGAATAGTAAGACATTGAAAATTTAAGTTATTGATTTGCAGCTGTTTACGGTAAAAGTACCGTTTTAATTACAAGTTGAAATCGGAACTGATTGAAGGTTGTGCACAACATGCCATGTCATTGGGAGTTAAATTATCCCTTTTTAGAGTTTCTCTAACTTAATTATATTAAATTATAACATAGAAACTTAAGATATTTTAAATTTTTCAATTTCTATTATTTTCAAAGTCAACAGAGGTCATGCTAATGTGATTCGTTGTTTGCACGCATGAAATGTCATTTCAGGTGATTTGCAGATAATAGGTTGTCCACACATTTTCTGATAAGCTTATATACAAATCACATCAAAAAGTCAATGTTTGGTCAACTATTAACATGTAATTGTGCCAAAACAGTTGCATAACATGAACAAATTGCAATCACAACCTCTGGGCGTGTTGTTTAGTTTGAACAATATTTTCATTCAATGAATATCATTTCACAAAGTTGTAGATTACAAAATATAAGTTGAGATTCTGAAACAAGATTAAATTCTTATATTAATCAGTCTCCCACAACTGCATATACAATTAATAACACGTGGAACAAAAGTGATACTACACAATGTATATAACAGAAATGATGAAAAAATAAGAGAACATATATAATATACAAACACGAAGGAAAAAGCAAAATAAGTAAAGACTGTCATAACGTTTAGGTCAAATATGTAATATACATGTACAATTGGAAAAGCATTATAAATTCAACAGCAATATTAGGCAAGTCGTTTAGAAGGTATAATTTAAGATTGTTGTCTCTTAAACAATTCAATATTTTGTTGTAAAGTAAAGTCTGGGCGTGTTGTCTCTTGCTTTTAAATACCCATGGGTTTATTGAAAATTTTATACGGACCGATTAAATGAGCATCATCTAAAACTAGACATAGTAATCCAAATTATGCAAAACAGTGCGAATTAAATTAAGATGTCGGTAATTGTTAAACTATAAATATGCATTAATGTATGATCCATGATAAATATGCAAATAAAAGGTCAAGCGGACCTAAGGACCCTTTTTTGCATACGGATAGATGTACTGACTATAAAAGTACAAACTTTTGGCAATCACTAGATGTAATAACGAAATGGCATAAAACGGCGTGTTTTAAGTACATGACAAGGTACATGCACTTTTGTGTGGCGCTGATAATTCACCCAGCGTGCCTAGATCAATAGTGCAATTGCACCTTAACTCCCGTTAAGGAATTTATAAAAAGAAAATCGAATAAATATAGACAAAGTTGTTTGCTAATACAAAATGCATCGTTTATGATCAAACTCATCATACATGCGTTCTGCTAGGTAAGCATATCGTTTCACTATATCAAATACACATTTAAATACTAATTTACAATTCATAAATAATTTGTTACAGCTATTATCGTTTTATTCTGAATTGTAGTTTTTCGCTTTGTAATTTGATTTTCTGGGGAACAAAATAATGGAACATTCTTTCTATGGCACTAAATTTGTCTCAAATTACAGGTAATATGTTGCGAATGAATAGATTAACGTTGAATCAAATATACAAAACATGAATAACTTGATAATCAAATAAGCTTGTATTGAATGTATAAGAGTGTATGGCTTCAATACACGAGTCAATAAACAGAATGGCTAATTCTTGCAAACACAGTTCTGTCTCCAATAGGCGGGAAAGGTTAGTCATGGCTTCCTATTTCTCTACCTTACACTGGGGGTATCGTTCCAAAGCAGTTGCATGGTATCTGTAATTGACCTTGACAGCTAAACGTGAAGTCGTTTGCTATCAAATGCTCGTAGGTCTTTCGAATGAACATCTCAAAACAAACCAAAGTGATAATGTAGTATTTGGCTTACAAATATTTTCTTTCTTTTTTTTGTTATGACCATATTTCATTTCTTTCTAAAGTTGCACCTTCATCACTTTTAAGAGGCTTACAATTGTAATACTTAAGTCTTCTCCGTTAAACCCAGATAAGCGGAATACATAGGAAACTTTGAATGATGTCAATGCACATATCATGATCATGCAACGGATTTGAAAAAAATGCATTCTACTGAGTTATTTACATGCATATAGGCTTATGGATAATGATACGCGTAGGTTGGAAAAATGTGTTCTTTGCGTGATTTAATTGAAAAATAATCTTACCACAAATTTTATTAATTCTAGTTTAACTGAAATGTACTTGCATTCATTGATGGCAAAATCAACAGTAAATGGTATGTAGTTATTTAATTTAAAACTGTTTAACGGCATGTCTGTACGATGCAATAAGTCGCATTTGCGTTACGTCGTGTTTTCCGTGTATTAACAAAGTCATAAGTAGAAAGCTGATGATGGTGTCTATGCTTACTTTGATGTCATACAATACAGATCTTTCAAAGTTTTAAGCTTACGGGAAATTAATCGAAGCTCTGCTAATAAATCGTCGAGATATGGACAGCTAGTAGTAAAAAAGCTACCGAGAAATAGATAGCAGCTGCCAGAAAGCTGTCGAGATTAAGGCAGTAGCGTTCGAGATGCGTTGTCGATTCGGTTCTTAGGAGGTCGTGGGTTCGATAACTGGCCGGGTCTGACCCAAGACTTGAAAGTGGGTAGTGACTGTTATTTCGCCAAGCACTCAGCATTACGAAATAAAAGTCACGGTTCTTTCGGATGGGAACTTGAAATAAACGAGGTCCCGTGTCACGGTGTGCTTTGCACGCTAAAGAACCCTGCTGTATAATGCCATCAGCGCAACGCACAGGCAAAACTTTTGCACTTTCGCATGTAGCTGGCGACGTCTCGATATAAGTGAAATATTCTTAACCGTGACGTAAAACACCATTACTCCACTCCACTCGGTTCTTATTCGTTTGCTTAGTGTTAAACTTTCGAAAGGCCTGTACTGTATCTATACCAGTATTTCAGAAGTAACACTTACTAATGTCTTCTTATCATGATACTAAAACAAGACACCATTGCAGCAAAAACATTGACTTGATAGTGCTGTAATTCCAAAACCTCTAGCCAAAATAACTAAACAGTCATTGCTTAAGACTTGGACGGCAGCATTGGCTGCATGGCCAAAATGTTCGCTACTTTGTCAGACTAGACACTTACATACATACATACATACAGTTCAAACATGTCAAAAGTTTAAGACTAAGCTAACGAAAAAGGAATCGAATGCCGGTTGTCGAGTGCTAACGAGATCATAGATAGTGACCGAAATGCTGACAGATGACAGATAGCAGCTGTCAAGATATAGCTGTCATGTGCTGATTTGAATTTAATCAAAATTCAAAATCAACACATGGCATAGCTAACAAGTGGCCAAGATGAGCTGATAATTCGACACTAATTCGTTTACTATTAAAGTTTCGACAAGCCTGTACTGTATGTTGTCCTCGACTGTTAGTGTTTTGCTAATTATTAAACATTTCCTGTATAAATTCATTAATCGAAAAACACCTGATATTCCATATGTTATTTTTGTAAATATACATTATCAGCTTTGATTTACTGAACTATGTTGTAGCTTTAGCCCAAAACTTTGAACAGTTCAATGCCCAAGACTAAAATGACAACATCGTCCACATGACCGGAAATGTATGACACTTCTTAAGGCGAGACACGTACATACATTTTATGTTGTTCTCGACTGTTAGTGTTTTGCTATTTATTAGACATTTCCTGTATAAAGTCATTAATCGAAAAACACCTGATATTCTATGTTATTTTTGTAAATATACATTATCTGCTATGATTCATGATACTATATTGTAAGCATCTGGTATAAGAATACATCATGTGACAGTTTCTAACCAATAGGGACGAGAATGGATGCTTTAGAAATTAAACTTAACAAGGCAATAACAATTTATTTATTTGTTTATTTTTAATTTTTTTCATTCCTGTTCGTTTACAGATGTTTATTCATTAACCACTATCGTGTACATTTCAACTAGCTAAAAACAAGCACAACTATAAGAGCATAAACATATTGGTTTTCCATAGACATATTGCCGTTTAAGCAATTACGTCAAATGTTGCTGTAGGCTTCCACATAAAAACATAGTTGACAAATGTGTGTATGTACTCGTAAATAGCCATAGAATGAAACAAAACATCATACAAAAAATGAACCAAATAAAAAACCCATCAAGTCTATTGAGTGCTTAGTTTTTACTGAAAAAGTTCGTTCACAGAAAACACACGTACATGATCAAAGGCTAAAGCAATCAATATAAAGAATGTTCCGTAAGCGAAAAAACCACAGTGACCACAATCCAATTAAAATGAAAAAAAACCCAGCCAATATAGAAAATAAATGTTTTTTGTTTTGAATACATCATTCTTTTGACAATTTCTCCACAGCTACTGGGTTGATTATTTTTTTTATTATTTTTTGTACAACCAAATGTTTGTGCCTCATAAGTTTAACAAATATAACATTCTCAACTGTTTTTACCTTAGACAATACCTAGAACTAGCAAAAAAAAAAAAAAAAAAAAAAAAAAAAAAAAAAAAAAAAAGAAACGTTATTAATAAAAATTTTCTGTTTCGTTATTTGTTTCATTTTCACAAAACAGCTTAGCTATCCTTAATCGTTCAAAGTGCTGCCTTACGTAGATTTTGTGAAATACATTTTGGTCCTTCTATTTCCTTCATTTTTAACATCATAAAAATTTTGATTTCCACAATTTTGGTCTTAACACTACTGGTGAGGAATCTTATTTCAAAACGGTCGTCTGGTGCAGCTATATTAAAACAGGTTTGGTGATTATTACCTTTAAGAGGCTTACAATAAGAGAAATTACAGCTTCTTCATAAGAGCCAGATGATTAAAAGAATCAGGAAACGTTGCCAGCAGTCAATGCACATGAACCGCAACAGCATTAAAAAATGCATTTTTATCTATTTACATGCACATAGGCTTATGGGAAATTGCGTTATTTAACCTTACCACAAATCTTATTAAATCTAGCTTAAAACGCCAGCCAGCAAAAAAACACCTTGAACAGTTCAATGCTTAAGGTTTTGGCAAGAGTAATGGCTACATGGTCGAAATTTATGGTACTTCTTAAGGCGAGACACATACATATAATGATGTTCTCAACTGTTAGCGTTTTCCTATTTATTAAAATTTTCCTTCATAAATTTATGAATTGAAAAACACCTGATGTTCCATATGTTTTTTAACAAATATACATTATCAGCTATGATTCATTATGCTATATTGTAAACATCTGGTGTCTGAGTACATCATGTGACAGTTTCTAACTAATATGGACGAGAATGGAGGATTTAGTCATTAACTTAACAGGGCAATAGCAAAGCATTTATTTATTTATTTATTTATTGTTTTTTTTAAATTATAACCATTCCTGTTTATTCGCAGATATTAATTCGGTAATTACTATCGCGCAGTGGAAGACAAACGCATTTGGCGGATCGCCGGCCAGACCCAAAATGTTGCGACAACAGCCTGGCATGCTTAAATTACAAACAAAACAAATGGAAACTGGGCCTGAAATATGCCATTTAATGACGTCACTGACACTAGTTAGTACGTCATTAGTTGCTTTGACGCTGCTTTAAAACCGTCATTGTGTTTGTCATTGTTAATAATAATTCAATATTGCCGCCGAGCTATCGCTTTCAGTAGTATTCAACTTAAGCCATTACATTAAATGTTGCTGTAGGCTTCCATACAAAATAAAGTTGAAAAACTTGTGTATATTTTTTTTTCAAAAATCACACCCAGGGTACTGATTGCTCAGTTTTTACTGAAAAAGAAACCCGTCCTGATTGATTTGTAGCTGCATAAGCACATGCATGATCAAAATCTGAAACGACCTGCAATAAATAATGTTCCGTAAGCGAAAAGGTCACACTGGCCAATCCAATCATAATGAAAAAACAGCCAATATAGAAAATAAATTTTGTTTGACAATTTCTCTACCACTACTGGGTTGATTACCCTATTATTATTATTTTTGCATAAGCAAATGCTGGTGCCTCAAAAATAAAACAAATATGAAACTCATAATTTGTCTTACCTAAGGGCCCTTTTTGCATATAAATGAATGAACTGATTATAAAAGTACAGACTTTGGCAATCACTAGATGTTATAACGCAATGGCGTAAAATGGCATGTTTTAAGTACATGACAAAGTACATGTACTTTTGTACAATTCACTCAGCGTGCCTAGATCGATTGCAATTGCACCTTAACTCCCATTAAAGAATTTATAAAAAGAAAATTAAATGAATATGATTTTTATGAATAAAAGTGTGCGTAAGAGAAGTTCGATATTTATTTGTCTGAGCAAGCTGTTGCTAAGGAACATTCTTGTCCATTTAAACCTGTTTATGGCGTATCAATTGCACAGTATGTTGGCTAAATTGTTTCCGGCTCTGTGTATATAAGGGGTTTTTGCTTTTGTTCTTGATTTATTTTATAACCACATTTTTTATGTTTTTGTGCCACAATAAGACTTTTTACTAACTGATGATATATGATTCTATTTTACTAATGTCTTGATTTTCTTTTGTCACATTTTCTTAGTTTCATTCATATGTTACTGTTCGGTTTTGCTATCAAGTGCAAAGATTCAAATTAGTTCTGAACGCGTATATAGATTTTAAATTGTTTTTAATAACTAATCAGGGTTCAATCTCAAATACTAAGCTAATAGAATCTATCACAACTTGTGGTGCCAGATAGGGAAATCTTAACCCGAGTTCAAATGTATTTGGTCCAGAACAGGGCTTGCATCTCTCTTTTTATGGATTTTTGGGGCGCAAGAAAAGTTGGTCCTGATAAGTTGGTCCTGATAGAGATGACCTCTGTGTATATTCAATATTTGCATATGCTTGGGAACATGTTATACCTGTTATGTAGTCTATGTATTGCTTAAACCTTTATCACTATTATTTGTAAAGATGGTCTCCATGTATCTATGTATGTGAACATATTTCTATGTAATGTAGTCAACGTAATGCTTTTATCGTTAACATTGGTATAATTCGTAAATGTGGATTTACAGAGGGTTCCTTGTGAAGGAAAATGCACCAAGATTCCCACATAGCGATAGACTGGATGTTATTTTGAAACGCCAGCGAAAAACACTTTGTACAGTTTAATACTTAAGGCGACAGTAACGGCTACATGGTCGAAATGTATGGTACTTCTTAAGGCAAAACACATACATTGGTAAAATTGGTGTAGTTTGTAAATGTGGACAGTGTATCACAATATCTGTGTATGTGTGCGGACATATCCGACATTTACTTATGTATTGCTTCTACCATTAATATTGATATAATTTGTAATAAATGTGGACTCTGTGTATCACAATGTATGTGTATGTGTGCGGACATATCAGACATATACGTATATTGTGTAGAATATGTATTGCTTCTACCATTAACATCGGTATATTAGGTAATACATTTAAATTGACATTAATCTTTTTTTGAAAAGACGGATGTATAAAGACGGTTAGTATGATGGAACTTAAAATTACATGAACCTTATGTTTGATATTCATCAACGTAAAACTTAATACCCTCGACACCGTCTGTGGTATACGTGTTTTCTTATATAACAATGATCACCAACCATCGGAATCATTTGATAACTGTTAAAAGCATTTTTATTTATTTTCCTTTGTCAGAGAAAAACCCATAAAGATTATGAAATTGAAAAGACACGATTCTTTTCTGCACGTGTATATACTCATTGCCATTAAATCTAAATATCACATCTGTAACCTTTTCTATAGAAATGGATTTCTGACAAATCATCTATGCTTATTTGTTGAAAAGATGATACTTCAGGATAATTTACACTCAAAGAATTCTTTTCTTTCTTTCTTTCTTTCCTTTTTATTGATTTATCTAAGATTCAAAATATAAATTATAAGTGTCTAGAAAGGCGGTGGAAAACAACTTGTTTCTTATTTAGCTAAAAAGGAGGTATTTTTCCTTCCGTATCACCCGGCCTCACTTCTCTTGTGGAAGTTGCTTTATTTAATTTGCCGGTTCCAAATTTTTACCTTGCTCTGGGATTGTGATTTGGACATGGATGGGTAACTACAAAATCAATGGATAAGTCATATGCTTACCCTTTGACTAAGGTTCATTTAATATTAAACTTCTATTGCCAGTTTTCAAAGTTTGGATCCTTTTTGTGACTGAATTGAAGTTGTTACTTGGCTATTTTATTTGACTTTAACATGGATCAGTATGTTTGTTTTTGACTCGAAGGTTTTTTCACCAGTTTTTACTTTGTTTTAGGGGTTGTGATTTGTACATAAGTGTATTATTTTAATCATGACGCATGGTGCCATCGTTATAATGGTGTTTGTACCCGTTGATCAGTATGACGCACTTGTGTTTTGAAAAATTAACATCCCACATTTGATAAATATCCCCCTTTGGGCCAAGTAGATACATAATCACAGAACGTACTTACACACCTGAATATACAGTACGGACCTGTCGGAAGTTTAACTCTGAGGTAAGTTAAAGGTGTTGCAACTCGGCTGCTGAGTGGCATGAACATGGGTACATGCAGTAAGTTAATAAAAGCTTCAGAGAAGCTGTCGAGATTTTGCTAAAGAGGGGCGGAGATTAGCTGCCGATTTGAGCACCAATTCGTTACCTGAGTGATAAACTTTCAACAGATATGTACATCCTCTAATGATTGAGTACTTAGCACAGCTTGTCGTAACAGATCCGCAATCGACTGAATCCATTTATTAAAATCTACCGGATATATATATATAATCTTGGATTTCCCATGATAATGTCTGCATACGTTTGAATCATGGGAACAACAGAGTTATTGAGTTCGTTTTACGCAACGGATGACTTATATTACAATGATTTTGAATACCACTCATGAAAAATAAATAAATAAATAAATAAATAAATAAATAAATAAATGTATTTTATTGACTTTTACAGTCTAGATAAATATATATAATTATGTTTAATACCAATCCTGAAAAACAAATAAATAAACAAATTGCATAACATTAATTGACCTATATATTATAAATATTTATGATTATTTTGAATAACACTCTTAAATATAATAAATAAAAGGATTACATAAATTCAAATTCAAGAACAACCAATTGTATACAGCTCATTCCACAAAGACACGTCGCCCCTAATTTCCACAAAGAAACATCAACCCCCTAATTTCCACAAAAACGTTACCCCTTAATTTCAACAAAGAAACGTCACCCCCTTATCTCCACAAAGAATCGTCACCCCCTTATCTCCACAAAGAAACGTCACACCCTAATTTCCACAAAGAAACGTCACCCCCTAATTTCCACAAAAAACGTCACCCCTAATTTCCACAAAGAAAAGTCGACCCCCTAATTTCCATAAAGAAACGTCACCCCTAATACAATAATTGTAAGGAAAAATACAAATACATTTCATTTAAAAGTGCTTTAATTGGAACCAGTTACATTGTTTGGTATCAACACAAGCTATTGTACAACTTGTATTTTGTAGAAGCACGTCTTGCTTGAAAAACAGCTCTAATACGATGAGGTAGTATTCTGATTTCTTAATCTGATACCAGTGCTTTTTAACTGACTTCCAAAACTCTGTTGACGATCCCGGACTATCGAAATGTCTCAAACCATCTATGGTTTTTGGTTTACATTTTTGAGGCTATACTTTATATATCTTCAAGATACTATATTCCATAGTTTAGCTTGTCATCAAGTACTCTTGTAATTTTTAGATAATATACTTGAAAGATGTCTTATTTACTTGTGACTTGTTGCCTTGACAACTAAAAATACATAAAAAGTCAAGAAGTCATAAAATTCGGAACAATAAGATTGTCCTTTTCGTTAACCCTGATGGAAATTATATACCTTCAATTGTATAGATTTTACTTGAAATCATGTTCAAAGCAGTGAAGATTCAGACTAAAAATTCTACGAATCAGGATTGAAACAGTGTTTGGTTTATGAGAAAAGATTCATTGTCAGTTGTAAATCTAGACCAAAGGTATAAAATGTACTTCTTACAGTTGTTATTAGCGTATTGTATCTTTTATTGGTATTTCGTTCATTTTAAGGGGTTAACATGAAACAGTTTTTGTTTTTTTGAAAAGAATCTTGTAAATTTTAGATCTTAATCTTAGGTATTGGATGTAATTGTTGCTTGATATCTATCATATAAGCTCATCATGCTTCTTGATTTTTTATTCCGTTCATTTTGATGGGTGCACTTGTAACGGTGTTCAGTTTATGCGAAAAAATTGCTGTAAATTCTAGATCTAAAATTAATAACTTACATCTATCCTTATCGTGTGTCCTTTTTTATTTCCTTCATTATTATGGCGTTTACTTGGTTGCTTAGGCAATTGATCAATACACGATTTTCTGATGCAAGTTAAATTGCATAATTAATTTGATACACCCGGCCTCACTTCCCTGGTTGGATTTCACGTGTTAACTTGTCAGTTTCAAAGTTCTGCTTTGCCTTTGGATTGAGATTCAGAGATAGATTAGTATGTTTAATTTTAATACAACGATAAGAAGACAATACATAGTATTTGCAGATTTACATTCTTCATCAAAATTGTTTGCTTCTTAAATTTAAGAATACATAAAAAACTTAACCATTTATTTTCTCATACTGTATTGCCTTGGGTAAATTTTGTAAAATTCTTTTTTGTCCTTCTATTTTTCCCATTTCAACATCTTTTAAATATTTGGATTTCCACAAATTTGGTTCGAGCACTACTGATGAGGAATTTTATTCCGAAACTATCTTCACGTGTATCAAAATTGAAATGAGTTTAGTAATAATACTTGTAAACATTAAACATAAGTATACTGATCTTTGTTCAAATCAAAATCCTAAAGGCAAAGTAAAAATTAAAACAACTAGTTACTTAGGTGTATATGAACTTCCAAAACGAAAGTTATACCGGGTACCCAGGTAGTGATAGCACATAGTGTCCAGTAAGCTACACAGACAATGCTTGAAATAAAAATTGAGATTAAAAGGAATGTAAACATATGAAACGTCAAATTTATCAAAAATATTTCGAATATAGAGACATCCCAGCATTTTGAATTTTCTGCCTAAGTGAGGTTTTATTGAGAGCTTTAACTTTGCTGAAACACACATTGAGAACATGTATCTTTTCGTTGAAATGTTTTTTATTTTGGTCAAAGTAAATAGGAATTTTATTCCTAATCTGCCGTCTAGTGCTGTCAAATTAAATCAAGTTCAAATAAAATGTGTTATCTTTTCTATACATAGATCGGTGGTTTAATTGTTCTTTAGTCCATTTTTAAACAAAAGTGCCCCTTGATGCAATTAAACAACTTTTAAAGAGAAATTTTATATTAAGATTAAGAATGAATGAAATGACATGTGCTATGCCGTATGAAAGGGACATGAATATCATGCATCTTTAACTTTATTGGATGACCTCTTTAAATTGAAAATAAAACAATTTCGAATGAATATGGTAGATTACTGAATGTGCTGATACATATATCATTTTTGTGGGTGAAGCTAGCTAGACAAGAGGTACTTATCCTTCCGTAGCATGCAGTCTCACTTCCCTAGTGAGAGTTAATGTGCCTAACTTATTTTGCTAGTTTCAAAGTTTTAACTATGCTTTAGGATTGTTATTTGTACATGGATTGGTATGTTTGTTTTAGACTTGTATAAGGCATTTGAGTTAAAAGTGCATTAAATAATCATACATACAATATGTAAGATATATTTCGAGAATATTCGATATTTTCGCAAATGAACGATACTATTTGAGACAATAACCACGTTGCGCCTATGCAAGATGTTGAAAAGAGAGCGACCTTGATTTTAAAATTCTACACGTATACGTAATTGGTGATTGGACTAAATGGTATGGCCTTTCCAATAAACATAGAAGTCACGTAGAAATTATGAATCGCATATATTGACCGTTTATTCTGCTGACAAATATAAATTTATGAAACAGACGTTGCATGGGATCAGACAGATTGATGGTGTGTGTGCCTGGGGGTAGAGTGTTTTGTTAACAAGTCTGTATAAAATGGCTTTAAAAATTTCGCATTTGATAAACATGTACTTTAGTAAAGATCATACATGTATAACCTTTGAACACTCCTCGACAACGGTGACAAAAACCACTATTTTATTGACATTTACTAGTGCATATGGCGTTAGTTAGATTTAATTTAAAGATTCAAGGAACGGGCAGATAAAATGTATACAAATGTACAATAAATGTTTCGTTAAAATTAGTATTGTGCTGCAATGAATACAAAAATGGTCCCTTGCTTTAATGGTTCACTCAACGATTTCCATTCGTCTTCTTAACCTGCAAATAATGAGGGTGAGATATTACATTTTCCTAAATATTGACATTTAATGCAAGGCTGACAATACACACAATTTGTTTTAAAGGTCATAAAGTAATTTTTGCGATATAACTTAGAATTCTTGATTTTTAATGTGTAATTTTGGCATGTATTCGTGCAACTGTCTCTACTAAATAATTAAAAATAAACGTACTGATTCAAGTCAAAATCACAATCCCAAAATCAAGTAAAACAATTCAAACTGCCAAATGATGTTAAGCACGTGGATTTCCACAATAAAAGTAAGGCCGGATGTACCGGAAGCGTAAGCACCTTCTGTTAAGCTAGCTACAACCGCCGTTCGTTCAATCAAAATTGAGAATACACGGTAAATGAAACTATGGGACATAAATATAGTATACCTAGGGTATTCTGGATACAGAGACATCATACTTATTGTGATGAGAGTATAAAACTTTTTAAGGGTCTTGATTGGCATAAACTTACTTGCAATATTGCTGCGTCAGCAATTTTTGTAAGCAATCTTCTACGTTTTTAAACGTTTCCATAGTAGAAACAAGATAAAAAAGCATATTAATTGTGCAACAAATACAGACCCTCCATATTAAAGAAGAATATATATAAAAAAGCTAAAAACAATTTTTTTATATTAACGTTAATTTAGAAGGATTGGCGTTTGTTTTTTAATCGTTTATCAATGTATGAACTGTAAAAGCAACCTGGGAGTAATTATATCAGTCATGAAGCGAGTAAGGTTGATTTGCCCCAGCCTGCTTAAGCAATTCCCACACGATTCAAAACAAACGTCAAACCTTGATATTTGCAATCATGTAAGTGTTCTTGTAGCGAATATTAACATATTTTGTAGAGTTAGCGCAATATTACATTTCAACTATTTACACTTATACAGTTCATCGAATAATAACACTAGTTGTAGAAAAAGAGGTTCATATAGAGAGTGGTATTTAGATTGTAAAATATTCATCACTAATGTCATCTGGCAGTGTTCTGCTGTGTACAATTTAATGTCTCTTATAATTATATTTGTATCAGTGGTTGATGCTTTGGGGTTATTGTTTAAATCAACACTTGTCATGATCATATGGTGCTTTACAACATTTATGAGAAATAAAATATAAAAATTTTAAAACAGCTGGCAACATTTGTACTTAAACGTACCATAGCATACAAGGCACATTATAACAGACTGGTGAATCAACAACAACCATACTTATCTATGTTCAGTTCAAAATATAAAAAACAAAGTAAAAACTTTGACAACTGGCAAAAGTGGAACACGCAAAGTAGGCACAATTCATGCCCAAAGCACAAAAAATAATAAAAAAAAATAAAAATAAAACAAAAAGTTTAACTAGCAAATTAGGTTTAACACAAGAACTTTCACCAGGGAAATGGGACCTGGTGCCCTAGAAAGATAATCTCTTCCTGTTTATATATCTACACACGCCACATGTTAAATCAGTATCGAGAATGAAAGAAACGTGAAACTATCGGAAAGTCTAATAAGAAAACATCCCGACTGAATGTTAGGTGGAAAAAGTGATAAAATGATAATAAAAAACAAACATCCTAATCCATGTCCGAATCACAATCCAGAAGCAAATTATAAAACTTTTGAACTGACAAGTCAGGCTAGACACGTATACTTCCACCAGGGAAGTGAGGCCAGGTGGTCCGGAAGGATAAGCACCTTCTGTTAAGCTAGCTACGCCCGCTTCTTACATTTTTAAATTCCTAAAAAAACTAAGTAATACTCAAAAGTTCAAAGTGTTACCTTAGATGGATTTGTTGAAATACGAGTAGAAAGCTTGGAATGAGCCATTAGTTTTTTGTAACCCTCAGCTATGTTGAGTGGCTTTAGAGAAATACATATTAATCCTTCAATTTTTTCATATCAACATCTTAAGAATATTTAGATTCACACAAATTTGTTCCGAAAACTTCTGATGAGGAATTTAATTTTTAAAACTGCCCTGCAACCCTGTAGAATAGTAACAAATTCAGTGATAACTAGATGCCATTGTAAGGCCATAAGTGTTATGTTACAATCAGAACGGTCCATGTACACGCCTATATATGTCAAAAACAAACATACTAATCTATGTCCGAATGACAATCCAGAGGCAAGTAAAAACTTTGGAACTGACAAGTCAGGATAAACACGTAAACTTCCACCAGCGAAGTTAGGCAAGGTGCTCCGGAATGATAAGCACCTCATTTAGCTAGCTACACTCGCCACGCTTGTAATCAAAACTGTGTGAAAGGAACATGGAATGTATCCAAGACAGTCCTACACACAGAGACATCGAATTTATAACAGTATATTAGATTCACTTTACAGCTTGAATAGAGACAATGAATGAATATCAAACATATAAAGGATCTTACATGAGCGGTAACGCAATATTTATTAAACGAGTTGAATTAAAATTTATGAACATGTGAATAAATTCAATATTAAATAAGCACGAATGTAATTAAAATTTTGTTTTTGTTTGACCTAAGAAAAACTGATTTTTGTATCTTAAAAGTGTTTTCTCAGCAATAAAAGAACAGCAAAACTACAAATCATGCCGTCTTATATACGACGTCAGAACAGAATATGCTACAACAGTGTATGACTTGATTAACCAAGGAACGCGAGCGACACATATGTATTAAGATTTTTATTAGATGGATTTATTGTATGGATTCAGGGAGTGGTTTTACAATAAAAACAATATTGTTTGTGACAAAAGGATATTGTAAATTACCTTATCATGCTAATTATCACAAACATGTTATAATTATATAAAATAATTGAAAATTATTTCTTTTAGCTGTTTTAGCTAGTTAAATTTCTGTAGGAGTTTGTAAGTTTGTAAATTTGATACAACTGACGCCATGATTGAAAAAAATTGAAACAAGATATACTTTTCTGAAAACAGTAGAATGACGAATAAATTAAAGCAGCAGAGAGTTTATAAAAAGTCGAATATGTAAATGACGTTGGGTGACTTACAAATAATATATATATAAAAAAACCCAAAAACATAAAACAAAGTACAAACGGTGTTCCGTAAGCACCACCTGTAATCCATCATCAACATATGATCAACAAATGGCGCATATTTGTCAGATAATCTGTTGTCTTTCCAAAGTCGATAATTTTATAATAACAATTTAGTTTCATTGATCATTTATTTCACACATAGTAAGTGCAGCTAGCTAGACAATTAGTGCTTATTTTTCCCAAAGTCCCGGACTCATTTCCTTATTTTGTCATTTTTTCAGAATTTTTACTGTTTATGAGACATGATTTGGTAAGTTTGTTTGTTGTTGATTATCTTGTATCTATGTCCATGTCTTCTTAAGTTTGTTGATGCTTGTTGTTTCGTATTATAGCCATTGCCAGGTTCATAAAAATACTTCCGATAAATATTTATTATGTTCAACTGAGCAATTAAGAAGTCGGTCTTTAGCTTGTCCTTAGCATTTACGGTCTACAGCTGTACAAATTGGCCGTCATGCCACATGTAGACATTAAACTAAGACAACGATCATCAACCTCTTAGCATTTTAATGTTTTATAATTTTATGCTGTAATTTCTGTTTAAATATAACTGATTTATTTAAGAAATGACTCTGTACTTTAACAAAACAAAGTTAATTGACTAATTGACTTCCAACTTAAGTTATGAACTATCACCCATGGGGTTATTGCTAAAACTCAAAAGCAGCGTGAGAAATTAAACATATTTATATATTCGACTTATATCCTTCAGCATGGAATAAAGACGCTAATTTGTAGATTTGTATTCACTGGGGTCGCGTCACAGAAGGAATAATTGGAGTTAAAAAGTATAATTCGTCGAGAAATTTCTGCTAATGAAATAAACGAAATTCAATGAGTTTAAAATGACGAACATGGGTTAGGTCTTCATTGCTGTTTAAAGTCGTGTGTTTAGTGGAGGGATTTAATGGACATTATGTCTTTAGTTGTTAGATTAACAACAAGTCACAAAGTTAAAAGAACAGACCCCAGTTTCACAATCATTTCTTAACTAAGATTTTCTTTGACTTAAATCTGGCAAATTTGATACTGTAATAAGTTTGTTAATTTTTAAGATATTGAGATGTCAATTTGAAAAAAAAAATGTTAAGCTAATAACATTTGTATTTAGTTTTTGTCAAAAAATTTGTAGTCCTGAAAAAGATTGGCAAAAGTTAAGGAAAATCTTAGTTAAGGAATGTTTGTGAAACCGGGCCCAGAATGCTTAAATTTAATCCATAGCCCCATTTAAACACTTATTTCAACTAACCCTAAGTTGGTAAATTTGAAACGTTTCTAAGTCTTTAAAATAAAATGAAATAAAAAAGAATTTGAACGAATTAAAGTTTCATTTTGCAGATCACTTTAAGCTTATAAAATTTGTATTAGGTTTTGTCAAAAATGTGAATATACAGTTCCGAAAAAATTGTTTGATTTACGCTAATAATAATAATAATAATAATAAGTTGTTGGGCTACAATGTGCATTTCTCTCATTCAGGAGGATTTCACCCTTCCGTAGAACCCGGCTTTACTTGGTGTAAGATCACGGCCTGAACTTTATTTGCCTGTTTCAAGTATTTTTGCTTTGAACAAATTGTCTAGATACACTAACTAGTTACTGGTATGAATTTCACATTTGCAAAGATTAAAATCATTCAATTTAAGACATTTATGGAAAGCAAGCTAGTTTGGAGGGCGCTTAGTTGTTTTGTTGAAATGTTTTATATATACATTTTTGTACACACTTGTGATGGGATAAGTCAAAGATACGTTGTGCATTTATATCGAGACCGTCAGGGATAGTGGTAACCAGAATGCTCGGAGTAAATACTTGATCTTCGGTAAGTGAACTAAATAACGTAGGGACAGATGGATGGCTTTGATGACCTTGGATTTATAGAGGGTTGGATTTGGTACAAAGGTCTGTGAACTCTTGGGTAGACAGACAGATGTTATAATCCATTAGCAGTTCGACCTATTATCAGTTTACTTATCAATTAAACTTTATCCGATGTCATCTCTCTGCTTCCATATGACTTATAAAATGCGTACAGGCGTACTAGCTGATGGTAGTAAGTAGAGTAGTCGATGTTTCTATTTTGTATTGATAAGGAATGTTTTGTAATATATTTTAGCCGCCTTTTCGGCACGTTTTTAATTTTCTATTATCAGGTAATTTTATAAATATGTAATTTTTAATGTTTTGATGACAATTTAGAATGGGATATTCCCAGTAATTTGTACTGGCCCAGTGTCACCAAAAGACGGTAGTTTTCTAATCTTTGTTTGTAATTCCTGTCTTGCTTGACTGTTTTTGTGGTTAATTTGTATTGTGTCAAGATTTTGTTGGTTGCACTGACTGTTGCCAAATGCATGTTTTACAGTTGAAAAATCTCTCTTCTATTCTATTGGGTATAATCTTTACCTCTCTACATTTACAGTGTTTCATCTCATTTATATCATTGTAAAATACTCACTGAAAAAGTAGACTTTAAACAATTTAAATACTAGTAGTGTATTTTGTTTCAAATTTTAATACCCTTCAGAAGTGATATACGATTTGAACTACGAAATGAAAAAAAAACCCAATGAATTATGCACATTGATGAGGCCTTCAAACAAATTAAGTTCCTAATGAACATATGACCATCAAAATGTTTTTCCATTTGTTGCGAAAGTGCGCAGTCCTCTTAACTTATCCCCAAGATACATTCGCTTCTCGTAATTTTGCTGTCACTTTATGATCAAAAACAAACTTACTAATCCATGTACGAAGTAAAAACTTTGGAAGTGACAAGTCAGGTAAGACATCTGAACTTTCAACAGGAAAGTAATGTCGGATACGTCAAATATATCCAGGGCAATCCTGGACACAGAGACATCAAGCTTTTCAACAATACTGTGATGACGGTCATAAAATCTTTTGAGGGACTTGATAACCCTAGGCTGGCAATATCTCTGAGTCAACAATTTATTTGCAAGCAGCCTGCTTCGTTGTATAAAGTCCCCGTAGTGGGAACAAACTCTACCATAGCGTATTACCTGGGAATCAAATACACCGTAAGCAGGAAGAACAGGTGTATTGCTGCATAGAAAAGCAAAATTGGACAATAGAAAAACTGAAGTCATCACGTTTGTCATAAAGATTGTCATAAGTTATGAGTCATTAAAACAATAACAATTTTGAACGTAAACATGTTGTCCATTAACACATTTAGCATTAGTTTAACAACATTAAAGTCTACTTAATTTTGAAAAAATAGAGCCTTGATTTATTTTTTATTTTTATAAAACAACAACGCTTATATTACCATTCTATTCATCATAAAGAGTTATGAAAGTACCAACCACTTAAAAGATAATGATAAAACTAACGTCTACTTAGTTTTAAATCAAGTAAATTGATATTAGATAAATATTTTAGATTAGTCTGGATTTATTTATTTTGATTGAATCAAAATATTTTATTGTAAACTTTGCCCTACTTATATACCAATATCGACAATATGTCTTAATGACAGTGCATTTATCGAGAAAAAAATAACACAAATGCTATACTCACCAAATAAGGAATATTTATTTGTTTTCACGTTTACGCACTTACAAGCATGAGTCAATATTGTATCATACAATATTGTGTTGAATGTTAAATTAAAATAGCAATCTCCCCTGCACTGCTTTGAAAAAAAAGTTTTTTAATTATTCAGTAATTACGAAATAAAAACTATTGATTTCAAACCCTCCTGGGTGCTTGATTGCGTAATTATCACAATGTGGTTTATAAAATGTTTTGCTACATGGTATAGATTTGTGTTTGTTTTCTTCCCTTTTCTAATATAATGACAAGAATAATTATAAATAAATATAAGGAAAGTACAATTGATTGAAAAGGAGTGGAGTAAAGGCATTTTACGTCCCAGTAAAGAGTCTTTCACATACAGTCAAACTTGTTTATAAAGGCCACCGAAGGAACCAGTAAAAGTGGCCTTAATGGACAGGTGGCCTTTATATACAGGTTCACATAATATTATTAAAGAACAGTTAGGAAACAATTTTACTGGCCTTTAGAAGCGGTTGACCCTTATATAGAGTAGGCTTTTAAAGCAGGTTGGACAATCGAGACAGTCAGTTCATGGATGATAGAAAAAATCAAAGTAACTGGAGAAACCTACTTATATTCGGCAAGTAAATTGACTAATTTCCTCACACTTGGGAGCGCTTTGGACCAATTTGAAACCGAAGTCCCATATGAAAAGACTGGGATATTTTGCAAAAGGTATGTGTCACTGCTGCCCCAAAAATAACAATGAATTTATGCATTTGTTAATATATCTGTCAATCTGAAATCATTATATGTATCTGTAAATAGTCTTTTGTTATAGATTCTAATCGTTTGGGATATATATTGCAAACGAATGGCTAGATTGCGTGTGTCTTATTCTTAATTACCTGTTCCTCAGTTTGAGGCATTTCTAAACTTTTAGAATTGTTTCATTACCTTCAAGAATACATTTTCAAATTCATTTTTGGAAGGACGAAACAATTGATGGATTGCATGTGTTTGTATCATTTCCGCCAAATTATTTTGAACTATTGGGAAACTGGGAATGCTGATATGATTGGCAGGATTCGTTTATCGAGTTTCATTTTTTTTTTTTTTTGACTAGTAGTAGCAATGGGTTGATTTAATGATTTTTCATCTTTTTAACAAACCATAAAACGTTTGATATCGTGACATTATCTTCTTAGTATGTATTAAAGAATTGCCTTAAAAGTTTCTTTATTTGGTTATTATATAAAGTACGGCGGAGTCATACGCTGTTTTAAATATTCAGAATACTGAATGTCATAATTTGTTATGGAACAAAGGATTAAATTAACAAACCTATAGTCAGCAGACAATGAAATATATGTATTTCCCTAGTTTATGGTATTCAATAGTTGGATTTCGGCGTTTTAGTAATGTCATTACATTGTATTAGATAAAGGTCACTCCGCCCAGTAAAATGGCTAATTTAATGTTTCATTTAATATTTACAAAAATGCGAAAATTGTATTGTACTAAAGTAAGTACGTTTACTAAAGTAGTCTAAATTTACTAATAATTCAATTCTTATTTGTGAAAAGCAGTTTGATTGGTCATATTTTTATGTGACGTTCGCATGAATGGATTTGCTCTCAGTGACGTCATCGCATGATATATGACGTCCAGAGGCATTTGAATTCCTACGCCATAGCGTTGCTATATTTTAAATCTTCCTATGGTTATATTGTTGTTTAAATAATGATTTCTTGTTGAAAGAATTCTTAAAATTTAAATTATAAGAAATGAATTATTCAGTCTGCAAAATGTCCAGTTCTTTCGTACTTTCATAACAAAAAAGAAAAATTAATTTCATTCATATAGTATTTCTTCGCTGTTGTCCTGATCTAAATAAAGAGGACTTCGGTGTTTATACAAGTCCAATCGCAATTTTATAAATCATACAAATATAAGAACTGGTACGTTTTCACAGTGCTTCTTAACCCGTTGGATCGAATAATAAGATATATACGATTGTAAGAAGGATTGGTGGTCCGTCCTCTTCTTCGGATATTCAGTTCTCCTCTCCCAACATTAAGGAACTGATAAATATGTTTATAGTCTTTTGAGATAAAATACAGCCCTGTGGAATGGTTAACACTAAGCAAACAAAAAATAAAATAAAAAAGGGGCTGATATATATATATATTCGAAGTGCTTAATATATTGGTACCTAGTGAACGAAAAGGTGACGAGAGAAAGATAGCAGCTGCCTAATATATAGCTCTAGATCATTGGACATGGGTAACGAGGGATCGAGATGCACTACTATTCATTCGTAAGCTTAATTTTAAACTTTCAGCAGACTTGTATTGTAAGTTACTGTCTTAAAACGTTATTGTTAGCTTACAAGTTTGTACAGCAAACGTCTTGCATTTTGAATTGTCCTTATAATACTTTTATGCATTAAATGTGTGTAAATGTAGTTATTATTGTTATCGTGTCTGATAAAAGTAAAGTGAATCATAAATAAATCAATCGTCTTTTATGATAAATGTAAATATTTTCTATGTTGATTATAGTATGTGAATTTTTGGCAAAACAAACGCTTAATTTCCACAAACAGGAAACTGTCATCCAATATCCAATGAATGAATTTTTAAAACACTACAACAAAATGTAAACGTTTACATTAATCACCGAATAAAAAGACCCTGACTTTAGACAGACACTTGATGTTATAACAAAATTAAGTTTATTGACGTGGTTATGGCAAAGATATTGCATCAAGTGTTCCATAAATGATGTACTTTTGAAAAATAATAAGTCTTTTATTACCAATAAATTAAACAATATTAATATGAATCCTCCGGTCAGAAATTGCGTAAACATTTTGTCTTTTTTACACAAACATGTTGTCAATTATAAAAATATAAGTTTTTTAAACATGAACTCACAAATAGTGTACCTTAAAATCACCTTATAATTTTTATGCAACATTAAAAGTGTAACTCCTTGTTTATTTCTATCTGTGTAATATCAATTCATTTCATTGCTATTTTCTCTCGAATAGTAATTTCTTTTGGTTTTGTAATTATCTCTGCATATCAAATTACGGCAAAAGTAAAATAATTTTGTGTAAAGACACCAGATTGAAAATAGAATTGTCATTTGATCCAGCATTTCAAAGTCAGAAGATTCATATTTCTTCTGTGTTATTTACTGCTCTTAAATGTATTAGGTTTTTAAGTACCGATTGTTTTCATCAACTGACAATGTGAACGTTGTTGGTATACTAGCAAAATGAAAATAAGAAATGTATAATGACAAAAATGTAGTGACCTGTTTTCAAAATTTTTTACTTCTTTGATTGTGACTTGCATACATATGGATCGATATCCGCTTTTATTTATATAATAGTTTATTTTTACAACTTGTTTACATTGTTAAAACTGGTATAATATGTAATTTAAACCCCTGAGCCGATATCTCTGCTGATGGCTGGTGCCCCGAGGATATCACAAACTCAGTAGGCAATAATTTCGTTTAAATTTCCCGCAAGTTAAAATGAAATTTCTAAAGAAAACTAAGGTATAATCCCTCATGCAAAGTATTTCCTTAGCTTAATTTGGTAAATGATATATTATGGTCCTTTGGGTAGCTTTTCAACATCTTCATAATAAATTTGGTTTCATAATTTTGGTCCAAGCACTACTGATGAGGAGTTGTATTCCGAAACGGCCGTCTAGTGCTGTACAATTAAAACTGGTATAATATGTAATTTCATCCTTTTTTAATTGTCTGTCGTTAAACGAGGTTTTAAACTGTAATAAGTGGTATCATTACTTAACCAACTTGATTAAATTTTTATTCTTTTTTTTTATATTATAAATTTTAAAAGTTCAAAAAAAAAAAAAAAAAAAAAAAAAAAAAAAAAAATCAGAATTTTGGTCAAAGAACTAATGATATAGAATTTTTTTCCGAAACGACCGTCTATTGCTGCGAAATAAAAACAGGTTTAGTAATTGATATATTATATATAAATTGTACTGAAATGCCTGTTATATTTAACCCCAAAAGACACGTCTTATATTGAAATTTTAATTGATGACAAATTCATACATAAATAATAGCAAAATTAAATAAATATGAATCATCACATATTTTATTCAAATAATGTTTAACATTTTTAATACAAATTTTGAATAGAAATAATTACGAAGCAAAATCCAATGTATCCTAAAACACAGCGCAATTCGCAAGGAGCGAAAACCAAGGTATTAGAAATAATTACACATTTGGACCATTTATTATCAAAACAGAACGCCCAGCCAACTTACTTATTTTACAACCAGTGATACTAAATATTCGCATTTCAAATTGAAATTGAGTTTAATTGTATCAAACAATGATCCCAGAACCCTTTAAGCATTTGTTAGATGCAAATGTTTGAAAATTGACGTTAATAGTAAGTAATATTTTTTTTTTTCAAAAAATGTCAACAAAGTGAACTTAATTTGATTTCCGTCATACTAACTTGCGACATATATGGTATTCTATTAGCATAGGTATTCAATATTATACCACAAGAAGAAGAGTTGATTTATATGTGAATGGGATTTACTTTTTACGCTATAATAAGTTTTGCAGGATCCCCGTAAAAAGTAAAAAGCAAATTGTATGTTTTGTCAATTGTAAGAATAGGAATTTTATGCTGTGAGAGTTTGTTCTCTCTTCTTTAATCTTCATCATTTGGATGCCAATTATATATACTTGTCACATAATATGATCAAGTACATTTTATATCTAAATTCAAAGTTTTTGTAGATAAGGTTGCGGTATATTGTATATTTTGTAATATCCGATTTCAATGTAACAAATTAAAAAAATCTGTTTTTACATTGCTGTCATTCCGATATAAACAAACTAAATTAGTTATAATCTTTTAATATAATCAAAATGACTTGTATAAAATTTTAGAAAAGCAATTTTTATTTTTTTTTCAATTTTTACGTACAACATACAATATATCATTATTCATGTTGATATCGTTTTCCTTTTGACTGTATTGGTAATTGTCAAATATCTGTACAAGTACAACCCTAAATATTCCATTTCATTAAGAC
Organism: Anadara kagoshimensis; assembly: GCA_021292105.1. NCBI lineage: Eukaryota > Metazoa > Mollusca > Bivalvia > Arcoida > Arcidae > Anadara > Anadara kagoshimensis. The sequence continues at coordinate 31,079,966 of CM037875.1, read as the reverse complement.
TGTTCTTTTGTCAAGCACTCGTCATTATTAAATGAAAGTCGAGGTTATTTCGGATGGGAACTTAAAATAAACGAGGTCCCATGTCATGGTTGGCTTGCCACGTGAAAGTACCCTGCGGTATAATGCCAGTAGCGCAACACACAGGCAATTTTTATCTTTGCCTATAGATAGGCGACGTTTTGATAAAAATGAAACATTTATCACTGAAACCTTTGTCACCATTACTAAACTCAACTCTATTTCATTTAGAATTATCATTTTAATTTCATAAAATTTCATAAACATCTATATTAGTGTTTTGCTGAAAACTTTGCATTGGATATAGCAAAGTTCAAGTTTTTCAAAAACAATCGCATGAAAGCAATGCTTAAATGTTACTTTACTTCTATTGCGACAATGTTCAGCACAGACCTGTCAAAAGTTTAACACTGAGCTAACAAAAATGAGTGGAAGCTCGGCTGTCGTCTTGTCGCGATTTTGATGTCGATGGTAAAAAGCTGCCAAATGATAGATGATAGATGTTGAAAAGCTATCTAGATATAAATAACGATAAGCCAAGATGAGCCTTACTTATTCGTTAACTCAGTGTTAAACTTTCGACTGGTCTGTACTGCACCTGTGACTCTGCCATTTGTCTTACGTATAATAATAAGAACAGTTAGCAATAATGTAATTAGATATCACTTAATTTGCCAGTAAGTAGATCAATTATTTACTTAGTGTACATGTAAAAGTCAATTTTCAATACAACATAATATATAATCAATTGATAACAAGTGCGTTTCATAAGTCGTTATCCCTAAAACAATCATACTTCTTAGTACAATGCCTGTTTTTACAGTATGTCATTATTGTGTCTAAAGGTTATTCATATAACATGATCCTTATAATTGATTCTAACTGCAGTTTCGTATTACTTCTAAATTTCACATTGTGTATGCATAAATATGGTATTGTATATAAAGCAATGTTTGCAAAAAGAAATTACTTTTGCATTTGTAAAATGTACTAGGCTAGAGATGAGTGTTGCCAACACCGTACAAATGTATTTCAGCGGAGCAGAATGATACGTGAACTTGATCTGTAACAGATTGTGGTAGACTCGCATGCCAAAAAATCAGTTCAATAGCTGCAGGCGTTTAGGAATAAATGCAAAAACCTATGATGTTTTTAACTAAATGGAATCAATTGGGTCTCCAAAGTCTACTTAAACAATTAATCATCATTAAAATATATGGAAAAATTGATAACAGATCTTGATAAATCGAAGAAGTATTTTAATCTCTTCAGAATTAAATAGCTTCTGAATATGTAAGTTCGTTAACCTCTATAATTAATTCTACTTCTAATTGCAGTTTCGTATTACATATAAATTACCCATTGTTCAAGACACTAACGAATTATTGCCACGTTTTCAAAAAAAAAGTAATTTATGCATCTGTGAAATGTTTGATATTAAAGATAAAAAGTTACAAATTGTTAAAATAAATGAAATAAATATGGTTGCTAAATGTTATTTCGACTAATAATCAACGTTATGTAATTTATGACACAATGACAACCAAGCCATGATTAATTACTTTATTTTAGATAGCTTTTGGGTGTTTTAGTTTGTGTAAGGCATAGAATAGGATGTATTCTGTTGAACAATATCGCCCTTTCATCTGAAACTCTATAGTTGCTACAAAATTTAATTAGAAAAAATTGCTAAGGATTTTAATAGAATTGCGAAAGACATATTTCCACATGAGTTTGTATATCACACACAGTACCAGTGTTTATTTCACATCGCTAGACGAAAGTTTCGGAATACAACTCCTCATCAGTAATGCTTATTATTAGCATCATCATTTTTTACTGTTGAAGCGCGTTATTCAGTTTTTGCACGGCAATGGAAGCACTAAACGAATTTTCTATACAGTACAATCGTGATGTTTACATTTTGCATTTCTTTAAAATCATATTTTAGTATTTTAATCACAACTGAAATTTCAAACACTGCTGCCTATGGCATGCATATGCAATCCTTGGAACAACCAATAAATGACATCTAACGCATATGCATGAGCACATATCTATTTTGAAAAGTAAACCGAACTGGTTTGGAAAAAATGAACTTTCAAATTATTTTTATTTGTTTTCAAATTATCAGATGACAGCAAGTGCCAATACTTTAAAATATATTGATTTTAAATATCCCCGATGAATAAATGATTGCCTCTTATTTCTCAAGCGAATTCGTACAAAAACATTAGGATTTTCCTTAAGTTTTTGAAATTGTCAATTTGCAATAATTAAGTTATACGCTAAGACATATTTGAGCTAGTAATTTGATAAGGCCGCAAATTGTGTACTCATATTTTAGTCATTCTGTAAGTGCAAAATGTTCAAAACGTAATATAATTTCTCTTAATTTGAACAACAACTAATACACCAAACGTGTTGGTATTTATGCTTCTTTAACAATTAAAATAAATTTCAAAGTATTTTTCTTAAGTAGCTTTATGTTAGTGGTATAATATAATTTGGTCCTTTGGGTAACTTTTCAACATCTTAATAAAAATTTGGTTTCACATTTTCGATCCAAACACTACTGATGCGATATTGTATTCCGAAACGACCGTCTCTTGCTGTGTAATTAAAACTGGCATAATATATACTTTGTATATATGGTTATAATATATCAAGGAGAACAAAAACTTTCTCTCTCTCCGCCATAAACCTTACAATATTATTTAATTTTACTTAATAGATAGTTAATACTACTGTTATATAAGTAGGAGTCATTATTTTAATCTTATAATATGATAATGTGCTAAGTAAAAGAATTCAGCCATCCAAAATATGTAAATTATCTCCCTTTATATATGTAATGTGCTAGAAAAATGTCTGACTTTGTCTTTCTTTAAGTATTTGTACGTTATTTTGTGGTTTGAATATATCATGTTGTGTGTCAATAAAAATAAAAATAAAACAGGTTTTATAACATATAGTATGTCTATTTTATAGTCTATTAAGTAACATGAATTCTAAGTATAATGCGTGCTATCACGTATACCATCACCCAAACTGTCATTTAGTACGGTGTATCTTTTGTCACTGCAATTGCAAGGATAAATCTTTAATAACACAGGAAGAAAAACATTTTTCGACGTCTGAACAGGAAAGCAATGATTCCTAAAATAAACGTCATTTTTAAGCTCCTTTACACATGGATTATCTTAGGACGTAGATGAACTGATAATGCACAGCGAAGCAGAAATAAGATTGTACAAATTACGTAGAAACTTGGAAAATCATTTAATATTTTTAAATAATAATAATAATAATAATAATATAATAACAATAATAATAGAATATTACACAAGGAACAGATTAACAACAAACATACCAATTCATGTCCAAAATCACAATTCCAAGCAAAGTAAAAACTTTTTAACACAGAAAAATTAGGTTAAACACGTAAATGTCTACCAGAAAAGTGAGACCGGGTACTTCGGAACGATACAGATTTAGATTCGCGAAACAACATAAAGTTAAAGAGCCAGTATGTAATTAATATACAGTGTATATACAAGATTGTGAAAAATGTTTGATCAACAAAAATTTCAATGTTGAACGCAAAAACGCATACATTTTACATACTTCTAACGGGACAAATCTATAACTCATACACTTACGTGATCCAATTTGTAACAAACAATCTCAGATTGATTTATATATACTTAAATGCGCCAAAATGCAAATTGGATGGATGGTTACAATTGTAAAAATTGACAAAATGACGAGATATTTTATGTGACGTATTTATGATAGAAGAAACTTTCAGACGATTGAATAATAACAATTATCTCTGAGTTGAGTTGAGTTGAGTAATGGTGTTTAACGTGCCACTCAAGAATATTTCACTTATATGGAGACGTCGCCAGCTATAGGCGAAGGTGCAGAAATTTTGCCTGTGCGTTGCGCTGATGGCATTATACATCAGGATTCTTTAGCGTGCCAAGCCCACCGTGACACGGGACCTCGTTTATTTTGTTCCCATCCGAAAGAACCGCGACTTTCATTTCGTATTGCCGAGTGCTTGGCGAAAGAACAGTCACTACCCGCTTTCAAGTCTTGGGTCAGACCCGGCCGGGGATCGAACCCACGACCTCCCACTTACGGAGCGAGCACTCTACCAACTGAGCTACCACAGTGGTTCAATTATCTCTGAAACAAAAATTATGCGGGGTAATAATCAATAGGGTTGAGTGTTTTGTAATATTGTTATTAAGATTTGTATATGGTACCAATAAAGATAAATCGAAGTAAGGAATTTTTACCAGAGACAATTTTCCGTCTTGGAAAGCAAAAGTCATTATTAGAATGAAACCTCATCTGGCAGAAGATCTTCCATAATATAATAGATCATTCCTGAACAAAAAATACGTACATGATTATATGAAGCTGATACAATATGTAAATAATGTGTTGCGATTGCAACGGACATGTATTTTATTCTTTCCCGAAAGCCAATAGTTTCAGTATAAGTTGTCTACATCAGCACATTGAACTCACGTATTTATAAGCATTGAACTAGGTTTGCAATAGGTTTATTGACTGATTCGACTGGTCAAATGCAAATTTTTCAGGTAACCCTTCGGTGTTTATTTAACAAACGCGTGATCTGGTATAGTCACAAGCAATTTGACTGTTACAAAAAAGTTCATTGCTTAAAAATTACGAACAAAATCAGAAATGCAAATCAATAGATATGATAGGAAATCCACGGCACAGGAATAAAAAACGCATTTTAGTCATAAATAACTAATGAAAAGATCTTGATACAAATTGCTTCCAAAACATTAACCTGAAGTATATATAAGATAGTGAAAAATGTTTACAGGTTGCTTTTATGTAGTGATTTTTTATGGTTGATAATAAATAGTCAAACATTGCCTTAAAGGTAAATTCTTTGAAACACTTTATACCACATAATTTCAGAGAAGTCGTAACTCGAATTTTTAAAATCAGTGTTTGTTGATGCTATGTAGAATATTGATCTATTACTGTTCAAAAGATGAAATATATTACTATAGTTAAAGGGATTGGGAAATTCCTAATAGTTTTTAGTTTTTATAACCTTTGGGAAATCTATATTAGTTTTTGAAATCGGCTTAGAAGATTTGATATAACTCTTTCATATCATAGCTACAACATACTTTTACAAAAATATCATAGCTTAGCAATTGTTTCTTAAGATATGAAATAAAAATGAAAAAATGTTAAAAGAGCACATTTTAATGCACGATTATGATTTTAAAAAGACAAAACTAAAAAATAAACGAAATTAAGAACAAACATACCGCTCTTTGATTAATTCCAAGTACAAATTTCGAAAATGTATTGGCCACTGCCAGTATTACAAAAATACCAGAATTAAGAGAAACATAACCAAAAAGACAAAGGAATAGTTGGACTTCCAATTATAGTATGATTGCAGTGCATTTCACAATCACTGACTACAAATATTTTGAAATTTGCCTAAATAATATACCAACAACCAAACATGTATATTTTAAAACACAAACGATATACTTGTACAAAGTAAAAGATATAATGTTATGAAATATGTATATTAGACATGCATACAACTACTAAACGTATTACTTGCTCAACAGTAATGACACGCTACTGTATAATGTTGTTGCAAATATGCCTTCATATAAGTTGAAATTTTAAGCTTTAACGATCATTTCCATATAGTATATAGGTGTGTTTCTTGTTAAGTATACGGCTTCAGCTATGTTGTTGAACTGCAAGTGGTTTCATAGTAAGATCTGAAACATCAAACACATTTCAACTTTTCACCTAAACATGAATAAAGAGTAATTATGCAATGTGTGCTTTACAAAGAATGATAAATATATAACTCAACCAGTTACCCTTGTGCAATACGACACATAGAATGTAAAACAAGGGCCAAATAACATGAATAAAAGTTTAAGAAAAAATTGGAGTAATCTTTTTTATAAAGTTTTATTTGCTTTTTTAACGTTTTGATATATATTACACAAATAAACAATATATTTTGACTTTACAGCCATAAACACACATGAACACTTAAATATTTATACTTAATTAAATTGTAGAGACCAACACAGTATATAATGTATCATTATTTCCCTTACAGAGATGGAAAACACTTCTATCAAAAAAGGAGTAATTTCCTATTTAATTATGCTTTATTTTTTCGGAAATGTTACATGTGTATGAATATAGTTTATTTACCGTCATTTTTCAAGTTAAGTGTGGGAACATAGAACACATATCTAAACAGCTTTTATTTTAAAGATTATCATATATTTGTACTTCAATACGTAGTTTCTGCATATTCGGTATCGATGCAAACCACAAATCAATATTGCACCCTCTATATCGCACCTCCTATATCACAACCCCAGTATTGCACCCCTTTTCGGATCCTCTCAGCTATCATATTCCGGAAGCTCTCTGCCTACTTCCGATTCGATGCAGACGATTGTAAACATTATAGACGAACTGACTTCTGATATATTTAATTTGGATTCTTTAATAGAAAATCGTGATGCCGAAAATCGACTACATGTATGACCACCATAGACTATCAAAAAATATTTGACAATTGTGTCCAAGTTTTTTCCTTTTATTTCATCAATGATAATTCTGATGCAAAGATTTTGCAGGATTTTGATTGGACCCCGACCGCAGTAAAATCTACGTTTTATGGTCGGAGTTATGACGTCGCGTGCTGTCTAGACTACGATTACGTCATGTATTCCTACACGCCGGTACATGTGCTTTTGTTTACAAAACGTAATGACATAATTCATCGTTGTAAACAAAGATTTTGTTATATTTACTCGGCATCTGTATTTCGAACAATAAAATTATATTACCTATGGATATCGGTGCTTTAGTGATAGAACTATATTTGTGTTGTGGCGCAACGATACAGGTCTGTACTAAACAATGTCTAACTGTAGCATCGGAAATCTTCATTTATTCAACTAATTTGAACATTATTTTTCTGATTTGCATTAAAATGGAGATAACTTTGTTACATTTGAAGAGTTCCGACCGTAAAACGTGGATTTTACTGTCGGAAATACCGTTTACCTGGCTCCGCAAGCGTCGCCAGGTAGAACTCATTTTGCGACAGTAAAATCCACGTTTTACGGCCGGTACTCTTCAAAAGTAACATAGTTATCTTCTAAATGTATGAATTTTCATTAATTTTATTACACTCATATGTAACTCATATTACATATGCAAAACTTCAAATATATGATAAAATGAACAGAGCATGGTTAATTCAATATCCATAGTTATATCGGCATCGACCTATATCAGATCGATACCTAAAGCCCTCGGTCTGATATTGTAGTCTCGGGCCGATATGACATGTTATATTGAATTAACCATGTTTTCTTCTCTATGTATAAATCATCAGTAAAATGATTATTATAGTAATTTGCTGATCATAGTAGTCTGTAACAATATATGGCGATACTTATTTAGATTAAACATTTATAATCACTACCACTTCACATTAACTATATCATATTGACATAAAGACATGGATATATTGAACATGGAACACATACATAAAAAGTTGTTATATGGATATATTGAACATGGAACACATACATAAAAAGTTGTTATTTGGATATATTGAACATGGAACACATGCATAAAAAGTTGTTATTTTACCGTATATACATCGTCAGTGAAGGTTATTTTTTCAGTAATTTGCTAATCTTCGTAGTCTGTAACAATATATGGCGATACTTATTTAGATTACACATTTATAATCACTAACACTTCACATCAACTATATCATATTGATCAATGTTATAATATTACTAATACAAATTACTCTTTACTTAAAATATCATTTGAACCTGGATTTCCTATAATTTACTTAGAGTGTGATATCAGCATATAGTTCTACAAATCAAACACAAACATAACATTTCATGTTTAAAATACAATGTAATAAGATTTGGAACCTTTTTCCAAGTGAAATAATTGTAATGCATGTGTAATCTCTGATCTATGATGCCTCTGTATTCAAAATTAACCTTGAAAAATCTGACGTCCAATAGTGCCATGTTCCTTTCACCCCCAATTGTGATTTTACGCGTGACGGGTGTAGCTAGTCAAACAGGTGATAAATTCCTTTCCGGAGCACCCGCCCTCACTTACCGAGTGCAAGTTCACGTTTTAAAATTGATTTGCTGTTTTAAAGTTTTTTAATTGTATGTTTATTTTTGATTTATATCTTTTTAAAACTGATTTCCGATGCGTATAATTAGTGTATACTGTTTAAAATTAATTATTGAGTTGTTTTAGCAATAATAAATTAATTTACTCAAGTATTGAAATAATAATAACTCTAAATATGATTTAATAATACTAGTATATGCTGAGTGGAATTTAAAATTCACTAATTTATTTAAAAATAGTCCGATCCTGATTATGTTTTTTTCTGTTTTGATTCCACTTAAAATTGATAAATAAGATGTACACAACAAACGCGTTCCATATTACAACAGTTCAAATACCAGGTTAGCATATATTTCTAAAAAACATGTACAAATAATGCCAAACACGAAATAATGATGAAAATGATAGTATGTTGTTATTTTTTCACGTTTCTCTTTTGAAACAACAAGTGAACGTGGAACAAAATGATAGTAAACCATAGAGACTGTAACAAAAGACTCGAACAGAAAAACGAATAGAAATATGATCTATGTAGACCACTAGTTTTTTTTATTCTTGAACACGTTTTCGTGCCGTGATTCTGATACATCATACACGTTTTACTGGGATTCTGTGTTTTATAGGTGTGTTAGAAGTTATGAATCAGTCTAATGAAATAGGAGGAAATTAACAAATATAGCAACAAAAGCAACTTGAACCACGGGGTAGAAAATTGTGAATAAGTGAACTTCCACCAGGGTAGGGAGGCCGGCGTTGTACGGAAACGAACCTTTGATGGTCATAATATTATCATGTGTTTTCAATCCTATTTATGCATATACAATAAGTTTAATAAGAACTTAGTGATTTTAAGACAGATGAAACACAACCTTTTATGCACGGGAGTATCACTTGCGAAAATCACAACCAATGATTTAAAAATTTCTGAGAAACTTTTTAATGGAACAGGGTTAGGTATAGTGAGTCAAGTTTGACCTAGTTGTTTGACCTTTAATTTGAATATATAATTGGGCTAATCGATTTTAGTAGCACAGCGTGTTTCATTACCATAAACATCTGGTACTTAGTATTTCTATAATCTATCCTTATATATCAACGTTAGAAAGTCCCTAAATTACACAATTATTATATAGATATGTCTGGTTATATATTTAATTTAAAGACAAAACGGCCAGGTCAAAGTTGACTCACTATAACTCGAAGCTATGAACATAATGACGATAAATATATATAATTTTAAGGGAGCTTGGAGTTACCCAGAACGTAACAAACCATTATATATTTTATGATAAAAATATCAGAATCATTTCTAAAATTGAATAAGTTTAACACATTTACTGAAATAATAACTTAAATCGGTATGCATAATTAAGAATGTAATGCTCTGGCTTTGTAAAAAAATGTATAACAAAATGCTATACACAGAATCTAATGTTTCTTATATTGTTACTCCATTTTGTAACGTAACGTTCCTAAATTACACAATAAATAAGTCTGTTTGAATATTCAAATTTATTGTCAAACGTGACGCACTATAATTGGACGCCATGTTTACGGTTATTATCAAATAGACAATAAATGTAGATAACTGTTCATGAAACATCGAGTTACAAAGAACGTAACAAACAATTATATAATATCAGAATTATTACCTTTGTATATTCCATTAGTTCAACACATTTAGTGTTTTCTGTCAATTATACCTTAGCCTTTATGAATAATTAACAATGTAATACTCTGTCTTTGAAAAAAGTAATACAAAATGCTATACACAGAATCTTACTATTGCATGTTGTAATGTAACTTTTTATTTTAAATGATTTTGACGACATTAAGTTAGTTTGATTTGATCATTAGCATGGGTAGGTTACTCTTAATTATTGATTTATTGACATTGTTAATTCATGGGTAGCTTATGGGTGATGCGTTTAATTGTTCAACGTTGAACTCAAACCCTTCATGTTACTTAAATATTCAAATTTGGTAATTTGTGGTTTATAAGATAGGCTAAGTATTTCGTATTCATAATTGGATAGTGCGTTTAAAAATACTATGTCTGTAGCGGAGAAATATTTTTTACGTTTTCTGATGTATTCTTTAAAAATGACGTTTAATAAAAGTATGCAATACGACAAAACAATCTTGTCGCAATTATAAACTTGTTTAATGCTGCAAAATTATAATGGTTTTAGTAATGTGTATTGAAACTTAATGCGTATATAATTGTCCATCTAGGTTTCACTATAAACAATATCTCACTTCTTCGATGGAAGCTCAGATGTTTTACCTAACTTTTAAGTTTCGAAGTTTTTACTTTGCTTCTGGATTGTGATTTTCAAATCGTTTAGTATGTTTGTTTTTATTACATCGTTATGCAAAATATGGAATGTGGTACTCTGTGTTTAAAAATAATATGTGCAAGAAAACGTTATACATTAAAATTGACAATTCGTACAATGATACTCTATTTTGTAGTGTTTATTTAAATTTTTAAATATTTCTAGGGCTGAAATTGATTGTAATTTGATAATGAGTATGGGAATGCTATGTTTAATATTGATTTATAGACAATGTTAAATCATGAGGGGTTAATTTGTGGTGGATTTTATTATTCAACCGAGAATTTTATTGCTTATTATTTATTACCGAAATATTTTATTTCATTAAATTTTAATTGATAAGATCAACTAATGATTTCATATTTTATACTCGATTATTACGATAATGAATAACATCCAAATAAAAGTGAAATCGATTTCTATGTTTGCTGGATCATAATGCGACGTTTTTTGAAAATATATAATACAAAAAAAAAAAAAAAACAACCTGGTTGACACTATATATGCTTGTTTAATTAGCAGTGTCATATTTAACTGAAAAACGTAGTTGACAATGATTATATTCAGCACCGGAATTAAAAAACCAAATACGTTGTGAAATTGTAAAAAATTGTAAAAAATACAAAGAAAACGCTTAAATATATTAGTGATATGGGACCACATTTCCAGTGTTGTTGGTGCAGTAATATTTGATGATTCTCAACCATTCCATTAATGTTACAATCAGTTGTCCATTAACTTACCATTCCGTAGCACCAGGTTCCGCTTCCCTGGTGGTATTCGAAGTTCACGTGTCTTACTTGGCAGTTTCAAAGCCTTTACTTTGCTTTTTGATTGTGATTAGACGAAAATCTTTTGGATGCACATGCAATACTTTAACTTTGAATAGAACATAAAATATTCAAATTAGATTTTTTTGAAAATTACTAGTTTAAAAATTTATAATGTAAAGAAGTACTATGGCTTAAAGAAGTTTGTCAAGTAAATTTTTTATAAGAAGACGGACACAGATGGAATAGTAATCAGGACAAACATGTCTCCATTTATCTTTAGGGTTAGTCAATTATTGACTACCTCTAAGGCAAGACAATTAGCTACTTAGATTGATGGTTTTATTGGAATGGCCAACAAACAGATTTTTACCAAAACATATTGTGTGAAGTTACTTGTTTAATTTTATGATAACAGGAAATAACATTTAAATTCAGTAAAAGCTTTTTAGATTTTTTAAATAATTAATACTAAATGTTTCTGATGTCCTTGATATGACAATAAACGAGTTTAAAATAGATTTCTATAGTACAAATTACTCAATAATAGAATGTACTTCGGTTGTTTTATACATTGTAAGGTGCATTTTAATATCATTTTTTGCAATAGGAATAGTTTTACAGCTTCTGTTGTACAGCGTCCCTATTACTGTTGATAGTTACACAGATTTACTTTCTCTTTCATTAGGTTTATGTCGTATCTATTTATAAAGATAAACGCTATTTTATACCTCCCGAAAATCCTTAAACTATTATTGGTCGAATTCTATTCACGTGGTTATGAAACAACGGAAATTGTTTGAACCAGCGGTCAATATTGACATGGGAAACGGAAACTACCGAATAATCCGTAATCCTATTTTCTTTTCGCATACTCCTCGATTTTAATTGAGTGCACCCAAGTATCCCTATCCGGATTATTCATAGCCACGTTTTTAGAATAAAATGTGGAAAAGGACGCCTTTTTCTTCGGTATAATCAAAAATAGTGCCCTTGGATGGGAAAATATAGAGGATTGCATCCCCTTGGAAACATTATCTCCCTCTCCCGCCTATCGGCTCAGAACATAATGTTCCCTCGGGGAAACAATCTTCCATAATCAAGGACTTTATTTATATAATTTTATATTATTCCTTTATCTATATTGAAATATTAAAGATATTCTTTATAATGCTATTAAACAGAAAAATTAAGTTTGGCTTGTATAGGTATATAATAAATATGAAATAAATCTATTCGTGACTGAAGGAGAAATACCATGTGACGTAATGCTAGCAGAATATTGTTGTTGACAAAGTGATTTATAATGTCTGGGCGTTTAATATATTTTGTCTTTTGTAAACTATTTGTGACATGAAATATAGATTGAAAAACAACATAACTATCACGCAATTCTTCTCCTTGTTTTTGTAAATATATGTGATATATCGTGTTTGATAGGTTGTTGGTTCACAGACAAGGGTATTAAATTATATATTATAGCTGTCTTAATTTTACAGCAGCAATAGACGGAATTTTCGGAATACAATTCCTCATCAGTAGTGTTTTGACCAAAATTATTAAACCAAAATATTTTCCAAGATGTTGAAAAGAAACCCAAAGACCAACATATATTTTACCAAAATCAGCTAAGAAAATACTTTGCATGAGGGAGTATACCTTAGTTATTGAGGTTTTTAAATTTTAACTAGCAGCAAATTTAGAAAATAGTATATTTCTGACAATAATACACAATATTTACCTACTGAGTTTGTGATATCCTTGGGACACCTGCCACCAGCAGAGATACCGGCCCAGGGGTTTAAATTACATATTATACCAGTTTTTTTTCTTTTACATATATTACAAATGCTATAATATCAATAAATAAAAAATGCTTTAGAATAAATAAATATTCTATAAAACAATTTCATTATGCAATACAGCATTCATAGGATACAGCATTAATTAGCGTTTACTAAAACCGAATATTAATACATGTATTAATCAAAATTGATAAAATCAATGCATTTGAAAAGTACTAATCTAAGATTATATTTGCACAGTTCAATAATATTAATTTTAAATCCTTGAATGTTATCCAAAGGGTTTGAACAAACAGATTAAAAACCAAATAATCAAACAAGCAAGGTACTTATTCTGATATAACAATAAAATCTACATCTTTGTGGTTTTCAAAACAAAACGTTGGTTTGAAATAAAAAAAACAAAATCAAAAACAAACATACTAATCAACATCCGAATCGCAATCCAGAAGCAAAGTAAAAACGTTGGAACTGAGAAGTCAGGTTAGACACGTGGACTTCCACCAGGTGAATGAGACCGGGTGCTTCGGAAAGATAACACCTCCTGTTTAGCTAGCTACATTACTACTACTTATTATACACACGGTATAAATTAATAAACAAAACATACTTTAGAATAAATATATATTTCATAAAACATTTAAATTATGCAATACAGCATTCATACAATACAACCTTAATAAGCGTTTACTAAAACCGAATATTAATACATGTATGAATTAAAATGGATAAAATCAATGCATCTGAAAAGTACTAATCTAAGACTATATTTGCACAGTTCAATAATATTAATTTTAAATCCTTAAATGTTATCCAAAGGGTTTGAACAAACAGATTAAAAACCAATTAATCAAACAAGCAAGGTAGTTATTCTGATATAACAATAAAATCTACATCTTTGTGGTTTTCAAAACAAAACAGTTATCAATATATGCTGCAGGACAAAGGTTTATATTCTTTATAATGCATATTTTTGTCTTATATCGTGTTCTTCAGTTTCTTTAGTGATTATTGAAGTGACAATTACCAATTTAATAGCTCCCTGACACTTGTTCATTGATTTAATATAAACCATGAAACGGATTGTGTAGCTAAATATTGTTGCAACTTATTTCTACTGCGTACATTGCTGGAAATGTTAGGGAATATTCTTTCTTTAATATCTGTAAATACAAATTAAAATATTATTCATTTAATTGGAACGAAAATATAAAAACATACCATGATCAAACCAATTAATATGTTAAAAAGGCATATAGATAATTTCGAATGACCAGATATTAGAATAAAATAATATACATAGAAGTACACCCCTGTATATTTTCTTGAAGGATTATATGACTTATAGAAGACAACCAAGCCATTCATAATAAATTTGACCAATTGATTTACCGACGTTAAGAAGGGAAGGTAAATAAAAATCGAAAAGAAAATGCGTTTGCGTTGTTTTTTGTTTTATTGTTGTCATTTTAGAATAGTCCTGATTGTTTCTACCTTAATGCTATTCGGCTGCAAAATGTCTATCATTTAATAGATAGTATTGTCACATAGAGATTGTTTAACATTTAACAAAATTATCTCTTTCGTAAATTTGAAAATTCCTAAAAACCCGAACTATTCTTTATCGCTGATGGAGTGATTGAAACGCTCAAAACGGGTTAATTAAATATTAACTTTAAAATAATTGACAATCCAGCATTGTTTTTAATACGAAAACGATGTAGCAACCTACACGAATTGTTTCCTCAAAAAAACATATCCTTACACGGATTTAAAAAAACACACTTTTAACGTTCTTCGCTTTCAACATAAGAATCCAACAATATGAACAAATAGATAACAGTTGTCACGATACAACTACATGCCATCACTGATAAGTATAAACCAGTCTCCTGATATTCATGTGTATGCTAATTCAAGCTTGTTTTCTGTTTTCAGGTGGATCTTCTATATGGAAATTTAAGCAAAAGGATAACTGTTATTTAGAGTGATTGATATATCTAAATCAAAGCGTGGACAACATTTATAATATGTAATACATAAAAGTACGATGTTTTCTGTTGATGAAATAGCAAGATCGAAGTTCAGAACAAGGAATGATCGTAACCGTAAGTAGTACTTTGTTGTGAAATAAAATGTTAAATGTATCATATATGTCACCATTTAAATGTCAAGTTTAAGATTTTTTTAAATCTATTTTAAATTTTATGAAAAATATGTTTTTTTATTAATTTTATACTTTTTAAAATGTATGAATTTCATTTGTGGGATATGATTTTTAATAGATGTAGAACATTAACCACGGAATCAGTTTGACACAAACAGGAATCGCATGTCTTGTTGTGAATTTATGGTTTTTAATGTGTTTGATTTATGCAATTTTATTGGTTGAACATATGTACGTAAAACAAAATCAGTTTGACAAAAACAAAAACCACATAAATTTGTTTTATGATGTTTATGTCGACGTTGCATTACGTAAAACACAACAACACATGGCTTATAGAAAAGAATATCTGCAGAACATTTTTGAAAATATAACTATTTTGAAGCCATGTCATTTAATTTATCATTTTTTTGTTAAGATCCAGAGTAATAAATTAAATTCAATTATGACACTTTATTGCTGTGAGCAAAATATCAATCATTTAGGATTACGTGATGCATTTAATAATGATCATTAAAGGATTCGAGATGGTGTTTTTTTATACTCCCCGCTTAAAAAGAAGGGGTATATAGTGTCCGTCCGTGCGTCCGTCCGTCCTTCCGTTACACCTTAGGGTACCTATCTCTTATCCGCAACTCCTCCTAAACCCTTAAATGGATTTTCATGAAACTTTCACACAATTTTTGTGATATAATGTAGATGTGCCCTCCTATTTTAAAATTTGATCCGATGGATTTTTGGGAGCGGGGGTATTTTTTGTGAGCTTGTGGCTCACAGTTTTTCGAGTGTTCGTAAAGAATTTGTAACAACTAAAATATATTATTTCCTTTTTGTTAAATAAAGTAAGATTATGGTATCTAAAATGCATGATTGAAAATCTATTTTGAGTGTCATTATATGGACTCTTTCTACATTAAATCAAACAATAGTTCAGACTTAGTATTCCTAGACATTTCAATATTCTTATTGAATTGATTACCTAAATTTGTTAAAGCAGAAAGAGCTAGTGTTACCTAAGTCTAGTCATTACTGAATGTATTTTATCTCCATTTTATTCCATTTACCATTGCATTCAAATATTGGACTGTTTTGTTCAGAATCTTCAAAACTTTAAGGAAAAATCGTTGAACTTCAACGAATAGAGATATTATTTGAAAATAGAGGAAATTATTAATATAAGCCAGCCTGATGTAAAACACCCAAAAACACAACCCACGCAATAATTAAAATGTAGTGAACGGAACTGCCATTTATGACACAAAAGTCAGTCAAACGCTCTAGTGCATTTAGAAAAAATGGGACGTTCACATACAAAATACGGAAAAACAAATGGCAAAGTAAATGTGATCAATAAATTCATTTATTATCACGATTGCAGATTTTAAACCATTTTCATAAGTTTATGTCAGAGTTTTGTTGTTAAGAAATACTAAATGTTACTATTACTGCTAGATTATTACTCGATATCAAGACGGAAGATTGCTCAAACATTGTCTTACATAATGTATAAATTATAATTACTGAAATAGAAATGATTTGAAATTGCTAAACTTAGAAATGTATAAAAACTATTGGTCAAAAGCTTAATGATAATTTGTTTGATTGGGGTTATCATGATAGGCTTCAATGTGGTTCAATGTGTCCTAAACCATAAATGACGACTAGACACTTCTCAGCTCCGCTGCAATGTAAACGTCACATTAATTGATAAAATAATGGTCACAATCTTTAATATTTTTAACACTAATTCAGAGAAATTAATTGTAATCACAGTTTTATGTGAACTAAACCTGATTAAACATAAAACACCAGGCTTAACATCAGATGAAGAGATTTACTTTGGAATGTCAAATTATAATATTATTTAGGGATTTAAATATGATGGGTCTATCAAAATAGATTCTAGATTTGTTTGACGTTTCAAAGTTACAGGTTCCTGTAATTCTCAATTTTGATTCCTCGCCTGGCAGGTCTACCTTGTTAGATAGGAGGTACTTACTCTTCCGGATCACTCGGTCTCATTTCTCTACTCGAAACTCGTGTTTTTAACTTAATTTGCTAATTTTCTGTTTTTACTTTGCTTTGGGATTGTTATTTGGACATGGACTTTTTTGTTTGTGTTCGATTAAATCAAATCGCAATTTTTAATTATACATGTGGCGGGTGTAGCTAGGTAAACAAGAGGTGCTTACCCTTCCGGAGCACCCGGCCTCACTTCCCTGGTGGAAGCTCACGTGTCTAACCTAGCTGGTCAGTTCCAAAGTTTTTACTTTGCTTCTGGATTTTGATTCGGACATGGACTAGTATGTTTGTTTTTGGATCTCCCAAAAACAGCTAGTGATAGTGACTGAAATGTCAAAACTTGTGACATTCATGTTTTAAGAACAGGCATTTTATAAATTATATCATTAGACAAAAATTATGTTTTACATGGATATACGATTTCCGTAACTGTTTAAGCATTCTACTAATATAATCATCAAGGGACATTTAACACTTTGTGGCCAACATTTCTGTACATATGTACATATTTGTACTATGTCAGATTACTATGTACTTTGCTAAATGTATTTGTTTTGAAGTTATATACGAGATACAGATTAAGAGTGATGACATTAGGCATTATTATTGATGTTTGAAAGATCGTAAATTAATGACTTTTCTGTATCTAAAATTATACTGAACATATTTGGCGTCCCTTAGTAGATATTTCCGTGGTTTACTTCATATGCCAGTTCCGAAGTTTTTACTTTTGTTTGGGGAATGTGATTTGAACATGGACTGTCATGTTTGCAAATAAATTCTGATTGGTCACTGTAAGTTAACTATGTCCTTTCTTCTACTTTTACTTGTTCGTTCACCAAGAAATTAGATTTGTTAGATTTGTCTATCATTAACATTAATTATAATTGGAAAGTGTGATTTAAATATCGAAAGTCGCTAATTGTAGATACTTGCATCATTTATCAGGAAGGTTTTAAAAATGCAAGAAAGATTAGTTACGGTTAACTCTGTCCGATCTATGATCAAAACAACAACAATATATGAAAGTGTATCCGTTAACTTACCAACGCTACCTAGCACTCAAAGATCAGGTGTATTGGAAAGAATATTATGAAAATAACCGTTATATTCGTTTTGGTGCCTTTTCTGAATAACTCTACATAGTTAACAGTTAAGACGAAAACGCGCCAAGAAGTAGTATGTAAAACTTTATAGGTCAAATAACATGTACAACCTGATGAGTCGATTGAAATTTATATGTAGAGTTTAAATTAGATGCTTTGAACAACAAAAGCGCTGCACAAAAAAAATCAATAATACACAGTTTTATAGTTAGTTTTAGAGAATTATATGTTTTTTCATAGACCTTTTATTACATTTTACACTTATCGTTTTAGGCCGTATCTATAAAAACAATCGTACATGTAATTCCTAAAAATATAATATATATATATATATATATATATATATATATATATATATATATATATATATATATATATATATATATGATGATATGCAGACTTTCGATGCATTATTGATAATATGATATATCGGAAAATAAAATAAGATATATATTTTAGTTTTATAAGTCATATACGAATTAAATATCTTATATTGTGACATCTAGGGAAATTTATAGTGGTCATTACTAGAAGAAATGCAATAAAACGCAGAAAGAGCTGTTTCTCTATGGCGATAACCATCTTTTTGATTATATCATTTGCTTTTCAACATCTTCAAAATAATTTTGTTTTTATAATTTTGGTCCAAGCACTAGTGATGAGGAATTGTATTCCGAAACGGCCGTCTAGTGCTGTTAATATAAAACTGGTATAATATGTAATTATATGACCGTCATGGTAATAGTTTGATAAGAAGGATAACTATGTATCCAAAATTACCCTGGATATTTTTATAGCCCTAATTAGTTGATGTCCTTTAAATCTATAGTCTTGCTAAATTTTGATCACATAAATGGCAGGTGTACATAGCTTAACGATTGTTGCTTATCCGTCCGGATCATGGGACCTCACTTACCTGATGGAAGTTTGCGTAATGAATCTAATTTGCAGTTTGGATTACTGTTTTGAACCTGAACTTGTATTTTTGGTTTTAATTGTTGAAACGTCAATTAAATATCACCCAACCTTTTAACGGGGTATTTATAGAAACGATCGTATGTCTAATTCTTAAATATAATGTATCAGTTATGATCTGAAAACCTTCGATGTATGACTGATATTAATATGTATCGGAGAATACAATCGGCTTATATTTAAGCTTTTAGCTTTACACGTCATATCTACATAGAATTACTGATATTTTTGCATTTAGGGAGATACGAGTATGTCATCGTCTTGATGGAATTCATACTATTCCTGTCAAAATTCAATTAGAATTTCGATTACCTGTTTTCTATATGGCAATAACATTGAATCTGATTGTGTCATTTATATAACCGTCATTATAATATCCTTGATAAGTGTGACATCTCTGTCCCTAAATTACGTTGGATATATCTGACATCCCTTAGTTCCATGTCATCCCTTTCATTCTCAATTTAGTTTACCCTTCTGGGGCATCCGGCCTTACTTCCCTGGTGGTTGTTGTTCACGGTTCACTTTCACTTTGCTTTCTGATTGATGATTGGATATGAACTGTTATGCTTGGTTTTGATAATGAAAACAAAAATTATAATTCACCACAATCTTTTAAATACGTATCCATAGAAACAACTGCGTGTCTAACTCCTAAAATGTAATGTATTAGTTATGATATTAAGACTATCAATGTATAACTGATATTATGATATATCGGAGAATAAAATCAGATATATATTTTAGTTTTTTAAACGTCACATCTACATTAAATGTCTTGTATCATTATTTATTGAAATTTATAGTGGCCATTATAAAGTTTATAGATAGTATTATAAAAATGCTATAACAATGCTGATTGACGGGTTTCTGTTTTGTAATTATCATGATTCTTATTATATGATTTATATGTCATGTTTGATAAGAAAGATGACTCTGCATCCAAAATTGCCTTGGATACGACTATCATTTTACGTCCACACGTTCCATGTCATTCTTTTCAATATCCAGGTGATGGGTGTATCTAGATAAACAGGAATTCTAGAGCATCTGGTCTCACTTCTTATCCTAATTTTCCTGTTATCGAAATTTTTAATTTGCTTTGGAATTGATGATTTGGGATGAACTGCGTTGTTTTTGTTTTGATATTGGAAACAACAATTATATTCACTCAAATATTTTAAGAACTTTTCTATAGAAACACTCGTAGAAGTAATTCCAAAAATGAAATGTAACAGTGATGATGTGAAGACTTTCGATGCACGACATATATTATGATGTATCGGAGTATTAAATCAGATTTATATTTTAGCTTTATAAGTCTTATGTACATAGCATGGTTTATTTTATTGCATCTTGGGAGATATGTAGTGGCCACAATGTGGTTTATATTAATGCAAAAAGCTTGCCGAAATGCTTGTGTCTGTATGGAAATAACCATGACTGATTATATCATTATGTGACCATCATTATATTTTTGATAAGCAGGATGCCTCTGTATCCAAAATTACCTAGGGTTTATTTGGCATCCCACAGTTCCATGTCAATTTTCATTCTGAATTTTGTTACACAAGGGGTGGTGTATCTAGCTAAACATGGGAAGTTTAACATTCTGGAGCATCTGGTCTCATTTCCCTGGTGGTAGTTGTTCATGGGGTTATATTTATATCACGTTTTCAAACTTTTACTTTGCTTTGGGATTGATAATTTGGACATGAACTGGTATGTTTTGTTTTGATATAGGAAACATCAATTTTATTTCATCCAAATCTTTTAACGATCAATCTATAGCGACAACAGTAGGTTTAATTCCTGAAATGTAACAAATCGGTGATGATACGAAGACTTTCGATGTACGACTGATATTATAATATCTTGAAGATTAAAATAAGAATTATATTTCTGTTTTATACGCCATATCAATAAAAATGGCTTAACTTATTGTATCTAGAGAGATATGAAGTCATCAGTGGTTTATCTTATTCTATTAGAAGGAATGCAATGAGAATACTGATTGGCTTGTTTCTGTATGGCAATAACCATGATTCCGATCATAACAAATTTTATCATATCAGAACGTAAACAATGTACACATCACAAGACCTTAAAATCGAAATTTTCAGATAAAGAAAATTATATCAACTGTATGTCCATTTATTAATAAAGTTCATATTTCGCTGGTTTTTCTTGTCATTATTTTAAATATAAAAATCCTTAAAATGCTTTGACAATAAAATCTTTTGTAAATTAGATTTTAAACAATAGATTTACATAAGCAGATTTATGAAAGAGTTGCATAGCGAATTGATCAGAAATACAAATCATCAAGTCGCTTAATGTATAACAACGTCGGTATATTGACGTTTGGGAATTTACTTAACATGTTAATATTTGTGTTGAAGCAATCTTTTAATTTTTGATAGCCTAAGAATATCAAATCCAAGTATAATTGCTAATTATTCATTTTATAAAGATTGTTCCTACATTGATCTTTATGGTAATGGCTAGACAATCTTCTTATATTATGGGATATGCTAAGCATGCATAGTAAACTTTTTTATTTTTAACAAGATTGTTCATCAATTGATATTTCTTGGAAATTTGCTGAACACGTTACTTTTTGTATTGAAGCAATTTTCGTATAATCCGGGATATGCAAACTGTATTAAATTCAAGTATAATTGTTTTTTTTATTTATACAGGATCAAGATATAAAGTAACAATGACATGAAAAAAATACAAATTAATTTCGAATAATAACTGATATTTTCGGTTTTAACCATTTACAGAATTGACGAAAAAATAAAAGTCTATAAGTTGAATGTGAATAAGATAATATGATTTAGATGATGATGACATAGAATTTAGATTATGAAGTTCCTTAAATAACAGGGATGCCATATTGTTTAAGCTTTATTTCTCTTAGTTACAAACAAAATGAGTAACAATCTCGTCGAATTTTACAAAATGTATTTTTATTTTGTTATATACACTGTATAAAACAAGAGATTGAAAATAGAACATGTTTTGCTTATAAAGAAATACTTTCTTTCTAAGAACCCATTTTGAGTAAAATGTACTTTTTAGTAATCATAATAAGATACGCTCGTACATTGTATTAAGCTGTGATGTATGAAAAGAAGTTTTATTATTTTTTTGATTTGCCAATGTTATTAATTCAATTTAAGTTTATGATCATAATTACCTTAATGATATACGATGATTGATATTGTGGGAACGATGAGGTACTCATTTTGAGTTTATTTGTACAACGAAGCAGGCTGCGTGCAAATGCATTGTTGACCTATTGCAATTGATATTGCAATTCTAGGCTATTCAAGGCGATCAAATAGTTTTATGGCTGTTATCATTGTTGATAAGTTTGATGTCTGAGTGTCTATGATTGCGCTTGGTATATTTGACGTCCCATGGTTCCTTTCACACAATTTTGGTTACAAACGTGACAGGTGTAGGTAGATAAATAGGAGGTGCTTACCCTTTCGGGTCGCACCCGACCTCACTTGTTTGGCAGAAGTTTACGTGTCTAGCCCGCCCAGCTTGTCAGTTTCAAAGTTTTTGCTTTGCTTCTGGATTGTGATTAGGACATGGATCAGTATGTTTGTTTTAATTGTTTATGTATATTATATTATAAATTTTTTCGTCTTTATAACCACGCATTTCCTAATATTGCCAATGTCAGAAGATAAAGCAGGTGCAATAATTTGAAAAGTTAAAACATTAGAACATGGAAATTATGTTGTCTAAAATCTATATAAAACATACACAGATAAAGTTTAATTGCCGTACGAGGGTGCATACTCCATTTGGCTCTAAATAATTGACGTATCACCGGTCACGCCTTTTATGTTCCGACACATGCCGCCACAACGGTACCAAAACAGCGTCACGACAATTAATGACGTACTGGTGTCAGTGATGTCATTAAATGTCACAATTCAGGCCGAATTGTCATTCTTTTTGCGTGTAATTCAAGTATGTCGGCCTTTGTCGAAACATTGTAGGCCTGACCGGCGATACGCCAATTCCCCTACGAGGGTGTATGTTCCCCTTGGTTCTACATAATTAGTATTGCATAATGATTCTTTTTGAAGTGTTTTTATTTTTGCCCGTGGTTTTTTTACATGATTATATCGTGAGAAAAGAACTAATACAAAAGTAACATTTAATTTATCGTTCAACATTCTCATCACAAGGAAAAGAAACACCACGTTCCTTACTGTACATGCTTTCTAATGCACAAAGAAGGTATTATAGCAGTTTTCAGAATGCCAAGAATTAGAATGGTTGTATTTGTCAATTTTTTTCAGAAAACTTTTAATAAAAGGTCAGCTTATATACTACATCTGTCATATTCATATGCACAATATTTAATACGGATGGTTTTTGCCGTTACGTCGGTTTCATTTATAAATCTTGTGTTGCTATAAAGACATTCCAATTATCAGCTAATAGTGTATATTTAAAGCACGTATCTTGATGTCATTTGAAATAAATTAGTATTATAATACACAAAATTATGGTAAATATATGACTTTTAAGATATGTACAAACACATTTAAAGTTTCTGTATAATAGCAATAAAGAGACGTCGCTAGCTATAGGGTAAGTGACAGATATTTTGTCTTTTGCGCTCAGGACAATGCTGGAGAAGATTCCTTCACGTTCCAAGCCCGCGGTTACACAGGACATTGGTTTGTTTGGTTTTATTAAATGAACCCTGTATCTTTCATTTCTAAATATTGAGCGTTTAGCAAAAGAAAGGTAACTATTTCAAAAGGATTATTTTTATGTCATAGTTCCATGTTTCTTTCTTCCTTATTTTTTATTTTACAAGTGACATTTGTAGCTATTTAGACTGAAGCATTGTGCCTCACTTTCCCAAATTAAATATGTTTTAAAATGAAGTTTTTAGTTTCAAACGATTTGCTGCTTTTGGGGTTGTGATTCTGACATGGAATGGTATGTTTATTTCTGAATTCAAATATCTGATCAAAATAATTCACCTTTGCCTTCATAAAATGAAAATCTAAAAGTTTATATCCACACAAAGATCTATCAGTTTCTGTCATTATGACATTTCGATAGGAATGCAATCAAATTAATGTTTTGTTTTGTACATCAAAAACCCCATGTTTAATGACCAATGTTATGCCTTAAGACATTTATTACTCTTTGAACATCCATATATAGAATAAGCCAAGGCAAATTAAAAAAAATGCTTATTTTGATGTATATTTTTCTTTATTAGCATTGTTTTTCGTATAAGTTAAGTTTCCCTATGTTAACCGACTATATATTAGTTATTTAAATTAATAAGTTAAGTTTCTAATTCCCCTGGTGGAAGGTCACGTTTTTACCTAATTTACCGGTATTTTAAGATTTTAGTTTGCTTATAGGATTGTGACATGAACACGCATCGGTGATTGATATTTAATTGCATATAGGCATAAGGCTATTGTTAAAGGTCACCATTATAATTATTATACTCAACAAAAAAATTAAAGACATCATCAAAAAATCCTTTTAATTGTGTAACGTAAATAATATTATTTCTTATTCACACTTCTTGTTACGACTAGGTACGAGTAAGTGAAATATATCAATCTTTATTTAAATTTATTTGATTTTCTATGGAAAAAAGAGTATTTCACTGCCACATACAAGTAATTCCTACAGTAGTACAAAGTACGTACATTTACAAAGGTAAACAAAAAACATATCGTAAGCATTGGTAAACATCTCTTTTATAAAATAATATTTGGTATGCTCTTTCAACCTTTTTCACGACCAATATTCTAACAGAGTGTTTCAGTTATAATAATATCTATATAACATTTATAACAAGTTTGTCGTTTATTGACTCTTTTCATTGTAACAATTCGCAATATTTCATATTTATCATGGACATATCTCTATTACTGATATGCTAGAAGTGATCTGATTAACGTCTTGTGGACAACGTGTCTCCGTGTAGATAATTTTTATTCATTGAAATAGTTCGTGTGTGTGAAAGTATTAATGTCTTGTAAGTCAATACAAAGTTGGATCAATTTCAGCGAAAGACAAGAGCTACAGTTTAGACCTTTAGGGAGTTTAACACTAAGCTACAAAACAGGAGTCGAAGCTCAGCCGCCAAGTTACAGGGATATGGACAGCTACGCTGACTAGACATTGATAACAGCTTTTGAAATGCTGTTTCAAGATGTAGGTAACTAGGACCGAGATGAGATGCCGATTCGACGCTATTTTGCAAGCTTAGTTTTAAATTTTCGATTGGCGCGTAGTAGTAGATACGTCATGAAGCTATTCTGAATCCAATATGATACCAAACATAATATATATATATATATATATATATATATATATATATATATATATATATATATATATATATCATAGCGTGTAAATGAATACAAAATATAGCTCATATGAGAAATCGGTAAGATTAAAATGTAAGTAATGCATTAACAAGACATTTGTTTTTATCATTTCATTATTTTCATCAGGGATTTGCTAAGGAATGTCAGATACACAAGTTAGAGACATGACTTGCGCGTGACAGAATGGATAGCGTTACTCCCAACCTGGACAGTATCGAATGTTGCCATATATCTGAAGTTATAAATTTGTTGCCAGATTCGGGTTTTATTAGCTGAACTTTAAACCTGTTATATGCTGATATATAGGAAATTGACAACTACCAAAACAACCAATTACAATTAATTGCAAACCATAAGCGATAGAAAAACTGACCATGTTACACATACAGATAAAACTATCTATAAAAAGTCCATTTTATAATGATAAATAAATTTACAAATTGATCAACTACAAAATACCGATCTATGTTCAAATAACAATCCCACAAGCAAAGTTAAACTTTAATAATCTGGCAAATTAAGTAAGCTTACACCAGGAAAGTGTGATCGGGCGCTCCGGAAAAATAACAATGTCTGTCTTGTGTAGATATATATATAGCTAGCTACATAAGTGATTTGTTACATTAAAATTAAGAAGGAAATGAACATGTTAATATGAGACGTCGAATATATTCAAGACTTATCAACAATATTATGATGACCACGATAAATCTTTTTGTAGACAAAATTTGATGAAGATGTCAATCTGATAAACGTCCTCTGTCCTCTGTTCGACAACGTGTCTCCTCAAGTATCAATACATTTTATCACCCATTGAAATAGTTCATTCATATGAATGAGTTATCAGCCTTTCATAAAAGGGGCAAAAAACAGTACAAGACATGAGCTTGTATATGACGGGATTAAACCACTCAACATCAATAACGTGTAATAAGGAATACCAGAAATCATCAATTTGTGTTGAGATCAGATAGGACTTAAATGTCAATAAAATATATTTTGTGTCTGTATGGTTTATACCATGAATGTAATATTGTTGTTAGTAACAAGTTTAGTATGCCATTTCTGTGATGGTTTCTATTATAAATATTAGACAGTATCTGTGTATTATAAATTATGCCAGTTTAAACTTTAAAGCACTAGACGGCCGTTTCGGGATACAATTCCTCATCAGTAGTGCTTGGAACAAAATTATGAAACCAAAATTGTTATCAATATGTTGAAAAAGAATTCAAAAGAATCAAAATATATTTTATCAATGTTTTCAGAAATTTCAAATTTTAACTAGCAGCAATAGTAATAAAAATATATGAAGACCATAAAAAATGCATGTAGTTGAAGGTCGCTTGTTTTTAATTTCTAAGATGACTTTTCAAAACTATCTTAGTAAAACAAAATAAAGGCTTAATTAAAACCAAACTATTCTGTTTATGAACTTTTATTTCAACAAAACGATCATTTTTCGAATATAAATTTAGTCTATAGGTATTAATTTTGAAATTCATTGGTGATTTCTATTAAACGGCTTGTTCCTGCAGGTTGGCGTTCGCGTGTTTAACAGTTTTCCACAATTTAGTTTGTTTTTTATTAGAAATTGCGTTTGAGGTTTTTTTATTGTGATTGTGGTTTGAACATTTTAACTTGCGTTTTTTTCAGTGACAAAAATAAATTCCTGATTTAAACTTAAAATTTTTCCATTATTATTTTTGACAAAACGTTTTCTCTAACAGTTTTGATTGTATTGTTTCATAAGGGCGTTTACGCTATCATTTAACCTGATGTTAATTAACTCCAAAAGTGTTGCCAGTTACAATAATTATAATTCACAAAACACACGATCTTCCCTACGGACTGCTATATTTTTGTTAATAATAAAGGAAAGATGCTATTTTTAAAAACATTGTAAAGGTTATGTTTCTGACGCCAATGTGCTTAAGCTTAACATCTGTAGCTTGATGCAAATATAGGTTTTCTTAATATCAGTAGTTCACGATCTGATGGCTGTCATTGTAAATATGGATGAATCTAACCACAGAAAACTAATAATTGTGTTGTCTTTATTTATAATCACGCCATCTCACGCTTTATTTGATACATATAGAAATAAATAATATTTCATCTATATCAATAAAAATACTTTTAAGAAATGACATTCTGATCATGGTATTTCAAGGGGTAATGAAAGAAAGTGTGGCGCGTGCCAAATTCGATGAAGGGCGAATATTTACAATAAATATTTTGTACCTTGACGCTATTTTTTCCATATCTGCGCGTGTAATATTAGAGTTTTTAGCCATGCGAGATCGGCGTATGATTACATGACCACGCGACCCCCTGTGTAGGACATGACGTAATATTGCGGGAAAATTGATACACATCAAGGGTCATGACCCCCATTGTCTTGCATTGGGAATATAAGAATCCATTATGAGTATCCATGTAGGATAGGGAAATCTCACCCGAGGGGTTGAACATTTCAGTCAGAGACGAGGCTTGCCGAGTCTCTGACCAGAAATGTTCAACTCCGAGGGTGAGATTTCCCTATCCTACATGAATAAACTCATAATGGATTATTTTTCTTCCATTTTAGTGCCAATATTTGGCTTCAAGTATGATAAACATGGACATCGACGCCATGTTTGTAAAATCTAACTTTGTAATTCGACATTCTACTTTAAAATAAATATGACCATTGGATAGATCGTGCCAGATTTTGGTTTATACAAAATGTATAAACTACAAAACAAAGTGGTTCATTAAAAAATTCAATATTTATCATTAGAAACGCACTTAAAGTTTCTAATTTTTGAAGAATTTGATGTCGTTTTCCCGCAAGATGACGTCATGTTCTCCACATGATGACGTCATACAATAGTCTTTTGATTGTGACGTCACTAAAGGTCACGTGGCTATGTGAGATACGCGTATCTCACATAGGCAAAACCCCTATCTTACATGAGCAGATATGGAAGAATACAATTTCTTCTGTATGTTTCATCGAAGACAGGTACAGTCATATTGTAAATATATAAGAATGACAGTTTTCTTGTTGTATTGTATTGGTTGTTTAGTCCTTTATTTATCAACCAACAGTGACCGTCCGTTTTACCTTTGATTAGGAACAATGATACATGAATGTTCCCCTAATACATGTGTCGAGATTCGCAGTTGAAACCGTATCAATGCACATTTTGGGTGATGTAGACACCTGTGTCCTTATACATATAGATATGTTCTGGCTCATAGTATATACCGGTAGTAAAACTAGAGGTTAAACGGACAGCCCAATATTGATTGACCTAAGAAACGTTGCTATAGTCTGGATTTTAAGTTTTCGCCTATACATATACAGATACTCATACACTACATTAATTTGTTATTGTTTTAGAAATAAAATTCTGTATGTAATGGTGAAAACTTTAAAATTAACAACACCACATATAGAAAATCAACAAATACTTATCTGTTTTACCATTAATTAGAATATTTAGTATGAAGCATTACATTTATGTATAAGGAACACAAGTATCTATTTCGTCTTCATAAAGGAAAACACTTTAAACGCTATATTTCAAATAGTAAATTCTAAATTATTAATTGTGAATCCTAACACTAACACGAATTGGCTGAATTTTACCATATAAAAAATTTTAATGAATTGTCCATTGGACAAGTCTATAACATAAACAGAAAACGTTCATACTAAAAACAACAGAACAATATTATCATACTTTATTTCCTTGACATATTTTCACATTATGTGTCTATGGGAATAAGAAATGTTCTTAAATCAATCGCAAACTGACTCTGTATTTAAGGAAACTAGTCTGAGTTACTTATAGCATCTATTAATTCGTTCATCATAGAAAACAGGCAATTAAGCCAAATACAAATGTCCCTGAATTAAAATATTTGTTATAGGGAAAAAACATTGACCTGCCCGCTTGACCTTTCATTTAAATATTATCACAGACCAAGTGCATCTGTGTATAGGGAGCACAGACGTTTATTTTGTATACATCATGAGATATTCTAACCTCATAAAGCATACATATGCACGTGTATGTATTATCTTGGTCTTAACACTACCCATGTATTGGTTGGATCCTCCTATATGAATATTCCTAATAAAAGGTCAAGCGAAAGACCAATGTTGTTTGCTTATACGAACCTACAACTATGTATAGGAAACACAGGTGTTTATTCCCTCTCTGTCATTGAAAAATGCTTAGTTAACATATTAATTGCGAATCCTAACACTACCCATGTATTGGGTGGATCATCGTACGAGTATGAATATTCCTGATACAAGGTCAAGCACACAGGTCATTGGTATTTGTTTATAGTTTCTTTGAAATGAATTTTCAATGGACTTGGACGCTATTGAATAAAACTTGAATTCTACGTGTGCATAAATAACTAGTATAAGCAAGCAATTGGCCAGTCCTCTTAACCTTTCATAAAGAATATTGATTAAGGAGGATCAACCCGATACATGGTCTGTTTTATGATTCGCTGTTTAAAGGCAATAGAATGATATAGTCAAACCTGTCTATAAAAGCCGCCCAAGGTAACCTGTAAAAGTGGCCTTTATATACAGGTTCAAATAATATGAATTAAGAACAATTGAGATACTATTCTACTGGCCTTTATAAACAGGTGGCCTTAATGCAGGTTGGACTGTAATTATAATTTCTAGAAATATTATTTCCAATACATAGATATAGGGAAGAAAAATTCTTTAAGTAATCATAAGCTGATTACATATTAGAACACCTAGTCCGAATTACTTATGTCATCTATTAATTCATCATTTCATTTATAGATGATAAGTACTTTACCATAGTATAGGCAAATATCATTGACCCGGCCGCTCAACCTTTAATTAATTTAATTATGGACCTTACATTTATATATAGGAAACATAGGAGTTCATTTCGTCCGCATCATGGAAAACATGCTTAGTTTATATATTACGCGAATTATAAAACTATTCATTAATTGAGTGGTTCATTGTATATAAATATTTCTGATAAAAGATCAGAGTGTGTAGTAAATGTTGTTTTTCTAAATTGCCTTTGCAATAAACTATCAATCACCTTAGGTGGCATTGAACAAAAGCTAGTACTGCGTGTGAGTTAATAAACGAATATAGACACAAAACATTGACCTGTCCGCTATAACTTTTATAAGGAATATCCATATACAGTCCAACCTGCCTTAAAGGCCACCTGCTTATAAAGGTCAGTAGAATTGTATGCCAATTGTTCTTTATTCATATTATTGGAACCTGTATATAAAGATCACTTTTACAGGTTCCCTTTATAGACAGGTATGACTTATGAGGATCCAGCAAATACATTGGTAGTGTTAGGAATCTTAGTTAAAAAGCAAGAGGATAATTATATTTTCTAGAAATAGTATTTCCTTTACGTAAATATAGGCATAACAACATACTATTTGAGTATAGGTAAGCTGTTTTCATATGAAGTGAACAAGCCTGAATGACTTAATGCATCAATTAATTCACCATATTCCTGCAGTATAGGCATCTCGAAAGTTTAACACTGAGCTAAAGAATTGATTTCAAACCCACAGGACATGGCGATGCATCGATATCTATATCTAGCCAGTTTTTTGGTGTCTAGCTATCCATACCATAGCCACTCGACAGTCTGGAATTTGGCTTGTTATCAGTTAGATGTGGGTGAAACAGATCAGTACTTCATCTTTGGGATAAATTCTCAATCAGATTAGATGGCATTGAATAAAAGCTTGAAATTTGCGTGTGATTTAATGAACTTATATTGGAAAACCTAACGGATGGGTAGTGTTAGGATTTGCGGATAAAAAATACACAATTATTGTGTTTATCTTCTGAAAATATCATGTAGATAAAATAATATGCGTGTTTCCTATATATAAATGTCCAAATAATATAAAAATAAAGGTCAAGCAGACAGGTCAATGTTTTGTCTATAAGTCTCTGTAAATAGCATATCTTGTGCTATAACGGGAAAATTCGACCAATAATCAGATTATATAAGACTCATTGAGAAGAATTAATTTTGAAATCGCGATGCTTATCTTATATTGTAAATTGAAATACATAATTTCAAATTCGTAGCTCTTGTTGCATGTACGTTAAATGCGTTTGGTATTCCAGTTTCCTCAACTATACCAGGATTAGGAGTCTTGATATAATCCTAAACCATACAATATTAACACTCCTATCTACTCCGCCCTAAATCGTTTTAGACAGCATATTTTGATGTGTTTGGCAATATAATTTACAATACATGATCGGTACATTTTGTGCACCATTGCTTGCTGATTTGTGTTTCTACTCATATGAAGCCGAATTAATGCAGAACCTTGTTAAATGTGAAGAGAATACTGTCGCTTTTTCAATTGCACATGCAGATATATAGATGACATTTTATCTCTCAATATACATTAATTTGGTGTACCATTAAAAATCCATATAATTTATATATTATCAAAAACAAACATACTAATCCATGTCCGAATAACCATCCAGAAGCAAAGTAAACACTTTGGAACTGACAAGTTATGTTAGAAAACGTGAACTTCCAGAAGGGAAGTGAGACCAGGTGGTCCGGAACGGTAAGCACCTCCTGTTTAGCTATTTTCTAATTTTAAAACTATATTATTGATTCACCAAGTTCTGATTCATATTTTGTTTTATATCTCAATTTTGACACCTACATTTATAGCTATATGACAAAAGTATCTATTATCTACTTTTTCTATGCAACAATGTGCCTGCCTCTGTGTATGGTGATTTTTTTTGCAATACGCTATGGTAGATTTTCTTCTAACTGAGGGAACTTTGTACAACGTTGCTTACAAATAAATTGTTGATTTAGGATATTACAAGCTAAGGCTCATCCAAGCCATCAAAACGTTTTACGGCCGTCATCAGAATATTGTTGATCGGTATGATGTCTTCACAATTAATTTGGATAAATATCATGTCCATAGTTCCATGTTTATTTCATTCTTATGTTTGCTTTAACACGTTGCGGTTGTAGCTAGTAAGTTTTATAACAGGATGTAATTACCCTTCAGGAGCAAGTGGCCCCACTTTCTATTTTAAGTATAAATTTTGTTTTCATTGTCATTAACAAAACTTAATAAATTGTAATTGCATTAGTTTTACGACTCTTTATTTTGTGAACAGCAACTTATGTCAATAAAATGATGACGATTGTTACATATATTTGTAAGAGTTTCCTCCCATCTACCTAAAAGGTAGAACCAGAACATGGCAAAACAAAATACGTAAAAAATGATGATACTGTGACCAGCTTTGTGCTTTATTCATTTAAAATCTAGTTACCTCTTCATATACTACTTTTAGTAATACAACTGGAGATATCAGATACTAGGACCTAATTAAACGATGTAGTCATTAGATATCCTCGTGTATTTAATTATCATTGTTTCTGCCCATCATCGTTCAATAAAGACTCAAACTTAAAGAACGCGTAAAGGGATACAACTCTTAAATACTCGTGCATTATACGTGTACTTGTAATCCTGCATGGCATTGAGAGAAAGAGAGAGTATATGTGTGTGTAGTAATTAAGAAAACCTTATATCACGGATTTATGTTTCATATGATGCGTGTTGCATAACATAATCACTTATTTATGTGAATCTTCTCATGAGAAACATTTGTCTTTTGTGTGATTCATTATTTTTATAATTGTCATGTACTTATTTTGTTTTGCGTGCGAGTTGTAACTTATGACTTTTGGAAGTTAAAAAAATTGTTCAAAACACAATATGTTAATTTGTTGCGTGTTTCTTTAACTTCCAAAGGCGTGTGTGTCTACCTCAAGTTGACTTTACATCCATGATTTTTTGTTTCTTCAGTGTCAGGATACTGGGTCTATTCGTTTACATGCATTAAAAAGTGTGATATTGAAACACATGATGTTTGTCACTAAAGCTCATGCGACTCAAAAAAGGGTTAATATTTTTTCAACTAACCACAAAGAAAGAAATTAACAGTTATAAAAAATACCCTTAAACAAACATCCATCCCGTCCTTATTTGGCAAAGTAATGATATTATGAAATTTAAAACTGCAAAAGATAACTAATAAAGAAATTGACTTTTTCAAACAATGAAATTTGATAAGTTTTCATAGGCAGATCGAATTGTTTGGATAACCACTTGACCGAACTAATGCTAAATAATGAAATTTGGCCAGTCTGTACTCTTAGAATACGGCAATAAAATCGATATGAATATGCTTTGAAAGTGAGTTTATGGACTCCAATCTTGATAGTTCGGCTATTTCCGATTAATTTAGTCTAGAAGCAGAAAAATCTTAGTGTTTTCATTTTCGGTAAACAATAATCTATTAAGCTCCGTTTCCATCAGCTGACGTTTAATCCACTTCGTATTTTTTCTTCGTGTACGTATCTTTGATTAAAACGTCACTCCGTATAAGATTTTCCCTTTTATATTTACAAATTCAATATATTAGATTAATTTTTCCTTTCACTCTAACAAACTCAATCCCAGCTGTAGCCAGACAAGGCTCTATGTTGCTATTTCTCAAAAGAAGACATATTGGTTTATCGAGATATTCTTGTAGTGAAAGTTGTCTGGCTACAGTTCAGAAAAAAAGATAAATAGTGGATTTTTAAAAAATTATTTCATCAAAAATATAAAAATGAATTTACAACCAGGTAAGTAAAAATATATACACTTTTTATTTTATTTTTAAACAATTTTAAAAATTGTTTAAGATTATTTAAAACATTACAACGAATATTTATGTATATACTAAGGCATACATTTACGTTCTTTTCTTTTCAGTATTGTGAAAAAATTAAAATAATTTAACAAAAAACTCGCCGTTTTTTATTTACAGCAACTATTTACAGTGTACAGTGTGCCTTTTGACATATTTTGAAAATTTTGTAATTGTGCATATACTAATTAGCATAAATATGGTTTTATTTCTCAAAAAACTAAGGCATACTCCCTCTTGCAAAGTCTTTTCCTATCTACTTATGAGGGACTGTATTCTGAAGCGACCGTCTAGTGCTGTAAAATTCAAACTGGTATTATGTGTTATTTAAATGTGATTCATATTAATTTGTTCATTCTTTAAATAAATAAACTATTATATGTACCGCTAATAGTTCAAAGTATTGCCTTATATGAATTTGTTGACATACGAGTTAAAACTAAAGTTAAAAGTAGATACATTTTGTAACACACATATATTTGCCAGAAATATACGATTGTCTAAATCTAAAATCTTAAATGCGTAAAAATAAGATATATTCTCTCATGCAAAGTTTTTCTTTACCTAAATTGGGTGAAATAAATGTTGGTCCTTTGGGTATTTTTCAACATCTTGGATAAAAACGTTGGTTTTACAATTTTGGTCAAGCACTACTAATAAGTAATTGTATTCTGAAAAGGCCGTCTAGTGCTGCAAAATTCAAATTGGTACGTGTAAATTTTATTCATTATTGACTTCTTCATCCTTTAAATAAATGAATTTGATATATACCCTTTTAATAAGTACAATTACAAGGTAAAACTAAAGTATAAAGTATAATTATTATATATTGTACATAAGTGAATATAGATATGAAATATTAATGATCAATTAAATACTTTTAACAAGTTAAAATACTTCAATTACGCAAAGCAATGCTTTAAGAACGCACTTTTCTCAGCTTTATAACTCCAATTTGATTGCTTTTTTGAGACGATTACTTACTCAAGAAAACTTGTAAATCTTTCATTCGTATATCCTTATCCTTTTTTACAATAACTTTGCGACTTTGAACATGCTTAAGAATTTAATAAATCGCCCCAAAAGGTGAGCAAGTGAATTATTGTTTAAAGCCGCATCAGCACTATTGCATCTATTCGCGGCTAGAAAATGAAAAAGTGGTCTAAGCGCTACTGATGAGGAATTGTATTCCGAAACGCCGTTTAGTGCTGTCAAATTAAAACTGGTATAATATGTAATACAAAAGTATCCATAAAACAATATATACATTTTTTCAAACTAAAAATAATAATGCATAATTTTTCAATAAAACTATTGCTAAACTGATAAAAAAAGTTATATCACAGACAAATTATAAATAAAACACTAGACTATATATGAAAAAAAAAATCAGATTTTATTAAACAAGTTTATTTTCCGAAGGAACTTTAATATTTGATGTTAACTGACATTTCTAAAAAAATCTTGCATTGATAATGCTGAATAAAAAGTTATTTCTTGTAGGTGCAAAGTCAACACAAATCCAGCAAAACGTGTTGTTCTCCCTTTGAGATAAAAGAATGTGTAAAATGACTATAGCCAATTCTTACTAAATATGACGATATATTATAAGTGATCATAAAGCACATATTTTCTTGAATTTAAATACGCTGAGTTGAATAATAAGATGACAATGTATTATTAAAAACAATTATGTATTAAACGTGTCAGTATTGGAAGATTCAGTAACAGGAGATTCATAAGGCTTACAGTCTTAGAACCCAGTACGAATCCTCTTAAATTGATTTAGTAATGGGCAATTTGCTCAAGATGATTCCATAAATGGACCAAATTTTTTTAATAATTTATCGCTCGCATGACAACAATGAACATATTGTTTTATCTGTAATATCAAACTTTGTAACAAATTTTACATTTCTGCCCAATATCTTATTGGTATCTTCATAAAACGATTAATGATGACTCTAGTTTAGCAATGTTTAATTTTTGTTAAATAGGGTTCGGCTATATTTTGGTAGCCGAAAACAATATTTAGTCTGAAGCGACTACTTTAGTGGCTGAATGTGGGCATGCTGAACTACAGATTTACATGTAATTCAATTTTTTGTTGATAAACATTGTATTTGCACGGAGGCTCTTTAGTACAAGGGAATGAAATATTTTGAACCTGGGCGCACGCTTTTGAAAATCGAGCAACGCGATTGTTGTCGATTTTAAGGTCTTGAGCTTGCTTTCCAAGTCGTGCGCTCGATTGTAACATGTTAAACGTATCCATACTTTGTGCATAAGTAATGAATTTTCACATGCATTCAGAACATTAAGAATGGGAAAAGTTGCATTATGCAATACGTGGATTTTGGTTTCTTGACGCTAGATTGCCCGCTACATTTCCTTCTTGCCTTGTAAACATTCTTAGAATCATTTTGTTGTAGACATATAAATTAACCTTGATGTATTCCTGTCCATACATCAGTGGATAAATTGCAAATTTATTATACCGCGGTTTTAAAATATTTCCATATTGAGTTTTTTCTACCTTGACCTTAGTTTCCATCACTGTTGTTCCAAATTTCTAGCCCCAACATTTTTGTAGACATATGAATTAACCCGGATTTATTCCCGTCACCACATCAGTAGATAAATTGCAAATTTATTATACCAGGGTTTTAAAATGTTTCCATAACAAGTGTGTTTGTCTGTGTTGTCTCTTATGGCATTACGACCTCAAATTAGCTTCAAGCTCATTAGTTATCAAAGGAACAGATTAGTGACTTAACTTTTGAACTATTTCCATATCAAGTATTATACTTTTGTGTGTTTCGTCTCTTACATTGGATTTATAGAACATCCGAGAACAAAAGAAAACCTGCAGAGCTGTGCCACAACGTCAAATTAATTAGTTTCAGTTTCATGTGAGTTTGTTTGTAATTTGTTCGCAAATGAAAAGATTGGTGACTTAAAGTTTAAGACTTTTGAACGATTTCCATATCGTGTATTATACTGTTATTAGTTTGTCTGCTTTGTTTTGCGGTTTTGTAGCGAAGTTGATTTTATTTATTGCTCTTTGTGATTTGACGCTTAAAATTCTATTGGTGTCAGTACAGTGTGTAGAATTGTCGGTCGAATGTTTAACGAAGAGGGATCGAAGTTCGACTGTTATGTAGCAGAGATGTGTAAAGCAAGTTGCCAAAAATCTGTCGAAAAAGAGATAATACACGTCGAAAAGCGGCTGAGATATTCTTAACAAAGGCCCGATATGACATGCCTTTCCGGTCATAATTTGTTAGCTAAGTGTTTAACTTAAGACAAATCCGTACCTTAGTATAGCATTATGTTTAAAACAATTCTGTATTTTATAACATAATATGCATGAGGTTTTTAATTAAACTTTTGTACCCTAATGGTACTACTTATTAATGGATTACATTTTTAACATATATTTCATGGGTCCGTGCAAATATGTTGATTTTATTTGGCTAGTTGTCTGTTAGACAGGAAATATCATCACCCCCATCTGTAATCTATTTATCTTAAAATGTAATAGTTTGGTTAAAATCAAACATTTATGTGAATGTATATGGATAAATGTAGACATATTAAGATATACAACATGTACAAATTCAATTTTAATGTCCTTTATCAAAGACAATATTGCACATCCATGTCGCTGTCACATCTATCAAGGATAGGATTGTCATGGATACAAATTCGATCATGCAAGTTTCTATCAGAAAAACAATATATATAATCTCATTTAGAATATTTAAAAGATGATGAATAATAGTTGTTTGTATACTGATTGTTTTGGAAGTGAACGCAAAAAATGGAGCAGCCAAAATCGTGATATGATATAATATCAAGCTTTGCGTTTGTACTCGCTCACTAGGAAATAATTTTTTTTGCTGTAATATATATCACAGATTTTTCGGAATCGGTGTTTTTTTAAAAATGGGTAAAAGTGGTGTTCAACAGTTGTTTAATAGGAATTGAAACGAGAATATTGATATTGTAATGTTGTATATTTACTTTATAATGTAATTGTTTAATATACAGTATTATTACACGAATTTCAAACATTTTTAATTTTTTATTTATATTTGCAGTAAAAAATATAAGAATCCATAGTTTTTTCTTAACTAGTGTGTTGACAAAATGATAAAAAACGCGAATTAACAAGATTTGCAATTGCGCAACATTCTTAATTAGAAACGTCACAATTGCATTACATAGAGCATGAACTTTGTCTTCACCAGGTAAAGGCAGAAGAATCGTATCAAGATAAAACGGTAGAGTTTATTGTCGGACATGGAAGAAATGTATAATCATATGACTTGAAACCCTATCTAATATGTGCAGATATAACAGAAAAAACTTATTTCTGCTTTTTATGTGACCTTTTTAATTTCACAATGTATCCAAAGACCTTTATTAGAATTCTTATTGATGATCTGTTTAACCTTTTCTTTGATAGTTTGCTTACTTTACATAAACAGAAACTGGTAAGGTCAGCTTATCAGAGATTTTTGTCAGAAAAGAGTGTAATAGAGTTATACTCAATTTCACATTCACTACAGATCCGTCGAAAGTTCCACGCTGACCTAACGGATAGGAGTCTAAGCTCGGCTGGCAACCAAGAAATGGATGTTTAGTTGCCTAAAAGCTGCCAAGAGATAGAAAGCAGGTGCCTTTCAGCTGTCACATATATTTTTTTTCTAAATTTAATCATAAATGACTTTAAACTTGGTTTATGACATAGCTAACGAGAGGCAAACATACGCTACTTATTCGGCACTAATCTGTTACCGTAGTGTTAAACTTTGGACCGGTTTGTACTTTATATGATCCTTTATTGAGGTACAGTACAGGTATGTAGAAAATTCAAACACTCAGCTAACGAGTTAATTCCAAATCGGTAGTTCATATTGGCCCCTCATTACCTATTTCTCGGTAGAAGCTATCAATATCTCTGCAGTTTTTCAGACACCTATCTATTCGTATCAAGGTTACTCGACAGTACAGCATTGACTCATTTTCGCTAGCTCGATGTTAAACTTTCGACAGGTCTTTACTGTAAATGGTTCTATATTAAGGTATTTTTATATCATGCAACAGACTGATTTGCAATAAAAGATAGTCATCTGACAATCTATCAAAGTTTAATGATTATCTGCCATAGAAAATTTATCATATCAAGGCCCCTGCTCATCTTAATGACTACAGCAAGTTTTTCAAAATAAATATAATCGGACCATTAAGCCATTATGGGTACGGTAACGACATGTCGAAAGTTTTACAATAAGCTAACGAATTAGTACCGAATTAACAGCTCACTTCGATCCCTCGTTGGCTATATCTCGGCAGCTGTTATCTATCAATCTCTCGGCATCTTTTTGGTCCATATCTCGGCCAATCGACAGCCGAGGTTCGACTCCATTACGTTAACTCAAAGTTTAACTTCCGGCAGGCCCGTACTGTAACCGTCCCCTCCTGCTGATATCAGATGGCAACTAAGTTCAACATTTATATACAGTTCATAAAGTAAATGAAGGATGTATATAGCAAAATCTAACTTTCAACTCTTATCAATTCTTTAGAGATTAAACGAAACGGTTTACTATAAGGGGTGTGACGAAAGAAATGCGTTTTGCTTTCACCGTGCTATTATTTAAGGAGAAAAAGAATATGATGATGAGATTACCAGCGTTGAAATGTAAATATAATTGGTGTACATGAATATAGATATTGATTTATATTTTTGTAACGGCCAGACCCTTTTTTAAATTCCTTGTTTTGAAATTAAGTTTTCTCTTGAGGTATGTAAATTTGGTTTTTCATACTTTTTTGACAAAAATATGTATGGTGGCAGAAAAATATAAAAACAAATTCACCATTATATAACACTTGGATAAAACCATTTCTTCAAATACAAACTCATAATAACGCGCATGATTATACAACATGTGTTAACCTGACATTATTTCTAACTGAGCTTTGGTAATGGTTACAAATAAATAAATAAATAAATGAATAAATAAATAAATAAATAGACGGTTTTAACAAATAAAATCTCAGTCTTTAAAAGTTTCAGAAGACATATTAATCCCAGAAACATGCTAAATTATACAGTTTTTCTATTTTTATTTAAAGATTTGAAACTTGATAATCAAAGTGGGTGATTATCAAACAATTCACTGACTGCGCATGTACTATCATTTTTCCTCAGATAAAAACAAACAAACCAAAATCATTCCATATTTAAATAAATTAATATAAAGGAAATGCGAAAATTAAATAAATAGCACCAGGAAAATGAGACTGATTGTTCCGTAAGGGTAAAAAACCTCCTATTTATCTAGCTACACCGGCCAAGTGTGTAATTAATGAAAGGAACATGTAAAAAAATAATATTATTCTATGGAAACTCGGCATATTACGTCATCAATGACTCCATTGTTTTGACCTACTTGGCCACCTTAAGTACAATCTCATTTGCGGCATAATTTTATTTCTATAGTGTTTGAAGTCTAGGGTCCTCGTGGTGCTTTTATTTATGATTTGAATGGTCATTGTTATAGAAAAGGTTATTCACTTCCCTGACTACGTGGTAAATGTATCCTCAATTCCGGCCTACACATATTTCGAATTCCTAACGACAAATGACTCTGACGTTAAAACATTAAACCTGATTTATATTCTATTAAGTCATATACATGTATATATATATATATATTACAGACCTGTCGAAAGTTTAACACCGGGGTAGCGAAAAGGTGCTTGAAGCTTTGCTGTCAAATGGCAGCTATATGGGTAGCCAGTGGTTGAAAAGCTGTAGGGAAATAGATAGCAGCTATCGAAAAACTGTCATGCTAATGAGCGGCCAAATTGAGCTGCCTTTTCAGCACTGACCCGTTAGCTTAGTGTTAAACTTTCGACAGTTCTGTACTGTATATATATATAATATCGCGAACAATGATAAATCTCTGATTAGCAAAAAGAAAAATACAGCATATTGGTTTTGCGATTGTTCTTCATATACAATGTATTGTATTTGAGTTAAAGCGTCTTCCGTTTGATCATTTATATGCGGAGTAATATTTCATATAGATAAAAGACCGTACAGAGAAAAATCCCATTTTATCCGGTTTCTTGGCTGATTGAAATAACTGATTGTCATTCTCGGTTCTTGTAGAATATTTGTTTTTGATATAATAGATTGTATTGATCGAATTCTTATAAACTATGACAACGTTATATATATATTCAAATGCAATACAAATATTATTCTTTTTTGTAAATGTTACCAAAATTAGTAATAATTGGTCTATACACAAAATATTTAAATATAAATCCTATCTGGAGAGTATGTGCTAGCATGTTACCCTTTTGCCAGCTGCAGTCAACCTACCAATAAACCAAGAAATGAACAAACAAGAAGCAAGGTATCACACAAATCATATATATCAAAAGAATATTCAAACAACCAACAAAGCCGCAAACATCCAAATTAATAAGCGGACAAACCAGTCAAAAGAAACATGTCAACATCAACTTCACCAACAATAACCAAACAACAGATCAATTATCAAGCGAAGCCCGAGAACTTAAAGTCAATAGACGGACAAACAAAGCAAACCAACAGTCCAAAACATCTCACCAACAGATACACAAATATACAACAAGAAAAAACAAAATAACTAACCAATCCAACAATAAAACCAAAACATAGAATAATTAACTGATGGATAAGCTAAAGAACTAACTAATATTTCAACAACTCACCAACAAATAACAAAACAAAGGCAAAGACAAGATACATGTATCACCAAACAACAAGCTCTCCAATAAAATGACCGTTAAAGAGATTCTACCTAAAACCCCCTCCTTTCAACATACACATCAACATTATCATTAAGAAAGAAAGAAAACAAAACACAAAATTTAACGAACCAACACACAGAACAAACCACACACCAAACTGATGTATATCATCCAATCAAAAACAAACATACTAATCAATATCCGAATCACAATCGAGAAGCAAGGGATTTTGTGACATTAATGATAATTACAGCAATACAGTAAAACACGCACTTAGTAAACAATAAGACAAATAAAATGTTTATCATATGTCCATCATCTGAAACGCAGCCAACATAAGTTTAAAATGTAACTCTGAAAAGCATGTGCGGCAATTAAACACAAACATATCAACACGCGTTCAAAAAACAATCATGTAAGAAAAGTTGAACATTGAAAACTGACAAATTAGGTTAAATAGCTAAACTTCAACCGAGGAATAGAAGCCGGGTTTTCCGGAAAGATAAACACCTCTTGTTTAGATAGCTAAAATTATGAAATATCGATATAATGTCTTAACCTTTCCACGCAGTCTCATTTCCCTGGCTGAAATTCACGTGTTTCACCCAATTTGTCAGTTTTTAAAATTGTTACTTTGCTTTGGGATTAGGATTTGGACATGTATTTTTAATGAGGATATTATATACATATTATGAAATTATTTTATGTTATTTATATTATTATAGTAATTATTCTAGTGCAAGTGTTTATTTCTATTTTAGGGGTTATGGGCACAATAACTGAT
Organism: Anadara kagoshimensis; assembly: GCA_021292105.1. NCBI lineage: Eukaryota > Metazoa > Mollusca > Bivalvia > Arcoida > Arcidae > Anadara > Anadara kagoshimensis. The sequence continues at coordinate 31,036,738 of CM037875.1, read as the reverse complement.
CATTTTCACATTTCCTTTTACTTTTTCCATTTTATATTAAAAACTCGTTCAAGGTACGATGTGTACCGTGCTACTCTGTCCTTTGCAAAAATGAAAATAATAACACGCGAAGTTTCTATAAGAAAGTAATTTATCTAATCATGTGAAAAAGTCGCATGTCATATATACATTTTCAGATCAATTTTTCCGTATATTTAGTATTATTTTGATTTTCCAATTATAATTGTTGTTATTAAATTACAAGCAACAAGTTCGAAAGAAAGCATAGTTGCATGGAACAAATAATTATAATTTTCTTTATTTAGCTCTTGCAATGGCTCCGATTAAAATAAAATCGCAGCCAATGAAACTGCATCATATAAGATCAGTATCACTTATTGGAAATCGCATGTCATATGTACATTTTCTATTTGATTTTCCGGGTATTAAGTTGGAGCATTTTGGTGCTCTAATCTAAGTGGCTATGTATAAAATTACAAGCAATCAAGAGAGTTCATATAAGAATATATATATAGCTGCCTGGAACGAATAATTATTGTATTTGATTGACCATTTTTTACCTTAATTAACCTAATTTTCAGTTTTATTCTTTTTACTTTGCTGAAATTGTGATTTGGACATACATTAGTAATTTTGTTTTTGATTTTAATTTTAGCAGTTGATATGAATCCAGTTTAAATAAAGTTTAAACCAACGAAATTGGATTAAAAAATCAGGATTACTTATTAGAAATCGCATTACATTAGTTTTTCATCAATTTTCCGGGTATTAAGTAGAAAAATATTGATGTTTTAATTATGATTGCTATATATATATATATATATGATTAGAAAAAACAAAAAGTTCAAATAAGTAAACGAATAATAATTATGATGCTAGTATGTTTGTTATTTGATAATGTATTACTGTTTTTGAACCGCCGTTTGGACATGGTTTTATCTGATTATATTGAAGATATAAATATCTCAAATTACATTGTTTTTGTTTTGATATTTCTAACAGAAACTTATCTATGATCTCCAAAGTGGTTAAAAGGTTTGTGTCTGTCTACAGACTTATATCATGAGTCTTTTATAACCCATATAAATAACAATCCAGAACTCATAAAGAACATGTACCGAATACACGACTAACAACACGATAGTAAAAACCAAGCCTTTTAGCAATTTATGATATAATCTTAGAACGATTTTGTTCCTTTTGTTACCAAATTGCAGGAAATAAAATAGATTTGTATAAAAACTGCTAAAACACGAATTAAATCCGTCACAGTATTCCGCTAATGGCCGCGTCTATATCATGTATTGATGATGTGTGCCATCAAATGCTTTTAACGAAAAGTTATATATTACTGGTTCTAGCCTATATTATTGGACATTAGATAAGTTCCGTAATCTTAAGAAAGGTACCAAAGTACGACAAAACAATTCAAAAGTAATTTTGTCAGAGAGAGAGAAGAGAGAGAAGAGAAAGTCCATTGTTTTGTCATTTCTTTTGTTTCTTTTGCGTGAATAAAAATAGTCTTTCTAAGGTTACATTCTTTTATTGTCCCACTTTGAAATATGTAAGGATCTACAGCTGCGCATATACAAAAACTTAGCTGATTTCATCACCTCAAATAACTTCATCTACAACACGTTATTCAGAACGAAACTCAATAAAAAAGAAATAAATAATAGGAAAAATGAGTCGGTTATGATTTTTCAAGAGTTATTCGGCTGTTTTGATAAAATTTGATTTTTTATGTCTAAACAGAATTATTTATAAGCGATTTGGTTGTTTTGGAAATGTGAAGTTAAAACCGTACCATACAAAACAACGTACTTCAGCAAAAAATGATTGGGTTTTCCGAATGCTATGGTGACACTCGGCGATGTACTGAAGTGTTTTTTAGAGTCTATGATCAAATCAAAGAATTGGAATTTGATATGGGACATTTCGAAATTTGCCAAAATTTTTAAATTTACGTTAACAAATGAGAGTTTTCTTGTTGTGTAATGGCAAATATAATTTATATGTTAAATAAGGTTATTTGAGACTCATGAAGAATACGACAAGTATAAATATTACTATGTTGAATATGGTAATGTAGGCAGCCAGCAGAACCAGACAAGTGTGATTGATTCAAAACAATTTTAAATGTTTACACGGTAGTGTTGGAAGCCACGCAGAACAAGAAAAGCATTGTTTATTTGTTTAATACTGAAGAGTAATTAGTCATGCATAACTATATGTTAAATTCAGTGCAGGGAGCTAGAAAGAGCAAGATATATATGTATGTTAAATACGGTACTGTAGGGAGAGATAAAGAAGACGAAAATATTTTTATATGTAAAATACGACAGCGAAGAGAGTCAAATAGAACAAAATGAGTTTTATTAATATGTTAAATACGGTAGTATAGTCAGCCATACAAAATAAGAAAATTATAATTTAGTTGGTAAATTCGGTAGTGAAGTGTGTCATACAAAACTAGGCAAGTGCAGATTATATGCTGAATACGGTAGTGTATTGTGTCATACAGACTTAGACAAGTGCAGATAATATGCTAAATACGGTAGTGAAGTTTGTCATACATAACTGGACAAATGCAGATTATATACTAAATACGATAGTAAAGTGTGTCATACAGAACTAGACAAGTGCACATTATATGCTAAATACGGTAGTGAAGTGTGTCATACAGACTTAGACAAGTGCAGATTATATGCTAAATACGATAGTAAAGTGTGTCATACAGAACTAGACAAGTGCAGGTTATATGCTAAATACGATAGTAAAGTGTGTCATACAGAACTAGACAAGTGCATATTATATGCTAAATACGATAGTGAAGTGTGTCATACAGACTTAGACAAGTGCAGATTATATGCTAAATACGATAGTGAAGTGTGTCATACAGAACTAGACAAGTGCAGATTATATGCTAAATACAATAGTGAAGTGTGTCATACAGACTTAGACAAGTGCAGATTATATGCTAAATACAATAGTAAAGTGTGTCATACAGAACTAGACAAGTGCAGATTATATGCTAAATACGATAGTAAAGTGTGTCATACAGAACTAGACAAGTGCATATTATATGCTAAAACAATAGTGAAGTGTGTCATACAGAACTAGACAAGCATAATTAATATGTTAACTACGGTAGTGTAGGGAGCCATACAGACGCAATTCTGTAAATAAGTATTATTTGACTTTTTGATCATTGACTATTTATCGATTATTTTCCTTTCAAAAGAATTTGACAGAATAATGTCAATCGAGTAGTCTCCATTTTACGAAATTGCTTATAACATACCAAAGTTTGATACAAAATCAATACATTTTCATCAAAATCTTATATTTCACTTATCAATTGTTAGCAGCTACGGATATTTATTTAATATAAACGTTTTCATTATATTCCATCAACATTCTCACTCTTTATCCATCGCCTATAGGGATCTAGCACGTGTATTTAACTTATTCAACCCTTTACCCTTCTCTTATGGGACCACATTCTGAAACCCTTGCTTTTGAAAGGTCATCAAAAAGCTTTACATTTATTAGCGATTTAAAAAATCCTGTGGGAATCAGACACAAACGTACTGGTCTATGTCTTAACCACAAAAGCAGAATAACGATAATCATTGACATGTTTAAAACCTTTTAACCTAAATGCATCGTGCGTCACCATAATAACCCATCTACCCACTTTTTGCTTGTTGTTCAAACTGGTTTTATCTGGGACACCCAGCCTTAAATTTCTTATGAAAGTTCACGTAATTTGCCAGGTTTCAAAGGTTTACGTTGCTTTTGTTATTTCAACATGAGCCGCTATTTTTATTGTTTGAACAAACGTACTAGTTTCAAAAATAAGCGTTTTCTAATTCTTAAGGGCTTTAAGATAAACGTCTGTTTGTAACATCTGTTTTGTCTTTCAGATCCGCTGATGATCAATCTATAAATTGCGTTCCAGAGGGACATGTAGTTAAAGATTTTTATTGTAGATGTACCATGAACTTTGTTGTGATGAGCGGGGACAATATTTCTTTTATATCAATAATAACCATAGACTGAGGGAGCGCGTGTCAAAACAATGTTGTCTAAATAATAGACGACGTATGTTCTCATCAAATGTTATTAACCTTGAAGAGACAGCATGTACAATCTTTCTCCTAAAACTCATCACTAGTTGATATTCAGGGCATGTTTAAACTTATTTTTCGATTGGTGTGTATTGTTTGCTCTATACTTTCTTTTATATTTTTACCAATTAAACATGCGTATTTTTGTTATTGAGGTGCATCATAAGTGAGGCAATAGTTTTCTTCAAGGATTTAAACACCGCATGTTTAATCTTCCTGGTTATCGTGGGTTGCCGTGGTCAAAATTTTTAATTTATATAGATAATTTGTGAAGTTTATTGGACAAGTACTTTGTAAATATCCAAGTATATATAAACTGTTAAAAGTACAGCTTCAATTTGTTGTACTATTGGGAATTATATATACTTTTGTATAGAGTTTCAGTTTAATGGGATAAAGCATGTTGTGAACGCAGACAAATATTTCCCTTATGTATGTGTTTGAATATAGCTTGACTGACCGTAATGATATACAAGTTGCCAACTAGTGTGTATAAACGGTGTTTTGAAAGATTATTTTAACACTTACTGTTAACAAGCGCATCTTCTCAAGATTACTTATAGTTAAGCTACAATCTTTATGAAGTTATGTCTAAAAGGTACAGAAGCCGGCGGAACAAACACAAACATACATGTCCACCTAATGACTTTTTGAGTAAAATATTTTATTTGACTTCAAAATTATTGTAATAAAGAGAAACACATTGGAATAAATTGAGATAATACATTCTTTATCCACAAATCAGACACATTTCGACCCCACTTATTATCAAAATATGATATACAGTGCAGTGAATGGATACACATTTTTTTCTTATCCACAAATCAGCACATTTCAAATTTCGGCCCACGTATTATTATAATAAGCTAAGCGACACAGTGAAATGAATGGAGACAATGCTGTTCTTTATCCACAAATCAGCACATTTCACATTCCTCTGTTCTAGACAGTTCTGCTAAAGCTGTATATGTAATTTTAAGAATAATCTGTGTGGCGAGGAGGTGAAATCGATAAAAAGGAATCGTGTTGGTGTAAGATAACTTTAAATGTTTCTTCTTATACAAGATGATTGCTCTGCCAGGAGAAGGAATAATTCCGTCAAATGTGAATATTTATTACTTTTGCCCCGATTTGTCATAATAACGACGTCAATACTAGACTTTGGAAAGCAGAACAATTCAGATGAACAATAGTAGTTGACTTTCAGTATTCTTTTTGAGTTTCGGTTTATAAAATCAATAACAAAACTGTTGGTTACTCGCTATAGCTGTTGTTGTAATGCACATTATAAGTACTGAGAAAAATGATAAGATTTTTCTACTGTTTTGTGAAGATATAATTTTGATTGAAATACTTGACTTTTGTTATCAAAGAGGATTTATTACATAAAAATGTTATTAAGCTCACAGAACCATGAGTTATAATCGAAATCATAAAAGGGAATATAGATACACGCCGTTGTCTAGATCGTGTTCATATCCAGAACGTAAGTATATTTATTTATTTATTTATTTTTGTTTAATTAACATTGGTATAATGTGTAATTTCTTTAGTTATATTTATATTTATGTATTTATTTATCTTCAATTTCATTTTATCCAAGGATTATCAAATTCCTAAAACCTTTGTTTCTAAATTCCTAAAATTCAGTCAATTGCTTGATTCAACAGGTAAAGATTAAACAAGTTTTAGAGGATATCATAAACTCAGTAAACCATACTTTTGTATTGTGAGAAATAGACTACTGTCTAAATTGGCTGCTATTTAAAATCTGAAAATCCTAAAAAACTAAGGTATACTCCCTCCATGGAAAGTGTTTTCTTAGCTAAATTTGGAAAAATACATTTTGACCATTTGGATATTTTCTCAACCCTCTTGGAAAAAATTACATAATGAAAAATTATATTCCGAAACGTCCGTCTAGTGCTTTAACATTAATGCTTGTAGAATATGTAATTATCTTTCTACCTAGTTAAGTATTTCCTTAGCTAAATTTGGTGAAATACATTTTGACCCTTTGGATATTTTTTCACCCCCTTAGAAGAGATTTGATTTTGGTCCACGCATTACTGTTGAGGAATTTTATTCCGAAATGGCCGTCTAGTGCTATAACATTAACGCTAGTAGAATATGTAATTATCTTTCTATCTAGTTAATAATGATTTGATGCCATTTAGGAGTTATCAAAGTCCTAAAATCTTTGTAAAGTTAATTGACGGATAGATAAAGATAAAGCAAGGTAGAACTGTAATCAAAGGAATAATTAAAATATTTTGTGTTTATGTAAAGAGTCTTTAAAGCAGGAATTTGATGATACGAGAGAGAGAGAGAGAGAGAGAGAGAGAGAGAGAGAGAGAGCAATTTGTTTTGGAATATATCTGCATTGAAGTTTTTTTAATCAATTAAATTGTTTAAAAGAATGTCGATAGCTCATTTTTAAAATCCATTTTCTTGAAAGACTTACAATTATTAGATGTTTTCATTCATTTAAGTCGGAAGTCACTTAATTTTATGTTTTATTTATTAGTATGTTGTAGTAAATGTTCGATAAATGCTCAGAATAATTGATTAAATAAAATTAAATGTTCTGGTAAAACAACTAATAGAAAAAAGTAAAATGAAATGGAAGATGAATGGAAACTAAATTTGATAAAATTAAACACAACATACTAAGAAAATTTAATGGAATAAAACATTAAAGCGACGTTCTGAATATTTAAGACGAGCAGGAGTATTTAGACAAAAGAGGTTGTGCAAGATATTTGCGTGTTTTTGTCCCCGTTCGTGTTAATTGTGTTTAATCGTCATTTTTGAGAGACGCATATCTCATTTCAACTTTCGAGGTTTTTTAGGGGCGCAGGCTTCCTCTTTATAACCTTAATTCAGAATCATGCTTGTTACGGAAGATCCAACTGCGAGAGGATACAATATTATTTTGGATAACTTGATTTCATCTACGAACCGACCGTGTCAAAATTACTGGAAAACCTGGAATGAGGCGCCAAGCACCGTTGTTCAACAAAAAGGCTTATCATAGTTTTTCCAATGGCTTGCAATTAGTTGTTGGCGTTGCTTTTTGTTCTATGGCATTGTTGGTATTGTCTTAAAATGGAACTTTTTATGTTGTCTTTTTTATTTTCTTCCTACACCTTTAAGAAGCAACACTATAAACGATGATATATAAAACTACTGTCGATATCGAATAGAAATATAATCGTCACGAATGGCCCTAAACATGACAAATTGTAGTGTAAAATAAACTCAAATATTTTTGTCATTTTTAGGTGGGATTCAAATGTAACACCAAACATTATTTGAAACTATCAATTTTTAAAGGAGAATAATATTATTTCTGATTTAAACGCCCCCGGTGACCAAGTACAAAGCGAGTGGTAAAAGCCAATTTAAAACAACAGTTTTAAAATATCGCCTGAAAACTAATCCATAACGCTGGTTTAATATCTCGGGTAACTTAATCCCCGATATTGGAGTCTGACTGACCTTTATCATAATCATAAACAAAGAAAGCAAGCAAAGATCAAGTGTCTAATGAAAAGGATGTTTCATAAAAATAAAATTCATGACTACATCTATAGAGTTTTTGCAATCCATTCTATTCCAGTCTTAACGATTAAACGATTTTACATTAGAGTTTATTCGCAAAAAGTTTTCTAATTTGCACAAGATAAAATGTCCAAGTAGACTACACACTCGCACTAAATAATGAAATGTTAGTATCTTGCCAATATGTTTTTGAAACTTAAATTTAAAGCTACAATAATTTGTTTTGTTCGGGATTCAGACAAACATATGTTTTTGATGTAAGTCTTTTCCAAATAAGGATCGAAACGTCGGTTAAGGTTAAAATAATGACCAATAAAACAATGAATGACGTAATAAGATTATTTCCGTGATGTAATCAGATTTTAAAATGTAACATAAGCAAAGGTCAAGACCTACATTATATTCATAATTGCATGAAAACCAGCGAATTCGAAAACAAATGGGTTCATCTAAACAAGGTCAATTCAGTTGACGTAATTGTTATGTATAACCTTAAAGGAAACACTTCAAACTTGAATTATCAATGCAACTGAAATGATTATCCAAAAGAGCCGATTACAAATGAAACAAAACCTACTATCAAAAAAAGTAATTGCGTATTTACAAGATTCACATTTGAGTTGCAAAATCTGCCAGTCTCTACAAGAGAATTTGAAATGATAATAACGCGCCAGTGCAGAAATTTTTTTCGATTTATCGCAAGTTTACCAACGTAACACTTCACCTTGTCTATCAAACTCCTTATTTTGTAAACGTTTGTCAGATTAATGTGTAAAAATCTTATTATATCTGGTTTTCAAAGATACGTTTAGTATTTCGGCTACAATACACTGACACCTGTTTGATACAAAGCCGAGTAGGCGATTTTATATTTTGGCTGAACAAAATACAGGGACTTTGTGAGTTTGAAACTTAGGCATAGGTATTAAGTTATTCTACTATAATTTAAGTTCAATAATCTACTTGAACACTAATGCGTTGTATTTAAGGTAACACTTTTGTCTCATTTGCGAGAATCCTAGGTCATATAATAAAATGTAAAAGTGTCAATCGCGAGATCGTGTTTGAAAGCGTTGATAACAATTGATGATATATCATTTGCAAATTAGTATTCAATACCTTTAAGAAATGCCTTTGATTGAGCAATATCCTATATACTTATAACTTTTGCTTGATTTAATATTGAAAAGAAAATAACCCCTACATTGTCACATATCAGAACTATAATTTGTCGATGCAAAACACAACATGAACGCGTAATGTTTACACGTGTGTATTGGTCGAATTTGTGACTATTTTTATATTTTGGCTATAATAGAGATGAAATAAACTTAAATCTTTTTTTAAGGAAAATTTCCTATTGCTTTTGAATTTTCAATTTTAATCATATTTTGGCTAGATACTGATGTTCATAGTGCACCTCCGTATGGTACCTCGTATCAGTTAGATTCCTGTTAGTAAATCCGTAAAATTGTGATAATGGGTTTCATAGGATTAATGGATTAGTGTACAGCTGTTTTTTTCAGAATTTAAATTTTTAGCCTCCACGTGTTTTTAATGTTCATGTACATCCAGTGTGCCAATAACCTTGTTTTTTATTGATTTGTTAAAGCAGAATCTAAATGCAGATATTATTTGTGTTTGACATTATTCAACATTAAAAGAAAGAATTTAATAACTTACAATGTCGTCCATCAAGACCTGAAATGGTTTCATCTTTGCTTTTTTAAAATTTGTTTCGTAAAAGCTAGCTCATGTATTGATATATACTCTTTCTGTGTCATCATAAAATCGCATCAGCCCGTGTCTAAATCAAAATCCGAAAGCAAAATAAAAATTTTGAAAGTTACAAATTAAGTAAAACACGAGACCTTCCACTATAGAAGTGAGACCGCGTGCTCAGAAAGCGTAATCACCTCTTGTTCAGCCAGCTACATCCGTCAAGTTCTTTATAAAAATTGAGTATGAATATGCCAATATTAGACGTCAAATATATCAAGGGTATTTTGGATACAGACACATCATAACAAATTGTGAAATATATGTGGAATCATTTCTCAGTTTTTAAAGTTTTATTCGGCTTGTAGTGTTTGTGTTGTTCGATACTAGCACATAGTCTATATGAATATAAAATACATTATAGTAGAACAAATGTGTAATTAAAACATGTATATGGTCAAGTGACTAAAACAAAGAAAACAAACAACTACTTAGAATCAATCAATCTAGGCAAAAAATTCTAAACAAGACAATGTTGTTATACAATTGGTTTAGCAACGATTTACGTGTCAGATCACGTTAAATTGTATATATATTAGTCCCAATCATTCTGTTTTCTCCTTTTTTCTGGATTAAATTTTTCTTCTAGACTAAAGAATGGATAAAGTCACTTGAGTGATGTCTGTGAACTGTTTAATCAAAATGCACAAGTGGGTAACGCCAGAGTTGTGAGACGCCTGGTGTTGTTTGATTACATAACACATAACACATTTATGTAACACTATATGTTGTGTCTACCATGTAAATGAGATAGAGATGATAGGGATTTATTGATAATAACGATTGTGCATTGTTTTTATCAACAATCGTAAAACTCAAACAACAGTTGATTAAAAAAAGCGTTAAAAAATTAGGGTATGTCAACATATCGAGTAAAAACCCCTACAGATTGCGTGAATCGATTATTGCAATCGAATACCGAATTTCATCGGTTAAATTTTTCACGTAAAGCGACATCATTCAAGAAATATTTGACGTAAATGTTTCCCAAAATTTGACGTAAATGTTTTTCCAAACGATCCAAACAAACGTCAAGAGGTATTGACTGCGTGGTGCGGTGGCAGAATTTCTTGGTACTTAAACGGAGATTTGTCATCTCTTGCACTGGAAACAAATCATCATCTCATAATATCATATCGGTAGAAGGGAATAGCTTTAGTAGCTAGATATGAGGTGTTTACCCATGAAAATACAATCCAACCTGCCTTAAAGGATACGTAGGGACAACTTCTTATAAAAGCTTGTAGAATTGTATCCAAATTGTTCTTTATTAATATTTTGGAACCTGTATATAAAGGCCACCTCTCCATAAAAGCCACTTTTATCTGGTTCCATTGGGCGGACTTTATAAGAACAAAATATAAACATCAATATTTATTAGGATCTTTTGATGATCAATTGAAGTCCTACTGTTCCTATCACTGAGGCTTTCATGCAGATCTAACAGATTAGAGATCAAGGTTCATGGCTTCCTTATGAATATAATCCTACACGCAGATCAAAGATTGTACATGCTGTGTCTCGATAATTAAAGTAAACATATTTGGTCTCAATGGTTCTAACCTGTTTAGATACCATTCCGCTGCCCCATTGGCGGAAACCAGATTCTCTGATAAAGATAAATTAAAGGATGCCAAAGAAGCATGGTTTGAACCAGGTAACTGACTCACAGAAACGTTAGCAAATTGCACTGGTATGGATTGGAATATATTGAAAAATAATATTATAGGGTTATTGAACTGATATTGTGAAATATTTTCTCAAGTTGACTTGATATTTGCACGAGCTTATCAGTTCAATAACCCTTTTACTATATAGCAAATTTGTTTACTTCCGTCAAGTATTTCACCTTTAATACAATTTTGTCGTACAATACATAAATATTGCACTAGTTTTTGCAAATGGATATAAAAAATAGTGCAATAGGACAACAACACAGCGATAACGTCTTCAGTCGTGGAACAAAAATCCCATGACGTCATAAACGACAGCGTCATGAGACAAAACGTGCACAGTATAGCCAATACTATGTAGACAAGGAAGTAAAAACGATACCCTATAAGTTAAACATTTATTGTCAGAAATATACTATTGTCTAAATTTGCTGCTAGTTAAAATTTGAAATTCCTTAAAAAACTAAGGTATACTCTCTCATGCAAAGTATTTTGTAAGCTAAAGTTGGTAAAATATATTTTAGTCCTTTGGTAATCCTTTCAACATCTCAAAAACAATTTTGGTTTCATCATTTTAGTCCACGCACTACTGATGAGGAATTGTATTCTAAAATGGCCGTCTATTGCTGTAAAATTAAAACTTGTATATTATGCAACTTAAAGAACAATAACTGATGTAGAGGTTTTAGCACAGTCGTAAAAATCTACAATATGAGTATTTGAGACGAAACAGGATTTATAAGGGAATGTATATCTGCAATGGTACGAGTTGAGTAAAATATTAACGACTGTTGACACTTCATGAATACATAATGTTGTAGATGATCAATGATATAAGTAAACTGCTAAATGTAATAATGAAAAATTACTAATCCGTGTTCAAATCACAATCCAGAAGCAAAGAAAGAACTTTGAAATTGACAACTTAGGTTAAACACGTGAACTTCAACTAGGGAAGTGAATATTATGTTATCACAATATGTTTGATAGTTCATAGTTCATCCTTTCACCTTCAATTTTGTTTAACATGAAGTAATTATCTTTTCATAGCACCCGGCCTCATTACATTGGTGGGGAAAGCGATGTGTTCAACTTAACTTGCCAGTTTTCAAAGATTGACTTTGGCGTTTTGGATGATGATTTGGACATGTTTGTTTTTGATTTTGTATCATTAAACATTTATTTATTTCTTTTATACATTGCTTGAAATGACAATAATTCAACTTTTCTATTCATTACTGTAACGCTATATGAGACTAGAAACTTATAAAATCAGGATGCATTGGAAGTTAGTATTATTTTTGGTATCTTTACTGTAACACTGCTTAGTCAATCTGATATAACAAATGCATTTAATGTTTACTCTTCTGTAATATATTTGTAATGATCATGTTGCTACTTTTTTAAAGTTAAAGCTTTAACATCGTGAAATATTTTTTTCTTGTTATTGTCACGTTCAGCATGCTGATTTAGCATTTATATCTATTTGTGATTCCATTATGCATTTAAATGATAAGTGTATCCATGTAGAAAATGTACATCCTGGATAATGCACGATTCCAATGTGATATTGCAATTCAAAACGACTAATTCTACAATTGCGTGGTTGTAAGAATTTTTGTTATAATAAACATGCTTTTTAGCTCGATTACGATCAAGGCATAAATAAGTTGTTTTTCTACATTTGAAGATGTCCCATCCATTTAACTTAACTACTCATCCATAAACATGCATATTACAAATTAAATAAAAAGAAACATGCAGGGACTTCCGATTGTGATCACGGCATTAGACGGATTTTTCTGGCAGTTCTTATACATCGTGCTATTTACCTCATGCAATTGTAGAATTTCCTGTGGAACCATATAATTATGTGGATATTATTGTCGTTTAGGATATATATTTACGTCGGAGGTTACATTTATGCTAATTAAGACTCATGCTTGGATCATTAAAGTGAGGACAGAATTAGCCCGTACAGCCATTCCCGCCATTAGTTTGATTATGTTATATTTGTACATTTGATCAAACATGGCAGCAAATAAAAGTGAAATTAAAATATAAAAATGCAAATTCTGGTTCAAATCAAAGCTCAAGAACAAGGTCAAATCTTAGATAATTGTAAATGATGTTAAAAACGGGAAGTTAGTATGTATGCTTCGAAAGGGTAAGCACCCCTGCCAAGCTACACCCTCCGCCTGTCGAATAAAACTGAGAATGAAATGAAATGAGAACTATGGACTTAAAATATATATAGGATTTTTTATAATAAGAGATCATTCTTACCAATATATTATTGCGATTTTTGCCTAATATTGAACCAACAAAATGGCACTAAATGATTAGGAAACTCTGACCTGACAAGAAATATACTGGTCTTTGAACGTTTTAAATTACAACCTCTCAATATATTAAGATTAAACATGTCATCCACATATTGTCGTCTGCAGACAGCGTATGAATGGATTGAGTTAAAGCATAAACGGAAATTGAAAAAATACAGACGGACATTAGAATTGGCACAACACCAATGTCTTCGATTGAACATATATGTAGAAAACTGAGCTAGCTCTCATTGTCAGTTAAACAGCTTAAATTACTTTCTCGCTATTTGATCATATAAGACGCGATGAAATTTATGTTTTTGCCGCCATAAAATACATAGAATAACTACTAATGTAATATGACATCTAAAATATTGTTTCTGATGAAAAATAATAGAATCTGTATGATTTTCCCTAAAAGACATTATCCAGAAAGTTTGGTGCTCCTAAAATGGTAAATTGTGTAATTTGTAAAGGCATTTATGAGAACTGGTCTAAACAACAGTCGTAAATGAACCAAGTATGACGAAAGTCTATTTTTATACATAAATCTTCTTTTGAGCATTTTCGTCCAAAATTGAAAGTTTTAAAGAAATTATAATGTTACCATTGTTATTGATAATAAAATTGATACAAAGGTCACCAATGTCAAGTTGGTATAAATTGATGTATAGTATCTTTCTTAAAAATGTAATCAAATCAAAAACAAGCATACTTATCCATTTCCGAATCATAATCCAGAAGCAAAGTAAAAACTTTAAAACTGACAAATCAGGTTAAACACTCGAAGTTCCACTAGGGGAATGAGACTGGTGCTCCGGACGGGTAGACACCTCCTGTCTACCTAGCTACACCCGCCACGTATGTAATCAAATTTGTGTGAAAGGAACATGGAACTATGGAACGTCAAATATATCCAGAGCAATCCTGGACACAGAGACATCAAACTTATCAACCATACTTTGATAACGACCATTAAACTTTTTGAGGGCCTAGGATTGCAATATCCCCGAGTCAACAATTTATTTGCAAGCAGCCTGCTTCGTTGTACAAAGTTTAATAGAACTTTTTAAACGAACACGGGAAGCGAATCTTAGCTTTCATATATAAATCAAAGTATTCAATTTGTGAAATTGTTTGATATGGATAAAGTAAAGAAAATGAGCATGTGGAGTTGAGACATCAAATGTGTAATACTGAGCTGATAGCCACTATCAGACAGATATCTATATCTTTATAATGCACATCAGTAACTTTAACATTTTTTAAATGGATAAAATAAAAATTATTAAATAGGCGTAAAACTGAACTGATAGACACTGTCATTCTGTTTTCTTATCAATGCCCATAAGTTTTTTTGAAATAGATAAAATAAAGATAATTGATAATGTGAAGTTTAAACATAAAATTTATGTGAAATTGAGCTTACATGCACTGCCTGATGTATTTTAAATGCGCGTAAGTAGCTTTTTTAACATGGATAAAAAAGTAATTGAACATGCGAAGTTGAAACATAAAATTTATGTAAAATTGAGCTTACATGCACTGTTAGCCTGATGTATTTTCAATACGTATAAGTAGCTTTTTCAATGGATAAAACAAACGAAATTGAACATGGAAGTTGCATTGTTAACTAAAACTGACCTGACAACCACTGTTATTCTGATAACATTTCAATGCGCATAAGTAGCTTTTTAAATGGATAAAATAAAAGTATTTGAACATGCGAAATTGTAATCTAAACCCGAGCTGACAGCCACTGTTATTCCGATAACATTTCATTGCGCATAAGTATTTTTTAAAATGGAAAAAGTAATTGGACAAGCTAAGTTGTAACATAAAAATGAGATGACAGCCACTATTATTTTAACTGTGTTAAATTAGTATCTATCACTTTGCTTTATCTTGTCTCATGATCCTAGAAAACGTAATAAGATTTATATTTATTGTTGTCATAGTAACCTAACTATAAAATAGCCACTAATGGAAAAATAAAAAATATATTTGATGTCTAAATGAATTCTTAAGACGTGTCATATAACTGCATTAAATTTTTATGTTTATTGATTTTTTTTCTATATTCTATTTTATCATTCGTTTTTTCGCTTTATCAGATTAATGTTTCTATGGTATTATACTAGCCTGTGATAAAGGGAAATTCATAAAACATCTCCGAACTTTGTATGCCAAAAAACTTAGTTTTAATTACGCAAAGAAAAGATGGTTTTATAGAGCTACGAATGCATTACACATACTTCAAATTTTAAAGGCATTTTCGGGTTTTTTCATTGCGCACCGAATCCGCGCATTCAGGGGCTACAACTCTGTTTACGTTATTGTCTGTGTAAGTGGTGCGACATTTCAAATGAAGGGATATACTAACAGTAGACGAAGATCGACCGTAGTAACTGTAAACATCCCTCTTTCTTTTAATCAGTATTCGGCAATATAAATCGTATAAATAGTAAAATTATTGATCAAAATGCCTCTTAGAAGAAGAGGATGGTTTATTAAAGTATCGGATAAGAAAAGGCGAGAAGTATGTTCTGCCCCCATGATTCAAATGAACAAACCTGGTCCAACTGTCCGAACCCGAACGTACATGTATTTCTCAACCACTAGCTTCGAAAAATGATTAAATGATATCTATTACAGTAAACATAAACAAATGGAAACCATACAACGGTGAATTGTCCAGATGTAGCAATAAGGTTCTATCTATCTTGTGTAATCCAAAACGAAAAACGGTACGGCCTATAATGCGAGTATTACTAGCACAGATGCACAAAATGTAAACTTACCATGGTATAGAGTTTTCTCTCTTTGACCATACCACAAAGTAATAGAAATTTATGTAAGTTCCAAAAGATATTAGAATGTTAATATGGTTGAACAAATCTGTTCTATTTTGTTCTTTTCATTGGAGTTTTTGAAATCTTAAAGATTCGCAGATATTTTTTACGATAATAATAAATCTATTTTTAATATCCAGATTATAAAACAAAGATTAATATTGTAAATTATATGTAAAATATACTTTTTTGCTTTGTTTTGTGTATTATCTTGAATCTGATGCTAATATTTGAATTAACTGAAGAGAGAAAACCTTTTGGGGATTTTTTTTTCATTTTTTTCAAAGAAAATTTGAAAAAAATCATGGGGGTAGGGATAATTTTTTATTTTTAAATCCTAAAATATCCTAATGACCTATCAATTTTTTTTTTGTGAAGTATACAGTCTAGTTAAACTTTTGGCAGTTTTTGATAAGATTTCGAATGGTAGATTTTTTTTGTACATGAAAATGTATGGAATTTTTGTGAAAAAGGCGGTAAAATGAGCATTTTCTCCAATGTATTTTTTACCAATTATTTTAATAAATGTATATTGAACTGCCAACTTTGACATTTTTTAACATGTTAGATATGGGTATGATGTATTTTTGCTGTTTATAACATTTTAATGAATTTCTTGAGTTTGTTTAAGGTTGATTTTTCAAATTATACTGATTTTTGGGTAAAATGCAAATTCCTTGAAATACTGCATATATTGAACAAGAGTTACATGCGATGACCTACCATTATTTTTGCATATTTTTGTTTGCATGTTCATATAGAATAAACAGTGAAAAAAATAGCTTGTTTTGAATGGTGGTTCTATTTCATAGCATATGCCTTAATTTCAATTTCTGAATGTGTTAAAGTAAAAAAAAAAAACAACAAACATACTAATCCATGTCCCAATCACTATCCAGAAGGAAAAAAAAAACCAATTGAAACTGACAAGTTAGGTTTAATACGTGAATGGCCACGTAAATGACGTTACAATGATTGATTATTATCAATATATCCTAATCAGAATTTTGTGATTGTGTTTCAAATTATTTTGAACTCGGATTAATTACTATTCCATGTCATTACCAATGGATGTATAATTATTTTCTCTCAAAAATTGCATATGCTTCTAAAACGTTTTTGTGTATTTTGTATATGCCATTTACACAATGTATATATTTTTCTATCTAGGTCGTGCGAGTATATATTGCAAAAGGTAATTGTTTTAGTCGGTGTTCGTTATAAATAGTGTGGCGTACCCGGCTCGATAGGTTTCCCCTTTTAGTGTAAAAAGCAAGATTTATAAGCAAAGAAAAGCTTTAAAGAGCCCCGGTTTTACCACTGCAGTTTCCTTTCCGGTTGCACTAGAAAGTTTCAGTTTAAAATTTGAAATCCATAAAAACTAAGGTATACTCCCTCATGTAAATTATTTACTTGGATAAATTTTGTAAAATATATTTTTGTCCATTGGGTATCTTTTTAACATCTTGAAAAAAATGGTTTCACAATTTTTGGTTCAAGTACAACTGATGAGGAACTGTATTGCGGAATGGTCGTTTAATAGTGTTAAATTAACACTGGTAGAATATGTAATTTAATTGACTTAATATGTTCATATCTGTCATTCGTTTGTGTTGATATTATAATTTTTTTGTAAGAATTAATGAGTCAAAACGAAAACAAATTTAAGATCAATTACAGAGCGAATGTGTCCTCACTATCTAATGAACTGACCAGTCTTTAAGTCAAAGTTTGCAATTTTCAATGTGTTCGCCTGAACTAGCGAATCTGAAATGTATTTGATTTAAAATATTGAAAATTGTTTTTATCATTTTTTAAATTCTGAAACCGTACATTTTGTAAGTAAAAAGAAGTCAAAACGAAAACAAATTAAATTCAAATTGGATTGTGAAGGTTGTATTACTATATTAAGAACATATTTCTGTTTATACACACAAACATCATTCAACTGCTTTCAATACAGATTTCCGGAATGTCAAAGTATCCATTCAATCAGTACAAAAAACATCTTCAATCGATGTCAATAAGGAGGCGTTTAAGTACAATTAGTACCTAACAGATTGTAGATGTTTTCGTAATGATAATGATTAGAAACTATTTCCAAGAAAATGTTATCATTTCTAATAAAAATTGACTGAATACAACCGACTGTTAAAAATATTATGTACTTTTTTTAGGGACTGGTTTAATTCCGAAAAATTTTTTAGGGACTGGTTTAATTCCGAAAAAGTCCTCTAGTGCTGCAAAATTACAATAGATTAATTAATAATATGTCTAGTGCTGCAAAATCAAAACAGGTTAATTAATAATTTGTTTCATTACATTGACAATAAACAGTATTTTCTGTTTAGTGCGATTGATTTCATTAATATAATAATATGTGTATGAATGATAAACAAACATGCCAATCATAAACAAGCATACCAACCCATGTCCAAATCAAACTTCAAAAAGCAAGTTCAAAAATTAAAAAACTGACAAATTAATTTAAACACGTTATCGTCTGCCTGTACAGTGATGCCGGGACATCCGGAAGGGTAAGCACCTCCTTCTTAGCAAACTACAATAGCCATGTATGAATCAAAATTGTTAATGAAAAGAATATGGAACTACTGTAAATCAGTCACTTATTTTTCGCGAGTAGAAAATTTTGTGTCAAAACCATCTTGGCCTTATTCGCGAATATTTTAATTCGTGTTTCGAATCTTATTGAATACAAGATATGTATGATCTGAGTGCTAAAAATATTCGCGTGATATTTGAATTTCCGAATGAGATGAATTGCGATTTACGCGAAAATAAATCTCTCGCGAAATAAAAGTGATATACAGTATTGAACGTGAAATATGTACAGGATTATGTACATATAATGTAAATCATAGTCGTTTATTATCAGAAAGAGATAAGAAAGGGCTTTTCGTATATATTTCTGCTTATCTCGAATGATTTAGAACATCTACTCAAATATTACGATGTTTATAAGAGCTTTGTTTTCTGTTTTTAATCAGATTCCGGTTGTTATGACGACCAAATATATATTTAAGCCAATCGTTAGAGGTCAAGAGTTATTATGTCTAACCTACATACATAAGAATATATATTGTGGTGTTCAAAAAGACGGGGGTGGAGTGGAGTAATGGTGTTTTATGTCCCAGGAAAGATAATATAACTATATAAGATTTATAGAGGAGAAAAAGGAAGTTACTGGATAAAACCACCCACCTCCGGAAAATAAACTTAAGGACTTTCTTTTACAAGGATCTCCCCAAGTGAGATTTAAATGCGTAGATTTATCCTATACCGTGTTGAAAATGCTCTGTCTACTGTTTAGAAAACTTTTTACATGTAAATATTTTGTCCTTTTGTAATAATTGTTTTGTAATACAGATGGTTGTTAAATGAGGTAGGTTTCTAATGTTGATAACAAACATTATTGTGATATGGTTTTGAGTTGGTGTAGTCTTGATCAGTACATTTCCAATCCAAATTAAGCTACACACGTGAACTTGCACCAGGGAGGTGAGGTCTGGTGCTTCGAAAGAATAGATGAACCTCCTGTTTAGATAGCTAGATTCGTCACATGTGAAATAAAATTTTAGAACAATAATTAATAAAACAGTTCTGTTAAATGAGGAATGCTATGAATTATTTCCAAAATTGGTGTAGTTTTGGCATGCTACAATGTAGGTACATTGAGTTCATTTTCAAACCTACTTTGAAATGTAGTATCAAATATAACTCTATGGGTATTCGGTTTAGAATAGACACTTTGTAGTCGTTAGAAAAAGAGAAGAGCATAGATTCTCAAACATCCTTTGATTGTTACGTAACGCTGCGATTGTTCTTGATGTAATAGTTATTTTAGATATTAAGTTATTAAGTCTGCTAATCAGAATTATCAAAATCAATAATAGTCATATTAAAATTAAATTTGTCTTGTGAAATGAAAGATATTTCTATCAGTTTCTTCCTTGTTTGGCCATTAACTTCTGTTAGATTTGGAAACAATAAAATGTTTTATGATGTAATAAAATTTGATGTTTTATATCACTTCATCTTTTAGTAGAATTTGTTTTTAAAGAACAAGACAAGGGCAACGCATTTATATTATAGGCATGATTTATTTAAAGATTTGAAAACATCCGCACTGTAATAGGCATTATGTATTGACAAATACAAAGCAAATTAATGTAATTTTTATACAAAATTTGTCATTTTGGTAGTAATACAGTAACAATTCTTACCATTTAACTAGATCTTTCTTGTTTTTTATTATATAAAACTATTTCTCATAATTTCTTTCAATTATTTGAACAGGAGTAAATTAACTTTTAATGTGAAATAACTTCAATTCAATAAGCGATAATAATCTCTTTTATTCTAGTTAATTGGAAATGGGCCTCATTTAAATAGAAGATAATTATCGGTTTAATTTAAATGAGACTTTATTTGAATTGGAGAAAATATTATAACACTTTTACACTATTTTACATAACATCTTAAATATAAAGGAGACTTAATTTGCATTTGAGACAAGTGTATCAAGCTCATTAGGCAATAATTGTGTATTATTGTCAGAAATATACTATTGTCTAAATTTGCTGCTAGTTAAAAAGTAAAATTCCACAAAACCTAAGGTAAACTCCCTCATGCAAAGTATTTTCTTCCTCTGTTAAATATGGTAAAATATATATTGATTCTTTGGGTATCGTTTCAACCTCTTGGGAAAATTTTTTTTCATAAGTTTGGTCCAAGCACTACTGATGAGGAATTGTTTTCCGAAACGACCGTCTAGTGATTTAAAATTAAAACTAGTATACATGTAATATCTAATTTACCTCCTCCTCTCTCTTTTATTATTATTTTTATAACTGTTCCGTAAAATAACCACGCAATCATTAAGTTGCCAAAGGCAAAGACTATAAGAAAAAAACCCTTAAAATTGTTAAAAAATTAAAAAAAACAACTTTAAATAGTAATGATAGTAGTAATATTTCCTTTAATACACACATGTAAATACTGCCCACGTATAAATGTTTATGGTTTTGAAGGTCAACATGCTAAACTTGATTGAATATTATGCTTAACCAAACTAGCTAAAATATTTTGCAATTGTAACATGATTTGACAAGACACCATGTCGGAAATGATTAAAAAACAGCAATTTTAAAATGTGAACTTCCAGCTAACATTATTTCTTTCAAGACAAACATGGAAAAAACGCAATGTAATAAACATGTAAGACACACTAATAGAAACAGAGCAAACAGTCTCATAGTTCCATGTTCCTTTCTCACAATTTTGATTACACACGTGGTGTAGCTAGCTAAACAGGAGGTGATTACCCTTCCGGAGCACCCGGCCTCACTTCCCTGGTGGAAGTTCACGTGTCTTACCTAACTTGTCAGTTCCAAAGTTTGCTTCTGGATTGTGATATCGGACATGGATTAGTATGTTTGTTTTTAAATAAACACACTATCCGTTGGTTTAGTTTAAAACTTATGCACCAAATATTTTGAAATTGTAAAAAGCTTTGACAAGTCTATACACCTTGTCGACCTATTATCACGTAAATCAAATGATGCATTAAAGATAGACTAGAGAATTTGAGATATGTGCGTTATCAGTTAATGATAATATCAAGTTTTTACTTTTTGGGCATATGCCATTTTACACCTAACTAACAGACCTGTCGAAAGTTTAACACTGAGCTAACGAAAAAAGAGTCTAAGATCAACTTCAGTGTGGCCGAGATACGGGTAGTTTGTAATCGTAAAGTCGTCAAGATATAGATACGAACTGCAAAAGAGTTGTCGATATATAGCTAATAAGGGACCTAGATGAGCTACTGATTCGGCACTAATTCGTTACCTTAGTGCTAAACTTTCGACAGGCATGTACTGTATTGTATATATATTCTTTTCGAAATGTTAATTGAATCTCAGTATCAAATGTAACATTCAACGGATTAGTACTGTGGATTGACTACAATTTTAATGATTACAGTGCTCAATTTAGTTATTGAGCCAAAAAGCTTATCAAAAAGAGACAATTAGTCTAGTTACCTTTTACTGGTGGTATTATGAATGTAATTATGAAGATTGGAATAATTTTGGACATTAAACTCGGTGTCCCTAAACTCATCAAATAAATTTAATGTAAGTATATAAAATTATAATATTCACTAAAATATTTAAACATTATGATATAAGACAAGGACAATTATTGAAAAATGGCGATATTTGAATGGTATTCTTCCAAAAAATGAAATTTCCCAACCTTTTTTAAAAACAATGAGATGTTATGAAACAGCTTCAAAATTGTTACTTGAATGGTCAATGGTAAAGAGGTCTTAACGCATCTTTCGTAAACAACAGTCTTTTTTTATGATGACAAGTCTATTGAGCACTTTACCAGTCAAATGACAAATGGTCAAATGACAAATGAAAAAAATCATTCTGTGCTCTGATTGGTAAAAAATACTTCTGGGAAAATATAGGTAAATGGAACATCTTGATCATTAGAAAACTGCCAGTCAAATACGACCAATCTTAATCAGTGTCAGGAAAACCAGCAAAATATATGTTTAGAATTTAAGATTTAATGCTATTCGTATATCCTTATGAGTATTTGATATCATATGTATAATAATATAAATCTAATGTTTATGACAAAATGCCTTCAAAAGGAAATTATTCACGGATGCAAAAGAATGTATGCTACAATCAATTCATATACTGGTACTTATTCACCTTGAACAATTAATATCATGCCAGACTACAAACTGAAACATACTAAGTACGGTTATATTATAATGAAATGCGATGATTAAAGTGATCGAGTATTAGAGGGAGAGAAGTTTTCAATTCATTGTGCATGTAATATGTCGTAATTAATATATCGATATAGAATAATATATTTTGAATCGGGTTTCTATGAAACAAATGATCATTTTATATGGATAAAGTCGTTGTTTGTGGTGTCCATTAAAAGTGCGTTTGTATTTTGTGCTATTTCATTTACATGTAAATTTGTGAATCAGTGTTTCCAAAATTGCGATAAATATTTGGACACAACGAAAATTTATGATTTTACAGTACAGCGAAGAGTTTATTTCATTTAATCAAAAACGAGATACTAATCCATGTCTGAATCACAACTAAAATCAAGTAAACATTTTGAAACTGACAAGTTAGGTTAAACACGTGAACTTCCACCAGGGGAGTGAGGACGGGTGCTCAGGAAGGGTGTTTATAGAATTTTTTTCTGTGGGTTTTGTGGTGGCATTACAGACAGAAAAAACTAAGTTGATCTAAATCTAGAAAAGAAACACATTGCCTTTTCAAACTAATTATATATTGCATAATGCATACATATACCGTGGGGTTCGTGTCTTTATTGTGATTTTATAGGAGAATCGTAAGAACTATATCTATAAATCGCCTTGTGTCTAGCAGATTGTAACCGGTTCAAAAAGACACAAATATTTGTAGCAGTTTGAAATCTAGACAATGAATTATGTGTTTACTAAGCCGAGTAACAAATAGAAAAAATAATTTCCTTTCTTATAATTTAATTTAAAGAATTTTTTTCAATAGCAAATCAACAATTGAAATAACAATAGCCGTAAACTATAACATTGCTATGACGTAGAAATTCAAATGCCTCTTTGCGTCATCCATAAGATGACGTCATCGAGAGTCAATCCATTCATACAAAAGTAACAGAAAAATATGATCAATCAAAATGCTTGAAACAAAGGAGCATTAAATAATATTCATCTCAATATTACGTATCGACTGTTTCAAACATCCTTCGCAATCGTACTTTGTTTTATGATTATAGAAGCAGACAGATCTTTATGGCGGTAGATAATAATCACTGTCTATTTGGTATGTGATAATGATCAGTTCGGACAATTAACAAATGGACAAATCTGATACATTACAATATGACCAAAGTAATTGTCATAATACATTTCATGATTATTTTAGATGATTATATAAATATTGTACAGGTCTGTTCACTAACTATATGAAAAATTACCAAACGACAGTTCATCGCAGACCCTTATTTGCTAAATTTCGCCAGTAGGCAGATGATATCTATTTCCTCTAGATTTTCGATATCTAGGCCACTAAGAAGCCGGGGAGAGTTGGCTCTTTTTTCGTTAGTTTGTTAGATGATAAATTTTGGACATGTCTGTCCTGATGATAATTGGAGATTTCTGTATAATACTTTAACTGAAACTAATAGTTTTTATCCTGACTGTTTACACAGATTAGGTGATCATCTAATCATGCTTGTTAGACAAAATCAATGCTTCCCTTAAAACAAACATAAATGAACACTGATAGTATAGGCAAACAACATTGACCTGTCCGCTTGACCTTTAGTTTAAATATTTATTATAGACGCATACATGAATGCATTGGAACATAAGTAAATTATGAGAATCACTATTTTCTAAACACAAAATGTTTGTATCGTGCATGTATTAACTAGGAATTCTAACACTATCCGTATAGTGAGTGTATATTCCTACATGAATGTTCCTAATAAAAGGCCAAGCGGACAGGTCAAAGATGTTTATCTATAGCATCTATCCGATTCTTCATCCCATTTGTCAATTGTCATTATAATCATTTATATATACACCTATACCGTTACCATGGTGATTGTGAGATACACACAGGTGAGTCGACCAACATTTAAATGCGTATTTCATGATTATGGAAAAAATATATAAGGTGTGTATTACAATTATGTGAATTTATGGCCAATAGAAAACAAAGACGTGGAACCTGTAAGTAAATCATAATCTTAAAGCTTATATAAATACATTTGTTTTAAGGATGATAATCGTTTTAAATTTTTTTATTTTTCATTATGATAGACATTTCTTCTTTCGTTTTACAAGAATTTAAAAAGCACGGATTTATAAACGTAAATGAAGCTAAAAATCGTTTCTTTAAACTTTTTTTTCAACATATATTTTTTCACCATGTATTTGTGTAATAGAAAGACCTAAGGTATAGACATTTCTGTCTGATTTTTATAATTTTAAAAGCACGGATTTATAAACTTAAATGAAGCTAAAAATCGTTTCTTTAAACTTTTTTTTCAACATATATTTTTTCACCATGTATTTGTGTAATAGAAAGACCTAAGGTATAAACAATTCTTTCTTATTTTACAACAATTTAAAAAAAGGCACGGATTTATAAACGTAAATGAAGCTTAAAAAGTTTTTCTTAGAACCTTTTTTTCAACATGTATTTTTCACCATGTATTTGTATAATAGAAAGACCTTAGGTATACAAATTTCTTCCTGATTTTTACAACAATTTTAAAAGCATGGATTTATAAACGTAATGAAGCTTTAATAGCGTTTCTTAAAACCTTTTTTCACCATGTATTTGTGTAATAGAAAGACCTTAGGTATAGACATTTCTTTCTTATTTTTAAAGAATTTTTAAAAAAAACACGGATTTATAAACGTAATGAAGCTTAAATTATGGCGTTTCTTAAAACCTTTTTTTAACATATATTTTTTTTCACCATGTATTTGTGTAATAGAAAGACCTTAGGTATAAACAATTCCTTTTTATTTTTACAAGAATTCTTAAAGCACGGATTTATAACCGTAAATGAAACTTAATTATAGCGTTTCTAAAAACCTTTTTTTCAACATGTATTTGTATAATAGAAAGACTTCACGTATACACATTTCTTTCTGATTTTTACAACAATTTTAAAAGCAGGGATTTATAAACGTAATGTAGCTTAAAAAGTTCCTTAATTTTTTTTCAACTTGTATTTGAATAAGAGAATAGCCTAAGGTACAGACACTACTTTTCATGGTTAAATTCTTCTTTTTAACAAGAGTTTTTTAACAACAAGGATTTATAAGGACTTTTTAAAATTCATTGTTCGACATGTATGTTATAAGCTGAAATCTAGATATTTCTTTTCGTGACGACTTGATCTTTTTTAAAAACAGAATCTTTAAACAGGAAAGGTTTATACAAGTAAATGGAAAAATGGGTAATTACTAATTTGATTGTTCAGGTAACTAAAGTGCCTTCGATAATGCATATAACTGATACAGACTGTCAGTGTTGATTTTGAATTTTTATTTAGCATATGATAAGTATATAGTTTGAATGCATAATTTTCATAATAATTCAAAATCAGCTTATGACACACTATAATGTATATCACAGTTAAATTTTTTTCGAGGTAGTTTTTTCTCCCTCTATTTTTTCATGTATTTGTATAGGGAAATAAATTAAACACTATATATTTCTGTTCACGACTTGTTTCTTCCTTTCTAATGTGGAATCTTTCATGGGTAAATTAGATAATTTAATTGTGCGAGTTACTAATATACAATAACTGCTACAGATTGCAGTATAAAGTTTAAAATTTGAGATATTTTTTCTCCGTTCCTTTTTTAAAACGTTCATATATTATACATAATTGAAAACACAATTAGGACAATATGAAAAGATTTAAATTTTGTATTCAATTTGTTGAAAGGGATATTTTTATCAAATACATGATTCGAATATACATATTGGTATAGTAATTAATATACTAGCATTTATCAAATTAAGATGTCTTATTGAATTGCATTTTTTGTACAGAAACAAGTTGTTTCACAACAATGGAATTTGATCCTCTAGATTTGGAATTGTGTTTTGGACAAGGGCCCGTATTATGGTGTTTACTTGCTACTTTATTCTGCATCAAAGGTGATTAAAACAAAAATTGCATAAGTAATTGCAATCATTCAATATAAATTTAAGATAAAATTCATTTGTTTTAGCAAGTGAAATGAACACGTTAGCTAAAACAACTGAAATCATTGCAATACAGCAAATAGAATTCAAGAACATCGATTACTTTAGAAATAACGTTCAATTTGATGTGGTTTACGAGGTATAAACAAGATTTAGAAGTTACAATTCTCATAAAATTACGGAACAATTTATGATAGAATTGCCAATTGTAAAATCTTGTTTATATTCCCGTAAACCACAACAAATTGAAAGTAATTTGTTATATTAAAAATATTAATTGTCATTTCTGCTCTTATATTAAAAATATTAATTGTCATTTCTGCTCTTATATTAAAAATATTAATTGTCATTTCTGCTCTTATATTAAAAATATTAATTGTCATTTCTGCTCTTATATTAAAAATATTAATTGTCATTTCTGCTCTTATATTAAAAATATTAATTGTCATTTCTGCTCTTATATTAAAAATATTAATTGTCATTTCTGCTCTTATATTAAAAATATTAATTGTCATTTCTGCTCTTATATTAAAAATATTAATTGTCATTTCTGCTTAGAATATGTTAAAAGCCAATATTTTCATATCACAAAACACTTGTTTTTATTTCATATCCGGTTTTGTCAGTGAATGGAACAGCGCTATTCAGCCTTTCAGAACATTTAGCCCGCCTTCTTTGACGTCACAATAAAGAACATAAAACATGTACAGAATCGGATTTGACAAGAGATAAACAGGTCATGCTAGTTTACTGAAAATGATATTCTTGTAAATAAGTTTATGTAATAAAAAAAATCAGCGATTGGAAATATATAACTCCAAACTTTGTACGGCCATCGCAGATAATTGCAAAAACATGTCGATTGGAGAAAATGCCCGTACTTTTAACATATTGTTATACAACCGACTTCATCGACAAGTAATTTTAGAACACGAGGAAACTAGAAAAGTAAAGGATTTTATTTTGAAAGATCGTATAGTTCAAAAACTCTAAAACCAAAGTCCCTTACCGCAAACACGTATCAATACTAGTTACATATTATACCAGTTTTAATTTTACAGCACTAGACCGCCGTTTTGAAATATAATTACTCATCAGATGTTGACAAGATACACAAAGGACTAAATGTACTGTATCAAATTTAGCTAAGAAAGTACCTTACTTAGAGAGTATACCTAAGTTTTTGAAGACTTTCAGATTTTAAATAGCAGGAAATTTAGACAATAATAAATTGTACTTGAAGATCAGAAGACGAAGAAATTAATTTCGAAATCCAGATTTACCATGACACTTATTCAGATTTAACATTGTAAGTTATTTTTTACAAGTACACATGCACTTTCAGAGAAAACTTAGATCTAAATCCAATTTATTTTTCAATGCTAACATCAATTTTGTTTTGCCTTCAGTCTGATGTAAAGTACACTGAATAAAATAATAATTGAAGATATAAATAAAAAAGGCTATGGATCGAAGGTTGTTAGAAAGTGCAATTGAACATGTACATGTACTTTTATTAGCTACAGATCTTAGTTAGCTCAGTGCAAATGTACTCGTATACAATATCTTTATATCGATGTTTTGAGAGAATCTTTATAAACATGAAAGAGTCTATATTATGTAAATAGGAATCAAAGGAGTTTTTGAAAAATAAGCGCATGAAGGCGTGAAACTATTGTATAAATACTTATATGTGTAGAATAGACTCGCCCGTGTTTATAAACACTCTGCTAAAATATCGCTGACGGACTATACTGTAATACGATGGATCTGGTTTTTGAAATTAGTTTTTTTTGCATAAGGCATAGTTTTGGAACTTCGGGTATAAAATAGTGTTTATACCTCTGTGCAATTAATATAAACATGCAAGACGTTGTTGGTAGGTTGTTTGGTAAAAATTAGAATTATTTTTTTTATTTTTTAACTGTGTATATTTATAAATTGTAAAATTAGAGAGATAGTTGTTACCCGTATAGTGATGTTGTTACCCTTTACCACACGGATCACAACAATATACATTATTTACAGCACCTGTCCAGGGTCAACAGTTTTGTTATTAATAATTTTAACAATTGAATGTCTTTCTATGACCTTGTTTTGATTGTCTGGTTCTGTCATAACTTGTGTTATTATTATTTTTGGTTACATTAGTTATTACCGAGTAATATTGTCAGTTGACTAGTCTTTCTTCCATTTCTGTGTTGAAACATACATAGTTTACATAGCAACGCTAAAAAAATCTAATTTGTTACTTCTGTCATGTGCTACTTTTGAATTTTTATGAAATAATACATTCAAAAGTAGCACATGACACTTCTTCAAAAATGCAAACACTGTATTGCAATCTTTAAAGAAACTTACTATACATAGGATGGAAACTTACTATATAGGTTGTTTGTGCTTGTCTAATCTTTGAAGTCTGAATTGTCTATACTATCTAATGTGGATTACTGTTGTGCCACCATACCGTTTGTGCGAAACGTCAACAACTTTCCTAAAAATTAACACAACAGGCCATATAACTTTATTGAAATTGCAAAAGATAATTTTTTGTTTGTTTACCACATGTTATTGTTACGTTTTCAGTATCCGTGCAGGCATTTATTTGAAAGACCAGTCTAATAGGACATTTTAGCTGGAAAAGCTATATGCACCGATTAATTAACATAAAAAGCAAATTTATCGACAGATGGCGCATTCGTGTATGAGTTTTATAATCCTAAAGGCTACATTCAAACCTAATGCTGCTATTATTACATCACTGTCAGACTTGTATTGCATTACCGACTACCGTTGTAACAGATGCTAGGTTTGGCTTGGTAATTATAGTTCTTCCATATCAAAATAGTCATATAATTATTACCTGTGATATCATCAATGTCGCTGTCATTCTAAGGTTACATGTCCTTTTATTTCTGTCCATGTTGCACTTTGACGTAAGTAAATATTATGGAATAAGTACTTTATAATCACTATTATACATATATAAAACAAATGAGAGAATTATGCATGTAAGTAGCTCCTAACTTATACGCCTTTAATACCTTCTAAACTTAAGCAAGTCTTGAACAGGATTGTGATGCATCTATGCTATTTACAATAGACTACGGCACAGCCTTCTTCTGTAGAAAACTTATAATCAGGCAATGAATGGGGTTCGCCTATCCCATTACTTTAGTGCAGAACTAGTATTTCTCATACCTGTAACATGGAAATTCCCTCTTAGTCCAAGAGATCATGGCTAAAATCCGGGTGAACGAGGCCAAAAGGTTTGAAGGTTGATTCTTGTAGGAAAATGTCCCTAGTTACTGAAAACCCATTTCTTACGCGTCAAATCGTTTCCGATTTTTTAATCAGAAACAGTTTTTGAAGAAAAGCCTCTGCAAATGTTAAATTTTGGTAAAAAATAAAAATTCCAGATTTTGAAGTATTTTGTGGCAAAAACTACACAAAAATGTTCATTCTATCTTTCATTGTGGACACATGATAAATTAAAATGCAAAACATCCTGACAGTTTTCCGATTTTGTGTCAAAATTTTAAAATATGCGATTAAATCGATGCTGTAAATTGCGTTTTTATCATATCTACCGTCTTTCGATTCTTGTAAATCTGTTGTTTAAGCATTAAATATGACAAACTATATATTTTTATAAAGCCTTGGTAGTGCTGTAGATATAAATGTTACAAAATTTCGGAAATATGGAACCTAAATACCGTAGCAAATTATTATGTTTCCCCTACCCCAAAAATACGAAAATGTCAAAAATTCATTATTTTGGTCCATGCTTGCCGATAAGTGTTTAAAACAAACCATTATTGTTTGTTACATCTTCCGTCTGTTCCCGACATATTTATAAAACAATTATATGTAGAGTGCTTGGTGATTTTATATGAAAATTTGCACTTTTCATTTAACTGTAGTTTGGAAAATGAGTTTTCATTAAATCATTTGTACTCTACTTCTTGTAATTTTATTATATAGGCATTGAATCTCGAGATTTATATATTTCTGTATTGCCATGGTATATTTGAGTCTGACAACATAAAAAATTATCGGAAATACCGAAGTTTATAGACGAAACGAATAAATTTATTTCCCCTACCCCAAAATTGAAAAACATGTGAAAATCCATTTTTATGCAATATATGCCGATTTGTGTTTCTAATGAAGATTTCGAACAAAAGTACCCGCAACAATGATAAAACAAGCTTTGAGGAGTTTAAATATTTGTGAAATGCTTTAGCTTAAGGACAGATAGGACTAACTAATATAAAAAATTGCTTATTTTATTCATTTATATGTAAAATGCTATAAGAAAAAAGGAGCTTTGCCTCTTGTATTTTTGTTATTTCGGCATTGAATCTCGACTGTTATCTATTGACGTTATTCCGTGACATATAACAGTCTAATTACACCAAAAACTGTCGGAAATAGCAAAGCTTGTAGATGAGGCCAATAAATTTATTTTCCCTACCCCAAAATTGCAAAAAATGTGAAAACCCTGTTTTAGCCAAAATGTAAAAATTAGTATTTCTAATGGAAGTTTCAAGCAAATGTGCATGTAAGAATGGAAAAAGAAGCTTGAAGGATACAAAATAATTTACAAAATGCATCATTTCAATGGCAGATTAGTTTAATTATTATAGAAAAGTGCCTACTTCTTTCATTTTCAATTCAATGTGCTATGGCAAAAAGAATCTTCGCTGTTTGTATTTTGTTATATAGGCATTGACTTTCAAATATCAGATATTGATTCAATGCGCTTACACTAAAATAATTAAAAACATGAAAATATTTCGGAAATGTCAATTTTGGTAGCTGTCATGAATCAATTAATTTCCCCGTCTCCAAAGTATGAAAACATAGAAACCCTCTCCAAGCAAAGAAGTCATAGCTTACCTTTTTGCATTAGAAGAAATATAAAAAAAATTGTCATATGAATTCACAAAAGGGTATACTAGTATTTGAAGCATGTATGCAAATAATAGTACACATGTCAGTGAACGGATATGTTTTCAGATTGGTAAAAAAGCAATGTCATGAACCATACGCATGCGTTTAAATTCTACTCTGTATTCATAGAATGACAAGAAGAACACTAGCAATTTGGTAAATTACTACATGTATATTTGAAAAGTTACAGTATGAATGCCGCATTTAAGTTAAGAAACATACTAGATCACAACTACAAACATAGAATACAGGGTCAAGTATGGAAAGTGAGGGTGAAAGGCACTGAATTTTATGTTGAACCACATTTGAATAAAACACGTCGTAACTATTAAAACAACGACTGGACCCTCTGGCAAAAGACTAAAAGTCAACTGATAGAAATCCAAAATATTTGCAAATAAGAGAATGCGCTAAAATAATTATGTAAGTGTTACGTACTCTAAACATTTAAAATAATCAACACTTTGCCATTTGGAAGGCAGTGTCAGTCAGTCTTTGAACAAATCCTTAAAATCACCTTCAAAATTACAAACCATTTACTTGGACATGCATATAAATCTACATCCTTCCTCTTAAAATGATTAAAGACATTAAGGTGACACAGGTTTGTTTGTCGAACAGTACCTGATGGAATGGCAGAGAGTGGTTACTATGATCACCTCTTCTTTGGTTTCTGTTAATCTCTAACAATAAATTAGTTTGTTCAATTTCCTTCCAAACGGTCTGAATTGAAATGACTTTTCTTGTTACTACTTTCACTCTCAATTTTGATTTCACATGTGGTGACAGGAGACGGTTACCCTTTTCTGAGCACCCGGATTTTTCCCCTGCCAATGTTTACGTGTTTAACTTTGCCAGTTTTTGTTATTGTGATATAATAATTATGTTTGTGTTTATGTTTACTGATTTACACAGCGCATTTAATCAGTTCTCTATTGCCTCAATTCAAAAATGTTTGTTATAACATTGATCTCTTTCTATTTGTCAGTTGAACACTTTACTCATATCATCATAACCATTGTTCCATCTATCTTTGCAACTCCGGTAATGTTAGCAATTCACTTTTTCAATCCGTCCTTTGCTGTCCATATCTACTTATTTTAGCTAAAACATAAGTATCTACGGGGTTTATATTCTCAATCCGAAAGCATTTCTTATATCCGTGATTCTCCTTTTTTCTGGTTTTCTATGACCTAGCACTAGAAGGGGGTTTTACCGGAATAATTGCGAAATTCCGGAATAGTTAGACACTTTCCGTAATCTTTGGAAAAATCCGGAATCTTAAGACAAAAATCTGGAATACTGATAAGTCAAAATCCGGAATAATCAGACAAAATCCGGAATAATCGGTCAAAATCCGGAATAATAAGGCTATATTTTTTACGGTAAATTTTACGGAATCTAAAGATTCCGGATTTTGTCTGATTATTCCGGATTTTGTCTAATTATTTCGGATTTTGCCTAATTATTTCGGATTTTGACTTATTATTCCGGAAAATGTCCAATTATTACGGTAAAGTATTTTAAAAAATTTAAATTTTCAATTCGCGCCATTTTGTCGTTTTTCACCAACGTGCAAATAGTCGCACTTTCAAGAAAACTGTGTAAGGGGAAAAAAATACCTAAAACTATCTATCACTAAGCTCGACAGCAGTCGACATCCTTTCATGCAGAGGCTTTCCGTACGAACGCATGTGCGCATGCGCGGATGTATCGTGTTGATACCGTGCTGAAGCAGAGACATATATATGTCTCTGGCTGAAGCTAACAAAGATTTATGAAGGATTAACTTTAATTTCTTAATAAAGTTTTGAAATATTAACAACATTAATTTATTCCTCATATCATGAAAAAGTATAAGTTTGATGTTTTTGATTAATTTTAGAGATTTTGGGACTTTTTACGTTTGAAATTTTTAAGATTTCAATATAGATAAAGAGGGTAATATAAAAAAAATATTTAATAAGCTTTTGGGGCTACTTAACTTTTATTTAAAAAAACAGGTTTTTACGTATGTATAGACGGAGTTATATGACATGATAAACTGATACAGGTGTGTGGATAAAATAAAATAAACTGCTTCATTTATTCATATGCCTACCATTTATATCCACATGCATCACTTAAAAAGTTAATTTCAACAAATATGCAGTGGCGGATCCAGCGGGGGTTGGGGGATTGTCTCTCACACCGCAAATTGTCACTCAACCAGTGGTCCAGTTAATTAGTAGTACTGGTTAATTATCCGCGTACAGGTAGTAAATTGCTATCGGGTGATGATGTAATGTGTCAGTTCGCTGAGGCATGAAAGAATTCAGGTAGTACTGACCAGTCTAAGTGATAATGTTGTTTACCTGGTCGCTGAGGCATGAAAGAAATCAGTAGATGACGTTAATTAGGAATACTAATTAAGAGACTTCGGTCTTGTCAAAAAGACTGAGTTTTAAACATTATCGTTATCAATACTCCAAGCGTAATTCTTCTTCGAGGAAAGATTCCAGAAAGAATGTGATTTCATCAATCATACGTAAATTATTTAATTTGACTTTTCAAACCAAAAGACATGGTCCAGAGAGAGAGAGAGAGAGAGAGAGAGAGAGAGAGAGAGAGAGACTAATTCAGAATACTACATTTTTTAGCACACGATTATCATTTTTGTATACTTTTATAGCGCGAATAAAAGCCCCACTTTTTAAGCATTAAAAAAATTTAATTGGTTTAAATGACAAAAATCAGTCTCTATCCGTCCGTTTATCGGCTATATGAAACTAATCCATCTAAAATGATCAGTGCTCTTTTCTGATGACGGGAATTTTGTGTGTCGCACCTGTGATATACCATTTTTTAAATTTAATAAAAAACTACATTCAAAAAATGGTATTGTCCATGTCACATACCATTTTTTTAAATGTATTTTTTTATATTAAATTCAAAAAATAGTATATGAGTAGTATGGTATCCGCATGACACACCTTTAATACACAATGCTGAAACTGACTAATTAGTCATTTTAAAACTAATAATATAATAACATTCACTTGAAAGTACAGGAGAGGTAGGAGACCTACCACTTCGGTAGCAGCCAGCATAATTGGTAGAGTGCTCGCTCTGTAAATTTGAGGTCGCAGGTTTTGTCCCTCGGTCTGACTCAAGACTTGAAAAATGGTAGTGACTGTTCGCTCGGCATTAGAAATGAAAGCGGGTCTTTCGGACAAACCTTAAAAACCGAGGCCCCTTGTCACCGCAGACATGGCACGATGAAAAATCCTTACTCATAATGCCACCAGCGCAAAGCACAGGTAAGTTATTCTGCACCTACACCTGTAGCTGGTGACGTCTCGATAAAAATGAAATATTCCTGACTTGGACGTTAAACCCCCTTAATTAATGATCAATCAGCCACAGGTCCGGGATTCAAACAAAGATATTTTCCACTCATGAGCGTGAAGTTTATCAACCCGACTGAATCACCCTGACCACCAGATCATGTCTATCCATTATCGACCAAATTAAATCAAAACACTGGTATCCCTCAGAAGGATCGACGTATCGATCTACCATTTCCAAGGGGCCAACAACCTATCTTCTGGAAATGCGTTGCACGACTACACCTCGACAGATAAAGAGACTGACACGACAAGTTACCGACGGCGGCGAATTTCGACAGTACGGTTTCTAACTCATTGACACTAATAGACTCCTGTCAGTCTGCCGTCAATGTTAAATTTTTTGAAAAAGGCTGATTAGTTCTTTAACTCGCCTACATCCACCTTGAATGTAAGGTAAGAAGGAGTTACGACAGGGTTCTAGATGCAGGAAATCGCATCATATGTAATGAAAAAGTAAATTTTTAAGGGGAAACATGCCCCCAGACCTTCCTAGGACATCGCGTTTTCGCCGCGAACTTGTGCCCCCCCTTTCAAAAGACTCTGGATCCGCCCCTGATATGTTTAAATTGAAAATTCTTTCATTATAATATTTTCAGACAACAAACAAATATTGAGTAGAGGGCTCATATTTATTTATTTATTTATTTATTTATTTAATGATCAATCAAACACAGGTCCGGGATTCAAACAATTTATTTATTTCAATAGTGGCAGTTTGACTACTAGTCGTTAAAATTAGGAAGGTGTAAATTAAGTATAATAAACATATCACGGTTACTAATTAATTACCATCGGCATAATTAACCAACAACTTACGTAACTATTGATAACGGAAGCAAATTCAAAACCCTTTAACCGTGGCAGACGAATGGTATAGTCCACGTGACAAATTTACCGGTATGGTGTTAATTTCATTAATTACCTAGATTTATTTGAATGGAAACTTACCGAGGTAATCTTCTTCCCAATCTAGTAATATGCATGATATGACAACTTTTACCATTAAATACCCGTGTGTATTCAAATAAATAAATAAATAGAGAGGGAGAGGGGGTTAGTGACGGAGAGAAGACTACCGTATCTTTGAATTCAAGTAAATAAATAAATAAATAAATAAATAAATAAATAAATAAATATTATAGAGAGGGGGTTAGTGATGGAGAGAAGACTACAGCATCTTTAAATTACACACATCAGTTTTTAACTGTCATGATTTAATATTTCTTATTTTATGACTTCGCGGTTAATACATTTGTATTTAAATAAATAAATAAATAAATAAATAAATAAATAAATAAACCACCATTTTATCAAGTAAAACTAGTAAATCTTTCTGCATTATCGTCTTCATGTGAAGATCCTTGGATCTAATAAAAATGTATTTCCTGACCTGATTTTAGTATATGGAGAGAGAGAGAGAGAGAGAGAGAGAGAGAGAGATTTTGTCAATCAAAACCTTTTCCACAAACCAGCAAACGAACGTTTATAAAATTTGTCAATATTGCAAGATTTTATAATCGTAGAAGAGGGCCATGATCATGACACATGGAGCGTTACTTTACAATCATTAATTCATGACCGGTCGCTCTTTTGGATTTTCGTGTGAAAAAAAACAATTATATCGGTTCCATCTACGACATTTAATACAGTGTTGGTTTTATATTGGCGTTCAAAGCAAGGTT
Organism: Anadara kagoshimensis; assembly: GCA_021292105.1. Lineage (NCBI taxonomy): Eukaryota > Metazoa > Mollusca > Bivalvia > Arcoida > Arcidae > Anadara > Anadara kagoshimensis. The sequence goes on along the minus strand of CM037875.1, from coordinate 30,999,581 downwards.
GATCCCATCTGCGATGTGCAGCATTATATGTTACCATATTTTCATCTTTTGACAACGCGCATTCCTTGTTTCGCGCATTCCTTGTTTATATATCAGCAGCAACATTTGTATTAGTACATGTGTAATTTATCGTTTTTACCGGGAAAGTAGTAGATGGTTATGTAATGACGTCAACCACTAGTGCCACTAATGGTTATCTAACCGACGAAGCATCCGTTCTGGAAAGCAAGAAACTAAATTTAACGATGAACACGCCTGCTGCATGATCTGTGATAATTTAAAAAATGTAATTACATGTAGTTTAATTAATCACATGTATGAAAATGGCGTGGTCTCCAAATGCCTAACCTCATGAGAGATGGGGATTAAGGGGCCTATTCAAGGGTGTTTTACCTGTAATTTTACCTATAATTTGCCTGTATTTTAATCTCATCATAATCATTTATTGTTATCCCCATTATATGAGATATAGTTACATAATTATGTATCTTAACTAATTATATACGAGGACACGTGAACGAACATTGCATAACAATTGAACTGTGAAACATGCCGTAAATTAATAACTATATTCAGAGACATTATATATCTCTGCTATATTTAATTATATAGCATATATATCTACCATAGCAAGTCAGAAATTATGGGGTTTGAAGTATCCGCGGGATAGTGTAAATCAAGCGTTCAAGGTTCATACAGGGTATTAAGAAATAAAACTCATCACAGCCAAGTGGTTATGTAATCGATAATTTTATCCGGGTGAAAATGTGTCCGGGAGGATATACTTTCATGACAAAATCTATCCGGCGGAATAAATGCCATGGCTTATCCTTAAAATATTGTATATGAACAATATTTACATGAAAAATATTAACCATGGATCAAAGAAAATATTATCCTACAAAAATATTCCATATTGATAAAATAAACCATTACAGTTTCCCATTCAATGTACATTATTTTGAAATCATCTACACTCGATATAAGTCTACTGTATTTTTTGTTCGTGGAAGTATAATAAACATTTATATTTTAACATATAAATTCATCCTATTTACAAAGGACATATTAATTTATAAATAAATTTCTGATATTTTATTTACCGTAGTTTAGAAAACTTGATAAAATAAATACATCGGCACGGTGAAAACCATACAGGCAAATTAAAAATGGCGACTGATCGAGGGCGGAACATTTATTACAAGTATTTGTAAGGTATTTTTTCCCCTTACACATGTTCATTGAAAGTGTGGCTATTTGCACGTCGGTAAAATAAGACAAAATGGCGCGAATTGAAAATTTAATTTTTTTAAAATACTTTACCGTAATAATTGGACATTTTCCGGAATAATAAGTCAAAATCCGAAATAATTAGGCAAAATCCGAAATAATTAGAAAAAATCCGGAATAATCAGACAAAATCCGGAATTTTTAGATTCCGGAAAATTTACCGTAAAAAATATAGTCCAATTATTCCGGATTTTGACCGATAATTACGGATTTTGTCTGATTATTCCGGATTTTGCCCAAATATTTCGGATTTTGACTTATTATTCCGGATTTTCGTCTTAAGATTCCGGATTTTTCCAAAGATTACGGAAAGTGTCTAACTATTCCGGAATTTCGCGATTATTCCGATAAAACCCCCTTCTAGTGTAGGCTATATTATGTAGTAGTGTTTGCCTATTATTCGTGATTATATGGCAAAAGAAGTTTACTAAACCATATTTGTTATTACTAAGACCCTGTTTATCAAAGATTGCAGCCACATATTACATAACTTTGCAACTTTTTTCTGGTGCCATCATTTAATTAAGAATTGACCTAATGTACAGTTTCAGTCTCTGCTCAAAAACTTGTATTCTTAAAAGAACGTGGCACTGGACACCTGGTAACAGGTTTAAGGTTGAAAGGTGTCCAATACCACTTTGTTTTATCATTATAATATGGCCAGGCAATTTGTGATGTGTCAGCTATTAATAATTCCTTTAAAAGATACAAAGATGGAGTTATTGGACATAGAAATTTTGTCAGTTTGAAGTGAAATTAAAAATTTTACGGAGTGTGCAAATTTTTTAAAATAAGATTTAATGGAGACCGACAATGTACATTAGGTCACTTCAAAATTAAATCATTCCACAAGAATAAATTGCAAAGTTTTGTAAAATGTGGCTACAACCTTTGATAGACGGGTTTTGGTAATAATGAATATAGTTTAGAAAGCTCATGGATCTGATTAAACTTTATCGAATGGAGATATGTCTTATAAAACCCAATAGCTTTATATAAAACCATAACCAGAAATGCCTTACACTAAGTTTTACCATATTGAAATATTATGTTTCACTAGAGATGACATTATTAGCAATTATTATGTTATAGTATTAGGTTGTTCGGAAAGATATGTGTATTTTTAATTTTTCACACGTGGCGGGTGTAATTGCTAAACAGGAGGTGCTTAAGTAGCACCCCGCCAAATTTGCTATTTTGGAAGATTTTACTTTTGTTGGGATTGTGATCTTGACAAGAATTGGTATGTTTGTTTTTGATTTTCAAGTTTAAATATAAATATTTCATAATTTCTTTCCTAAATTAAAAAAACTCATTTTACTATGACTTTGAAACATTAAAACATAATTGTTGCATGGACACTTGCTTAAAACTTTCACCAAAAGCATACATGGCCTAAAAAGTTTTTTTCACACTTTTGGGGTAGGGGAAATAAATTTATTGGCCTTATTTACAAGCTTTGCTATTTCCGACAGATTTTGGTGTTATTAGACTCTTATATGTCAAGGAATTACGTCAATAGATAACAGTCGAGATTCAATGCCTAAATAACAAAAATACAAGAGGCAAAGCTCCTTTTTTCTTATAGCATTTTACATATAAATGAATAAAATAAGCAATTTTATTATATTAGTTAGTCCTATCTGTCCTTAAGCTAAAGCATTTCACAAATATTTCATATCCTCAAAGCTTTTTTTATCATTGTTGCGGGTACTTTTGCTCGAAATCTTCATTAGAAACACATATCGGCATATATTGCATAAAATGGATTTTCACATGTTTTTCCAATTTTGGGGTAGGGGAAATAAATTTATCCGTTTCGTCTATAAACTTCGGTATTTCCGATAGTTTTTTATGTTGTCAGACTCAAATATACCATGGCAATACAGAAATATATAAATCTCGAGATTCAATGCCTATATAATAAAATTACAAGAAGTAGAGTACAAATGATTTAATGAAAACTCATTTTCCAAACTACTGTTAAATGAAAAGTGCAAATTTTCATATAAAATCACCAAGCACTCTACATATAATTGTTTTATAAATATGTCGGGAACAGACGGAAGATGTAACAAACAATAATGATTTGTTTTAAACACTTATCGGCAAGCATGGGCCAAAATAATGAATTTTTGACATTTTCGTATTTTTGGGGTAGGGGAAACATAATAATTTGCTACGGTATTTAGGTTCCATATTTCCGAAGTTTTGTAACATTTATATCTACAGCACTACCAAGGCTTTATAAAAATATATAGTTTGTCATATTTAATGCATAAACAACAGATTTACAAGAATCGAAAGACGGTAGATATGATAAAAACGCAATTTACAGCATCGATTTAATCGCATATTTTAGTTTAAACAATATTTTATTTGTGTTTCCAGTACAATTTACAAATGAATTATATAAAGAGGATCCCGGAACAAGAGTAAACTCTTATATAAACCGGTTTCCTAGACAATTATAATATTACAATATTTTGCATGTCACAGAAAAAAACATATATATTTTTTTAACTAAATAGATGAATTAGTGAACAATTGGATAACTTAATTACTTTAATAAATAAATAATGGGTGGTTTATAAATAAATAAATAAGTAAATAAATAAATAAATAAATAAATAAATAAATAATAAATAATAAAGTGTGTAGGTTATAATTTATAAAAGAAAAATGAAAATTTCAGAATACAATAATTTATGACATATACTAGTATGTAAAGTTTCATAATGTAAAAATAATCATTGTTTTAAACGGAAAATCTCTTTGATAAAAGAATGTACTTTTGAACTTTGATGAAAATATCATTGTTTTCGGCAGGGGTCAGATTGTGATTTCCAAATAACAATATGTCAAGATCATAAAGACGTTTATGGTATGAATAGTAGTATTTCTTATATGAGTGTACAAGTTACAGTGTAAAAGAAAATGTTTTGTAGTTTCAACTTGGCCGCATGCGCAATTGGGACTATCAACGAGGTTTTTATTATATAAATGGTGATTTAGTGAACTACAGTTTAACCTAAGTCTGGTGTGATGTATTTGTCCTATGCGACTACCTGTGTAATAAAATTTTGGAATATGTATTTTCTGGTTTAAGAAAGATTTAAAAATGTTAAGCGAACTGTTTCTGACTGAGACTGGGATGTTATTCCAATCTCTAATTGTTGAAGGAAGAAATGATTTATAATAATAGTCTGTTCTGCATAATATAGTTTCTAAGTTTTCAGATGAACGGGTGTTATATTGGTGAAATTCTGAACTTGTAGGTGGAATCATTTGCGATAGATAAGTAGGGGATTGCCTGTGATACATCTTAAAAAATTGAATTAATCTATGTTTTTTCCTTCTCGTTTCTAGTGTTTCCCACCCCACATCTTGATATAATAAATTTAAACTAGTTAATTTGGTTGCCCCAGTTACTATTCTAGCTGCTTCAATATTTGCTCGTTCTAATTTTTTTGTATATTCGTCTGTCAGGTTGTCCCAGATGACGTCTCCGTATTCCATTAGAGGTCTTATGAAGCTAAGATAAAGAGTTTCAAGAGAAAGGCGGTCGAGTTTGAATTTCAATTTTTTCAGTACTGAAAGTCTAGAGTTAACTTTAGATAATAATTCATCAGCATGCAATTTCCAGGTACCGTCGGATGAAAATATCACTCCAAGGTGTTTGTGTGAATCAACTTCTTGAACTAGAGTTTCATTCATATATAAGGCGGGATGAAAAGGTTTAACAGCTTTTTTGGAAATAATCATAGATTCAGTTTTTTTGGGATTGAAAGAAACAAGCCATCTTTGAGACCAAAGATGTATTTTGGAAAGATCAGAATTTAAGTACTCAGCCGATTCATGTGGATTTTCAACACTGACATAAAGTGAAGTGTCATCAGCAAATAGTCTAATACTGCTTCCAATGTCAGCAACTATATCATTAATGTAAATGAGAAAAAGAATGGGCCCTAGGATGGAACCCTGGGGAACACCAGCAGTGACGGGTAAACAGGAAGAGGAAACATTACCTGAAACAACCCGCTGGTGACGATTACTTAAATAACTATGAAACCAATGCAACAATTTACCCTTAATCCCAATCGACTCCATTTTAAGAAGCAATCCTCTATGCCACACTCGATCAAATGCCTTGCTAATGTCACAGAACTAGTCTAACTTCCTTACCGTGGTCAAGTGCTAAGCCTATTTCATTACAAATAGCAAGAAGTTGATTAACAGTGGAATCTCCCTGAGTAAAACCCGATTGAAAACTTGTGATAATCTTGTTTTGGTAGATATAATTAAGCAAATATTTAAGTACGCACCTTTCCATTATTTTACCAAGTACATTAAGAAGAGAGATAGGCCTGTAATTGGATACGGCAGAATGGTCGCCTTTTTTAAAAACTGGTACAATGTTGGCCAATTTCCAAGGGGTTGGAAAAGTGTGGAAATTTAAGAGTTTGTTAAAGAAATAGATAGTGGCTCACATAGTTCAGAAGCGGCATTTTTTAAGAGTCTAGGACTCAATGAATCCGGACCAGAAGCTTTGGAGACATCGAGTAATGACAGAACGTCTTTGACGTCAGAAGAAGTAATGACGAAGTCTTCCATAGTGTGAGGTAGTGGTGTTAAGACTGGTGTGTCGATATTTCTGTCGTTTACAGTAGATTGTTGAGTGAAGTATTCGTTTAAAATGTTAACTTTGCCCGTGTCGTCCGTATATATTTTCCCATTATGTGTCAAAGGAGGAAGTGTGTCGTTTTTATTTTGGTTACCCAAAAATGTTTTGGCAATATGCCACCAACTTTTACTTGTCATAGAGCTTGAAGTTAGTTTATCTGCAAGTTTTTTGTAATAGTCAGTCTTAGCGTTCCTATTGCAGTGACACAACGATTTCTTAATAGTCTGAATTTAGCCCAGTGACCTTGAGAGTTAGACCTTTTGGCTATATTATGGACTCGTTTTCTTTGTCGAATAAGTCGTCTGATGTCGTTTCTCATCCATGGTTTGTCGTTTTGTCGTATGGTCACTACTTTGTTAGGAATAGTTTTGTCGGCCACTGTCAAAATGCAAGTTGCAATATCGGCCGCTGCAACGTCAATGTCATTGCTGTCTATTATGGTCTTAAAGTCGATGTTACTTAGCTTTTCCCTGAATAATTGGAAGTTGCCGTTTTTATAGTCCCATATCTTCCTTTAATACAAGTATGTTTGGGTTTTTCTAGTCGTAAAGTCAGGTATATAGGACAGTGGTATCGAATATTTACGTCGTAAAAAGTTTCTCCGACACCACAAGATTCTACTATATCGTCATTGTCAATAATGAAGAGGTCGATTAATGAGCACGTGTTTTTGTCAAAGTGTGTAGGTTCTTTTATTAATTGTTTTAAACTAAGACAATCAAGTATATGTTTGATTTTTGTCTTGGAAGATTTTAATTGGTCGTCATTGAAGTCGCCTGTCACGATAAAGTAATCAAAAGAACTGTCTGTTGCAAGGTCTATTGATGATTCAATTTTATCCCATGTGTCCTGTCCAGTATTAGGTGGTCTATAAAATGTGCCAAATAAAATTGTTTTGCCCTTAATCAAGAATTCAAGCCATATACATTCAAGTCCGTCGATATAAAGATCAGTCCGTTCCTTAACATAAATCGTGTCCCTGACGTATATAAGGACCCCTCCCCCGTTTTGATCAATCCTGTCACGTCGAAAAGGTTTGTAATAGCCGTCAAGTTGAATGTCTTCGTCCGGAATAAGGGGATGAAGCCAGCTTTCTGTGAATGCTAAAATATCAATATCATTAAGTTCTGATCCTATTATGTCAATTTTAGGCAAAATGCTTTGTATGTTTAAATGGAGAAAAGATAAGAACTTGCTTGCACTGAATTGGCTAAAAAATGAGGAATCGTTAGACGTGTTGATAGAAAGAGGGCCAGGGTTTTTCTCTACATCACCAGATTCATATAACAATAATATGCATATATATGCAAAATAACATAATGATACATACTCTAATAAATAGATTACATGATAAAAAATGAGTTTTTTACGCAATAAATTTGTAAAAATAGAGTGGCATGAAATTACACTACAATGTGTTATGTAAATGGAGTTTTTTACGAGTACATTCAGAGTCTCGCTCGACATAAGTATTAAAAGTAATGATAAAATTGAAAACACTGTAAAAAAAGAAAAAGGTAAACATGTTAAGCTAAATACACCTATTGTAGACATTACAATAAGGCGACGTGTTAAGATTAAAATTGCCATTATTATGTTTATAATTGGATGAGTTGTAAGTACACATCTGGAGATATTGATAGTGGTACCATTTATAAAAAGGCCAGTGCTTACTCTGTATTGCTGAGCTGAAACTGGCATGTTAAGTTATACCACTAGCATAGTATTGGTAAAATGACAGAGTAGACTGGGCCTTTGTAAATATAGGTACATATATGTTGTACAAACCTACACAACTAAATATATTGTGAATGAAAACAAAGAAATAAAAGCCATTAACAAAAATTGAAAGAAAATTAAAATGAAAAAAAATTAAAAAAACGGAAAAAAATTAGGACTAAAGGTTGAGAAAAGTTGTGAATGAGAGAGAACCAGTCTATGTACAAATGTGGTCGGTATCTACAACAAAAATACTAGTCAATAAAGTTAAACAAGTAAATAATTACATAATAATCACACCTGTTATTTATATACACAGTATCTATATACAATATATGTAAGTACGTATTAATATAAAATATCGACAACAAAAAATCAGAGAGAAAAATCGTATATACACATTATTGAAAATAATGATATAAGTAAATTATAAATACAATATAAGAGAGAGAGAGAGAGAGAGAGAGAGAGAGAGAGAGAGAGAGAGAGAGAGAGAGAAATGTATTTATAGTTTGTAGCGGTATAATTGTCCTCAGTTAAAGAGATAACAATGACTCAATAAGAAAATAATAAGCGCAACATAAACATTTTAAACAAGTATTTTCATTATACGTATTATTTGTATGAAGACAAGATATTTTTACATACATACATTTATACGGCACGTTTCTAGTTCGACAGCGGGTAGAACAAACGGCGACCAAGTGGTTGGGCAAGCTATCCCCACCAACAAGCTACTGCAATACACGCTATACAACTAGACCGTGCCGCACATACATACATGCACACAAATAATTAAAATAGAGAAAAAAATATGCCAGAACATTTCCGGTAGAATGAAAGCGATAGAGACAAGCTAGTGATCGGACATCGACCACCACCGACAAACCGTCTGCTATACCCACTTGACCGTAACACACAATAAGAAGTTTATACAATGCTTATCATCCGGTGAATTTTGTACAATAACCGTGGTGTGTACAACTACGTAATTAAAACACAGCACACAGTTTGTTTATGAGAGAGAGAGAGAGAGAGAGAGAGAGAGAGAGAGACTACGTAATTAAAACATATGACAATGAAGTTTGTTTATGAGAGAGAGAGAGAGAGAGAGAGAGAGAGAGAGAGAGAATACTAACGTTATCGTTTATGAATTTTAATGTGCATATTGTTCAGCCACGAATTCCATGAGCACCCTGAGTGGATACACTACTATGTAGGCTGTCCGAGTAGACTGAGGCTTCACTGTTGAATTTAGACAAATCATTTTGAGAATCAATTCTGTGTTTTCGTAGGTTGTTGTCCGTCAAAAATACTTTCCCGTCCCAAGTCCACACTTTTGTCACTTTCCTTTCCTTCAGTAGCTGGCGAGCTCCCTGAAACAGAGTCTGACGGTGCTTTGTCAAATCCTCCGAGATGAAATATTTCGACATCCTTCAGTCCGGAGTTTTCCACGAGATTTCAATAAACGACGTTTAATGTTATAATTGGTAAATTTCATGAGTATTTGTCTTTTGGTGCCAGGTTTTCCTGATCTGTGGGAGCGATCGATATCGGTGTCATGAATGTCCACATCTAGTTTTTTAGCGAGATCTTTGACCAAGTCGTCGGTATTTTCGTTTTCATTTTCATTTATGCCTGTAATGCGAATTGCGTTTCGTCTTGAGTATTGTTCCAAATCATCAATGTTTTGTTTCAAGTTTTCATTTTCGGTACGCAATGCGGCATTTTCAGTTTTTAACATTTTGATTTCATTTTTCATTTCTTTTGCGAAATCGTTAAACATACAGGAGAAAACAGATTTTATTTCGTTAACTATTTCCGACTGTAGAGATGTTTGAATAGATTTGGTTATTTTAGCGACTTCCTCATCTGGTAGAGTGCACGTAAATTGTTGGTACTGAGGAGATGGCGGTGGGAATATAGGCTGATATGGCAAGTGAGTTGGCGCTGTCACCGTAGACATTGTTGGTGTTAAAAAATACGAACATGTATGAGAATCAGTAGTAGGAGTATTTGTATACCGTCTCTGTCTTTTGTTATCTTGTATATTTGAATCGTCTTGTTCTGATTCGGACATAACAATATAGTTTGTACAGTATTATAAAAGTATGTAGGGTATATGGATAAATACACAATGTTTATATCACATTCCGATGTGAGCACTTCTCATGAGGTATATATACATATATCATATATATAATTTTGTATTTCTTAATTTACAGCTTTTCAAGACATTATATGGATAGATCTTACTTCAAACATGACGAATTAATTCTAGATACCATCTTCTGTAGCTTGGCTCCCCTCTTCACAAACTTAAAGCGTTGTTTTTTTTTACATTTTAACAGAGAGAAAAAACAACACGTCCGTCAACCATGACATGCGCACTCTTATTATCGCATATTTAAAATTTTGACACAAAATCGGAAAACTGTCAGGATGTTTTGCATTTTAAATTATCATGTGTCCACAATGAAAGATAGAATGAACATTTTTGTGTAGGTTTTGCCACAAAATACTTCAAAATCTGGAATTTTTATTTTTTACCAAAATTTAACATTTGCAGAGGCTTTTCTTCAAAAACTGTTTCTGATTAAAAAATCGGAAACGATTTGACGCGTAAGAAATGGGTTTTCAGTAACTAGGGACATTTTCCTACAAGAATCAAACTTCAAACCTTTTGGCCTCGTTCACCCGGATTTTAGCCATGATCTCTTGGACTATCTTTACCCCATGTCGTATTTCCTTGTCTCGCTCTAGGGTTGAGGCAGGCTACACGCTACGCCTGAATAAACTGCTGTTTTCTGTGAACCTACAAGCTTTTAAAGGATTTTAAAGGCAAAGGTGTGAGAAAAAGAAAAATAATCAATCGGTACTAGTCATATGAGACAGGGACGAGCCTTTTTAATGATTTACCCCGAAACAATGCCAAGTACATCAGGCTAATTTCAATCCGAGTGATACCACATAGAGTTTAATATCTGAATATCAGACTCGATAATAACGCTTATATTTTCATAATTTTATTGAAGTCCTCCGGCTATTTTGCCAAAAAAATTAACAAACGATATAATATTATATAAATATTACATTTCTGACAGGGTGCCAGTACATATTGTCACCTCGAGGAAGCATTGTTTGCCGAGGCGATAGCCGAGGCTGACAATGCTTTTCGAGAGGTGACAATATGTACTGGCACCCTGTCAGAAATGTAATATTTATTTTATTACACCGAATGTTTGTTTTGTTTTACCAATACATGATGTGCATCCTTCGTCTTTTGTAATGCCCATACCGATTTTCATCCAATTTATCGACCGGGAATGCCTCAAATCCACAGTCATTTGAGCCAAGAAATTTAAGAAACATATCCACGGTCCGCTTAATGATCCGCTTAGTTGATGCAGAGTCTTTAGACTCTAACAAATTGCCAAGAAAGTCATTGTCAACCTCGACAAACATCATCCGACCGTTGTTGTTACAGACGAATATAAACAATATCAATAACAACGAGACGCTTGCCGTAGATACAACTGAAAACATGTTTTGTTCAAAGCGCTGATGTGATCCAGTGAAGGGAGGCGACTCGAACAAACGTACTGTCACATAGTCACGCGCGTTGCTATGTGACATTATAAATTTTATGTGACAGTACAAATTGTTACATAGCTCTTATCCAATGAAATTGCTAGATTTTTACATAAGGTGTAATAAAATTATATATCACATAACCCCCCTGTTTATTGATGGAATAAAACGGTGTAATATTTTTCGTATTACACAGGTACCCATGTAATATCACTTGATTGTGACGTAATCAGTTATCACGCTTCTGATTTACGTAGTGGTCATTCCTAATGACGTCATATGAAAACTGTGTCAGTCTGTTGTTTATTTTTAGACGTTTGAAGACTTTCCGATTCTTTGAAAAATAATTTTGATGCATTCAGAAAAATATTATGATTTAAACTTACATACTGATTTTGTCTTTTTTTCTAGGTGATTAATTTACTTTTACTATAACCAAATAGAACTATATTCTTACTTGCGCAGTTAATTTGGAGGTGATTTGTCTGAGCTAGATAGAAATCGTCTGTTTCTATATGGCATCAAATAATATGTACATCTCATTATGCCTCGGTATTTTGAGTTATGTGATATATAGAATCTTAGACTCGTGAGGGTTTAATATGAAATTTATTAAACTCGTTCAATAATTAAATATGCCACTCGCCAAGGCTCGTGAGATATTTAATTATTAAACTCGTTTAATAAATTTCATATTAAACCCCCACTCGTCTAAGATCCTCTATATCTCTTTTGTAGAAACATTGAATTCTAGGGTAATTGTCTATCAGAAAATATCGATGTCATTATCAAACGTAGATATGTAAAGAAATGAAACCTTCTCTGTGTACTAAATCATAAAGGTTACAAAATTTAGAAAAAGTGTGTGTGTGTGTGTGTGTGTGTGTGTGTGTGTGTGTGTGTGTGTGCTTTCAAGGCGTCCTTCCTCGCTGCCTTGTTAGCGGAGCAGGTTATAAGAGCCGTTTTTGAAAAGAATTGTGCAAATGATGATTGATGATACAAGCATCAAATTTGGCACAATTAATCTACAAGGGCTACCGATCAAATCTACCCAATTGGCCATTTGAATATCAAAGATGGCGGCCATTTTTCAAGATGTTTGGGTTTTCCAGTTTTAAAGCTTTTGCTTTACTAGTTGATTACGGTTTGGATGTCAGCCGTTCTGTTGTATTTGGATTATCATAACTTAAGTTTAAGGTTTAAATTGACAATACTTCTTTAATGGCTTCATATCATGTTTTCTATGACGTCATCGTTTTATTCAAATTTGCAGGATACGCGATATCAATTTACACATAAATCAGTGACTTGATTTCCGGTTTTGTAGGGAAAAAGTCAGGGTAGACAATACGGTTGGTTTTGGCATGATGTAACCATGCAATAGAGTGTAATTTCTAAAACGAAATAAATCTTAACTCTGAAACCATCCCGGATATTGGTGTACAAAACCAAATGGGGCATTTGTGTATAATTACCTAAAAATTACGTCATAGTAGAAGTTTATATATCGATTCCGCTGTCGGGACGAGCTTATCAGAGGAAATATGTATAAAGATATCACATTATCAAAACAAAATCAGGAAATCTGATTATCATGAAAACGCAAATTACTGTGAGTTATTGAGAATTATACTTTGTAGTCACGAGAATGGAGAAACATAAACTTGAAACAAAATGGAAAACTAACGGTTGGGATCTCCTTACTTATAAAAATGTTGTGTAAATTTGACATGTACAATGTACAATTATAAAATTACGACCATAAAATCGAACATAGAGAAATATCAAAAGGAGAAATAATTCGATTTTACTATTGATAGAGCGTTTACATAAAAAAATTACCATAAAATACAGTACAGGCCTGTCCAAAAGTTTAACACTAAGCCAACGAACTACATGTTATAATTGTTTTAATTTGACAGAACAGCACTACTCGGTCGTTTCAGAATGCAACTCCTCAACAGTAGTGCTTGGACCAAGAATGTGATAGCAAATTTTTTTCCAAGATGTTTAAAAAATACCAAAAGGACTAATATATAATTTATGTACCGATACGACACCTTATTTTGGAACCAAGTAACATATATATCGACAGCTTTTCGCCAGCCGCTGTGCGTTTTCAGCCACTAGCTATCTAAACTTGACAGCCGATCGCGAGTTTCGACTCCTTTTCGTTAGCTCAGTGTTAAATTTTCGACAGGTCTGTACTGTATATAATGCCTGTAGTGGTTTGTGAGGTTTTTTTGATAGGTTAATTTTACATATACATGTATCTGCTCACCGTTTTATAAACAAAAAAAAATTCCATAACAAAAAGTAACTTCAGTAACTCTTTTATGTGGAAACTAATTGTCCGGAAATTTATTTATAGCGTTCCAAGTAACAATTTATGGATAAAGAAATTTTCTGGAAAAATCTGTAATGGGCTAGAGTCAAAAAAACAATATAAATATTAATGTTGTTTTTTCGTCTAATTAAATTTTATGACTCATTTTATGGTTTTAAACACCCAATCAAATATAATGGCTCGTTTCAGAGTTTCAAACACCAAATAAAATCGATGTCTCATTTTAGAATTTCAAACATCTAATCAAAAGGACTCGAATTAGAGTTTCCAGCACCCACTCAAATTTAAGGACTTATTTCAGGGTTCGGTTTATAGGAAATAGTTCAATGGAAAAAGCAATAGAATGATCTTTTATGAATATAGTTCAACCTGCCTTAAAAGTTGCCCCTATATAAGGGCCACCTGCTTATAAAGGCCAGTAGAATTGTATCCCAATTGTTCTTTATTTATATTATTTAAACCTGTATATAAAGGCCACCTGTCCATAAAAGTCACTTTTACTGCTTCCTTTGTGTGGCATTTATAGACAGGTGTTACTGTAAATGTATTTAAATTTTCAAATGGTTATTAGACATGAGTCATGCTATGCCTGCTTTATTAACAAAATTACTAAAAGGTACCTACGTCATAACTAGCTAGGCAGGGAGCAGTACGTACCCTTCCGGAGTACCCGGCCCCATTCCTCTTCAAAACACCTTTTACTGAATTTGCCAATTTACTATTTGACTTTGAGATTACGATTTCCACTTAGATTGGTATGTTTTATGAATAGTTTTAAAATTGACGTTTTTGTCAAAGTACCAGGAAGAAGCCGGCATTTTCTATGTTATTGGTTAACATGTTTTATTTTAGATACAATGTAGTTTCCACTATCTGTTTATTAATCGAGTATCGTAATCAGTGGGGCCTCTGCAAACGAATGATCTAAGAAGCGTACTTACGGAAGATTACAATTCCTCTGACCACCTTGGTTCGAATCCAATTCGGGGCAACACTTTGTGCCTAACCTGACGGTCAATGATTTTCTCTGGGCGCTTTGGTTTTCTCCACCATCCCTAGGCTGACCGTCTCGATATAAGTGAAAGAATCTTGCCTTGGGCGTAAAACAACAATACTCAAGTCATTGTTGCAATAAAAACTAGTACTAAGAATATAACATTTATGTTTTCAGTCTGGTGCGTTTTAGCGAAAAGTGCAAATACGTAGTTCGTCAATACATTGGCTGATGTATAGCAATCACCTCGATATAAGTGAAAAAATCTTGATTAGGCGTCAAACATCAATACTCAAGTCATTATTGCAATAAATACTAAGAATATAACACTATCGTTTTCAGTCTGGTGCGTTTAAGCGAAAAGTGCAAATACGTAGTTCGTCAAAACATTGGCTCGTGTATGACGACAGTATTGGCGAACGCCTCGATATAAGTGAAAGAATCTTGTCTTGGGCATAAAACATCAATACTCAAGTCATTGTTGCAATAAATACTAACAATATAACACTATTGTTTTCAGTCTGGTGCGTTTTAGCGAAAAGTGCAAATAAGTAGTTCGTCAATACATTGACTCGTGTACGGCGACAGTATTGGCGACTGCCTCGATATAAGTGAAAGAATCTTGCCTTGGGCATAAAACATCAATACTCAAGTCATTGTTGCAATAAATACTAACAATATAACACTATTGTTTTCAGTCTGGTGCGTTTTAGCGAAAAGTGCAAATACGTAGTTCGTCAATACACTGACTCGTGTATGTCCGACAGTATTGTTCTTCGGTGACATAAGCCATATAGAAGGTTCTAGGGCAATGAAGTTATTTATTCAATTACACAGCAAAATTCTGTAACCTAAAAGCTGCTTTATTAATTAAATAGTTTCTGTCTAGAGTTACTATAATCTCAATAACCTGTTTTTTCTCGATGTCGTGATTTCCCCGTAGAGGATGAAGAGGGCAAAATCATAATGGCGAAAAAGCAAACCACTCCAAAAATTAATTAAGACTTCATAAATACGAAGGAAAATCCTGTAGAAGCTGACAAAGTGAAGATTAAATAACTTAGACGAGTTCTTTATTAACAAGATCTCGATATCGCGGAAAATATCGTCTGAGAATGCAAACCGAACGTCACTTATAAAAGATAGCGTTGCGGATTAACATTTTCTAAGATCGTGTGTCTGTCAACGATAAGAAAATTTACTTATTAACCGAAAAATAAACAGATATATGTTTAGTCACATGTTTATTTCTTCTTATAAGCAACTGAAGGTTATAAATCCTGGAAAGTAATTGAAATACTGCATTTAAAGGTATCGCGTTCTATTTTTATATTCGATTTTTTTAAAACGAAAATGTTTCATAAAAAGTATATATAGAGTGTTGCTTTTGAATCAATAATTAAACTGAATTCAAAACTATTACAACAAAAGCATAAATTAATTTTTATGAAATTTAGAGGTATCGATTGCACCCTCTGAATCCATTACTAACCCATATTTACAAGTATCACAGCACAGGCATTTTAAAATTATTTATGAAATTTAAAGTTACCGAACATGACTTTCGAATCAATTATTAATTAAACTAAATTCAAAAGTATCACATGACACAAAATTCGGATCAATCAGATATGAATTGTATTAGGTTATTGGTTTATTTTCTGTTGCATTTTTAAATGTCCTGTATTTTCTTCCTGATAAACTTGTTAAGTTCTAGAGGAAATTGAATTAAGTTTTAAATCCGTATTGGAAAATTAAACGGAAATTCCATATCTTTTAAACAATATTTACAAACTAAAGTTCCTGAAAATATTTTAAAAACGGTAATAATAAAATTGATTTAAAAGTTTGTCGACAAATTCATTCTTAATTAATTTAAACCATATTTGCAAACTTATGTTCCTAAAAATATTTTTGAAAAAGATTAGTTATAGAATTTATCTAAAAGTTTATCGACAAATTCCTTATTGTTTAAACTAAATTTGCAATCTAATGTTCCCTAAAATATTTTTAAATCGCTTGTAATTTAATTATTTACAAGTTGGTTTTACTCTATTATAGGAGACATTCAAAAACAAACATACTACAGCTAATCCATGTCCGAATCACAATCCAAAATTAAAGCAAAGTAAAGTTAAGACACGTGAACTTCCATCACGGAAGTAAGACCGGTTGCTTCGGAAGGATAAGCACCTCCTATCCAAATCATTCGTTCATCATAGAAATGATATTAATGTAATTAAAGATTAATAGAACCATCATTAACAATTTAAAGAATATGTTTGGCACGACATTGCAGTACCTTTACTTGCAATTTGGCTACTAGATATTATTAAAAAAAACATACTGTGACATACTAACTGAAATATATCTCTGATTTTTTTGTTGGTTAAATGCTGCTTAACGTCGCACAAGCAATTTTTCAGCTATTCGCGACGAGAACTATTTTATTTATCTTTATGGATTCATCTATGAACACTTTCGTGTATGCATGTGAAGTGCAAGCGTGTTGTATGGTCTGCCTTGTACTAGCGCGCACTCAGAGCGACTTGAACGTGCTAGCTCACCGAGTCAGTACGTCGCAGACAAACGTACTACTCCCCCAGTCACATTATATTGACACCAGGTGTGACCCAGTAAAGGCATACGGCAAGGAAAATTCACTTTCCCACAATTGGTCTGAGCGTGACCATTATACTGATACTAGGTGAACCAGTAAAGGCCAACGGCAAGGAAAATTCACTTTTTCACATGTGGTCTGAGAGGAACTTCACTCACAGCAATGAGAGACCCTGGATTTGAAGACTAACGTCTTATCCATTAGGCCATCGTGGCCCCTCAGAGGTTTGTCAATCTAATGCAATCACAGAAGGATACTGATCTGTAACAATTATTAAATTGAGTTAAAGGTTGTAAGCTAGTATATCACATAACCCACCTGTTTATTGATGGAATAAAACGGTGTAATATTTTTCGTATTACACAAGTACCCATGTAATATCACTTGATTGTGATGTAATCAGTTATCACACTTCTGATTTACGTAGTGGTCGTGCCTAATGACGTCATATGAAAACTGTGTCAGTCTGTTGTTTATTTTTAGACTTTTGAAGACTTTCCGATTCTTTGAAAAATAATTCTGATGCATTTGGAAAAATATTATGATTTAAACTTACATACTGATTATGTCTTTTTTTTCTAGGTGATTTATTTACTTTTACTATAACTAAATAGAACTATTTTCTTACTTACGCAATTAATTTGGAGGTGATTTGTCTGACCTAGATAGAAATCAGCTGTTTCTATATGGCATCAAATAATATCTACATGTCATTATGCCTCGGTATTTTGAGTTATGTGATATATAGAATCTTAGACTCGTGAGGGTTTAATATGAAATTTATTAAACTCGTTCAATAATTAAATATGCCACTCGCCAAGGCTCGTGGCATATTTAATTAATAAACTCGTTTAATAAATTTCATATTAAACCCTCACTCGTCTAAGATCCTCTATATATGATACATTTAGGTTAATGATATTAATACAGTGAAAGGTAAAGGCCTGTCAAAAGTTTAGCACTAAGCTGATGAGTTTATCTCGTAATCAAAAACAAACACATTAATCCTTGTCCGAATCACAATTCAGAAGCAAAATAAAAATTTTGCAACTGACAAGTTAGGTTAGACGTGTGAACTTCCACCAGGGAAGTGAGGCCGGGTGCTCCGGAAGGGTAAGCACCTCCTGTTTAGCTAGCTACACCCGTCACGTGTGTAATCAAAATTGTGTGAAAGGACCTATATTTCGACAACTTTTCCTCTGCTACTGTCCATCTCTCTTTAGCCACTAGCTATCTATACCTTGGTCACTCGACTGTAAGCACGTAGCTTCATTAACTAAGTATTACACTTTTTAGAGACCTGTAATGTGTATAGCAAGCTTCGTGGTATGCCTGCTTTTAAGAATGGATACTTACTTGCTGTCGTATGGTGTCATGATTACATTTTAGTCTATTTAAAAATAGTTTCAAATTTGATTGATAACAATACTCTCGTTAAGCAAGATTATTTTTTTCAATATGATTAAATACCAGTAGGATAGACGCACCTTGACGCCAACATTTTGTTTGATGAAATCAATCTTACTTAAAAACCCGGAGGATGTACGAGGGTACATGCAGCTAGACAGAGGGTACTTACCCTTCCCGTATATCCGACCTTACTTCCCTGGTAGAAGTCCAAGTGTTTTATTTAGTTTGCCAGTTTTCAAAGGTTTCAGCTTTGCTTTTTTGGAGATTGTAATTTGGACATTGACATGGGTATGTTTGCGTTTGATGTTTACAACAAACTCTAGATAGACGTCAAAACAGGAAATCATCGTGTACTTGAATTCTTTATAGGAATTAAGACATAAGTGGATAATTGTTGTAAGAGCATCTTGGTAGGCTTCATACAGTTCAACCCCCCGCCGTGGATTATTCGTATCGATAGTGATAAACCATACAAATTTAGTTCCAAAACAACACTCTGCTCTCTAGAGTTGTAAGCTTACGTATATCGGTTTTGATTGAGAGTATCAGTATGACAAATTCAGCTAAACCTGAAGCCCGTTTTATCTAGCAGACGGGATGTGCATAACTTTCCGGAGCACCAGGCTTCAGTTCATTGGTGAAAGTTCACTGTTGAACTTATTTTTGTCAGTTTTCTCAGCTTTTATGTTGCTTATAAATTGTAATTTGGACATGGATCGACTGATATTTGTCTTTTGTGTTTATTTTTGATGTCATATATGAAAATTATGTTGAAAACATTAATATATGACGGATACAGACTTAAAAAGTCGGTATATGCATGAACATTTTCGAAAGATTCCTCTTGGTGGCAATTTTTAATGTTGGTTCGACTTGTGTTGTCTTCGCGCCTCATATCTCCTTATTCCGTTAACCGTAAACACAGTTAATTTTTGTTTGGGTTTGTAGTGTTAATCAGCCGTTTCTTCTTCAAATCTGTAAGTTTCCCTACTTTTTTTATCAAATCATATACACACTTAAATAACAAGTGACATCTAACGTAGTTATAATGGCGTCTGTGACAAAGTGTATTCAACAGAATCTTCTTCAAACACGGACTTTCTCCACTTTCTCAAACCACAAATTGGAACATATCGTAGTTAAAACGGGTTTTTAAACATAATTGTTTTTCAATATTTTCTTCCTTAAATCTGAAAGGTTCCACACTATAGGTATAACAACTTCTTCGACATAGTTTTATTTAACAGTTTGATCTTCAAGAACTTTGAGTTTCCCTTACCATCGCACAAACCGTTCCCTATGATTACAAGTGTCACTAACGACTTCCAGGGCTTACACTCTATTCAACAGTTGTTTCTTCAAATCTAGAAGCTCTGAGATGTAGTGTTATTCAACAGTTGTTCTTCAATTTAGAACTTCAATTCAAGCTTCCTACCCCCCCCCCCTGATTAAATTTGACACTTATGGCTCCCAAGTTTTTATTTTTATAAAACAGTTTGTTCCTCAAATCTGGAACTTTCCCACTTCCTCGAACAAACTGCAATGATGAAAAATGACGCTTACATAGTTTTTTACAGCGTCCTCTCCAAAACTTAGATTCCCTGCTCTGTCGAACAAACCATTCCTAATGATTAAAATTGACACTAAAAGCTTCCCAAACTTTTAGTTTCATTAAACAGTTTGGAGAGTTCCCCACACTGTCGAACATGCCTTGGCAATGATTACAACTGACAACTTACGTAGTAAAGCCACTCCTGAGACGTAGTGTTACTCAACAGCTTGTTCCTCAGATCAGAAAGTTTCCCCCATACCCTCGCACAAACCGTTCGCATTGATTACAAGTGACAAAAACGGGTTCCGAGACTACAATTTGGAAATTTCCTACACTGTCGAACAATCTCTTGGCAATGATTACAGGTGACACTTACAGCCTACAAGCTTCCCTAACCCCATCGAACAAAGCGTAATTATTAAAAGTGGCACCTCGCGTAGTTATAGCGACTTTTGAGACGTAGTGTTATTTAATAGTTTTCTCTTTAAATCAAGAAGATTCCCTACTCTGACGAGCAAGCTCTTCGTTATGATTACAAGGGACACTTCAAGTAGTTATTGCAACGTCCAAGACATATAGTGTTATGCAACATAACTAACTCTTCGGGAAGGTTTCCCACCCCTTCAAACATACCGTTCCCAATGATTTCAAATGACACTAACGACTTCGGAGATTTACAGTTTCATTTAACAGTTTGGAAGTCCCCTACACTGTCAACAAGCCCTTTGCAACGATTACAAGTGGCAAATAATGTGGGTATAGCAACTTCTGAGACGTAGCGTTATTCAACAGTTGCTTTTCAAATCAGGAAAGTTCTGCTATCCCTCGAACAAACCCTTCCCAATTATTAAAATCGACACTAACGGCTTCCGAGACTTATAGTTTTATTTAACAGTTTGTTCAGCATTAAACTCTTATGTGGTCAACATCGTAGTTGATTAGTAGCACCTGTGACGTTATATATAGACCATTTGAACTCTTTGTTTCTTACATAATCGATATTTTACCGCTTGATGTGTATCGCACAACAAAACATGTTTAAAGGGCATTATCATATTGTACACGTCAATGGTGGTTTTACCTCCACTCTCAAAGGTCATCTAATTTGATCATTTATTTAATTTATTGTAAATATATATAGAGGAATAATGACACTATTTGAAATGGGGTAAGTGATTACCTCTCTCTCTCTCTCTCTCTCTCTTTCTCTCTCTCTCTCTCTCTCTCTCTCTCTCTACATTTTCTCTCTATCAATCTCTCAAACTTCACTTATAAGATAACTCTCTTTCTCTCTTTCCATTGTATTATTTCCATTCTCGCTATCTATCGTATCTCTCTCTCAATTATTTAATCATTTTCTCTATCTCTCCTGTAACCTCATTCATTTGCGCGCTCTCTCTCTCTCTCTCTTCATTAACTTCTCTCTTTTTCTGTCTCTCTTTTAAAGTCAATTATTTTATACTCTCTCTCTCTCTCTCTCTCTCTCTCTCTCTCTCATTCTTTCGTGATTTGGGTTTTTTTCATTTCGCGACAACCAGACATCAAAATTAACATTCAATATGTGACTAAACTGAATACTTAGTCTGCTTTGGCTCTTGGGTTTTGTTGTCCAGCAGAATATTGTGGATTTTGTATCCTGGTATCATTTAGAACTGTGTCCGTAGTTATCTTTATTTAGAAATTATGAAAATGAGGATTTCGGACATGGCGATATATAAATAATATAGAGAATACTTTAAAAAGGAGGGTCAGTGATGTGTGATTTTAATGTATGGAATTGAAATAATTTGAGTCGTAAATGGCGCCACCTTATAATTTTTTGTTTATTTGAAGAATAATATTTGAACATACTACGATAATACCTATATTTCAGACAAGGCGATGGCATGATCTGTGTATGATATTAACAATATAAAGAATTAAAATCACCTTTTCTTGGTTTAATTAGCGCAACAAGAACTAATTAGGATGGACGTGTTAAGTTACCATGGTAACGGTGAAACTATGAACAATGTCGGTATTTATGAACTTTATGTTAAACCTTTTATCTGTCGATTGTGACACAGCTGGCGCAGCTATAAATCTATAGCACAAAAAAGAGTGTCAGGAATATAGTTCAGAACCACAGTAAAAATTATTCGATTATTTTGTCTTCTTGAAAAGACAATTATTATTAAAACTAAATTATGAGTTCAAAGACTTTAAGGTGTCACGATTTTTTCCAAATATGTTCCATTATTAGCTTCTTGTCTTGTTCTCTTAGTATTTCAGTCTTGTCTGAATGTTATATTTACACGCATCACGTTTGTTACAGTACAGACCTGTCGGCAATTTAATTGGAAGCTAACGAATTAGTGTCGAATTGCAGCTCGGTCATATCAGGCCCACGTTAGCTATACATTGGCAGTTTTTGGCAGCTGTTATCTATATCGTTACAGTTTTTCGGTCACTAGCTATCCATATTTCAGTCATTCGGCAGCCAAGCTTTGAATCTTTTTTGAAGGGTCTATGTGTAACTGTCGACTGGTCTGTACTGTACATGCATTTAGACTATGGTTTAGTTTACAAATATACTTAGTCGCTTTATGTGAAATACATATATACATTGAGTGTTTCAAATTGACAAACTGAACCATGGATGTCAGGTAAGCTTTGTTTATATTGTACAATTCATGTATATATCTTGTATGGTTCTGGTCAGTTGGGCATCAGTTGATATCACAACATCTCTTTTTAATTATTATTCGTGAGCAATATATTGAGTTCGCCAGCTGATTAAATGACAAATTTTTTATTATAATTGTCCTAAACGCATATGGCTTGCAACTGACATAATTTATATGCTACAAAAGTAAAGATACGTATATATCTCCAAGTCAGACCAGTTGAGTTGAAGTGCTGACGCAAATAAATCCTTAAGTATGTATTTATTTAAAAATCTATGAGCAATAATCGAGTTTTTTTGGTTGTTGTTAAATATTGCTTAACGTTGCATCAGCAATTTTTCAGCTATTCGCGACTATAACTATTTTATTTATCTTTATGGATTAATCTATGAACACGTTCATGTATGCATGTGAAATGCGAGTGTGTTTTATGGTCTGCCTTTTACCAGCTCGAACTCAGGGCGACTTTAATGTGCTAGCTCACCGTGTCAGTACGCCGCAGACAAGCGTACCACTCCCCCAGTCACATTATATTGACACCGGGTGTGACCCAGTGAAGGCAAGAAAAATTCACTTTGCCACAATTGGTCTGAGCGTGACTCGAACGGACAGCGTAGAGAAACCCTGGATCTGTACACTGACGTCTGTGGTGTGTTGCATACGTCACAATTACCATTCTACTATATTTCATAGTTTTTATTCTGCAGAGTTACGAGTAGAAAAATGGGTTTTTACGTCCCAGTCAAGATTCTTTCATTTATACCGAAGCTGTGAGTACAAGGAGAAAACCAGAGGTGCCCGGACAAAACAAAAACACCCAATGAGCTTCTAAAATCAAACTGAATACTTTTTCCAGATTGGGGCTCGCACCTAGGCGGCGAGAGACGTTGTGATGGCTAAACCGCGCGCTTAATACCACCCGGTCACCGAGTTCGATTTATTTTTGCAAAATAATAACAAGTGTGTTTACAAACACAATCCTTTATACCATGAAATCTAGACATGATGGATTCTGTTTTGAAATACAATCATGAACTATCTACCAGCTTGTGTCACTTATCGTCTGCTACTATGCTATATTAAAACCACACTCAGTTTAACCGTAAATGAGGCATTGTTTGACAGTTTGGGAATATAATGTAACATCATGATGGAATGGTTTGACTTTTAATCAGATTTACTATGTCCCTTGTGTTTAAGTAGTATATAATACTCGCCATGCAGCATCATTATCAACACAAATAAGTACAAACTCTTACAGTGGAAACTGAAAGCAATTAAAGATAGTTTTGTCTTATGTCAGAATTTGACGTTTTTGTTCTTGTTTTAAATATGTTTGTGGAACGCAATTAAAGATCGTTTTGTTTAAACGTACTTGAATGTTTTGTTCTTGCCATTTTTGGAGTGCAATTAAGGCGTTTTCAGCAAAAAATTGATTTTTTGTTCTCGTTTAAAACAAATTTTTGGAACGCAATTAAAGATTTTATCTAATGCCAGAACTTGATTTTTTGTTGTTCATCTCGCTTTATTGTGTATTTGAACGCAATTACAAGGAGATTTGTCTTATGTCAGAACTTCAATTGTTTTAATTATGTGATTTTACTCGTTTGAAACATGTTTTTGAAAATACAAAAAATTGTTTACCGATTTGATCGTTTATACTGCATGACCCTACTCGTGCATACGGATTGAGAACCAACTGTTTTCGAGTAACAAAATTCACGAAGAGTTGTTTGTACTAGTCTTACTCAATCATTTACCAAGGGATGTTGGGTACCAACTATTCTCAACTAGCAACAATACTCAATAGGGACACTCCACCTGAAGTAGCAAAACATTTAGTTTAGCTTCCTTGGCTTCAAAAGCTTTAATGATTTCAACTTTAAGTTGGGTGTAAATGTAATATCGAGGTAGTTGAGTATATGTACACTGGTGAACAGCTATTGCATTCTGTTTAACATCTGTTACTTAGTCAAACTTGTTAAAATCCTATTTGAGAAAATTATGAACAGAAATTAAAGGTTTGTATAGAACAACAGTCTCTGTGTTAGATTCTGATTTGAAAAAGATCCCGTGAAATCCATATGTTTCATATACGACAACAGCCACTGCATAAAATAGGATTCCCATGGTGGCTTATTTCTGACATCCAAAAAATTTCGATCGACATAAAATTATCTCGACATGTTAATTTGATATTACGACAAGTCGAGATAATATGATTTAAAGTCGTGATAGTAAAATAAAAAGTTAAGATAAATAGCGCATGTCGAGATAGTTATGTCGACTAGACATGGTTAATATCTCGACATGTTATGTTATTTATTTCAACTTTTTTTTTTACTATCACAACTTTCGATCAAGTTCTCTCGACTTGTCGTGATATTAAGTGTACATGTCGAGATAAATTTTATGTCAACCAAATTTATCTGAATGTCAGAAATAAGCCACTATAGATTTCAAAAAGTCTGCACAACACTGTATAATGTTTAATTTGACTGTTTAATGTTTGATTGTAAATCTCCAATGACTTAACCTTGTTTTATACAATTTCAAACAATTTATCATTAGGGAACTAAGTAATTATGTAATTTCTCTTAAATTGTAATAAATATAGTCTTTATTGGCATCAAATTACATTATTTAAAGAGTTAAGCAAAATCCTACACAAAGTTTATTTCAAGGTATTGCTTGCAAAGAAATAAATGATCGTTTTCCCTAGTAGTTTCAAAACCAAATATAGTAATGGTTTATTAGTGCTGTCAAACGCAGACACAATTTTCTCCAATAAATTGCAAAATCAGACATACATTAGGATTTAAAGTTTAAAATATCTGCCAGACGTACCTTCTATGGTGATACCCATGACATCGTTACCATGTTTTAAACAATTATTTCAAATGAGTTGACATTCTATGATCATTCCTGTATATGAATTATTTTGATTGCTTAAAGGATCTGTGTTTAATCGTGGTTAATCTCAGGCTTGTCTTTTACGTTAATTTTTCATGTGTTTGGTTATTGAATAGTGAGATGTTTTTTGTGCCACTTCAGAAATTGTCCAGCAGTTCCGATGAGACAAATTCTTAATAATATCAAGGATAAATCTAAAGCAACACGTTCTTGTGGTGCGTGAGTTTGTTGCATGTTTTAAATGTATGTAAATATTTTTCTGAATTATATCATTGTTAATACGGCTTTTACATTGAATTTTTTTTAAAGAATTTAAATAATTTAATATTTAAGTAAATGTCTTTTTCTGAAGTTTAAAAAGTCTGCAATTGTTGACCTCTACTGCAGCCAACCTCCACTGTAATATCCCATGTCTTCCATATCTGTCAGCAGCTCACCATACTTGGTCTTCTTTCTCTCATTGGCTTAATTGCATCTCACATCCTCAGATACTGTTAGCTGCTCTTTGCTATGTTCTTCTTTATACGCCCGCAAACTAGTTTGAGGGTGTATATAGGAATCACCACGAATGTCTGTCTGTCCGTGTAAAATCGTGTCCGGGCCATATCTCATATCTGCATTGGACGACTGCCATAAAACTTCACATGAATAATTTTCATGGTCCAAAGGTGTGTGTCATGACTTTAAACCAAGGTCATATCGGAAAGTACGCGGGAAAACATTAATTGTTGGGGGCAGGGGGAGGGGTATTTGTCTCTCAAAAGACAGTTCTAGTTGTCCCTTGTGATCATAAAACAATGCCATGTCTGAGATAAGTTGGTACATTTATTAAAAGCATGTTTTTATAAAACAAGTATTTTTTTTACCGGAGTCAGTTCATAATATCAAGACATTCTTATATTTCTTATTGAAATTGACTTCACTAAAGCAACATAGTAATAGTTCAGGATATATATATATATATACGAGTTAAATTTTTCCACAATTTCTTTCTTTCTTTTTAATTCAATGGTATTCTGTTACCACGGAAACATAGTAATAGTAACATGAGATATTAGATAAGGGTATTTCCCCCAATTTTTTTCTTCTGAATTCGGTGGCATTCCGTTACCACGGTAATAGTACACTAATTACATGAGACATTGGGTGATCGTTATTTTTCTACAATGTTTCTTCTGAATTCAATGATATTCCGTTGCCATGGAAATAGAACAATGGTTTCATGAGATATTGGATGGAGGTAGATTCCATTCACACTTAACTATAAGGGTTCTTCAACGCGTGATAGAACTCCAAATATTTAACGTTCAGAAGTACTTTTTCTTTTCTATAATTTAATCAAATTTCGTTGCCATGAAAATAGTAAAAATACCTTCATGCATACCAAATAAGACGAAATCTATTCATTGCAATAAATTCTCTATGCGTGTCAATACAAAGTACGCCCCGGTCTCTTAGTATGAAGGGAATTCTTGACAAAAGGATTCCAATAAATGCATAAATGAGATATTGAATTTCTAATTCATGAACATACATCTGTAGGGAATTCTAGCATTTAAATTAAGACATTTCAAATCTAAAGTATACAAGTCAATTCATTGCAAAGGGTCTAAGAGCTGCTTAAGTATACGACGTCCTGTGCACATGTAACAGCATTGGTTTATCCAGAACAGTCTCTCAGCGTATGTTTTTGAAATGCTTCTGACATAATGTTCTTGACAGAATATTTAAATTTTAACTAGAAGGAATATCTTCAAGATAAAATTCTTCAGGGATTAATGTGGCTATAACAAGAAGTAATTACCATTAATATGAGTAAAATCCGAGCTGTCCGCTGGAAGGAATGTTCAATATGTAAGTTTTAATGGAATTATTAATTTAAATCGAGTGCTTTGTTTGACTAGCGTTCAATTGAAAGGATTACTTAATGCCAATATATACACACAATTGAAGAAAATTTTTTTTCAGTTCTGGAAATATGAGTAAAATGGTGAACGTTATTGTTAAAATGTTATTCTCCAATTGCCCCTTTAAAGTATCTGAAGGCTGTTTACTACATGTACCACCGTCTATTTATATGGTATCCAGAATTTAGACAAACAGAAGTGTGTCAAGTGCTTCATATTTTGCCTTGTTGTTCAAACAATTGAAATAATTAAGAAAGAAGAGTTTTAAAAAAATTGAACAAGATACATAACAAGTTATATGGACTAAGTAGTTTGTCGTCTCCGGTTTGATTGGATATATTCAAACTAGACTTGGATTTTTTTCTGAAAGAACCACTGGTAGCTAAGTGATTGCTAAGTTTTACGTAAAGAGCCTCTAATGGTTACGTGATTGCGAAGCATTTCGTAAAGAGCTTCTAGTGGTTAAGTGATTGCTAAGTATTCGTATAGAAACGCTAGCAGCGAAGTGATTGAGAAACATTACGGAAAGAGTTTCTAGTAGCTAAGTGATTGCTAAGCATCAAGTGAGGAATCGCTAGTAGCATTTATAGCTGAGTAAATGCTAAATTTTGCGTAAATTTTTTTTCAAGGCTATTATTATTATTATTATTATTATTATTATTATTATTATTCAGCCTAATTTCAATATTCTTCGTTTTAAGTTTATTCCGAGAAAGTATACACCATTAGAGCTTTCTCGAGAGATAGATTTTATGTCGTAAAATGTTGACTTAAAACAGACAAAACATTATCTGTAATGCCATATCCTAGCTCTCATTTATAAGATTCTCCTTGCCTCTCAAATGAGATACGGTTGATATTTAACACTAATGGCATATGATCTTTTTATATCTGGAAACTGATTTCCAGAGAGTAATTGAATTCAGATTTTATTTAATATATCTTTTTTAAAACACGCCCTAATCAATCCCATGATGCATCATTAGTGTCTATCGATTCATTATAAGTAGGATACATGTATACAATCCGTTACTTAAGTTTTTTTGTCTGATGTGTAGGCTTATTTTCATTTTAGGAATAACGTAATGGTAATTATAGTAAAAAACCAATTTATTGCGGTAACGATTTATACAAATAATACATACATTTCGGTAGTCAAATGGAATTGTTTTCCTGTTATCGACGAAAAAAGATTTCTGTGGGGACAAAAAAAGACTATACAGTCAAACCTAAATTTATATAAGGGACACCTGCTTATAAAGGCCAGTAAAATTTGTATCCCAATTGTTCGATTCTTTATTCATATTATTTGAACCTGTATATAAAAGCCACCTGTTCATAAAGGCCACTTTCACTGGTTCCCATAGGTGGCTTTTATAGACAGGTTTGACTGTATATCATATACTTAGTACATATGGTGAAAAAGCTCTAATTATTGTGAAATATAACATTCATACAGCTGGCTAAATGAAATCGTTTTTTGTCATCAACAAAAACTACATGTATATTTTGCGTAATCAAAATGGGAATATACATGTACTTGTAATTTTTAAGGATTTTTAAAAAGGAGATACTGCTCGTTGAAAAGGTGAAATATCCTAGAGAAAGGTTAACTTCATTATGCCACTATAGTTACTGGCTGTGTTTATGTGGCGAAATATGTTCCTTTCATTGCCCTTACGTACATAGATTAATATTGGTAAGTTAGGAAAACTTATTTCGCTACTCTACTGATTATATTTTTATTATTGTTGAACTTTGCACGTAAAATTATAATAGTTGGTTATTTTTGCGACTTTATTTTTGTGAGTTAAAAAGAATAATAATATTGGTTATTTGCAAGAAAATTGGCGAGAGTTTTAATGTTGCATGAGAAAATGTTGACGCTCTGGATCGCAGCAAATGAATTATTGTAAGTTTAAAAGTTGGTCTGTAAAGTAAAATTTACATAGAAAAACTATCAGTTCTTACTCGATGTTCAGACATCGTAGAATTAGTAAGTTATTGGAGGTTATTTTATTTTAAATAAAAATTATAAAAACAAGCACTAAAGGTATCTATAAACTCAAGACTAATCTTAATTACTTATTTTTTTCAAATTATTTTTAGAAACGTAATATACTATGAACATCTACGTTCAACATTCAATTTCAATTTCAATATATTTCATTGAAAAGAATATGAAATCTTAAAAACGGGCAACTCTATAATTTGAAAACTACATTGTATTTTAAATTGCCTTATTCCTCAACGGTAATAGTCTCTCTGACTGTTCCCTTCCTCTGTTAGAAATCAACACCTACAGATATTTTCCAGTACTTGTTTATAACAAGAAGACTAACAGAGTCGTACAGATTTAGATAACATTATGTTGGAGATACGTATTCATCTTTATGATGGCATCATCTGTCATGGGCAATCATATGGTAGCACCATCAATTGTCTATACATTTGACTTAGCATTAGATAAAATGGGATGAGTTGGGATGAGAATTTAAACTATAGAATTTACTTTTCAAGAATCGATGAATGTGTAACTTAAAGCTTGACAGAAATCAGAGATTTGACGCCAGCGCAAAAATTTTATGCTAATTCCAAATGCTCATTTTTAAATGCCGTACCACCAACATTATCCAATTAAAAGGATGCATACACCATGAAAAGAAATTCCGATTATTTCTTACTAAACGGTACGAGTTGAGGACACAAACAAGCTAAGTGGAGAGATTCTAGAGTTGACAGAAGACAGAGAATTGTAGCCAACGCAATTGCTTTATGCTAATTCCAAATGTTTTTATGTAGCATGATCAACATTATCCATATCTACAGTAACCATTAAAAAAACGCATTCATCACAAAAAGAATTTCAATTCTTCCCCTACTAAACGGCGTACTTTGACTAAAGTAAGCTCTACGAATTGAGATCACAACCAAGAATAGAGATTATACTTTTCAAAAATGATATTGATGTGTAACGTATTATTGACAGAATTCAGAGATTTGTCGCCAACGTAATTGTTTTATTTATGCTAATTGTCAATTGTTCTCTTTTTTTAATGTTTTCATGTAGTACCGCCCCTACCGAGGCTTACCGTAATCATTAAAAAATCACCCATCAAAAAATCATGTAATTACAATTACAATTTCAATTCTTCCCAACTAAACGGCTTACTTTAACTAAACGGTACGGATTGAGTTCACAAACAAAAATACAGTCCAACCTGCCTTAAAGGGGCCACCTTTAAATTATATAAGGGCCATTAGAATTATATCCCAATTGTTCTATATTCATATTATTATTTGAACCTGTATATAAAGGTCACCTGCCCATAAAGGCTACTTTTACTGATTCCCCTGGGTGGCCTTTATAGACAGATTTGACTGCAGAGTCAAATAAATGTGTTACAGTAAGGTTGACAAAATTCAGTATGCAAGTGTCTTTTCCAACGTGGTATGCATTATAACCGTTATTCAGTCTACTCCAATCAATAAAAGATGCATCGATCATGAAAAGGAATTTCAATTTTTCCCCACTAACAGCTTACTTTGACTAAACTCTACAAGTTGAGATAACAAACAAGAATAAAGATTTTAAAAATGAAATCAATGGGTAACCTAAGGTAGACAGACGTTAAAGATTTGACGCCAAAGCAATTATTTTATGATAATTGCAAGTGTAGTGTCTTTTTAATGTGTTCATGTACATGTAGTACTGTCAATACCCAGACCTACTGCAATCACCAAAATATCCATCGAACATGAAAAAGGAATTTCAATTTTTCTCTACTAAATTGTCTATCTTGACCTGACGCAATGTTTATTCTAGAAGCAAGTTTTTATGCAGTACCACCACTATCCAAGACTACTGCAATCAATAAAAAATGCATCCATCATGAAAAAGAATTTTATTTTCCCCACTAAACGGCTTATTTCGAGTAATTATATTTGAAATAGTAGATACGTTTATGTCATTGAGATTACGTGTTATAAATACTGATTTTGAATGTCTTCATTAGGTATTAGTAACACTGATCGATGCAATACTTATCTATAACTTACAGTATAGACCTGTCGATAGTTTAACTCTGAGCTAACGAATTAGAGCCGAATCGCCAGCTCAACTCAGCTCCTCGTAAGCTACAGTACAGACCTGTCGATAGTCTAACTCTGAGTTAACGAATTAGAGCCGAATCTCCAGCTCAACTCGGCTCCTCGTTAGATACAGTACAGACCTGTCAAAAGTCTAACTCTGAGCTAAACGAATTAGAGCCGAATCTCTAGCTCAACTCGGCTCCCCGTGTGTTACAGTACAGACCTGTCAAAAGTCTAACTCTGAGCTAACGAAATAGTGCCGAATCGTCAGCTCGTTCGCCTCGGCTTCTCGTTGATACAGTACAGACCTGTCGATAGTTTAATCTTACTCACTAAGGATTTAAAACGCATTTAAGTTCAAGAGTTAAGTAGTATTTTGGTTTATTTGCCATTTTACTTTTGTACAGTAAAGGCAGGTTTAAAGTTATTTTTTATCTCGGCTTTGATTACACAAGTGGCAGGCGTAGCTAGCTAGACAGAAGATGCTTACCCTTCCGGAACATCCGGTCTCACTTCCCTGGACGCAGTTCACGTGTTAATCTTAATTTGTCAGTTTCGTAGTACGTACTTTGCTTTGGGATTGTGATTTAGTCAGGGATTGGTATATTTATGTTTGGTTCTCATTAACGAATGATGAATACAAAATCACAATCCTGCTTACCCTCGCTATATCTATATATTACGTGTTACCGAGTTCATTCCTAATGATTCCCAATTACCGACAATATTAAATGTCATAAGTACAGTACAGACCTGTCGAAAGTTTAACAGTGAGCTGACGGAAAGGAGTTAGAGGTAGGCTGTCGAATGACCGAGGTATGGATAGCTAGCGGCAGATAAGCTGTCGAGAGATAGACAGAAGTTTCCCGGCGAAAAAAACTGTCATGATCAGAAGCTATCGAAAAGCAGCGAATCGACACTCGGTCTTATTCGTTAGCTTAATGTTAAAATTTAGACAGGTCTGTTCTGTATGCAGAACTAGTTAACCATCTGAAAAATAATCTGACCACACCAGTTGTTCGGTCTTACTTTATTATCTAAGGGATGGTCATTTTGTTATTCTGTCTTGCTTAAAGTGAAATGTACTCTTGTTCTATGTAAATTTATACCGTTGTTTCTTAAGGGTCATGAGAAAATATTTCCTAACTAAAGAAATTAGAGACATTTTGCTACAAGACGCAATTTGTTTAAGCTTCTCATCTGTTAGGTTCACAGGTCCGGGGATTCACATTTAAAAAGATTTACGTCCAAGTATCTTTTTTTAAATTTACAGTACTGAATATTTCCTACAAACATATACAGAAATAAATATTTCATAGTTGATAAGTAAAAAAGCCCCTGGTCTTGCAACACATGTTGTTCATACACTTAGCAGCTGGCCTGAATAGGTTCATGGGTCTGGCAGTGGATTTTGCAAGTGACCTGATATTAGTTTCACAGCTATTTCATTACAAAGATTTTATTCGACTTACATTTTTTTGCAGGAAACCTAGGTGTTATATGATTGGTCGTCAAATTGACATGTTAAAATTGTAAATAACTTAAAAATTAACAAATAATTAAGATTATAAATTTGTGAGAATTAAGTTACAAAAATTATCATTATTATTATTATTATTAAGCATTAAATAATAAAGATTTTAAATTTCCGAGAATTAAGTTACGAAAATTATTATTATTATTATTATTATTATTAAGCAATATGAATTGATTTTGGCCCCTATGAAGCAATCCACTGTCATTAACAACATCTGCATGTATGTGTAATTTACCAGTTAAAAGGTTATTTTACAAACTCCTTATAACTGCCAGCTTTTTATTAAGAGTTTGAAGTAAAAATCAATTTTTGACATGAAATAAATCTAGTAAAAATCGATATAAGTTTATAACCTTTTTGTAATAAAAAGTTAATCAGCTTATATAATCAATCATCAACTCACAAATTACTTATTCGATAAGAGTATACAAGGGTCTGACTAACATCTGTTCCATTAATCTCAGTCTCGCACTTTCTCGTAAATTGCGTGATCTAGATCCTGATAACATTTCATTTTGTTATGATATATATGAATTAAAAATATGATATATATATATATATAAACATGATGTATAAATTTATGAACAGATTGGTTTTGTTGAAAAATACTTGTAGTCGACGTTTTGACTTAAAATTGAAAATCAAATTCCAAATTTATCTAAAAGTCTCACACTTTCTCGCAAATTGCATGATCTGGATCCTGATAACATTTGATTTTGTTATGATATATTCAGCGAATTCAATTTTGTATTAAATGTTGCTGTATATATTAATTAAAAATATGACATATATGTATAGATAAATTTATGAACAGATTGGTTTTGTTGAAAAATACTTGTAGATTACGTTTTTATTGAAAATCTCTCATTTTCTCGCAAATGGTTTGATCTTGATCAAGTTTAGATTTAGTTTTGTTATGATATATAATTTGAAAAATTGATATACGCATATTAAATTGGGTGTATAAACTTAAGATTTATATTGATTTTGTTAAAAAACAAGTTGTAACTGACGTTTTGACTTTTAAAAGTTTGAAAATCAAACTTATCTAAAAGTCTCGCACTTTCTTGCAAATGCCGTGATCTTGATCCTGTAAAAGTTTCATGTGGTTAAGTTATATGAATTAAAAATATGATATACTTGTATAAAAATTGATCATGATGATGTATAAATTGGAGAACATATTTATTTTGTTAAAAAGAAAATCTTGATGTTTAACTTAAAATTGAAAATCCCATCTATCGCACTTGGTGGCAAATCTTATGATCTAGACACTGTTAAAATTTAACTACTATGTATTCAAATTGATTTTGTTAAAATGTAAGAAGCTATGGCTTGAAATTATATATGATACGCATGCATTGGATGTGTTAGAAAAACGTAGTGTATAAATAGTAATTGATTGGTTTTGTTAATAAATATTATAGTTGATTTTTTGACCTAAAAATAAAAATCAAACTTGGTAAGTTCTGTTAGTTGTTTATCTGTCATACACCAGTAATCTCTCTCTCTCTCTCTCTCTCTCTCTCTCTCTCTCTCTCTCTGTACAATTTGTGTAAGTGGTTTATGTGATATACACAGTGAATCTCTCTCTCTCTCTCTCTCTCTCTCTCTCTCTCTCTCTCTCTCTCTCAATACCTGAAATGTGTGTTAAGTAAAAAAAAAAGTCACATAAGTACATTTTGGTTTGGTTATATCAAAATACGTTAGCCATTACATTACGGATAAATTGATAAGTAGATAGTGTTATAAGTGCACTTGTTTACTTTTATGTGTAACTTTTCCCTGATTAGGATATAATTAGGGAAATGTGGGAGAAGTGCTAATTCCAGATCAATTTTTCTCTTTGTTTGCTTTATATGATATCGTAACTGTTTATCATCAAATTACCATCTTATAAAATTTGACTGTCATATTTAGTCTTATATATTTTGTATTTTTAGCACGACAAAATGATAGTTTTGAGCCAACAATGCCACATAAATCAGCTCGAGATAAAAGATCCACTTCAAGGTTAAATTTTGGTGGAGAAAAGTCTATAGGAATAAACCGATCGGTAAGTAAGACTTAAAACTTGTTTTTGACAATATACGGAGTACAGACGTGGCAAATGTTTATAACTAAGTTAACGAAATGAAGCTGTACTAACGAGTGGTCAAAAGTATCAATAACCAGCGATCATTTTTGTCAATACAAATGTGCAGTAAAACATGACAAAAGTTAAACAGTGATGCATTAAATAAAATCCAAACGCAGCTACCGATGGCTGTTACATTGATAGGTAGTGACCATTTTTATCAATATGTGGAATTCAGACCTGTCAAAAGTGTTTAACACTGAACAAACGAAATTGAGTTGAAGCTCCGCTACCGAATTGCCGAGAGATGGTTATAGTGGTCGCGGGAAAACTTCATAGAGATAGATAGAAACTGCAGAAAAGTTGATTGGGTATAGAAGGGATGAGCTGTCGATTGGGCATCAATGCATAGTGACAAACTGTCAACAGGCCTGTACTTCAAGCTGAAACACAGAAACTGAAATAACCCAGGTGAACCAAGAACACGCTACATCACAAAACAAACAACCATTACGAGAGCAAAATCACATTACAAATCAAACCAACATCAGGACACACATTATAAAATAGAACTGTCTCTTGAGAGCCAATAACCCCCGCCCCAACATTTAATGTTTTCTGGCGACCTTGACCTTTTTGATATGACATAAGTTCAAGGTTGTGACACACCTTTGGACCATGAGGATTATTCAGGTGGAGTTTCATGACAGTCATCCAAAGTAATTTGAGATAAGGCCCGGGCTGACGGACAGGCATGGCAACTCCTATAAACCCATTCAAACTAGTTTGCGGGTATCAAAAGCATCATTTAAGGATGGAAATGATAAATAGAATAATTAAACATTGTAATGTGCTTTTTCGAACATTGGCAAGAACCGTTGGAAACACAGTAAAGTTAATTACTTAAGCCTTATCTTCTACATTAAATAAAATTGTGAATTTGCATTTGTAATCTCTCAAGAATGTCTATATTTTCCGTTATGCAAATGTTCATTAAAACCCTGGTCTGTAAAATTAATGTAACATGAATGTTAGTTGACAAAAATTTGATGCAATTGTTTTCAAGTTAAAACTGACAGTTATATCAGAATCTTTGCCCTAAGGCTTACATTTTGTGGCGAATTCTTAATGGTTATCAAAGAAGTTGATAATGCACCCATAAAGCGTTGTTTTTTAATTTCTTTACTTTTTCTTTCTTTTTTCTCCTCTTTTTTATTTGCTTGTTCTACACGGCTCACCATTCCACTTATCATACAGGTATTGCCCTTCATCTAAATTTGATCTTAGTGAATTCAATTTGTTCAAATATAAGGAAGTGCCCTTGTACCACGACCTTCATGTCTCTGGATATTAGATAAGAGTTTATGCGATTCAGGAAAAGGTCAGTTTCAATCAGATGCTTTCAAAAGCCGTTTATCTGATCTTCTAAACTCTTGACATCAACTGTGCCTGTCAGTATGAGTGAATTCAAAAGCAAGCTTATTCCAACTGTGTCCCGTTGAGAATATAACAAGACTCTGTCAATATTTAAGTTTACTAGATTGAATCAACTTGAACCCATTTTGTGTTTCAGATTCTGGTCATTTATTGGAAAAAGCTTTTATCGAATCAAGCTATGGATATACATAAAGCGTCTTATCAAGTGATTTATAAAATAAACATCGGATAATGAGATTGGGTCAACTTTGTTTAACGTTAGAATTTAGTTCTAGTGCTTTCAAATGCAAATATACAGTACAGACCTGTCGAAAGTTTAACCAACGAATAAGTGTCGAATCGTCAGCTCATCTCGATACCTCGATATCTATATCTCGACAGCTTTCGGCAGATGTTGTCTTATCTTTTGGCTGCTTTTTGGACACTGGCTATCCATCACCGATATTCAAACTCTACAATCGATTTTCGACTACATTTTTATTAGTTCAGTGTTTAACTTTCGATAGTTCTGTATTGTAATATATCTCATTGGGGGTTCTCTGTCATCAAATATAACTTTTATTGAGATCACTACATAAAATTCGACTTTAGGTTATCATTGAAAGTCAAAGTTATCAAGCTGGGTGCCATTTGTTGGGTACTAAATCAAAATGGTACGTCAAGCATTTATCTCGGTACCAAATACATGTGTATCTCAAGACATTCCAACCCATTAAATGTAAATAAAGGCTAAAATTCGCTTTAGTTTTTTCTTTCTTTTTTATCTTATATGTTTATTATAATATTTGCACTTATATATTCATAGACATCGATTCGTCGTATTCGGTCATTAATCTTTTTTTCTCAAGGATAACTGTAAACACCAATTAACAGTCTTTTTAAACATTTTTCTTTCTTGCATGCGTATGTCCATTACAGAATTTCTGAATTAGGTAGGCTAACAATTCCTCAGTTAATTTTTTTATTTGAGCCAATTTGATCGAATTATTGCTCTTGGTTATAAAACAAAATATTAAGATTTGCAGAGAAATCAGAAAATTAGTAATCATATAGTGGTTCTTCTTTCGAAAAAAAAATTATCGCGCGCCAAAGAATAATTTATTCTTAATATCATCCATCCAATTTTCAAATATTATAGAAGGACGATCGATACTTTTTATAAAAATTGGATTGCTCCGGGATAATGTTGCAACTTGCATTTTTATCCATAATTGTGACAATTTGCATATCTTTATCGACTTGCAACACTGTTTGCAATTGTATGTGTACTTTTGACAATAAGAAACCATGCACAATTTTGTATACTAAGTATTTAGGTTTTTTTTCACATAAACATGTAATTTTAATATACGTTTCATACATATGCGTAAAGATCTTTTTTTTAAAAAAAATAAAATAAAATAAATAAATTATGCTTATTTATGCCAAGTTTATTACTGAGAATTTTACCAAAGGGATTTAAGGGTCATACAAAAATGATAAAACTAAACCATTATACACCAAGTTTAGCTATGAGATTATTGTCATTTTATCAGATGCACGTCCTAAGCTTGGGAAGTATACTGATCGCACAATATATGCGTTTCGTGTCGTTATTTAGTGTTTTAACACAGCTATTGCACAATACAAACCTTTCATACCGTATGGACCGTTCATGCCCCTTTGTTACACAGCATTATTACACGCCCGCCCGTCTCAATATAGGGACCGCTTGAATTTGATGAATTTTATGTAAACCAACGACGATGTGTCGCATACCAAAATGTAGGTTTCACTGACAAGTCTACTTTAATTAGCTGTGCTGTGTTGTGGCGGTTCTTAAGAAAATGTTTTAATTAATTTAACTGGTACTGGTACAATGTACAGTACAGACCTGTTGAAAGTTTAATACTTAGGTAACGCAAAGAAGTCGAAGCTTGGCTACCGAGTTACCGAAATATGGATAGCTACATGTAGCTCCCAAGAGACATATATAATGACTGCAGAAAATCTGTCGAGATATAGGTAACGAGAAGCCAAGTAGGGCTGCAACGATACACTCACCTCACGATACGATATGTATTGTGCTATTTGATCAACGATTTGATACGTATCATGCATGATACACAACTATCTAGGAAGCAATTCACTTCAAGAATGCAAACAGAAATAAAAACAAATCATTCATAGTCTAAACAATATAAGTGAGTTATCAAAACATATACAATAAATAAATAAATAAATAAATAAATAAATAAATAAATACAAATTTGTCATTGTAATGTCATTAAATGCCTCTGAACTAAGATTTTTGGATTTGCTGGCTTAAATATGTTCTCATGGACAGAAAACAGTTGGGGTAAACTTCTAGATCAATTAGCATATCATGGCACATGCTTCGGTGTATCGTGAACCGTATAATACAAAAATATAGCGTGGTGTATATGTCATTTGACGATATATCGTTGCAGCCCTGGTGCCAAGATATGAGCTGTCGATTTGGAACTACTGTTGGAACCACTCTGTTTGTGACAGTGGTATATTCTTTAATTCCATAGAAAATCAAATAAACTTGAATAAAGATTGATATTTTTCTCTTACTTGTACCTAGTCGTAACAGGAAATCTGCATGCACATTTGCGATTAGCCCAGAATATATCTACACAGGGGTAAACTTTGGCGCTATGGGGATTAAACCTGTTAAAAACAGTCAAATGGCGGATATGACATGTATAATCCCCATAGCGACAACATTTTCCTTTTTACAGAAATACTTTATGATAATTGCGGATGCGCATACAGATTTTCAATTACAGCTCGGTACAAATAAATGAAAAAATATACAAAATGTAAATTGTAATTTGTTAGCCCAGTGAGGCCATTCCAATAAAATTATATGTTTGACGTCACTTAATTTTTTTAAAGGGAGGGGGGTATGAGGCAAACAAACAAATTTTAATGAAAAAAACAAAATCATATTTTCTGTTTATATAAATATTACATTTTCATTAAATATATAAAAAACATTGTGTTTTAAATGTTTAATAGAAATTAAACTCATTGCACGAGTGTGATAAATTGGAATTTCCTTCTGAATTTTATGAAGTACATTATTTGGTCTTTTCATGTCAATACCTACTTCAGAGAGTGTACCCGATATTTCGAAGGCGGAAAACGAAACGGACATGAAAAATGACCGGATTTTACGATCGAATACAGATTTTTGCATTTGATGGAATTCGTTTGGTTTTTTTTCTTTAAAAAATTAATAAAAGGGACGCGTGCGTTGACGTCAAACATAGAATTTTATAGGAATGGCTTGATAAACTTTTGACAAAACTGTACTGTATGCGTTGATAATTTAAACCTACTCTAATCACGGCTGATTCCTTATCAAGAATAAGTGAGTGATGAATCAGATTAATTGAATTGCCATGAGCATCATGAAATTTAAAACGTAGAAATTTAGAAAACCTTTCACACTTTGGCACACGTTTAAACGGTGATGAATAATGAAATGCCGTCAAGATAATTAGCTTGCCTACCGCTAAATTGGCTCAAAGAATGGTACTTTTAATTAAAACCAAAGTTTAACTGAAATATATAGCCTAGTTGACACTAGTTAACACTTGAACCTAGAAATGTTCTTCTGCCTACTTATTTTGTATTAATTATTTTTGTTTGGGTTTTTAGTCTTTAAGGGTCTCTTGTGTAAAATAAAATGCAATTTCTTGGGGGCAGTGGTATGGTGTATTACCGTCAGACGTCACCTTTTCCTTTAATGATTGCTCAACAACAACTTAAATATCACATGCATATTGTGCTAGACGTTCAGAATATAAGGAACTCATTTTTGATGTTTTTGATCAACATTCGTAATTTTCATAAATCAAAGGTTATCGTCTGACGCTATTTTGAAAATCAAACATTTTGTAGTAATTGTTCTATGACATTTTAAAGCAAAACGGTTTTTTAGCTAACCTGATCAAAGACCACCTAAGCTAATGACATTTTGCAACGTGCGTATGCGTGTGTGTGTGTGTGTCGGCAACACATCTTCGACTTCTTCTATGAAACCGCTTGACAGATTTCAATGAAACTTGGTCAAAAGTAGCCACGCATGTATGCCGGTGCAAACAGATTTTTTCTGATGTTGCCATCGTTACCAAAACTAGGTAAAGTTGACCTTGCGATGCAAATATCTTTAAAAATTCTTTTTCTCCGAAACCGATGAGTGGAGAAAAAATGTGTCCTAGGGCATTGACTCCACCCTCTTCACCCAACTTTTTAAATGGCCAAAATCGTCTCCCTTAAACGTATATTATGCCAATCACTTTTATGGTCTTTAATTGACCCAAGGGATTATGGGTGGGAATAGAAAATTATAACTTATAATCGGTCCAGATCTTCGCCATTACTACATGTATATCATACTTTACATTTGTTTGGGATCAGTGTTTTATAAATGCGTTTTAGATCCTCACCTCAAAACTACGCATACATACAGTTATTTCTGCTATTAAAGGATGCTAATGGTAAATTTTTATATACTCAGACAATTATGACCATTGTTTCTAAAAATCATTTTAAACTTTGTTTAACCTTTTAAATGTAATCTGTTTATAAATATATCAGCTGATGAGTTCACGTACATGTCTGTACTATAAATATATACTATACATACAATAAGTACTATACATATGTACCTTACACATATACGAGTTGCATTCTATATCCATTTAACAAAATAGAAACCATTATCACTTAATCACTTTTTTATGATTATAAATACAGACATACAGTACAGTACAACTCAGCCCTCGTAAGCTTTATCTCAACGGATTTTTTGCAGTTGCTATCTATCTCTAGACAGTTTTTCAGATAACTAGCTATCCATATTTTTTCCACTCAGCACCGATCTTGTACTGTTTCCGTAATCTCCGTGTTAAACTTTCGACAAGCCTGTACTGTACATTCCGTCATCCTTACGTTATTTTATTTTAATGGTTTTTGTCTTCTTTTTGTTTTTGTTTTGTTTTTTTTTCATTTTTTTATATTAAAATACATCATAAATAAGTTATATTCGTTTCGAGGACTTACGTTTAATTTCTGTGACATCAAACCAGGCAAGCTATAAAACGCATGATAAGCGAAATAAAACAAGATAAAGATAATGCATTGAGAAACAAATTGATTTGTCTCACAAAAAAATTACTGCAGATTTGAGAGGCACTACATGTTTATGAGGTCAATAGCTTTAAATGTTGCTATCTGAAATTATCAATGTTATATTGTCATTATAGGAATAATGTTAATTTTTCTTTTTGTTATGGAAGTATGAAAGAATTGGCCATTTTTCACACTGCGAATTATGTTGCGTGTGCAATGTCCAATTCTTTCATAGTTCAATAGAAAAAGAAAAAAAAGACTTCATTTCTTATAATTCAATTTATAGACATTTTTTCAACAACAAATCAATATTTTAAGTAAAAAAAATTGCCGTAGCAAGTAAAAAAAAGCATCGCTATGGCAAAGGAATTCAAATGCCTCTGTGTGTCGTCTATAATAAGATGACGTCACTTAGAGCCAATCCATTCATGCAAACGTTACAGAAAAATATCACTAATCAAAATGCTTGAAGCAAAGTAGAATTGAGTAATATTTTGTTTAATCTACTGATTATCTTGTATTGTTATTGGTTTTTATTCTACTTTGCTTCTAGGAAAATTGTCTGCAAATATTATCAGGAAATAATGTGCACATGTTATTGCATATTCCCGATATTGGTTCACAACAGTTAAGATTCTAATGAACGCTTTTGGTCGAAAATGCGCTAAAGGCCATATGAATTTTAACGTCGGGAAATGCAATTAATGTGCTTTTAAGCTTTTAAGTTTCAAAACGGATTCGGGGGGCTTGTGTCATTACACTCGCGTAGGCGTTTTCTAGATCTAGATCTGTTGACAGTGGTATTGAAACTTCTATTCTTTATAACATAAGGTGCATTGTTTACCACACACACACACACACACTTTTCCTGTCTTCATAAGATATTATATATATCTTAACCCTTTGAAAAATTTTGGTTTTACAATTTTGATCCAACTCCTACTTTTCAAAACGACAATCTAGTGCTGTAAAATTAACACTGGTATAATATACTTATACTGAAGTCTATGACAAATTACATAATCTTTTTTTTTATTATTATTCAATTATGACCTTTGAACTTTTCTTCTCAGTTAATGTTTAGACACCTTTCTGTTTCTTTCATATGAAATTAGTTTTCAGTTTTCTGATTAGCCAAATTTTCACCAATGAGTACTGCGTTATTACAGTAGTCTTGCTGGTTGTATAACCAACCTTTCACTTTTTACAATAAATGTAAAAATCTGAAGCAATGTCCTATCGGCAACTTTTCTTATCGTCAAGTTATTCTTGTTAATTTTGTCCAATAAAGGTCATTTCACTTTTGCTTCTTCCAAAGGTGTTCTTTGTAAAAAGGTTTAAACATGCATTTATCATTTGTTTCTTTATCATTCAACATACATTTATCATTTGATTCTTTATTACAGTTATCGTCATTGGAGGAAG
This sequence comes from Anadara kagoshimensis, assembly GCA_021292105.1. Classification (NCBI taxonomy): domain Eukaryota; kingdom Metazoa; phylum Mollusca; class Bivalvia; order Arcoida; family Arcidae; genus Anadara; species Anadara kagoshimensis. Next base: position 30,956,172 of record CM037875.1, on the reverse strand, counting down.
AATTTATTTATGCCACCGAGTTTGGTGACATTCCAACTGTCCAGCGTATACTAGAGAACAATGCTAATTTTAACGTAGATTATACTGATATTATTGGACGGACACCTCTACAGTTAGCTGTTGGAAATGAACATTTGGAGGTAAGGAATTATTTAAAGCACTATAAAATATCACATTTTTTGAAATCTTTATTTAGTTTTTTCATGTTTAAATGTTTACGCCATGCATGCCCAAACGACGGAACAGCCTCAAATGACGTCACGAATACACAAAAAGCACACAAGTGGACAACGTCACTTCATCAATGGTTATTATGGCTCATTAATTACAATTGGTCTAAATCAGAGCCTTATAGAACTAAAATATTAAAAATGTAAATATATTACAGTAAAACCTGATTAGAATTCCCACACAACTCTGTCACGGCACTTGTTGCCATCAACACCCTACGTGCATTTTGAAGACCAAAATACATTTCTTTTATGGTCTCCATTCATCCATTATACAGCCAGAATCTGACTAAAAAGATAGTGGCGATGAACCGAGGTTCTAAAGTGCAGTACCTCTTGTACAACAAATGTGATAATGATCGTTACTGGATTGATGTTTTATGCGCTCATATGACCCGTAATTGCAACTTGGATAATATTCATTAAAAAACCTAGCTTCCTTTACAGATTGGTTAGAAAAACGACACATGGTGTTGAGTAGAAAGAAAGTAAAAAAACGTATTTTTTTTATTTTGTGACATACAAATACATGACCGTCATTTAATAAAATGTTTGAAATTGTAAATTTATACTGGCATTTTGTCAGTTCGATTTCCGAATGCCATTGGTTTAATACGGGCGTTCCGGTTTTCCTCATCATCCGAGAACTGACAACCTCTGTAAAACTGAAAGAACTAAGACGTAAAACACCATTACTCAACCGCGCTTCATTTTTAAGATGACGTATTGCATTTGTACATGTTTTAAGTTTCCCGTGGCAGCAGATAAATTCTAAATAAAGGAAAATAAATGGTATAATAATAAATTGATTGAACTATAATACATACACATGAAATTGATGTTAATGATATTCTTGTCTGACATAAAAAATCATTTAGATTCTCTAGCGTGATAATAGAACAACAAAACTAATTTGCATCCGGAAACAAGCGTTTTGTAGACTAACAATCGGATCGATCTGACGTTTGAATGTTTTCCACAGTCAGCTATGGTCGTTTGATTTGTGTAAAGCATCTCGCATGATAATTGGAAAACTCATTTGTACAAATAGAGCAGCCCTTTATAAATTGGGTTTCCTATCATGCTATTAAATTATCTACAATACGCTGTTCAAACAAGCCATGTAAACTATATTTAATCTTTTCTTGGTATTTAAACGGTTTTCGAATAAAAAAAAAATCAATAAGTTTTACGCTCGGCAAAAAATGTAGTAGAGAGTTATGGTGCTTAACATCCCGGTCAAGATTCCTTCACTTGAAGCGATGCAGTCAGTTCTTGGAGGTTGGAGCAAACTGGAATAGTCAGAAAACCTCTTGCCATTCGACAAGCGAACTGGACAAGCGATCTTTCTCACACTGGGATTTATCCGGTTGGGGTTCGAACCTTTGAAGATAAAGCAGAATAGTAAACAACATATTGAACAAATTGAGTTGTATGTAACATTTGCCTTTCTAGATCCAATTGTTCGAATCAATCAAATTCAACTGACATTTTCCCGTGAACTTTGAAATTGGGTCCAGATGTATGTAAAAACAGCAAAATACCAAAACTCTTGGGAACATGTTATCCTTGCCAAAATATCTTACCTATTACATTAGCAATGAAATGACCAAAACACAAGACAATCGCTAGTTACGCTTTACTGAAAGAAAAACCATTTTATCCGCGACTCTGAGGATTTAACCAACATTTGTCTTAAGTATCGGAAGATGTTATGTTTTCCCAGGTGTATAAAAACACTATTGACCAAATAACATGATAAATAGATGTTAGCGGTAGATATCCGATTGATGGCACGACACACATTGTTATAACATATTACAAAGTGTTTGTTTACACAGTTGATGAAGAATCTATAAGTGAACAACATTGACCTGTCCGCTTGGCCTTTCATCAGGGAAATTCATATAGAAAGATAAACCCCATGCATGGGTAATATTAGAATTTGCAGTTTCACGAACTTGCATTTGTAGCACATATTGTTAGGTTTATATTCCACTTACTGTTTTAACCACTGGTCCATTCTTTCTACATACGGATATTTGTTTTAAATTCGTTTTTTCAATGGTGTTGATGAAATAAACACTTGTTTTCCCTATATATATATATATATATATATATATATATATATATACTGGTCCTTAATAAATATCTAAATAAAAATTCAACCGAAACCGTTTGGATTTTCATTAGGAATAATCATAAAGGATTCACCTAGCATATGGGTAGAGTTAGGATTGCAGTAAATACCTTTACAGTTCATATTTCTACACAATGTAGACGAACTTAAACCCTGATTTCCGCATACAAAAAAAAACTGATCATAATAAATGATAATATTAAAATTAAAATTCAGTGTTGTCTGTTTATGACGTTTGATCCATAAATAACCCGTTGGTAAAAAATATAAAAAATATTGATATTGAGGAAAACTAAAACCAGTTCCTCAACAGGTCAATGTTGTTTACCAATGCATGATGGTTTGTACAGAAAATCGGATAAAAACCATTGATACGTTTTGAGGAAAACTTAAACAAATAGCTCTAGATGTTTCAGAGCTTGGTAATCATACTAACATACATAAAACCATTCATTAATGTATATTTACGTTCATAACGGTCTTCAATGAATTACACTTGTGTTTCTAAATTTGGAAAATAGGATGGATTCTGTTTGAACAACTAGATTACGAGCTGTAATAAATAGCATAGAAGTAATGGCCAACAATGACCATTGGTCATTTGTTAAATGGGTCAGTTTGTCAACGATGGCATTCTTTGTATTTGATTTGTCTAGGTCTACTGGTTTCAACCAGCTTGCGTGTGTCCATGCAGGAGATAACAACTTTAAACCGCTGGCGAAAAGTATTATATCCGTTCCAGCATGGTCGTTCAGGATCGCGACCGTTTCCATAATATAATGTAGATCTTATTTACGATGAACTTCAAACATGAAATAGTACCTTTCACTATACTGACAGTAGACTTCTGAGTTTGTCGAGGCTGCGGTGGCCTAATGGATAAGACGTCAATCTGCAAATTCAGGGTCTCTCACCGCTGTGAATTCGAGTCCCGCTCGGACTACATGTGGGAAAGTGATTTTTCTTGTCGTTGGTCTTTACTGGTTTACCTGGTATCAGTATAATGGGCTGGGGGTTGTACGCTTGTCTGCGGCGTACTGACTTTGTGAGCTAGCACGTTAAAGTCGCCCTGAGCTCGAGTGCTAGTACACGGCAGACCATACAGCACACTCGCACTTCACATGCATACACAAAATTGTTTATAGATTAATCCATAAAGATTAATAAAATAATTCTCGTCGCGAATAGCTGAAAAATTGCTGATTAGATGGACGTTAAGCAGCATTTAACCAACCGTCTTAGTTTGTCTATACCCACCGTAGTTATAAAAGAAACATACATAAAAACAATCATTAATGTTTCTTTACGTTCTTAACGGTCTTCAATGATATATCCTCGTGTTCCTTAATTTAGAAAATAGGACGAGTTTTGTTTGAACGGCTAGATTACGATCTGTAATAAATAGTATACCAGTAATGGATAGCAGTGACCATTGGTCATTTGTTAAATTGGTCAGTTTGTCAATGATGACATTATTTGTATATGATTTGTCTGTCTCCATTGATTACTGGTAATAACAAGTTATTTAATACATTAATCAACATAGAACAATTACCTGAAAAAAATTGGATGTGTCTGAAAATATCTTGAAAATAAATAAATCATTTTTGTTGCTAAATAGCATATATTTGCCATAGATAACGCACACAAGACAAAACAAGTAATCACCAAAAACAACCATACCAATCCATGTTTAAAATCAAGTGCCAAAGTAACGTAAAAACTTTGAAAACTGCAAAAATAAACTGAACTTATACTAGGGAAATGAGGCCAGGTGCTCTAAAGAATGAAATGAAGACACACTAACGATAAATACACATTAAGACGACAATTGACAAAAGAACAAGCATTAAAACTACATATTGCGACAAAATGGTACATTTGTACATCCAAGGTTAGGTGTAAGGTTTGATTCTGAACTGATTTCGCAAATCCCTAATGGTCTTGAAAGTTAATAATTCAGATGTTTCTAGATTGGTTTAATAACAAAATAAAACAAATATACCAATTCATGTCCAAATCACAATCCCGAAACAAAGCAAAAACTTTAAAACTGGCAAGCTAGGTTAAACATTTGAACTTCACCAGGAAAGTGAGGCTAGGTGCTCTGGAAGGAAAGAATTTCATCTTAAGTTTTCTTCACCCGCCACGTGTGAAATCGGAATTGAGAATAAAAGGAACATTGAATAATATTAATGAAGACGTCATATATATCCAAGGACAGAGACATCATTCATATCAACAAAATTGTGATGTCGGCTTAAAATACCCATGCGTCGACAATTTAATGTTTGTTTTGTTTTATAATTGTATATCCAATGTATATTATGGTACTCCCGAGGGATACAATTGAATAAGTGGGAATATGTGTAGTGCTGTCACTTTGTTTATGCAATGTAGTTTTTGAATTTAAGAAGTTGTATCATATGCCCCTTAAGTATCAAACAGACATACCATGTCAAAATGCAAAATGCAAACATTTGAAAACTGACAAAAAGTAAAGGTGAACTTCAACCCAGCGTCGAAAGGTTAAGCACCTCCTTTTTAGTAATGATGCAGAACTATTTTAATGTATTCTTAAAAGAACAAAAAAAAAAAAAAAAAAAAAAAAAAAAAAAAAAAATACAAGCATGCACTTAGAATACAATACAACATTATAATAAAATACAAAAACACAAATGTCGAGACTATTGATTCTGAAAAATATTTAAGAAAGGTCAGATATCATAACTTACATAAGTAACCTTGGAATTAGTTCTGAGATAGTTTAATTAGTAGAAATAAAACACGCTTGACCTTTTATCCTTGGAATATGATCATAAAATATATTGCAAACTTATAAGAAAAATCGTTTTTATGATTGATGTACAGTTAAAATAGCATAGGAAATGGCCTGTAAGTTTATCAATAGCCTTTTCTAATACAGTTCTTATAAAATAATTCCTTTAATCATTATACAGAGACGTTTTTGTGTATTTTGGTTACAAAGAAGTCATATTTGTATTATAGTGAATCGAATTATGATATTGGTTTGAATAAATTCAGCCTGTTGCTAAGCGACTTGACGTCATAGAATGGTCTACCAACTATTTAGTTACTAATATTAATAAAACTACTTATGAAAAGCGTTGTTTCATTATTTCAGATTACATTTCTATTATAGTTTCCCTTTTACAAAACACCATATTATTCTTTTACAAAGCTCTATACAAACTTAACTGTGGTCATTAAGGCCAAGTTCGTTTATATATACTCTCTGCAAATAGCATCAATAAGTAAAATTAGCTCTACTGGTTACAACCAGCTTGCGCGAGTCCATGCTGGAATAAACTTCTCTTCCTTATAATATAATGTGAAACTAGCAACAATCAGCAACTTTAGCTGTACTGGTTTTAGCCAGCTTGTTCGAGTCCATGAGGGAGTAAATTTCTGTTCTTTTCATTTAAAGGAGACAAACATCAGAATTTCATTCTATTGGTTACAACCAGCTTGTGCGAGTCCACGCGAGAGTAAATTCCTCTTCCTTTAATATAATGTGCAACAAGCATCGATCAGCAATTTTAGCTCTACTGATGTCGACTAGCTTGCTCTTCTCCGTGCTGGAGTAAACTTGTCCTCTATAACTACTTGGGAACAAAACTAAGTCCGATTCAGCATGGTCGTTCAAAATTATTGTCATTACCATAACATAATAGAAAAAATTGGTTAAAATGATTTTAAAAGTACTTCAAACATTAACCTATACCTATCACTACACAACCTGAAACAAACCATGCAGAACTTCAAAACTGGTATACGTTTCTAAAATGCAAGCATGGGATAAAATTTATTTTTCAAATCTGTTTAGTTTTAAGAAGTTGACCTCCGATTGAATTTTTTCAATTATTATTGTACCAAAACAATACCATCAACTGTCATTCATTTTATTTTTAATCTTTTGTATCTTCTTCTGTTTTGGACCATCTATGAAGCATGATGTCTCTATATCCAAAATTGCCATATTTAACGAAGCATAGTTCCATGTCCCTTTCATTTTACAATTTTGATTTTACTCGTAGCGGTTGTAGCTAACTAGACAGGATGTAATTATCCTTCCGGAGCAACTAGTCTCACTTCCCTGTCGGAAATTCACACGCTTAACTTATTTCCTAGTTTCAAAGTTTCAAAGTTTTTACATTGCTTTTGTGATGTGAACATGAACCGGTATGTTCATTTTTGTCTTGTTCAACTTCGATTTGCCCTGGTTAGAACTTCTTCTTTATAAAAAAGAAACAAACCAATCCATGTCCAAATCACAATTCCAAAGCAAATTAAATCTTTAAAACTTGCAAACCAAGTTAAACAAATAAATGTTTAATAAGAGTTTATATCATACATGTAATACTAGTACTGTTTGGGAAACTGTCTTCCTATGCAATTTTTGAGACTGTCCAAAATATCGTTGTTATGTCAATACATTTAAAGATTATTTTTACATTATAATTCTAGGTTGTTGATCTTCTGTTGGAGCGATCGAACATCGCAAACATCCATGAGGCCTTACTGCAGGCAATAAGTGCCGGGCATGAAAACATAGCAGAGAGCATTTTAAAGCATTCAAAATACAAGGACGTCAAAAAAGAAAACAAGCGTTTTGGTGAAACGGATTATTTCTTCAATCAAACAAAAGAAGATTCGCCATTTTCGTCGGACATAACTCCGCTTATTCTTGCTGCTGAAAGGAATCAGTTTGAGATTGTTCAGTTGTTATTGTTAAGAGGTGAAACTATAAATAAGCCTCATCACTATTATTGTAACTGCCAGGAATGTAGTAATAAGCTTCAGTTTGATCAGTTACGGCTTGCTAAAACTAGGCTTAACGCCTATCGAGGACAGGCTAGCGCAGCCTATATCTCCTTATCCAGTAAAGACCCAATACAGAGAGCGTTTGAGTTGGCCAGGGAGATAAGAAGAGTGGCCAAAGTTGAAAAGTATTATAAGGTAAAGTAAAAATAAACAAATATCAGTCTACTGAAGTCATACCTTATACAATTACCAGTGTCACAATCATTCCTTAACTAAGATTTTCTTCAACGTTAATCAATTGGCAATTTTTGACAATATTGTATGTTACTATAATAAACCCGTTTCAACAAAATAGAAAAAGTAGAATTAAAGTAAACATAGTGTGATCTTCAAATGACACGTTAACTTCATTATTATCTAATAAAAGTATTCAGATTTTAACTTTGCCATAATTTTGTAATTTAAGGAAAACTCTTGGTTTGATAGTTAACCCTGGTAATTTACAGACATAATTTGAGACTATTTTTAATTAAAATGTTTGCTAAAGTGATTGTATAAATGTCATCTTCTTTGTATTGCTGAATAACACTTAATTGGTACAGTCCCAAAGTCATATGTTATCTTGCTTTTTCTTGTTTCAGGTTTGTAGTGTATTCTTATTTTCTGTTGTAGATTTGATCAATTGTTTTTATTTAGTTCATATTTTTGAACTACCGTATTCCATCTCCAAATTAAACATTTTTGGGATACCCAGTGTTCAAAATGAAGACAAAACAATCTGACAAATAGAAAGAAATATATCCTCTAGTTTTCCTTAAAATAATGCAAACTATTTTTAGCGCAATAATTGACTACAAAATGTGCATGCAGTTTTGAGATGCCCAGTATTCCCAATGGATCTTTTTCTCTAAATTTCTACAAACATGTCTTTACAGAATTAAAAACAAACATACTAATCCATGTCCAAATCACAATCCGAAAGAAAGTAAAGACACTTGCAATTAAGATTAAACACGTGAACCTCACCAGGGAAATGAGGCCGGGTGCTACGGAAGGGTAAGCACCCCCTGTTTAGTTAGTTACACCCGCCACGTGTGTAATCAAAATTGAAAGGAACATGGAACTATGGGACGTGAAATATATCTAGAGCAATCCTGGACACGAGACTTATCAACAATACTGTGATGACGGTCATTAAACTTTTTGAGGGCCCTGATAAACTATTTAAAGAGCAATTTGTCTTGAACAAGTTGCCTGTAATGAACATAAATGAAAATTAAAACCACAGCCAGAATAACATGACAATGACAAATATTTATTCATTAGTTCTAATGTACGGATTTTTCATTTATGGTCGCTTTTTCCTAAACAAATATCACGGCAATACACAAACAATCTTTGACGTCAATTTGGTAAAATGATACAAAATTAACACAAGCCAAAATCAAATACAAGGCACGGAATACGACTTCAAACCCTTGAAAAAGGAATCAGACATGGGTTATTAAATCAACAAGCTTTCTGAAAGCAGTGTTTACATGCAGGAAAATTACCATATAAATTCTAGATCTAATGGCACGATCTGGACATTACACAATACAGCCCTGTCGAAAGGTTGACATCCAGCTAACGAAAAGGAGTCGAAGCAAGGCTGCCCAGTGGCCAAGATATATATGGTTAGTTAGTGACCGAAAAATTGCAGAGGTAAAGATAAGACCTGCCGTGATATTTCTAACGAGGGGTCAAGTAAAGCTGTCAATGTGGCACAAATTCTTTAGCTTAGTGTTAAACTTTAGACAGCCCTGTATTGTATTTTATATTTAGAAATATGAGAACATTGATATGTCCAGAGCTAAATAGATTTTCTATATTAGGATAAAAGAGGAAATAAAATAAAACATTAAGCATGCATGTAATGGTAATGGAATGATTGTAGAAAAACCAATCATCTCGGTAATAAGGACAATTTTATTTATTCAGCAAACAACCTCAAAGATCAATTTACGAGATGTAGAATTGAATTATATTCTATATTGGATATGAGAAAATATCTAAACCAGATAACATTTTCCTTGAATTTTTTTTCCATATCGAAATTTGGGAAAACATTTACAGTTTTTTAACACATATTTGGATTATTTATCGCTAAGTATTCTAGGAGATAGAAAAAAATAGATAATTTGTTTTTTTTTTGTATAACGTGTATATATTTTATATCCTTGTCAAATTAGGTAAGATTGAAGATGAAGTAATAAAATTGTGTCCCAGTCAAGGATTTTTTACTAACATCGAGGCTGTCAGTTCATAAAAGATTGAAGAAATCGAAGTCATCAGAGAGTAGTACCAATCTGCGGCAAGAAAGCAGACAAACTTTTCTCACAGTAGGATCTGCCCAGAGTGGGTATTGAACCTACACGTAGGTGGTGAGAGCTGCTGTGACCTGTAAGCACTTTAGACCACTTGACAACCGATGCTCATTTGTTATCAAAAAGGTTTAAACCCAATGTTTGATATTGCTAGACTCTGTTTAGAATAAATGAACAGTAAAACTCGTTATCATATTATATATAAATCATATATCTATAGATGTCTGGAGCTGTATCTTTACGAGTATTTGTTGCTCTTAAATTATATTGCAAACAAAAATGATTTGTATCAGGTTATCTTTATAACGTATTTGTATTGTTATTAAGGCGGAGAGCCTTATTTTCCCGATATTACGGCTACTATACAAGGATATTTTGTTTAAAATAGCAATTTTTCGCTGGATGTCTAAGATGACTGATTTGGTAATTTTTGCCCATTCCTTACACAATATAAGACAGCACAGTACAGACCTGTGAAAAGTTTACCACTAGAGTAATAAATTTGAGCAGAAGAGACAGCTAATAGCTATATATCGACAGCTTTTTGGCAGTTGCTACATGTGTATATCTCTCAGCAGCTATTTAGCCACTTCCTATCTATATCTCACCTTTCGACATTCGAATTTCGACTCCCATTTCCTAGCTCGGTGTTAAACTTTCAATAGCTCTGTATTGTACATGTAGCTCAGTCGTTAGGCAGCCAAGTTTCGATTTTTTCCTTAGGTCGGTGTTAAACTTTGCACATGCCTTTACTGTATATCCCTTGGCAGCTATTCAGCCATCTCCTATCCCTATCTCAGCTGTTCGGCAGCAAAGTTTCGATTCCATTTCTTTAGCTTGGCGTTAACCTTTCGACAGGTCTGTGCTGTATATCTTTCGTCAGCTGTTCAACTTCCTATCTATATTTTAAATGTTCGACAGCGAAGTTACGACTAAATTTCCTTAGCTCAGTGGTAAACTTTCGACAGGCCTGTACTGTATGTTTGTTTCAATATTAGCCCGTAATTAGTTTTTCCGCTTCATTTACCGTAAATGTTTTCACCAGAAAAATCGAATTATCTTGATTGAACTGACCTGTTAACTAAGTATGTGTTTTTTGTTTGTTTACAATGATGAGGTTTTGTGGTTGTCAATAATAGTTCAAATACAAATTCTTTATGTCTTATAATTGTAATATTTACAATATAAAGAACATGTAAATACATAGTTTACATGGTGATATATAAAAGATTAACAACATTGCCCTGTCCGCTTGACCTTTAATTTAAATTCTCATCATGGACGAGTACATCTATGTATAGGGGTTACAAGTACATAATGGGAAACACTTTTATCAAAGATTGTCAACGTGCATGGTATATGTATAAACCATGTGCCCTAACACTTGCCATATGCACGGTGGAACTTTCTGTATGAATATTCCTAAATAAAAGGTCAAGCGGGCAGGTCAATGTTGTTTGACTATATCAATGACAAGGAATAATTTTTATACGCCCGTCATATGACGGGACGTATTATGTTACGGTGCTGTCCGTCCGGGCGGGTGGGCAGGCGGGCGTCCGGGCGGGCGGGCGTCTGTTAACAATTTGTATTCCGTTCAATAGAGACCACAAACATTTATGGATTCAAATGAAATTTGGTATACACATTTAGGATGTTAATATCTGGTGCAAGTTCGAATTACAACTTTTTCGGATTATTTTTGGAGGAGTTATGCCCCTTTTTTAACTTAGAAATTTTTGTATGTATGACCATGTGGTTTCCGATCATTAGAGCCTACAACTATTTATGGATTCAAATGAAATTTGGTATACACATTTACGATGTTAATATCTGGTGCAAGTTCGAATAACAACTTTTTCGGATTATTTTTGGAGGAGTTATGCCCCTTTTTTAACTTAGAAATTTTTGTATGTATGACCATGTGGTTTCTGATCATTAGAGCCTACAACTATTTATGGATTCAAATGAAATTTGGTATACACATTTAGGATGTTAATATCTGGTGCAAGTTCGAATTACAACTTTTTCGGATTATTTTTGGAGGAGTTATGCCCCTTTTTTAACTTAAAAATTTTTGTATGTATGACCATGTGGTTTGTATTCCATTCAGTAGACAATACAAACATGGATTTAAATGAAATTTGTTATACATTTGGTATACACATTTACGATGTTAATATCTGGTGCAAGTTCGAAATACAACTTTTTCAGATTATTTTTGGAGGAGTTATGCCCCCTTTTTAACTTAGAAATTTTTGTATGTATGACCATGTGGTTTGTATTCCATTCAGTAGACAATACATACATGGATTTAAATGAAATTTGTTATACAGTTACACCTTAATCATGGTAATATCTCGTGCAAATTTCAATTACAACTTTTTTGGGTTACGAGTTATGGCCCGAACACGGAGTTGGTAATATATTTTTACATACATATATCCTAGTTGTACTTATACTTCTCAGTAAATAGTACTACTCGATCAATATAACACGGGCGTATAATGCTCCGCTCGGCGGTGCTCTTGTTATAGATACTACACGTTTGTTATGCATGTTGTCTGTTGTTTTAGATATTCTACCCAATTTGATAGGACGTTACTTTTTTAATGTCTGAAATTATTTCGATAATTCAAGAAACATGTAAAATACAGGCCTGTTGAAAGTTTAAAACTAAACTAACAAATCAACCGACTCTTTGTTAGCTTTATCTGGACAGTTTTTCGGCAGTTGTTTTCTATGTCTAGGCAGATATTCGAGCCACTAGCTATCTATATCTCGGCCACTCGACAACCGAGCTTTGACTCCTTTTTATTCGCTTTGTGTTAAACTTTAGACAGGCCTGTACTGTAATCTAGAAGTCTTAACAAAACTTATTGCATCTATGGTAATTTGTTCCAAATGTATTTTTAAATGTGTTATTATAGATAAGCAGTCACTCGTCACTCTGTGTTTTGTAATGCATGTCATATTAGCAATTTATCCCTTTGTTTTTGATAACAAAATGGATATCGTCTTCAATCGGGAATTCAATATCATAACTATCCGTTTGAGTGTACAATTCAGACCTGTCGAAACCTAACACTGGTGTTGTTGTTTAAAGTTGCTTAACGTCGCATCAGCGATTTTTTCAGCTATTCGTGACGAGAACTGCTTTATTAATCTCTATGGATTAATCTATGAACACATTATGCTGACAACGAGTGAACCAATTAAGGCCAATGGCAAGGCACATGTGGTCTGAGCGGGACTTAAACTCACAGCGGTGAGAAACTCTGGATTTGTAGACTGACATCTTATCCATTAGGCCTCCACGGCTTCTATGAAACTGAGGTAAAGGGGTAGGCTGTCTAGTGGTTGAGATATGTTAGTTGCCAAAATTGCTATTAATATTATATCAAATCTATATTATTACCGAAAACCTGTCGAGATATATCCAAAGAGGGACAGTAAGGAGCTGAGCTGTAGTTTCGGCACAATTTGATAGCTTAGTTATACTTTGGACAGATTTGTACTATGTATTGTAAATTGTTGCAGAATGTTCTTCTGTTTGGATATTTCCAAATGAATATTTTTCTAACGATTTATATTTGAATTAATTTTTTTACAGAATGAATACCTGGCTCTTGCTGATCAACTCAGTGAATATGTCGTCAAACTTCTGGACAAGGTCAGAGGTCACGACGAACTTGAAATCCTGCTCAATAAAAAGGGGCGTGACAGCGATGATGAAACATACGAACTGCTTGCTAGACTTAAACTGGCAATACATTACAACGAGAAAAAGGTATGATTAAAACAACAACACATTATTTGCTTTTCTGGTAACAAAATAGGACGGTTTCCTGCCCTAGAATATCTATGGCATTATTGTTAACTATTTTATACGCAGATTTCTAGATTTTCCAAGTACACAAAGTTCGCCCTCGTGAAAAATGAAACTGAGCTAAACTGAAACCGAAAGAAATAATAAAAACGTCATGGAATGAGACAGAAACAAACATTTAACATTTTCTAATTACAGTTTTCCATTTACTGAGTACATGTTATTTCACAAGAATTTAGTTGGATACACGCAAAATCTAGATCTATTTCCATAATGCTGGACATATTTTTCGTCTTCATCAGTAATTCTTCAATGTTAAATGGATTTTAAAAAACTAAAACACATTATAATCAAGTAAATCCAAGGTTTTAATTTTAGTTTTGGTGTTTATCATAATACCGGTAGTATATTCCAAAACATTGTGATATTTCATATACATTTGTACATGCATATCTGGCATCAGTAATCGTAGAGCAAAAGTTATTTTTCTCTTAGTATTCAATTTCGATTTTCAATCTTGCACTGATTACGTTTTGAAAGAGATATCTTAAATAGGTTGACGTGTCAGTAGAAACGTATCAATTTCTAGACTAAAGACACGTTTTACCAACAGGTACTTGTCGAAAGTAGTAATTTTTTTGTTATTTATTTTAAACAACCTCCTTCACGTATGAGAATACAATAATTTGATTTGACAGATTCGAATTGCTTAACATATCTATGAAAGATGTTCTTAAATTCATTCGTTTCTGGCAGGTTATTTGTGTTCTCATATGTGGTGGTTGTTCAAAATGAACTAAAAAAAAACCCACGCCTGTCCCCGAGTAATTGTGTTTTTTTATTATTTGAAAGGCAACATCTAGACGCCATGATCTAATATATTTGACATTTTGTAAGTACGAAAACACAATGTAATAAAAATTCCTTTCACACATTTTAAGTTTCATAATGTTTGATGCATAACTGAAAACTGCAGATCACTGTGATGGCATAAAAGAGCAAGGGAATGCTTGACATAACAAGAAAATCCTTGTCAATGTGCTTCGGAATTTTGAAGTTATATCTTGGATTTAAGATACGCTATTACATAAATGGTTCATATTTTTGTAATTTTGTAATTTATCATTGACTAACTGATTCTATGCCTCCGACAAAAATGACAACAAATAACTTTATTTACAGTCAAACCTGTCTATAAAGGCCACCTAAGGGAACCAGTTACAGTGGTCTTTATTGGCAGGTTGCCTTTATATACAAGTTCAAATAATATGGATAAAGAACAATTGGGATACAATTCTACTGACCTTTATAAGAAGGTGATCCTTATATAATGGTGGCCTTTAAAACAGGTTGGACTGTATAATGCCTCATAATACTGGATTTTCTAGTAAGCAATAAGGTTTTATTTAATATTCATTTTCAGTTTGTTGCTCATCCAAGCTGTCAACAGAAGTTAGTCAGTATATGGTACGATGACCTTAGACAACTAGAACGGTCTAATTGGTTTCTACGTACAATAATGGTCATCGGAATAACAGCCGTGTATCCAATACTTGCAGTTCTGTATATGATCATACCAAAATCCAGGGTAAAATGTCATATAATTTGTATTTTTTATGTCTGGAATTGTTTTGAAAGAAAACGAACATTCTAACAGTGTAACAACTACACCCTCTTTTCTCTAGCACTTCCTGTTTGGCCAGCTACACCCGCCACGTGTGTAATTAATATTGTATGAAAGGAACATGGAATTATGGGACGTCAAATATATCCAGGGCAATCCTGGACAAAGAAAATAACTGAATATCTCTGAACAATAATAAAACAGAGTAAGAAATACGCTATTGTAATTTTACAAATTAAAAGTATTATAACGGGTCTAATAGTATTTCCTAAAATCACACTAGTTCACTGTACGATGACTGTGCATTTTTATGTCTCTCACATTTATCAAATACATTTCAATGTTGCTCTTGGTACGCCTTTTAATGATTTCCTCGACTATTGACATGGCCATCGATTTCAAAAGCCAAATAATTTTTTATTTTATATTTTCAGCTTGGAAAGTTCATGCAATATCCATGTATAAAGTTTATAGGACATACGATGTCGTTTTTAACGTTTTTAGTGATGATATTAACATTAAGTGTGACAGAAAGACCAAGTGCTCAAAAGAAACTCTCAGTATTCAAATCGGTCTATGACCATTATAAGATGTACAAAAATGTGTCTACGGATAAATTACCAGATGATTTTGTTGTTAGAACTTTTGAACCAGAATTTATTCACCTGTTACTGACGCTGTGGATCATTGGTGAGTATTTGTTAAACCACAAAATTCCTTATTCAGACAAGAGTGGCCAGGATTTCAATCATAAGGTAAAACGAAGTCATGTTGTTTTTCAAAGATCAGTATATGTTTCTATTTTTGTTTTTGTTTCAAACTCAACTAGTTTTACCAAAAAGTTCGTGAAATCAGAAATTCTTATTAAAATTAAAAATAATTTTTAGACACGAATTTCTTCAATAATCGTTTCTTTTTATACATCAAACATGAGTTTTTGAGCAAAAATTACAAAAAGCATGTATTTTGCAATATACAAAATACAAATTCTCCATAACTGGAGATAGCGGGTAATCTAACCGTACTCTCAAGACAGAATGCCATTTCTTGGATGAAAGGTATGTTCATTAATTTGCAACATTCTTCATTTACAATATGACTGTACCTGTCTTCGATGAAACATACAGAAGCAATTGTATTGCAATTCCCAATGAAAGACAATGGGGTCATGACCCTTGGTGTGTATCAATTTTCCCGCAATATTACGTCATGTCCTACACAGGGGGTCGCGTGGTCATTTGAGACACGCCGATCTCGCATGGCTAAAAACCCCATATCACACGAGCAAATATGGAAAAAATAGCGCCAAGGTACAAAACATTTAATAAAAGAAAGAATTGTAAATATAAGAAATGGCATTCTGCTCACGGTATTTCAAGGAGTAATGAAAGATAGTGTGGCGCGTGCCAAATTCAAAATGAAGGGCTTCGCCTTTCATCGAATTTGGCACGCGCCACACTATCTTTCATTACCCCTTGAAATACCATGAGCAGAAATGTCATTTCTTAATTCAATCCAGGAGGAGTAAAAGAAGTTTAAGTTTTCAGTACTCTACATTCCACATTGTTCCTTAACAGTGTGTTGCATTTTACCATTTGCTCAGAATTTTTGCTATTACTTACGTTTCAACTTTGGATATGCTTTCTGTTAATATTTTGAATTGTTTTTCGACATATCAGGACTGTATTGCATCATAGCATTTACCCTAAACTATCTCTAATTTTATTTGAGCTTTAATATGTTTTTTTTCTGCTTTTGAGTCTAAAATTAAACATGGTTAGGTATAAGGCAAACATTATTGGTCTGTCCGCTTGACCTTTCATTAGGAATATTCATATAGGAGGAGGATCCACCCAATACATTGATAGTGTTAAGATACACAGTGCATTGGTTTACTTTATAAGGTGAGTATATCTCATGATGTACTGCTGTGCTCTCTACATCAGTGAACTGGGTCCGTGATAAATATTTAAATGAAAGGTCAAGCGGACAGGTCAAAGTTGTTTGCCTATATGTGTTTGATTCATTTTTCTGTTGTTTCTGTGCTACCGACACACACACATGTTACAAATACTAATTACTTTTATATAATCATTTATTTTTCTTTAAGGTATGCTGTGGCAGGAGATGAAACAGGTGTACTCAGAGGGAATTTATAATTATTTTGATTCTTTATATAATTATTTGGACTATGCAGTACTCACTCTTTATATCACGTCATTTACACTAAGATATGTTACTATATTTAAGGTAAGAATATAACCATGTTACAAATTAACTTAAGCGATATAGAAATGTAAGCGATTTTTGCGATGATACAGTACCGCTCATAAAAATTTACTGTCATACGACCATAGAGTACATCGTGATTTATGAGGTTTACGCTAATTCAAGTCTACATATGCATGTGTACCTAAATTAAAATTTGAGATAAAATTTGAACGAATTAAAATTAATACATTAGAAGTATTTAAGAAAACTACCGTAGAAAATTTCAAATACGAGAAGCATGGCAATTAAAACATCACACATTTACATAAAGAATTTTAATACTAGAACATATGCCATGAAGCGATGCCCGGATGTTTTGTAACACGAAACTAGACCCAGTTGTTCAAAGCTCTGTTCCCTTAACCAGTTTCTCATTGAGTGAATATTACACACGTCGTTTAAACAGTATGTTACTACTACTATTATAAATTAACATTACAGCTTTTAAATATTTTTTTTCCAAATTTCGCAAGCACTAACTAATATACATGAACTAGTTGATTTAACAACCATGCCCTGAAATAGTAGAAACAATTGCAAAGTAAAGTTATGTAAGGTTTTTGGTAAACCTATAACTTCCATTAGTGCCTTTTATTGAAAGCCCCTTGCTTTTTACTTAGTTGTCAAAATTAAAAACGATTCATGAATTTGAATTTTAACCAGAGAGAAAAAATAACTCTGTGTATAACCAATTCTTTCTCTGTGAATAAATTTGTAAATGGGGAGTCAGCTTGGTCATCCCAAATAAACAATCAAATCTGCTTTAGTTTAGTTGCTTTGGGGCAAATGCTTATTGAAATACATAATTTTATTTGCTTGTGCACTTTAAACCGATTGATAATAATAAAAATACAATGCGTGAGTGAGTGAGTAATGGTGTTAAATGTCCCAGGCAAGAATATTTCACTTATATCGAGACGTCGCCAGCTATAGGCGAAAGTGCAGACATTTTGCCTGTGCTTTGCGCTGACATGACATTATACAGCAGGGTTTTTAGCATACCAAGCCCACCGTGACACGGGACCTTGTTTATTTTAAGTTCCCATTTGAAAGAACCGTGGCTTTCATTTCATAATGCCGAATGCTTGGCGAAAGAACAGACACTACCATCTTTTAAGTATTGGGTCAGATCCGGCTGGAGTTCAAACCCAAAACCCCCACTTACGGAGCGAGCACTCTACCGACTGAGCTACCGCAGTGGTATAAAATGCAATAGGTGCTTCTGATAGAATTTGCCCACTTTAAACCGATGGATTAGTAGTATATTGGATGTTTCCGAGATATTATTTATTCATCATACTTTTACGTTCTGTTTTAGGTAAACATAGCTTTAGAATATTTTGTTAGCAATTCATCGTGGTCATTGTTACTTCAAAAACACAGTGATTCAACAGAAATGTTCTACTGGCTTATAGCAGGTATTATTTTTATTAATTTTTAAACCCCCCCCCCCCCCTGCAAACGAAGTTTTTAGAGGGTATATAGTAATCACCTTGTCTGTCCGTCTGGTTGTCCATCCCAATATCGCATCTGCTTTATTTCCCCCATTTCTATAAATGAATTTTGATCAAACTTGGCACAACTTTAAACCAACATAAGTGTCGCATATTTATGTCCTAAAGTCAAAGGTACAGGTCAGAGGACCAATGTTGGGGGCAGGGGTATTTGGCTGTCAAGAGACAGTTCTAGTTTGTACTGGTTTCAGTTTCGTACCGCAATGTTATGCGTTAGTTGTATCGTGACAGGAAAGATTAATGTTTTGCAATTTTATGCGTATATGTAAATTTCAAAATACAAAGTGTTTATCGAAGGAACCATTATTATCTATTTTCAAGTTCATGTCCTTAATGTTTGTCAGTCGAACATCAAACTGAATTATTGTTATGACCAATTTTGTTAAAACATTAATCCTCTTGCTTCAGAAATCGTAAATAACAAATTTGCTTTAAGTTAATTACGACCACGGATGTTACAATTATTCAATATTCAAATATCCTTCAAGCCTTGGATGATTTCTGACGCTAATGTACAATACAGACATGTCAAACGTTTAACAGTAAGCTAAAGAGTAATCGACAGCTTATCCAGGTTCATAATAAGCTATATCTTGGCAGTTGTTATATCTGTCTCTCGGCAGCTTGTCTCTAGCAATCTGTAACTAGGTCAGACGGCAGCGGAAGCTGGATTCCTTCCCTTTATTGAAACATTAAACATTCGACAGGTCTGTACTGTAACTAGAAAGTTAATCCTGAGTGTGTGGATACCGATTTCACGTTGCTATAATACAATATAATCAGCTTACTAAAGATTGTCTTCAACATTAAGTGATACGCCATTACACCCATGAGACAACGTATGTGATAATTTATTTATCGCTGTCTCTAATTTATCAGTTTTGGTTTCATAAAAACATATCCCTTGTAACCTAAGAAATCTCTGAACAGCCATTGATAGGCCTTAATATCAAGTCACATATGTAAGGTAATGATAGATTTTCTTAAAAAATAAATGCTGAATTGTGAGTTCGCCGTACGGTTTATCTAACAAATCTTGTTTGTACGATTAAGATACTTATAAAATAAATGTGATGATACAGGTCTCTTAAAGTTCTATTTATCGGTTTTCGTTTTATAAAAATAAGTCCTTTGTACCACAGACAGCCTCTCGACAGCCATTTAAACGCCTTCATATAAAGTCAGGTATGTAAGGTTATGATAGATTTTCTCAAGAAAAAAGTACTGAAATGCTAGTTCGCCGTGCGGGTTATCTTACAAAACTTGTTTGTTAGCGACTAGTAAAATAATTAGGATGACACAGGTTTTTCAAAAGTTTTAATTCTCGGTTTTCATTCCCTTGTAACCTAGTAAATCTTTTGCCAGCCATTGGAACTCAAATATGTAAGGTTATTATATTTTTTCTTAAGAAATAAATGCTGGATTGTTAGTTCGCCGTACGGTTTATTTTACAAATCTTGTTTGTAAGATACTAGTAAATTAAATGGAATGATACAAGCATTTCAAAAGTTCTGATTCTAGGTTTTCGTTTTTAGTCTTTTTTTAAATTCCGGTTGTGGGCGACATCTGGTGGTTTCGGTAATTGCTAATTTTGACAGCTGAAAAAAAACACAAATCGATCGTTCCATGTCCAAATTACGTAAAAACTTTTGAAACTGGAAAATTAAGTTAAACACTCTTACCAGGAAAGAGGACTAGTTGATATGGAATGGTTAGCACCTCCTGTTTATCTAGCGGTACCCGCCATGTGTGAAATCAAAATTGAAAATGAAATCGACATAGAACTATTGGACGTCAAATATATTTAGGATAATTTTGGTTATAGACATTATATTTTATCAATGATGTATTACATGGTATAACCTACTTAGGCCACGTACACAAGCTTGTGAATCTGTAATTTCTGAATAGTTTGTTTGGTTAAAGAACTTATTAAAATACTGTAAACGTAATAGCGAAAAAAAATCATGTCTACAGTATATTCCCAATATATCCCAGTTTGGTCACGTATGCAATATTCTAATTCATTCTGTATGTAACGCTCGTTTTCATTGGCTGGTGTCAACAATTTCCGACAGTATAACCGCCGATATACTGTCGCAAATTCCGACAGTAAAACCACAATATACTGTTTTTAATTTTTCGGGTACTTGCGGTACCGAACCATCTTGATGGATTAATGGAAACTTACACAGGGTATGACAGATATATCAATCGAGGATGAATATTTTCATGTCATTGAAAATATTACACTGTTAGTGGTGTAGGATTCTTTTACTCAGACGCCAAAACTCGATTTGTAAACAAATATTTGCATCAGATCATGCCACCATCCGTGTCTTCGGAAAATGACGTCATCAAATTTTGTTGACGTTCTTGCGTAAAATGATTATGACGTCATCAATGTAGTGTCTGTAAGCGATCGTGTCTCATCCGGAAGGCACTTTACTTTTTCGTAGAATCAGATTTAAAAGTCAGAGAAATCTAATTAATGCGGGAAATGGTTCGTGTGAAATGGATTTGGAAAATCCCCAAGTTATTTATAGTATCGTTTTCAGAAAATGCTTACCAGATCCTTTAAAGTATATTTGAATTAGAATAGGGATAACCGTCTTGTAATTTTCGATTTGCAGACGTATATCTGTGGTTATACTATTGCAAATAACGTTTTATTGGACGCGTCGCCAATAAAACTAATTTGCGACAGTATAACCACCGATATACGTTTGCAAATCGAAAATTACAAGACAGTTATCCCCTAAATGTGAAACGGTTATTTCTGAATAGTTTCTTTGTTTTATAGACATCATTCTTATTAAGAATATACATCCGATATATCTTAGTGAGGTCACGTACGCAATAATGTTAATCGGTTATTTCTGAATAGCTTATTATATCTAATTACTTGTCATTTTGTATGTTCAGACAGATTCTATTGGGACTCCTGGGACCCACACAATATAGCTGAAGGACTGTTTGCAATAGCTAACGTTATTAGCTTTACACGTGTGTCGTATTTACTGCCTGCTAATGAATTATTTGGTCCTATGCAGATATCTCTGGCAAGAATGATAACCGTAAGTATAAAATGCATTATTAATAATCATAAAAAAGAAGACAAATGTTTCTATAAAATGGTTACTTCTTGAACACCTACTAAAAGTGAATGTAGCCTTATTCCATTTAAAGTTATCTAAAAGTTGCAAGAGAGAGAGAGAGAGAGAGAGAGAGAGAGAGAGAGAAGATTAGCGAGTAATTTTTAGTAAAAAAACCCCAAAAATATCATAAAAACTAAAGCAGACATTGATATAGAAGGTATAAATGTGTCTGTAAACTGACACAATGTAACTTTTAACATGTTTAAGTACCAGTTATAATTGACACTAGTAATACTTTATCTTTGTTTATGAAAAAAAAACTGATAAAAAGTATAAATGTATCTATAAACTGATAACTTGTCAAGCACCTGGTAAAAAGTGACAGTACTTAGCTTTAATCTATCTTTTTTTTCTATCGAAGTTGAGAGAAAGGCAGAGATAAGAGAAAGATAAGTTTTTTGTTAACAAAAAAAATATAAGAATTGTTTTATGGCAATTAAGAAGTTAATTATCCCCATCGTATTGGGGGCATTATTGCCAAAATACATGTTCATTTTATACTTTTTTACTTTTAATGTTCTAAATATATCTGAAAGGTTTCATATTTTTTGCAACAATTGAAATAGAATATTGGAATGGAGCCCAGTGTCTCTGATACTACAAGATATCGTAACTCGATATTTTAGTCTTATGCAGTTTATATATCCATATCAAAATTGATATCATCACAATGTAGCTCTTAACATCGATGCTTCCTAACAGATATTTCAAAATGTTATAATTAAACAGTCCCTTATGTGTTTTCCAAGCTGTCAACTGCATTGATTTAATAAGTGCTGAAAGTCTTGGGGAAAATTGCTTCCTCTTTTTTAACGTTTCATCTATTTATTCAATTTTGTGAAAAAAAGATTAATTGAAGTTGCAGTTGTGTATCAGACACAAAAATACAGATCCATGCTCAAATCACAACCCATGCTTTGAAAACTTGCAATTGGGAATGTGAACTCCAAGTAAACGAGATCGGGTGGTTCTAAGGGTAGGTAACTCCTATTTAGCTAGCTTCACCCACAACGTAATCAAAACTTTAAAAGGAAAGAAACATGAAGATACAAGTCTACAAAAACATATGGAAGATAATTTCATACAGACTCATCATTCTTATCAACAATATTGTGATTTTCTAAGGTATAGTTAATCTTCCACTGACTTGTAGTAACTATATTTGTAGCATATTATATTTTAGTATATTGATGCCATAGACATTAAGCCATCAGAAACGTATAGACACTAAGCAACCAGAAACGTTTTTACTTTTATTAACTGAATTTGTTGATATTCTTATTTTAGGATATTTTGAAGTTTGCTGTGATATTTTTGGTTGTTTTCCTTGCCTTTATGGTTGGTCTTCACAATCTGTATTGGTACTATCCAAAGGAAATGAGGAGACATGTAGAATTCTTACCGAATAATATCACCACAGAAGCAGAAGGACATTTTGGAATGTAAGTTCTCTTAGATTATTATACGCAATCATTAGCACAACCATGTAGATTACACACCATATGGCTGGGCGACCGTTTGATATAAAAAACGACCAACAGCTTCTACATGCAAGGTTTAAATCCTATTTGCATGTGGAGTCTAGGTGACCAAATGCTTCAAAGTCGTGACCAACGGATCACAGTGCCTATCACAGCCTATGTTAGAATCCTAGTTGGGATAATTCCTAAATTTGAGAAAGTTTTGTCGGTTCGCTAGCCGGAGGCAAGATATAGATTACGGAATCTTGACTGCGGCTTAAAATACAATTACCCCTCACTGCACTCCTTTTCGGCAACATTGTAATTGGAAAAAGTCTGCCAGTTCGTTTGCTCAACGTCTGTTGTTTTCACTGTGTTTGCACGTTCTTATATCAATTCAGATCTTGCATGCAAACACAATAAATCTAAAAATGAGCGTGAGACACTGGTATTGAATGATATAAAGCACAAAATATTGAATGATTAAAAGAACATCTTAATCAAGTTTAAGGGTTGGATCTTAAAGATTGGAAAGTTGAAAAGCGAAAGATAAATCTACTGCTTTTTGCATGTGTCGATGGACGTAAATTATGTCTTTCTATAATAATTATGTTGAAGCAAACCATATTTATATTATAAGCGTTTCGTATGGCAGTTATGTTTATAAATGTTTGCACATTCTTTATTTAGAAAGATATATTTTACATATACATAAGCGTTTGTTAATCCAAAACAAACGTACCAATCCATGTTCAAACCACACTCCCAAAGCAAGGTAAAAACTTTGAACCTGGCAAATTAGGTTAAACACCTTAACACTCATTAGGGAATTGAGGCCGGGTGCTCAGGAAGGTAAGCACTTAACGTTTACCTAATTACATCCGCCAATAACTATACTGAAGCTTTATTCTATCCTTTGATCATAAATGTTTGGTATGACAGTTATGTTTCCAATATTCACACGTTATTTATTGGTTCAGATGCTTTTTATACATATACACAAATGTATATATTAATTTATCCCAAAACTTGCCACTTTTAAAGATAGAGAAAGAAAAATGTTCACTTGCAATTGAATTTCCTATTGATTTTCTAGATTGCATCAGTTTGAAGAATAATTGAATATAAATAACGTCTTATGTTCGTGATTCGCAAGTATTAAATAAGATTTATGTCTTCAATATTGCTTTCAAATTAAATGCATTAAAACATAATTGCTTTTCTTTAACAAGTTGCTTAAACTATTTGCTGAGCATGTTCGGAAATAATATTACTCAGCCAGTTAAATGAAACATCTTTATTTAAATTTTAATTTTTTTAAAAAAAAATCAATTTACTGTCGATTCTTAAAGATCAGGTGAAAATAAATCTTGCAGCGTTTGATTTGATTTTTTTTAAATTTTCTGAAATTTAAAATAGTGTTTGGTCCAAGTTGTTTGTAGCCCATTTTTTTAAACGTTAAAATCAATATTGCAAAACTCACATGGTATACAACGGATATACTAAAAACGCTTTCTCAAAGAATTTTCGAGATCAAAACAGCATGTCTATTTAAAAAGACATCTGCACATTTGTGGTACCGGAAAATTTACGTTTTTATCTTAACGTTAACTTACACATCCGGGCAAAGGTAAACGTAAAAAAAACCTAAGATAATTCGTGATAATTCATATAAACCAATATAATAATGATTAGGATTAATGTTAGGTATTGTAATAGTATAAAAAGAGTATATGTTTTCATTTTTATTAATTTCAGACCTGACATAACGTTTCGGACAGTATTTTGGTCACTGTTTGGTAGAGGAGAGCCAAGAGTTGTTGAGCTCGGGAAATTCAATCATTATTTCACACAAAATGTTGGTTACTGGATATTTGGAGCTTACAATATTTCAACAGTCATTGTGTTGCTCAACATGCTTATTGCTATGATGTCAAGGTCATTTGAAATTATACAGGTAGGTGTAGCTAGATAAAAATGTATATCCTATTACATACTGTATGACAATGGCCCCATTGTCTGACATTTTGAACCTAGAATATTCCACCACGCAAAAAGACATTGAGTCAATGTCTCATTTAGAGAGTCGAGTAGAGTGCAGTTATAGAACTAAACACGCCATAAAAATGTTTGTATTACACGAAAGCGGAAACGAGAGTGCCCTGAAAAATCGCCTTCTTCGGCAAATTGACTAACATTCTCTTACAAGCTCTGTCCCTAGCGAGTGGGAAGTGAACCTAGGTGGTTACTCAAGACGCTGTATTTCGTAAGCGCGCGCATTAGGTCATTCAACCCCTAAGGTTCCTATTTTTGGCATACAGAAATATAACGCTTCCAGTTATTAGATATGATATCAATGTATCAGGATAAATTTAACAAAGTACCCGTCGCGTATTTTTTAAAACATATTGACTGTTTTCAAACATTGGTCGGTTAACAAAACATTTCGCAGATTTTATTTTCTTTTTGTAAACACTATTAAATATATTACCCAATAGATTTTAAAAGAAGAAGACTAAACGGAATCAATGAACTAAAAACATCTGATATTCTCTAATTAGAAAATGTTATGTTTACTTGACAGGAAGAGGCTGATACCGAATGGAAATTTGCACGGAGTAAACTTTACATGGAATACATAAAAACAGACGCCACATTACCTATACCGTTTAACATATGTCCCACACCAAAGACGGGGTATAATATAATACGTCGTGTGTGGGGTTGTATATGTAAAGTTGAAGATGCTGATGTCGCACCACATGCACATCCGGGTCGTATTAAAGATATTGAGATGTATGCCACTGGCGGTCCAAATTCTGTTGCGGTAAGTTATGAATGTTGTTTTGAAAGTAGAGCATAGTATGTGTAGTAATGTCATATTGCAAAGGTTTATCCAATTTCTTTGAATGTAATATGATACGTCTATCTATTTTATAATATTTTTAAAAAGTGATCTTTAACTTTTTAATGTTGTTCAAACTATTCGTTGATATCTATGTAAATTTAGATTGCATATGGATATTAAACATTTACTGTAAAGGGTGAAATTTTTGCGTTGTTAAAATTTTCGCTTATTTCGCGCCAAATAATAAATTATCGCAAAAATGTCTATATTACAGATTAATATATTTAATTACACAAAAAATACACTCACTTATATTGGTTGCGCGAAAAATACAATAACGTAAAAAACCAGATTTCAGAAATCACAAAATTTTTAAGCCTGCAACTTTTTATTTTTATTTTATCCGGACATTTTTAATTACTATGTTTCGGCAAACGTCAAAAAGTAGTTGATAAATAGTATCAGAAATACAAACAAATAAACACATTAACGAAAAATTGCAGCAAACGTCAGCATATTTTAAACTGTCTTAAACGAAAAACTTGATAAATATGTTTCGAATCTGTATCTTACAAAATAAATGATGCAAGTGCTGAGAATTTTTGAATAGCTAAAATATATCGTTCAGATTAATGCTGTATCAGTCGCAATGTGATTGATTACACGCTGCCTTAATCACACGTTAAAACCTGGATTCTGTCTCATAACGTGTATATCTTTAAAATTGGCCACTATAAGAGAATTCGTTAAAAATTTATTGACATGGCCCAATTAATTCCTACGACCACATGGCAGTAATTATGGATGGTTTGTAGGTACATATATTTTTATATTTTTCCTTATAAATCCTACGTGTTTTAGAGAAAATCTTTATCATACGCAATTTGTATGCTTACGCGTAAATATCTGCTTAATTTGTAGTCAGTGGAAATCTGTGTTATTTATACCCGCCTGTAAACAAGCAAAGTGGGGGTCTATAGAAATCACTCTTTATGTCTGTACGTCCGTCCTTTTCTATCAACTCCATAACGTCCGTATCTGTATGGATGAATTTTGATAGAACGTCGCTCAAATGTAAACCCGCATGAGATCATGTGTGGCAAACTAAAATAAATTCTTAGAAGCTACGATGTTTAATCTTAGTTTTCACCCTCGTAGACTATGTTTGGGACGGGGGTACTTTTCTCTTAAGTTTTTTCTTGCTAGTGACTGACTGGATGAACATCTGTATTAAACTATGGATAGTAAGCAGTTTGCTGGTTTGCTATGTGCCATTGAATAATTTAAAACTTTTTTTCTTATTATTCAGATGTCTGATAAAGCCGTTAGTGGATGGGATGAAGAAAGCAATGGGCGTCACAAAAGCGGTATCAAACGGTTTCAAGAAAGAATGCATACTACCAATGGATTTGTAAGAAGTGATTCAGATCCAAATGTATTTGCTGAAAAACTAACTTATAAGGTGAAACTATTTTTTTATTTTTATCGATGAATTAGCATATTTGATTTATCACCGTATTACTAGATATATTTGACGTCCTTTTCTCAATTTCGGGTTTATCCACAGCGGAAGTTACTAGGTAGACAGGCGATCCTTACCCCTCCGGTGCACCCTGGTAAAAATATAATTCGTTTCACCTAAGTTGCCAGTTTTGCTGAAACAAAAGTTTGCTTTGGTTTTGGGAATTTGTTTTCGAAACGGGCCTGTTTGTTTTCGTTTGATTAATAAATATCATGAGGTAATAATCAATTGATTGGCTTTTTGGTTTTACGTACCTGTTATTGATACTATCGATTATGGAAGTGTATAGAAAATTGATTTTAGTGTACCGTCGGGGTTCAATTTCCTAAGTGATTTCCGAGACTATTTGCTTTCATAACAGAACATTTCCTATACGTTTTAAATACTTTGTAATATCAGCTTGCTATCAAAAACAAAATTCATCAATCTATTTATTGTGTTTAAATGGCCATATTTAAAGTTGTTTGCGAAAATTGGTCTAATATATTCAGTATAAGGCATAGATTTAGTATCAATTTATCCAAACACTGTGCAATTGCTGGTCATATTTCTCATATGTCTATTGATAATATATAATACAATTTATATACAAGATACAACAGTAACAATAAGCAGTGACTCAGTTTTTATTAATAATACAATATTTCTGCATTTTGAATTTCAGAGAGTAATGAAGAGGATAGTAAAACGGTATATATTTGATGTACAAGAGAAAATGATATATCAGAAGGTAATATTCGTCAGTTTTAATATGGTATCATTATTAAATACTTTAATAGTATATATTCTGAATGTTCAGACGAATTGTCCTATAAAACGTTAAGTCAACATATGTGCAACTTTATACACTAATGCATTTGATAGGTATTCAATGCATAGATGTTAAACACTGGTATCTGAAAATTGGCAGTAGTCTTAAATCATGCCATCTAAATTTTTACCAGATATTACATTAAATTTGTCATGTTTATTTTGAATCAATACTTTTCTTGCACCTTGCCTAAATCAATAGAGGTATTGTTAACCATGTTATTCGCGCTGAAGTACTACTTCCATATAGTTAAGTATGTCTCTGTGTCCAGGATTGCCCTGGATATATTTGACGTCTCACAGTTCCATGTTCCTTTCACGTAATTTTGATTACACACGTGGTGGGTGTAGCTAGATAAACGGGAGGTGCTTACTCTTCCGGATCACCCGGCCTCACTTCCCTGGTGGAAGTTCACGTGTCTAACCTAACTTGTCAGTTCCAAATTGTGATTCGGACATGGATTAGAATGTTTGTCTTTGATTAGTAGGATTTATTTCCCTTTCGACGTGATACAAATATTTTACATAGTGCCTTGATCTCATCAATTGTTTGTTTTTCTTTAAGGAGATTTTGATGAAATAAAACAGGACATATCAAGTTTTCGTTATGAAATGTTGAATCATCTAACAATGAGACAAAGAGAAGCCAAGGAAACCTTCGACAGAGTAGACTTATTAAATCATAAAGTAGAGACGCTATTACAACAACAGCGTCTTCTACTAAATGCTCTTGATTGTACAACAAATAAGTCAAATATTTCAAAGAAAGATGAAACAGATTTGGACAGTCATCCTCTATCACAAGGAGCTACGGCGCTATCGGACTCTTTTGATGATTTAATTCAAACTGGGCGTTCAAGAACTCAAACGGTATTACATGATATACCTGAAGAAATCCGTTCTCCTGTTGAAGGATTTCATACGGAATTTGACAAAACTGAAACACCTAGGTTAAAAAGACAAAATACGTGTACTAGTGCTGATGTCGAGGACGTTATTGTTGGTTTCAATGATGTTGTACAGACTGACGATGAAAATGAAGCCACAAACGAGATGGATGAGCGATTGTAAGAATCGTTTCACATGTCAAACATCTGATTTTCGACATTTTAAGTGAAGCAAAAAATTATTTAACACACGAGATAGATGAGATATTATAAGATTAGTTTGATGTGTCGAACATCAGATATTCGCCAGTTTAAGTGAAGCCAAAACAATATTTTAACACACGAGATGATTGAGAGACTATAGTTTCACATGTCATACATCTGATTTTTGACATTTAAAGTGAAGCCAAAATTATTTAACAAACGGGATGGAATAGTTTCACATGTCAAACAACTGAAACTTGACATTTTAAGTGAAGCCAAAAAATTTAACACACGAGATGGCTGAGAGATTATAGTTTTACATGTCAGACAACTAAAATTCGACATTATTACATGAAGCCAAAATAAAATAAAAGTATTATTTCAATATTTTGCCAAAATGTCCCTAATGAAAAAACTCATTCGTGTTGATTTGGTCTAGTGCAAGATCTAAAAATATTGGAGGCACTACAAGTGCTAGAGAGAGGAAGATATATTGATATGATTATGGTCGTGTATTCAGATGTAGGTCTTGTTAGTCATATACAGCAGCATATAAGGAATACAGTCATATCAAGTTTTCAATTTTTGTTTTTAACTTCAAAGCATCAAAAAGGATTCAAATGACAGCCATCTCGTAATATTTGTTAATTTGACGACAAATGTTTAGAATCAACAGTTGATACGCTGCCAAAATCTTGTTATATGAAATTGTCGATACAAAGTCTTTTTGTCATGTGATAAAATTGATTTTTCTGTACACATGACAGAGACACTAAAATATAACCACGTATTATACTAACAGTTATTTAAGTGCCTATATAACAATTTGTACAGTTTTGTTGTTGCCCCGAATTTACAATGACTAATCATTCTTTTGATAAAATTAATCCACTTTACATTGGGGAAACATGTTTATTATCTTATCTGCTCGGAAATGCCATATAAACTGACGACAAAACTCCGTGCGCCGTCAACGTTTATTTTTTATTTTTTCTTCCAAAGTACTGAAATGTTTTCAATGTTAAAGAGCAGGTCTCATTTTTTTTGTCCATTGCGTCCTATTATTGAATTTAGATACTTGGTAAAAGTATCTCAAAAATATTTGAACCCACGATTGCTGTATTTAGTCTGTTTCTATTTGATAACTTAACATTTTGACCTATACATTTATTGAAATAGCTACTTTTGCATAAACATAATTGTTTGTCACATTGAACTGGCTTGTTAAAAAGATATTTTGCTACACGGTTCAATAATTTGTATTGTATAACTTATTTTTAATTTGTCAACAATTTCATTGTCGACTATTTATTTAATGAAAGAAAAATAAGAATAATTGTTATTTAATCACAAGGAATCTCGTAAGTTAACGTTTGCGTCTTGATTCGCTAGATCTCAATTTTTAAACGTGTTATACAATGTAACAAATACAAATAAAAGTTAACTTTAATTTGTCAACACTGACATCGCTGACTATTTATTAAAGGAAATTTTAGAAGAAGCGTTCTTTGATCCTAAAGTATCTCACATTTCCAACTAGATTTACAAGATGAAATCTCGGAGCGTTTACAAACTTTGCCTTTTAAATTGTGTTTTGAACATAAAGCGGTATGTTTGTGTTCGACTGTTTAAAATTGAATAACAAAATTATTTATCAGATGAGAGTAACAAGTGCATTGGTTCTCGTGATTTTTGAAAGCATTATAGAAGTAAATCATTTTAATGGCCAAGGTCCATCCGACAATAGGTACACGTGTTCATATTTGTTGATAAAATTAATAAACTTAATTAATATAATCCTGGCTGTAAACATTGTAACAATTTACCTCACAATACGTTTCCCATAATCATCATCATGTACAGTAGTAATCATATAAATTGAGTTGCGCAAATGCAACTAATTTATCAACTGGAACATCTCCCTGACTACGAATTTACCAAAATCCTATCTGTTGAGGTTGGACAAAATACATGGAATGGGTATATGTTAACAGTATTAATATACTTCACATGCAATCATCTTTTCAGATTTTTATTTTACGTACATTTGTATTATAAATGTATTTCACTCTTATTTTTAACTGACTGTATATATTGGAATAGAATTTCAAAGTAAGTGGTGAAAGATCATTGAAGAATTTTTAAAAGTATAATGAGAAAATAAATGTGCAAGTTGTTATATATTATGAAAGTATTCATTTATTTTTTATTTTGTAAATATAATGTTTTGTACATAAAGTTCATATCTCTCAAATTCAGTAGTTGCCTTCACGAAAATGTTAACAAACTGTTACTATTTCAAATTTTTATGGTTCTGTTCTCAAACTTTCATTGCAATAAAAATGAAATGGTTGTATATGTAAAGATTTGTTGAGTTTTGACAAGAAAAACATTGGTCGGTTAAAATAAATATAACCAATTTGATATGGTCGTTGGTTTTTACTTGTACGTATATTTATGGTTGTGAAACAAAAAAGATACTTTATTCACACAACAAGACATAGTTTTTATGATAGTCGGTGCCTGTCCAGAGTTTTGAGTTCATATTTGACGTGTTTTGTGTAATAAAGGAGTCTGTGGGTTTACAATTATAATTAAGGACATCGATGAAAGAACAATTTCTAATAAAGCAAATGGATTATCTTTCTTCTTTGTTTCTGTTTTCTTTATGGAATTTCCTTTATCGTGTTAGTTTTTGAATACACGTTTCGTTTGAATGAATTTATATCTGTATCGCCTCTTTATCGTCGAAATCGAAGTAAACGTGAAACATTGGAGTTACTGATTTATGTACATATTATCTATTTGTTTATCAATAACAAACATACTTCATATATTAATAAAAACCAAATATACCAAATCCTTATCTTAATCACAATCCCAGAAGAAAACAAAAACTCTAAAATTGGCAATTAAGTGAAAGAAATGAATTTCCAAGAAGCAAGTGAGGCTGGGTACTCGACTGGTAAGCCTCTTGATCAAGTTATGTATCTAAGCTTCCAACAAAGAAGTTAGGCTGGGTACTCGGCGGGTAAGCTTTTGTTTAGCAAGCAAAATATCTAAACATTCAACAAGGAAGTGAGGCCGGGTACTTGGTGGGTAAGCCTCTTGTTTAGCAAGCTAAATATCTAAACTTTCAACAAGGAAGTGAGACTGGGTACTCGATGGGTAAGCCTTTTGTTTAGCAAGCTAAATATCTAAACTTCCAACAAGGAAGTGTGGCTGGGTACTCGATGGGTAAGCCTCTTGTTTAGCAAGTGAAACCAGGCAGGTTTCAATTTTGGAAAATCCTTCCACGTGTTCACACCATGTCAAATATCGTTTACCAAATTCCCACCAAAAACCATTAACGGTCGTGTAGAACTGCATTTCCATTAAATATGAACCTTAACATTGACTGGTATGCTTGAATTTGATGAATTGTCATTCTATGTATCATTTATATTTAATTCCGAAGATTCACAATTTAGGAGGTGCTTACCCTTCCGGAGCATCCAACCTCACTTCCCTGGTGGAAGTTCACGTGTTTAACCTAATTTGTCAATTTCGAAGTTTTGACTTTGCTTCTGGGTTGTGTGATTCGGAAATAGATTAGTGTGTTTGCTTTTTATCAAGACCATTTTGTCTTAATACTTTAAATTGAAACTGTATTGTAAAAATATGCAAGAACTCCACTAACTAAGAGAGAAGATAACAAACAACATAACCGATATTAGTAGTTGGCAACTTGGCATAACAACGATTTGAATATTTAACGATAAATTGTATTATGGCCACGTACCTCAAATTAAAAGGAATATTAGATTCTGAAACAATGATAGTATGAATAAATCTTAAACATTGTGGCAACAATCATATTTTAATGAAAAAATGTCCAGGCATACTTCTGTTTCTGTTTACATTTACAGACCAATTAAAATTGATTGAAAACGGCTCGAGCTTGTTTTCGTTTATGATTTCGGATATATAATATGTTCTTGGGTGTTAACGCTGACCTAAATAAATCACATGCAGAAATAATGTCATCGTTAATGAATATCATAATGTATTTTCGCTATTACAATCATTTTATAAACTTAATTAATACCACTTACTTATTGTTTCAACTTAAATATTCTCAGTATTTCTGGCATAGAAAAGCTGAAACAGACATCCATGATAATGATAATATGCGGTCTAAAGTAGTATTTTACACCTACTAAAAGAATAATGCGCTTGTGTCGATGGTAACAGTTCTGGAAAAGTTCGTAAAACGTGTGTATGCGGTGAAAATGTACACATTTCCTTCTTAACGGATGGAAATCGAAATGAATCGGTAAGCTGACGTTTTATTCCAATTAACCATAGAGAGACCCATTATCAGCTCGTAATTTTATTGTTTTAAAAAATAATATGAATGAATAATTGTGATCATTCCTAATCAATGTACGAACAATTAAGCTAGCTTATATATATCTACAACGATATTTTTTTTAGTTGATGGCGACCTTAGTTACCTGAGCGATATCAAGTTTTAACTATTTAAACAATAAGAACATTACTTTTACATGCCTTAGTGTTCTCTAGCAAAGGGTAAGGGGAGACAATTCTTTCAATTTTCAGGAAAAGGAGAGACCGAA
Organism: Anadara kagoshimensis; assembly: GCA_021292105.1. Taxonomy (NCBI): domain Eukaryota; kingdom Metazoa; phylum Mollusca; class Bivalvia; order Arcoida; family Arcidae; genus Anadara; species Anadara kagoshimensis. The sequence goes on along the minus strand of CM037875.1, from coordinate 30,921,905 downwards.
TGATGTTATTTTTCTGTTATGTTGTAGAGTATATCATAAACTCCCTATTTGTTGTTTTCCCCAAAAATTGTAATAAAACTATTATTTGGTAATAGTTCGACTGAAATAAAATATTCTTTAACAGTCAAGTCCTTAACTAGATGTTACGTGTTTAATTACATTTCCCTAGTTTGATTGAAATAAATAAACTATGTTTTATTGAATAATGACAAACAACAAACTTTCAACAAATATTTTGAAATGATAAACTAGAATACTGAAAAAGAGGGACATGTTTTACCTATTCTAGTAAATATATAATACCCGAGAATATATGTTTTACATACGTTACATAGCTAAACAATAACGTTTACAAAACAGTAACTGAATATAACGTGAATGATGTAAACAATCTTAGAGAGAAAAGAGCACCTGCTACATTTGGCAGACACGAATGATAATTATGTTAAAACGAAAACAATGGATAACAATACATGAATAAAATACATCAAGTAAAACAAGGAAACACGTATAAATGGACAATTCTAAAGTTGGTTGGTTGGTTGAATGTTGCTTAACGTCGCATCAGCAATTTTTCAGCTATTCGCGACGAGAACTATTTAATTAATCTCTTTGGATTAATCAATGAACAATTTTGTGTATGCATGTGAAATGCGAGTGTGTTGTATGGTCTGCCTTGTGTTAGCGCGCACTCAGGGCGACTTTACCGTGCTAGCTCACAGAGTCAGTACGTCACAGACAAGCGTACCACTCCCCCAGTCCATTATACTGATACCAGGTGAACCAGTAAAGGCCAACGGTAAGGAAAATTCACTTTCCCACATGTGGTCCGAGCGGGACTCGAACTCACAGCGGTGAGAGACTCTGGATTTGAAGACTGACGTCTTATCCATTAGGCCAACGCCCTCGGACAATTCTAAAGGAAAGGGATATTGATAAAAATATCTTTTGTAGCAACTGGGCAATATAAATTATAAAATGGATAAAACTAAACAAGCAATCTATAAAAAAATCTATGAACCCTTGACGTCTGAAAGCGGCATTATAATGTTTTTTTACGCTCGAAAGCTGGAATGAATAGGGAACAACCCTAACTATAGGAGATAATTGGTAATTTGTTAATCCATAAATAATTTTTATGGCAATACTTGTTGGTAAAGAAATATTTTTAATTTCTTATTGTCAGGGGGCATTGCAACATTGTTTTGGTACTACATATTAGGAGTGTATTTTAATTGTAACTTTAAGACAGACGGATATTTATAAGACAGCAAAATCTGTATATGTTCCGTCATAGAAAGTAGGTCGAAAAACCTGAACTACAAAGTGCGTCAGGAGTGTTCAGATTTACTGCTGATACCAAGTCGTAACTGGATTAAAGCCATTAATTTAACATAAAACAATATGACGAAAGTACAAAAATGTATTACAAACTGAGGTAAATACCATCAAAACACTGAAAAAAATCAAATAGACATATGTCATCGGTGGTTGAAGTGTTACAGAAAATAAATAAATAAACAAATAAAACCGTAATAAAAACACTTCTGTCCCCTCAAATAAAAACAGATTAACTATTTTGTTGGTTTCATGAAGAATTTTTAATAAGTTTTTGATAGCGTTATGACATTCACCTTAGTATTATTGTCTCCTAAAATAATCAATATTGTATTCATTTATACATAAAAATCATCTTATTTCTTGATTTTTTAACCTCGCAATATAACTTCGTTTTGAAGAATGTGTAGGAGCAGTTACAATGTATATTGATCTATGGTTATACCACTAATAAATATGGTTTTGATAAGAAGAGACGTGTATATTCGAACACATTTGCAGTTTTAAGAACCACAAATTATACCCTGTAAAGTTGGAAAAGTAACCTGGAATACTCGAGCTCAAGGTAACTTTTGCTATTCTAATGTGTTTTGAATTATAATATTAGTTTGCATGTTATTCTACAATATGTACCGTCTGTAAGAATATGTTTGGTCTAGATAGCCAAATGCACAATAAAGTGAACTCGAAGTTTGTTTTCTATAATTCCTATTATTTGTTATTCCAAACTTACCAAATATTCTAAAACCAAAACTTTAAAATATCATCTATAAGAAGCTCAGGCCTTATTGTTGCATAACTCTTATTTACAGTTTTCAAGTATATTTCAACCTAGAAATTTACAAGTGAAAACAAAAAAAAAATAACGTAAAGAGTAAAACGTCTGTTTACAATTTTAACAAGCATATGGAATACATATACATTTGTATGAATAAAACAAGTATAAGTGTCAGAAAAAGACTGGTTAATCAGAATCGTACGTATGGTATAACTCCAAAATCAAAGACAAATATATTAATGCATGTAAAACGTGTTATATGTATCAACTATATGCCATTATGACATTTTTCATATGGAATTCATAACAGCATGCAACTAGGCGTTTCCACTATTTAATCAGGAGAAGTTCAAATATAAATAACCATAGATACAATGTTGATAAACTAATTAAAAGTCTTTACCTACAATATTTTTTTCTTTAAAAGTAAAATACATGTAATAAAGAGAGAGTATATTCTAAAAACGCATGTTTTTGTTAAAACTCAAAATAATTGTTTGCAGTTACACACATTATAATTACTACTCTCTAATATCAAAGCAATCCACCAAGTAGATTAAGAGAAGTTAATTATACAAAACATTTTACAGACACTCAAACAAACCATGGCACTCCGTTGTTTTGCGGCGATTGACAAAAAAATGTCAGTTAAACTGTCCTAATTATTAAATAGTTTTGATGTTCAAGATCGCCTCATTAATCAACTGCTCACATTTCATTTCATTTATTTATGATCTTTTATAATCACTAATGTATAAATAACATTAATGAATCGTACTTATGTTTGTAAAACAGTTAAGTTCTGTTGCTAAATACGTTTGGTTTTTAATTAACTCTAACAAGAATAGAAATTTTTTTCCCTATCGTACAGTTAAGTTCTGTTGCTCAATACGTTTGGTTTTTAATTAACTCTAACAAGAATAGAAAAAGTTTTTTTTCCCTATCGCAATTGATTTTAGTAATTTCTAACAAGAATAGGAAAGTATTTTTTTCTGCAAAATATAAAATATGTAAAAAACAAAGTAATATTCGAAATTTAATAATGTTCATATTATTCAATAACTATTTATAGCATAGATATGACAATACAAACACGCGTGCACTTTTATAAAAGTGAACAACAGATGGATGACGCCCCTAGAAATGTGCATCAATGTTGAAAACGTATAGAAACTACAAAGCACAACTCAACTATAAATGCATGTGTTAAAATCATGTTTATTTATTTGTATTTTCTTTTGTATAAGTTTTTTATAATTGATTTTAAAAAATGAAAATAATAATTATATTTGTTCACAACACTTGACATAATTATGGCATTTTATCTAGTGCCTGTCTACAATCGAGTTTAAAATTCACCTATTTCTACACTCTTTTTATCTTTTCTTGATACATTTTTGTATTGTATTTGGTTGTTCTTGTTTGCATTCGGTTATTCGTTGTTGCATTTGGTAATTTGTTGCAATCATTATGATGAAGTACACGTGTTCAGATACAAATTAATATTTTGTTTCATTTAATGTTTGGACTAATATTTTTTTCAAGCTAACTTTTGGGAATATTACACAATCAGCAATAGAGGAATAAAATCCAAACCCAAAATTAAACAGCTTACCTATTTATTAAAATTTTGTATTGTTGCATAAAATATTTTACCATAACATATTTTATTATTGTTCTTATGTGTAATTTATCAACGTATTGTTATTTAATGTTTAAATTACGAGTCAGTATTTTTTTACGGTTTTACAATGTACGGCAAAGAGTTCGAAGTGTTTGTATCATGACTGTAGTTTATCTTTTCCTTGTGTTCGCGACTTCATGATTTACCTGAACGATATACCTCTGCCTCGTCTTAATGAAGATCTTTTGTGCTGAAAATCGATGTCCTTAATGCTTTTTAAAGTTCTAATTGTACATAATATAAAATATATTTCTGCTATATAGTGGAAAATTATTTTTTCCACCGCCAAAGTAATAAGAAATTCCCTGAACATTTTTTGCACAACGACCAGGAGATTACAACAGGTACGCCTTTTTCATATTCCACGAATGACGTCATGTGATTGGTACTGATGAAGATAAGCCTGCCTACATGTACTGAAAAAATTATACGACGTTTATATCATTTTCTGCGTGAAAACCCCATTTATTATTATAATCGTTTTGCTCCAACATTGAAAAAATTCTAGGAAAAAGAAGTAATGAGAGAGATTATACTGATGTAACATACATTTTTGTGGTTCAGTCTGATTTCTTAAAAGGTTACGACTACAATTTTTAAAGTATAGAATGATGTGGTTTTCTAATGAGCTTACTTCTAAGAGAGCATTAGGTGCAACATAAAAAATCATACAAAGCATAAAAAAATGACGGAGGTCATTGCTGTTAGTGTGAATATATATATTATAAATATAGTAATGTTGTAATTTTCTCCCATGCATTAATGATCCTTAATACCTCCCAAGTTACGCTTACTTTGATGAATTGGTATAGACGCAAGAACAAGGAATTTACACAGCAACTGAGTTTACACAACAAAAATAATGTGTCCGATGTCAAACATTCTAAATAAGTAAGATTGATTCAACAAACATAATATAAATACAAATTTTCATAAATTATTGCCTAGCATTTTGAAATTTCGACCCTTATTTTCCATCATTTATGGATTACGTTGTACGATAGCTGTTTCATTATGTGAAAGGAAGGGGGCGTTCGCAACAAAACTGGAGTTCGCCATTAGCCCTTTCCTATTATTGCTACTTTAACAATGTGAGTTCTACATAAGGGACGCAATTTAAGTAATACCTTATTTGATGATATTTCCGATTATCGTATGAGTTCAAACGTTTTTAGAGCATATATATCTTTTTTGTTTTGACTTTGCAATTCCGATATAACATAAAACAATTTCAAAGCATATTATACTGCCTTGGATTGATTTGCACAATTTCCACGTGTTGGTGGTAATAAATGAGATTTTGGACTTATTTTTGGATTCAATTACGCTAGAAAATAAATGTGTATTTATGTATATGTTTAGTTGTTTTTTTTTCTGAGGACATACATGATATTATGTTTTTACATTATTCCAGCTATATGACGTTTACCATTTGCTGATGCTTCTGTATTCTCTACCTTTGCTAGCTATGAAGCGTTATTCAGATAAATAATGTGCACTTCCTCGTGCATTATTTTAACGATGTTTGATTCGGCGTGCTAGGCTTACCTACTTGTATTTAACAACCAAAGGCGGCACGGATGAATTTTTACGGTAAACAAATAAAAGATAGAAAACCAATGTATTGCACGTGCAATATAAATAATCAAATGTAACGTGGCATAAAATTAAAAATATTAATCGCAGGACTTTCTTTAGAAATGGACTAATTTACGTGCAGATGTGCATCATCAAATCTATTTATCAATTTTTATCCATATATATTCCATTGGTTTATATCAATATATTACATAACTAGTAAGAATAATTCCGAAATATGTTGCAAGCTTTGTATTCCCTCATATAACTGTAAACAAAACCCTTATACATGACTAACAAAACACATTAGTTTATATATAAAAATATAATAAATGCTAGTCCATTTGTTATGGTCATAGTGACCTGTCTGTAAGATACAATCACTATTACGTGACAAACAGGCAAGGACCTAGCAATCACCTGATTTTAGGTCCAATAAAGTTGTTTATGTTAACACAGCATGAACATTAACAATTAAAATGTTTCAGCGCGGCATGTTGAAGTAGTAGATGTAAATAGATAAAAATAAAATAAAGAATTGTAATGTAGTATGACTTATTGATGTTCATATACTGAAGTGACGATTATCAATCTGACATATCAATACGTTTCATCTCTGTTTTAAGATGGTACACTATATACAACGATGTTGATCTACAATGGTCGAATGGTCGATGGGAGTAATAAAAAAAGTCTAACTCAACACAGTTGGTTTCTGTTTTTTGATAACTTTATTAAGGGACAATTAGATACATAGTCAGACTTCTTTGTACTCAATACTGGACAGTCACTGCTAAATCACTTGAAGAAACGCCGCTTCTCCTTTGTGAATTTTATCGCCGCTTCTCTTCTGATCTCTGTTTGACGATCGTTTAGTGAATAAGATTGTCTTGTTTCTCTTCCATGACTTAGATTGTTCAAAAGTTTTAGGGTTGTCATCACAGTTCCATGTTCCTTTCGCTCAACTTTGATTACACATTTGTGGGTGTAGCAAGCTAAACAGGAAGTGCTTACCCTTCCGGAGCACAAGGCCTCGCTTCCCTGGTGGAAATTCAAGTGTCTAACCTTAATTGTCAGTTTCAAAGTTTTACTTTGCTTCTTGATAACGATTAGGACATGGATTACTGTGTTAGATTTTGATTGTTTGCTTCGCTTCTCTTCTCTTCTGTCATTTAAATTGTTCTGTTTCTTTTCCGTGAATTAAAAAGTGTTAAATAGTGTTCTCTCCTCCATAGATTATATTGTTTTGTTTCTTTCCCGTGAATTAAAACGTTTCGCGTCTCTTTTTTTTTGAGAATTAGTTTCGCTTTTGATTTTGTCATCTGCTGCATCAAAACAGAACCTTATAAATAAAAGTGTTCTAAAATAGTTGATGGACCAGATTCATTACCTGAAATTGTAAATAAAGCAAAAGCTTATGTTTTCATTTGATATTTCTATATAATTCTTCACCATGAAACATTCAATTTCCATAGGTTTATTTCATTGCAAGGAACTAGATTTTACAGTTTAAGACATGGTTTACTAAAAACATAATTTATGAAAAACAAATATATTAATCCATGTCCAAATCACAATCCTAAAACAAAGTGAAAAAATGGCAAATTAAGTTAAACACGCGAACTTCCACTGAGAAGGTTGCTCCGGAAGGGTAAACACTTCTTGTTAAGCTAACTTAAACAAAAATAAATAATTGAAATTCAGCTTTCTGAACCCTTAACGTCAAGACAAATTTAAACGATATGTACTTAGAAGCTAAAACTGGACTAACTGAATTGGACATCCTTGAGGACTGAATGAACTGTCGACATCGACTTCACACCCTAACAATACATATATGTTCTGTCCGATATCAAGATTATGCATCTTACGTAACATCACAAGCCAATGAGAGAGGAGATTACTGTAAGTGTCAGTATTTTTAAAATCTAAATAAAATTATAAAGACAATTGATTTTAGATATAGACTAATGACATTTAACAATGTCATTTCACTTCACAAAAAATAATTACTGAATACCTATGTATACAGATAGCATTAAATATCACCTTCAGCCGGCTAAAGTCTACAATACTAAACAAATATCATATCTCGTATAGCCGATCAGCTGTTACAAAATCCTTTAGTAAAAAGCAACACACATGATTAGAGATAATCTTGTTTTATCAAATCAATACAAAGAAAACATATTTCTTATTTTATTATATATAATCAGTTTGTACTTGGCCGACGTGGACGGCGTAAATGAAGCTCTAACATCGATATCAATTTAAGATGGTGTCACCTGAACAACTTTAAATTGTGAGTACAAAACTTACATGTACAAGACAATTTAAAACTTTTTTTTTTTTCCCAAATTTCAATCTTTCATTGTTTTTATTTTAATCCTTTCTTTATTAATATTCTTTGTATCTTATTTATAAATGAAAAGTGGTATTTGAATATCAAAGTGCCCTTATGTTAACAGGTTGTTTATTGTTTCCAATAGATTAAACAACCCGCTCATTGTTTTGAGTTTCCAGCCAAAAGACTTTTTTAAATTCTCTCTTAACTTTTGATTAAAAATATGCTGATTTTTGTTCTCTATATCCTTTTTATAAGAAATAAATGGCATTTTAATATCAAAATATTTACAAAATTAATAGGACGTTTATTGTTAACAATTCAGATATATTTCGTTCATGTACATATGTAAAATGAAATATTTAATTTTTGGCTACATAATGAATACTTTACAGTGCATTTTGAAATTCAGAAAGATCCGGATTCCCACAAGCACAAGAATATCTGAATAATAAAAATAAATCAAGAAGAGGAATTTTATTTTTACTAGAACAAATAGAGATACCCGCATTTGTACAAATTATGTGTGTTTTACAACATTTTCACATTACTTTTCGTTTTGTACTTTGTAGTATAATTATTTCAAATATTCTCAATTAAATTTTTAATCGCAGAACCACAGGATTTTACAGGATTGCAATGTCATTTGTAACATAATTGTATATCTATTCACCAATAGAAACAATCAAGCATACTAACAAAGAAAAATTGCGAAATTCATTAAAATATACAAACAGTAATTATTTTCTCCGACATTAGATTCACTCAGTCTATTTTATGTCACCTGAAAACCATCGTGGTATAAAAAAAAAAACTTGATTGCTTTTAAAAAGGTAAAAGCGTTTTTTTTTTTTTGCAAATACCATATAAAAAACTGATTCGCATTCCGAAGTTCTAGGTAAAAAAACGTCATCTACACAATCAAACCAATAAAATACCACTATATATTTAAGCCACAATTCCAAAGCAAAGTAAGATTTTGGAACTTGCAAAATTACGGTTTAACACGTAAACTTCCATCGGGTGCTTGGGAAGGGTAAGTGATTAAGTGGAAAATATTTCACGTAAAATCCACTTGCAACAAAACTTAGTGCAAAATATATACAGGTTAAATACCATGTAAATTCTAAAACTTTTATATATATTTAATGATGTTTGGGATGGTTATAATAAAATGTCGGAATCGTCATCAAGAAAAAATTCATTCGATCAATTTTTTTCGATTTATTTCATGGTAGTGGCTTGCTTCACTTCCCTGGTGGAAGCTCACGAATCTAACCCGACTTGTCAGTTCCAACGTTTTTATTTTGCTTTACCTTTCTATGATTCGGGACATGGATTAGTATGTTTAATTTTGATTCATTAAACATAATTTAGAGGCAATTCAGGCGACTTAAAGAGAAATGTACTTGATATTACAAGCAATTTCCCTCAAATTTAATGGAATCGATTTGAGATCAATTATTGATTTCAGCCTTCCTATGGCAAATTATTCTGATTCTGCTAAAGAGCGTTTAATTATACTTCTGATTTTGAAATAAGTGGGATGGTGATAATTTAAAATACTTTAATCGTTTTTGTGTAATTATATACAGTGTGTGGTCGAATCTAAGGTTTTTTTGTCAGTATTTGGAATGTGTTTTTATCCTGGTAGGTCTAGCCGTAGTTTTATTAGCAACGTTTGCAATTGAAGTTCTCGTAGCTTGTCATTACTTTATGTGTCTTGCCAGAGAGTTTTAGCGTTGTATCGCTATGCGTTTATATACGCTTTTGTCACTAACTATCATATATACACATGGATGTTTTATTCTAACATATCACTTTGTACTTCGGTATTTAGAACGCAATTGTTTGAATTATGTTGAAAGTTTAATACTTTTTATTGACTAGATGTACATACCGACACTCTTTTGTAAAATCCTAATTTCTGATCCATAAAAGGGTTGTGACAAAGGTCAAATATTTTCATTTCAAATATTTATCAACATTACTATCCAATACCATGTAAATTTTCTGCTTATTATATAAGATTTCTTGAGAATGATACATCGAAGCTGCACAGATTGGTGGTTGGGGAAGAACCGAAAGCCTTATATTTTGAAAGTATAGATTGGCCAAGGCATTAGCTTAGTATTGTTAAAATTTCAGATTACAATTGACAATTAAGCCTTTTTTCAATTGCTTAATATTTGTGTTTTGCGTTTTAATTGCAACATTGACGTCAGTATCATCAACGATAATGAATGCTATTTTAAAGGGATGTGCCCAACATTCAAAGTCCCTCAACGAAATATCTATCCCAACCTGAATGTATAACTAATATGTAACTAAGTTATATCATGCAGATGGCAGTTAATGTAATCTACAGATACTTTATCGTTATCTGAATGAGTTATACAAAATAAAACTAGCTTATTTACTGCCAATAAATGAAATCTACAAAATCTTTAACCTTGCCAATATTAATTTTGAAATCCTATTGATTTAGTACAAGTCAATCTACAGTTTGACCTCAAACTAGTTGCAACTGAATACATAAAATGTTTATGGTAAAAATTCTACAAAACTCTGACAAGTGGAAAACAATTTTAATTTCTTATGGGGTTTTCTATAGACAAAAGATATATCTGTTGTAACACAGGTGGGATTTTCGTCCAATTATCATATTTTTTTGCTATTGAAACAAAATGTAAACCAAAACTACTAGAATAAACCAATCATAATTGTTTTCAAACATACATTTAACATGTTTGAGCTATTTTGAGTTAAATAATCAGCCTATTTGAATATGGTTGCATTTTGTTTTTAGTCTGTCACAATCTAATATCTCTGATAATGAAGACTTAGTGACAAAATACGTTGAGTAATTCTGTAGAAGTATATAAAAATTATGTTTTTAATCTTAGATACACTTATTTCATCATTTGGTGTCCATATTAAAATACATCCGAGCTAAATGTTTTTAACTTTTCACCATTCCCATATTACCGTTTAGCATGACGTATTTCAACAAAATATTTTTTTACATTCCATATAATTATTGCATTCAAAATTGTCTTAAATCTATGTATAAATTTTTATCTGACTACTAGGCCTTTTTTCATATTGCAGCAGATAATACTTGAGGTTTTTCAATATTACTTAGTAGGCTCAAAGTACACAGTTATCTCCCTTTTCTGTAGAAAATGCTATTGACAACTTTAATTTGCAAAAACTCTTGATTCCACTGAACTGAAATTGGTGAATTTTATGGTGAATAATAACAACTTTTCTGAAAAAAAATCACATGAAAATATTTTCTGTTGCAATTACTTTGAGGCTTGATTTATATATGGACTTGACTAAATGTATTGTGTAATATTTCGATAACTATTATTGTTTCATTTATGATAAATTACACCAAACTAAAGATTTTTTTCACTTATCGAGGTTGTCATTTCTGGGATGGTGAAGAAACACATTTTTATACTAGTGTTTGCTTGAGTTTATACTTATCTATTTATTTGCAATAAAATTTACTGATATAATTTGGCGACTGAGATAACTTCCATTGAAAAAAATAATTTTAAGAATAAAATTTAAATCGCAACCATTATTTGCGACACATACACAGTCCAACCTGCCTTAAAGGCCGCCTCTATATAAAGACCAGAAATTGTATTTCATTTGTTCTTTATCCATATTAATATTAATTGAACATGTATATAAAGACCACCTACCCATAAAGGCCACTTACTGGTTCTCTTGGGTGGCCTTTATAGACTGGTTTGACTATACATGTAGCTTATAGAAACAATTTAAGTAAGTGAGTATGTGAGTAAAATGGAACAGCCATGTGATTGTCGTTTGTTTTACCGCTGTTGGATTTCATCAAGTTTCATATGCAGCACATGTTTTATTGGTTTATTTATTCTCTATTTCATTGTACCTATATATTTCCTAAAGTACATACAGAATTTGCTTATATTTCGTTTTGCAAAGAAATTGATATTAGAAATAATTGTTAGTATTGAAGTATTTATCAAAATTCGCATCTGCGACAACACTATTGTAAAGGTAAAGTGCTGTAAAAAAAGAAATAAGGTTGAATCTATTTTTTCTGAAAGGGTGACTAACAGATACAATTAACTCCCCGTTGTGAAGCTGCTGAGTTATTGCACCCTAACTTATGATAGAGGACAGATTTTTGCAACTGAAAATATTTACTTTGCAATAGATACTAATAAAAGAAAGCAGTTCAAGTGTAAGTAACAGACAGAAAAATTACAGTTTTTACAATATACAACACAGCTGTATCTCAGCAATCATACGGAGTTATTTTATTGTACACCATGGAAGAATCATTGCCCGTCCTACCCTTTAGCTATTTACAAGTGAATAGGTCCTGATTGCTATTGCTCGTGTAAGATGACCGTATGTTTCTGAACAAGCTTCCTTAAACATTAAGTATTTTTGTGCAAATAATATGAATAAAATATATGTGTTTTTTTAACATATTTATAGAAAATGTATACATGAAAATGTTATTGGTTATATGTTCGGTTTTAAAAGACTGGAACTTGACGAAGCATAGTTTGTTAAATAATTGAAATAGTTGGTGGTCCGCAAAAATAACTGTAACCACACCAACAATTAATAATCTTTCATTACATGCAGTCTCAATAGTGTTGGTATTTTCCCCCTGATTTCTTAATAAACTGTTATTGTTTCATGTTCCTTTTGCAGCTTTTGTTGTCAAGTTCTGAAAATGCTTTCTAGTTTCAAATTGATTTCTTGAAAAACAAAGATACTACCACCCACAAGATAATTTGATCTAAATATGACCTGCTTGTCACGATATGCCATCCTCAACACAAATCAGTAGTGAAACTTCTCAGTCAAGGTATGCCACTTATAATAAAAATGGATAGTATGGCATTGCCTGTCCCGATATGCTAACTGTAAGACAAATAGAAAATGTAGTGTCTATCACCTTATGCCTTCCTCGATAAAAGCGATAATATGACATATCAAAAACGAACGTACCACTCCATGTCCGAATCACAATACTTAAGCGAAGTAAAACCTTTAAAACAGCAAATTAATTCAAACACATGAACGTCTGAAACAGAAGTGAGGCTGAGTGCTCCGGAAAGGTAACTACCTAATGTTTAGCTAGCTACACCTGTCATGTGTAAAAAACTGACAATTAAAAGGACATGGAAATGTTGGATGTCGAATGTATCCAGTATAGTTTTATATTCAGACAAGATACTTTAAAACAAAATAATGATGACTACCACAAAAATAAAAACTTTTTATGCTTGCAGTATCCCTGCAATTTATTTGCATTACAAATCGATAATATGACATATCTTATCAAATATCCATCCACAACATGAATCGAAAGTATGACTTATTTGCGACGATATGCCACCCATATCACAAACATAACTATTCATTTATTATGTAAAATTATATTTAAATGTCTATGCTTTGGCAATCAACGCTAATGCGATAGTTTGATTATAGAGAAATGAAGGGAGATATTGGAGCACTGATCACAAAACTACCTTATATAGATTTTTCTTATATATACTTTATCTTATATATTCTTAGATCTTAATCATGTCAGTCGATTTAATTTGATTTCGGATTGATTTTGCGTACCATGGTATTACATATCTGAATACATATTATTTCTAACAATAGCTATGACTGGTATTGCTTCTTATTTATATATTTATATCTTTGTCAGAAAATATTTTATTAGTTTGCCACATAGATATATATTTGTAACTTAAATGCATTTATTTGTACGACATATTATATGTATATATGATTTTTACTGTTCTTGGCGCTGTCTGCGTATTGATAAAATTCTTTTTCATTTTGAATACAGTTGAATAGTGCGTATGCGCAAAGGAAACACGTAAAATCTCCACGGCAGCAATACTTTTTAACTGTACAAAATACTTCATAGAAGCATAATGTAATCTCATATGATAATTATTGCGTGATATGTCAATTTTTCCGAATTTGGTTTTAAAGGCTCCATCAAATGGAATGCAAAACCAGTTAAACTAAAAGAATGAGTTCAGTCGTGTTTACTCTTCTGAGACCACCGATCATACTCACTTCTCTTTTTGAAATTCACACTTCTCTAGTTGAAGTTCATCCGTTTGGCAGTTTTCAATTTATGCTTTGCCTTGAGGATTATTATTTTGTTATGTATTGGTATGTTTGTTTTTGAAAGTATATCTTTATTTCGCATATACTTGAATTACGTATAGACTGTATTCAATCCGGCGTGTTTTGTCTGTATGATAATGTACAGGATATTATAAAAATGTACTTTTATTTGATTTCACTGGTTAACTATTTTCCATAGAGAGCATCTCGACGTTATCGTATGACCAATCAATATTTATGTATAGTATATACAGCGCCTTTTAGAATATGACTACAAAGCCTTTCTAACTGACTAATGTAGGCGATTCACTAGTCTAATGACAAGATTATTAATGTATTTTTGTTCACACTGGGGCAACATGTGTTCCCATCCCAATGTATTTGTCTGCAAATAAATAAGTTTCAGAAGATTAATTTGGTAACTCATACCTAATTGCCTTTTCACAAAGATCACACATATGATATATCGTAATCTTTTACATTTCATAGCACATCATATAATGTATTTTCATCTTGTCGAGATTCCCATGGATCTCCAGACTTCAATTTAGCAACATGTTTTAGACCAAATAAACGACTTTATGTTCTTTGTAAAGCCAATTGTGAAGGTAAAAACTCATTTTTCGATGTTTTTAGTTTTTATGAGTAATTTATCTGTCTCTTTTGTTTCTTCAAATTGATACTAAGTAATGTTGATAGTAATGTTTACTTATTAAGGTGTTAAAAAGGAGGAAGTTTGTTGTTTTCGGCTAATATGAAGCATATGATTCAGTAATTATTAAGATAATATATAGATATAATTATATCATTCTATAACAAGGTAAACAATAAGTTTCTGTGTTTCTTCAAGAAAACTTCTTTTAAGTTTTGCTTCTGGATGTGTGTAGATGTATACTACTTAAAATTTAGAAAGTTTTTCTTAGAATTTTAGCTGTAAGTTGGAACAGCTTTTCCGCTGCGCTGGAATCTTTACACAAGCGTATTCATTCCGCTGGAATAAAATTACTAGTGCATTCGTTTAAAAAAAGGTAATAGAGGATTTATTTCACTTGGAAAGGATTTCCTGATAGAAAGATGTCGCTATTACAAGTCTACATCAAGAGTCAGCAAAAGTCTTTTTAAAAAAGCAAGACATAAATTTGTTTTATTATTACAAATAGCTTGCCACAAACCCAACATTTTTATCTAATTACCACCAATCCACCATTTTCTGTTATAAATATAAACAAGGATCTAGAACTTTTCCTGGCCGAAAAAAGTCGCCGGTACACGAGCACATCAAGAGCCAACAGAAGACCTTTGTAAAGAGCAACACAGCAATTATTCTTATTTCAACAAATAGCTTGCCAGCAATAATCCCACATTTGTACCTGTTATTGGTATTAAAAAGGGTATAGTTGTCCAGAACTAAACAGATATCTGTAATTATGAAATAAAACTATATTTCAAAGTTTCATTGGATATATTCGCTAAGCGGACCATCTTCATTGCCTTTAATGTATTCACTCAAGTCTAATGACAAGATTAGTAATGTATTTTTGTTCACACTGGTGCAACATGTGTTCCCATTTCAATGCATTTGTCTGCAAATAAATAAGTTTCAGAAGATTAATTTGGTAACTCATACCTAATTGCCTTTTCACAAAGATCACACATATGATATAACATAATCTTTTTACATTTCATAGCACACCATATAATGTATTTTCGTCTTGTCGAGATTCTCTTGGATCTCCGGACTTTAATTCAGCAATATGTTTTAGTACTTATGAACAGCTAAGTTTATCCTCTGTAAAGCAAAGTCTGCTGATAAAACTTTATTTTTCTATGTTATTGGTACTAAGAAGTAATTGTTTTATATGTTTTGTTTCTTCAAACAGAATAATAACTACGTGTTCGGTAGTGTTAATAGTATTGTTAAGTTGCATTTATTTTAACTTTACACGTGGTAAGGGCTTGTTCTTCAGGAGCGACCAAACTCTTTTTCCTGGTTGAGTTTGGTGTTCACTTAATTATCTTGAAATTGTTTTACCAGTTTTTATTTGCTTTAGAATTGTAATTGGATATAGATCGGTATATTTGTTTTGACTTACATATTATACCAGTGTTCATTTATCAGAAATAAACTGCTGTGTCGGAATTCAATTCCTTATCAGTACTAGTAGTGCTTCGACCGAAACTGTGAATCGAAAATTTGTTTCATAAGTTGAAAAAATTTCTAGGGACCAAAATATATTTAACCAAATTAAGCTAAGGAAATACATTGCATGAGGGAGTAAATCTTAGTTTTTGAAGATTTTAAGAATTTAACTAGCAGCGAATTTAGATAAAAGTTATGTCAATATAAAAGCATTGCCTACTTTATGCGTGATTAACACGATCATAAAATGGAGAAGGAAATATGAAATATGATAATGCGTTGTTGTAATTTTATAATTTTATAAGGGAAACAATAGGTTTCTGTTGTTTCATGATTGAAGTGGTATGAAGGGTATGTTTACGTTTATTTAATCATTGCGTAGCAATTTGTAAAAACGCATACAATTTGTATGTTCCTGGATACGTTTTCTTGGAATATGTTTTTGCTGCATTCCTATATTAAATTTTTAACTACGCAAGTATGGGTCTATATTCAAAATTGATGTTTGTATATAGGTTTGGTGTAAGAATTTGATGAAGTTACATGTTCCTTTCAATCTCAGTTTTGATTTCACACGTGACGGATGTAGCTAAAGAGACAGATTAAGCTTATAGGCGTACCCGTCTCACTTCCCTAGTAGAAGTTAACGTGTTTCACTTAATTTGGCAGTTTTCAAAGCTTTTACTTTGTTTTTTGGGATTTTGATTTAAACATGGATCGGTATGTTTTCGTTTGAATTTAATCTCTACCGAGAAACATGCGTTATGGTTTTTACCGCCGAAGCAGTGGTCTAAAACCATTATATTTTATGTAGTCCATAGGGGGTTAATGTTAATTGTGGAAAATTGAAAACGATCTCAAAAAAAGTTTAACGGACACGGGATATCAATTTCAATTTATGTTGTGTAACTTTGTAATTTTTACACTGTTAAACATGTAAAAGACACCAGATTAACATGGTTCCAATACAGAATTGTTCATAGAATATTATGTACAAATACATTTTTATACAAGATTGGTGTAAAAGACCATGATATATGTGATTTCTGTCATGAACAATCTGAAACACTGATACATATTTTTTGGGATTGTAAAATTACAACTATTTTCTGGAAAAATGTTGCCAAATGGATAAATGATAACTTAAATCTTGACATTGATTTCAATTTGTTAGATATTCTTTTTGGTTATTGTTGTAAAAACAGATATGCTCTCAACCTTATTATACTATTATGTAAAAATCATATATACAGAGCAAAAATGCAAAAAACATTGCCATTTTTTGAAACAGCTAGAAAAGAAATTTTATATTACAAAAAGATTGATGAATATATCCACAAGAAAAATTGTATCTCTTACTGTGAAAAGTGGGGCATATTTGATGCCCTTGTATAATCCTTTGTTATATATACAACATAAAATGAAAAATCAAATTACAACCTGGTGTAAATATGTGTGTAAATGTGTGTATGAATGGTGTAACATTGATGTCTTTTTATGTCTATGTATATCATATAGAAATGAATAAAGATATAAATATAAAAAAAAAAAAATTTATGTTGTGTTATTTATTTTTTTAACTTTTCGAAAATCTAAACGTTTATTTCAATCCTATGTTAAAGTGATTTTTTTATTAAAAAAGAAGGATGATTTTCAATAGGCACGATAAGCCGATACATCAGACGAAGAGGGTTACATTCATATCCATACTGGTAATTTTTTTTTTTTTTTTTTAAAAACCCATCAAAATGAAATGATCAAAATGAAATGGCAAATTTTTAATTTTTAACATTATATAATGTGTTTAAACATGCTATTTAGATTATTACGATTCTTCAATACAAATAGGGTTGCTAAAAATAGAAATAAGGATTTTTTTCAATTTATACACATAAAATGGAATTCTCTCCACCAAAGATACTTAGACTACTGAAACTTTTTTATTTTCTTGATGGATAGAGATGTGCTTGCGCGGAAATTTAGATATAACGCAAGGGAATTTAGATATTAAGCAAATAAACTTATAAAGCAAGGGAATTTAGATATTAAGATATAATTAATAATTAAACACGTATTGAGGCAACCGATGCATGATTGTAAAACTCATGAGTGGTGTTGCATATTTGCATGTGCATGTGTGTTTAATGTGAATTAACATTAATCTAATCATCCCATTATTTTATAACTAACACTCCTCAAAACGCATGCATTATTAATTGTATAAACTAGTCTTATTATACTTGCTTACCCTTTTGGAGCACTTCTCATGTGCAATTTTACGTGTTTAGCTTAGTTTTCCATTTGTGAAAGTTATTAATTTAATTTTTTATTAAGAATAATACACATGCATGTGGTTATAGAATAAAAAAATAAATTAATTAATTAATAAGTAAATTAATTAACTAATTAATTAAAAATTGTTTACAGTCACCGCTTTATCAAGTCGATCGCCTTCAATGTCCAAAAATGCATTCTATAATCACCAGCTTGCCGCTCCCGTTCTAGCAAATTAAACAAAATTGTAATATCCTATAATGTCAAAGTACACAATGTATATTTAACCTCACATGACACGTCTTACTTAGCCAATACACATAATTGTTAAAATATTTACTTTGAAATAAAATACAAAGCCGGTAGAGTTTCGTTCTATCATGTTTGTCAATTTTAGAGTGTTTTATGGCTAAAATGAACACAGTTTTTGTTCTATCTTGTACATTTTATCAATTACATAAAGATTTTATGTACATAATGAACATCTGTATTTAATAACATTAATTTACAATAAAGGCATGTCTAAAGTTTAACACCGAGGTAATTAAAAGATGTCGAATTTCAGCTGTTAAGCGGGAAGCGTCCTTTTGCGCCAATTACATATTTTTAGAGGTATAATTTTCGCCACTAATTTAAATTTCTGGTATTTTGATTCCGTCAGAATCTGGAGTTCTTTTGCACCAGTCTAACTGTAAGGTAATTCACGTTATAAGTGTTTAAAACTTCAGACTACAATGTACATTAAGCTAAGAAGAACAAATACAGCTACAGTCAAAGTCGGCATAACTTTAAGAACGAGAACTTTTCTGTACAAATAAGGATAGCCAGTGGCCGAGAAGCTGAAGAATCACTAGAACGGGGTTTTACCGGAATAAATGCGAAATAGTTAGACACTTCAATTTCCGTAATCTTTGCGAAAATCCGGAATATTTAGATCAAATCCGGAATTTTTAGACTAAATCCGAAATAATCAGACAAAATCCGGAATAATTGGTCAAAATCCGAAATAGTTAGAATATTTTTGCGGTAAATTTTACGGATTTTATAAATTCCGGTAATTTTCTGATTATTTCGGTAACTTGTCTGATTATTCCGGTAAAAGACTGATTATTACGGTAAAAGTCTAATTATTCCGGCAAATGTCCAATTATTCCGGTAAAACCCCCTTCTACATAGATAGCAGCTGTTCTGTCAAAAAGCAGCCGAGCTAACGAGCGGACGATATGAGCTACTTATTCGGCATTTGATCCGTTAGCTTAGTGTAAAACTTTCGACAAGTCTGTACTGACACCCTGACAAAAATCAACAGACATGATTTATATCTCTGAAATCAAGGAAATCAACAAAAACTGTGAATTCAAGGAAATTAACAGAAATATATAGGTAAACATGGAAGGAAACTCACTTCAACGTGCAACGTCTTTAAATTTAAGCCACAATTACATCTAGATTAATTAACTACGTGTAGATACTAATAAAAAGAGTTATGCAATTTGATGTTCCTGATATAAAATTAAATATTGACTTAACCCTGGACCATGGTCAATATTAATTTTAAAATTGATCAATTGAAACTGGAGCAAGTCAAGGTAAAGGTATGCACACAGTAGCATTGCATGCAGCATTTACTAGTCAATAATATGTAGATTATATTATTAGTAGTTTGTTTAAACACCACATTTTCCATATTATATTGTTTTGGGTTAGAACTAAGAGACGTGAGATGAAAAAATGAAACATGCACTTGGGAAAACCAATAAAACCGAAAATACACAAAAGCAATAAAAACTGTCAGTAGGTAAAAAATAAAATAAAATAAAATACATGTATATACATGAATAAACAAATTTAATAAATAAATAAGTAAACGAATGAATAAATAAATAAAATACTAATTGAATGAATGAATAAATAAATAAAAGAAAGAAAAAAGGAAAATAAATATTTAATGAGGCCATTTATGATACAACTCTCGACAAAACGATTTCAAGCGGTGTAAATAAAACATTTGTCTTATTTTAGCTTTTGTTCTAACTTCTCTCAACATTTATGTATTTCAGTAAAACCTGCTGCCGCCGTCAGATAATGCACATCTCCATTCTTGCCACCATTGTATTTTTGGCATCCATTTCTAGTAATGCGGCCAGGGAAATAGTTGTATATGGCAAAAGAGGTAAGAATAATGAAAAACAAATGAAGACAACATAGTATACAAAATGTTAAAGAACCAAATAAAAAAAAAACGAAATTTAAGAGTTCACGCTCTTTTAAAAACGCCCATTTCTTGTAATGATTTAATCAGTCTAAATCTGACCTGGCCGAATTTCACAATCATTTTTAAACTAAGAGTTTCGGAATTCCTCACTAAAATTCTTCACATTTTGATTATTTTATTCTGAAATACAAATTAATATTTTATAGACTAGGAACAAATTCAGAAAATGTGACTTGAAGCGGCATTTTTTAGTAAAAGTTGGTAACATACTTTTCTAACATAATTTGAGGGTGCTGAATTCAAAAATGGCGGATACCAAGCTGAAATTTGAGTTTTTTAACCCATAATTCAAAAAACAAAATGGCGGCTAAAAATAATGGTGTACCAATGCAAAAAATGTTACTTGGGTTGACAAATTGTGGTAAAAAATGGTAACATGATTTATTTAACATAATTCGAGTATGACGCATTCAAAAAAGGAGGATACCGAGCTAAATTTTGAGTTTTTAAACCCATAATTTTAAAAACAAAATGGCGGCTAAAATTAATGGTGTACCAATGCAAAAAATGTAACTTGGGTTGACAAATTTTAGTAAAAGTTGGTAACATGATTTATTTAGCATAATTCGAGGGTGCTGAATTCAAAAATGGCGGATACCAAGCTCAATTTTGAGTTTTTGAATCCATAGTTCCAAAAACAAAATGGCGGCTAAAATTAATGGTTACAATGCAAAAAATGTTACTTGGGTTGAGAAATTTTGGTAAAAGTTTGTTACATTATTTATTTAACACAATTCGACGATGCCGATTCCAAAAATGATGAATACCAAGATAAGTTTTGAATTTTTTAATCCATATTTCCAAAAATGGCGGCTAAAATCAATGGTGTTCCAAATGCAAAAATGTCAGTTGGGGTTTCAAATTTTGGTAACATGATTTATTTTACACAATTGAAGGATACCGAATTCACAAATGGCAGATACCAAGCTCAATATTGAGTTTTTGAACCCATAATTCCAAAATCAAAATGGCGACTTATAGTGTACCATCGCAAAAATGTTACTTAGGGTTTCAAACTTTAGTAAAAGTTAAAAGCATGCTTAATTTGACATACTTCGAGTTAAAAAATGAAGGATACCGAGTAAAATTTTGAGCTTTTGAACCCATAATTCCGAAAACAAAATGGCGACTAAATTTATTGGCATATAATTCCCAAGTTATTTAAGTTGCATGTTTTAGCAAAAGATGGTACTTTGTAACATTTTAGCATAATTTGCAGATTTGGGGTTGTAACATTAAAATGAAAAAGGCTAAACTGAAGTATAAATGTTTAAACCAAATTTAAAACAATTTCTAAAAATAAAAAGGTGGCTATAGTTAAGTGTTTGTTCATTATGTGTGCCTTTTGCATAGTGCACTGATAAATCTACATGACTAATAAATTGAGTTCATAACCAAAATCATACTGAAATACTGCTCATGTTGTGGAGTTAACAGTCAAACTCGAAACTTGTGTTTGATATGCAAAAAAAGCATATTCAAGAACACTCTTTTATACAGAGTTTGCCACATGTTCTAGCAAAATAGTATGTAGAACCCGTGGTTGTCAATGTCAAAATACCAAATTATCGTGCGTGTCATCATGCGTCAAACTTTTAATAATGATATTGCTTTAAAAGGTAGAATCACAACCATTACTTAAAAACATATGTCGATTGATAAGTTTTGAACCTCATATGTAGAATTTTAACGGTAATATTGAATTATTTTACAACATAGTATTGGTCTCTATACAGTTTTGCTAGCGATGTTTAAGGAGCTCAATGCAACTTTTAAATAATTCATATTCTTGAAAATTCAGAAAGTCCTCCAATGAATATATAACATCACCTTCTAAAATATAAAACTGGGTATTGTAAATAGCAAGACTGATGTGCAAGCTTAAGCAAAAAGTTGGCCACTCAATTTAAAATTTAAAGCCACAATCGTTAATTGCAGTCAAGGCAATGGTAGAATTGTGTCAGTGGACCAAGATTCCACAACACTTGAGTTGAATATTTTTCCGAAACAGCCAAAAGTAATACAAATTATGTGCCATTTATTTTTTGCTCCTTTTGGAAATAATCTACATGTACCATCAGAATACCATCAGTATCTAAGTTAACTGTGGTGATGGAACAGTCTTTCTCTGCCTTTTTTGGCGGAGATGAGCCATGTGATTCCATTGTTTAGACTGTTATTTGGGCTCAACGATGAAATAATGTCCCACTTTGCCTCCATAGAAACAAAGCTCTTATGGGAGTTAGCAGAATCTACCACTAAAATGATTAGATTAAAACGCGACAAATTGCATCTTGTGTGTGCTTCTGATTAATTGCCAGAAGCCAAACAGACCCAAAAGCTTTCTTATTGCAGGATGTCAGAATAGAATGTACTCTTCTCTGTGAAATGCCAACTCACTGCCCTTATATTTTCTATAACTCACCCGTCAGTCATAACAATACAATGGTTTTTATCTAGGTTTCCACAATTTTAAAATGATTTGGTAAATGACTTTCAAAATTTGTGAAAATGTTTGGGGTAATCATTAATGTTCTGCTTGTCCTGTTCCTGTTCATAATCCACCACCCACCTTTTTACTCTTGCTTATGAAGGAACATATTTCTCTAGTGTTGCTATCGTATCAGTATGGATAGCCTTAGGTGCCTAACCATTTTTGTGCAAATATTGGATCCTGCTCTTTCACCATTTTTTACATTTGCCAAGTCACTAGTCCTATTTATTTTAGAGTAATACCTTGTTGATATCAACTTACAAATTTCACTGGTCTTCAGATACACGGATTTAAATAGTTGGGAGATAGAAGGGTTGAAATGGGACATCGGCGCTAATCTCCTTAAACAGAAGGCTTACGGTATATCTTTCAGCCCTCTTACTTCTTACCAGTTTTAATAAAACAAAATGTAGTATTACTTTTGCTATAGTTAAATATCAAACTTCACATCAACATTTTGTAGTGCAAGTTCACCTTTTTAGCAAATAGTCAGCTTAGAGTTGCTCGGTGATGACTTAGCACCCCTAAATAGATTAGGCTAGCGTAGTTACATTTACTTTGCTCTTCGACTGCAAAAAAAGAAAAATTCTAAAGCATTTGGTGCAAACACAGGCTTCAATTTTGTAAGCTATTTCATTCACACCCTAGACTACATATATCAGTGTTTCAGCATGTTATGTGCCATACTTGATTCATTGAATTAAACGGAAACATACAGTCCTATGTTCAAATTACAATACAAAAATAAAAGCAAAAACCTTTAAAACTGGCTTAAAATAAACATCTGAACGTTTTTCATGAGTCAAATATATACATTTTTTTCATAATGACCTTTGTCGCCAGGCCACCTGAGACTCTGACCGGCATGCTAGATCTTTTGATTTCATAAATATCAAACCCCTTTTACAGAGTTATCGCCCCTGAAAAATACTTGATTTTTTCACAAATTGTGCTTGTTTGAGGCTATTTACTAGAAAACTATTGGTGTTATATAAAGTAGACATTAAAAAATAATAAACATGACAAGCTAAGTAGCAATGTTTGTAAGAATACGGTGATCCATAGAGGAGTTGTTACCCCTGGAGTATAATTTTTTGCGAGTTTGTGTTTTTGAATATATTTTTTCAAAGAGTATTATAAATAGATAACAACACCAAGTTGCAAAAATAATCAACATGCCAAGATCTAACTTCGTAGCAAATTTTGTGTATGATAATAAACGAAGGTGTTGTTGCCCCTAAGATTTCAGTATCTTTTAAATGTTTTCAGGTGAGCAATAAGGCCCATAGGTTTTTTGTTTAAATTATCTGTTCATTCACACCCAAGTAAGCCTTGAAATATCACAACCTTTGATTAATAGCTGTTTGTTGCTACCAAAACAACTTCTATATCAACTTTCATGCAAAAATGCATTTTGATATTGGCGGCCATTTTGTATTTAAATTTTGACCTACTTAGAGCAATTTTTTAAGCTTGGTATCCGCCATTTTCGGACTCAGCACACCTAAATTAGGTAAGAATGATATATGGTTTGCTTTTACTAAAAAATGCCTCTTCCTCTTTAAAACGACGTCTTTTCTGAAAATGTACCTAGTCTATTAAACAAAACTTAATACAAACGTTATGAGCTTGACGTGATCTTCAAAATGACACTTCAAAGTCCCGAATATCTTAAATATTAACAAAATAATCAAAATTGAAGGTTAAGGAAATTCTTAGGTAAGTAGTGATTGTGAAACTGAACACATCCTGGCGTGGAGGACTTAAAATGTCCGTTGAATAAATATCTTCGTAGATAAATACATTGTTTTTGTTTTTCTTTCAACTGTTAAGTAACATTCCTATCCCAGTTAAAACTACCTCAACAATCGATGAATATTATACAATTATGGACTTTTTAGTGGTTGTATATGGTGTGATATTCACCGGAAAAAAAATATTGATCGAGGCGACAACCATGTCTGTCTGTCTGTCTGTCTGTCCCTCTGTCCGTGTACAACGTGTAAGGACCATATTTCATAGCTGCATTAGACTACTGCCATAAAAATTCACATTAATAATCTCCATGGTCCAAAGGTGTGTCATGACACAGAACCAAGGTAATCATAAAGGTTAAGGTGGCGGGAACAGTACGTTTCAAAATCGTGTCCGGGTCATATCTAATGGCTGCTTTCGATGGTAGTCATAAAACAACACATGAATAATCTTCATGGTCCAAAGGTGTGGCGTGACCCTGAGTCAAGGTCATATAGGAAAGGTCAAGATCGCAGCGGGAAAACATTATTTTTAGGTCAGGGGGTATTTAGCTCTCAAGAGACAGTTCTAGTTGATATTATAAACATAATATATATTTGTTTGTAGGATGTGAACCAATATGTGCGTGTTATATGGATGGTATATATTACGACGAAGGTGACACATTTCAGAAGATTGGTGAACCATGTGTGACATACACTTGTAAAAAAGGATTTTACGAGGCAACCGAGCAAGGTAAGTATAGGTTGATCAAAAAAACTTAAGCTTCAATGTCTAGTTTACTACCATCCAATGTTAATGAATGCGACCTCTGATACTGAACCGTACAGAGGCCCCATATATCAGAGAGAGAGAGAGAGAGATAGAGAGAGAGAGAGGGGGGGTTTATTCACATCAAAACTCTAACTCATATTTAGACGTCATATTTAAGTTGTGTGGTCCGCAACACACTCAATCTAGGATCTGCCCGAGGGTTTGGAAACTAGGCGATGGTTGAAGCAGTCTACCCTCGCATTGTATACTACAGATTTCCTCTATCTCAACTAAATGTCTTGGCACACATTCTATCAAAAATAAAATATTACAAAAAAGTGTCTTGAAGAATTAAGAAAAGTTTTTTGCAAAAAATTATGAAATCCTTGACCACTGCTTAACATGGAACTTAGCATATGGTAATATGTTCATCATTATATGTTGCAAATCTTAAGTGACAAGAGGTGCGGTTGCAATATTTCTATTGGAACTTGATGTTCCATCAGTTTTACAACAACTCCTAAATTATGACATCATGATTATGATCTAATGGACCAATAGCTTTCTGATTTGCTAGTAAATGCTTGTGCAATGAATTGATGCTTTTAATCGGTATGTATAGGAAAGACTTAATTAAAAAAATGAAATAGGATGCAAATAACAACTATCGTAATTGTACAATACAATACCTTTATCTCCTTTTACTTGGTTTCATTTTTATACCCTCGCAAAGTAGTTCGAGGTGGGCTTTTGGGTATATAGGAATCACCATGTCTGTCTGTCTATCTGACTGTTTGTCTGTCCGGGTCATATCTCATAGCTGCTTTGGACAACTGTCAAAAAACTCACATAAATAATCTTTATGGTCTAAATGTGTGTCACGACCTTGAACAAGGTCATGTCGGAAAGGTCAAGGTGGCGGAAGAGTTTGTTTGCAAAACGTGTCCGAACCATATGCATACTCTGATGGCTGCTTTGGAAAAATAAAAATGTGTCATGGAGGTTTGTTAAAGTTCTTTGTACAACCAAACAACTGCTTTTATTCTATTTTGAAATAGTAATTCGTAATTCACAAGAACAAATTCTAAAACTACATTTAGGATTGGCATCAAACATATCAAAATGTGTGATTGGGGTTTGATTAAGCTCTTTGTAAGGACCATATCATTCATCCCACCTATGTTATGTTGAAATTTAATTTATAATTTTTGATTTACATGACTTTACAAACTTTGTAAAACTCCCATTTTGGATAGAAATCGTGTCATGGGGAACAGTTTAAGTTATTGTAAGGAACAAACCATCGAACCTTTGTTTCAATAAAATATTAATTTATAATACTTGATCCTCAGGATGTGAATATAAAGGGAATTGTAAGAAGCTGAATACAGAATGGGAGGACGAGTGTATGAAATACAGATGTGACTACGAGTCTGGCAGACTGGTTTATCGCCAAATTGAAGGAGGCAAGTATAGTCATAAAATGTAAGAATAGTATTGACTTTATGTGTGTACTTTGAAATTAAATATCCGGTTTTAATGTATAGTCAAACTTGTCTATAAAGGCCACCCAATGGAACCAGAAAAAAGTGGTCTTTAGGGATAGGTGGCTTTTATATACAGGTTTAAATGATATGAATAAAGAACAATTGAGATACAATTCTACAGGCCTTTATAAGCAGGTGGTCCTTATATAGAGGTGACCTTTAAGGCATGTTGGACTGTATATCGGTTGATTAATTTTGACAAAACCCCAAAGAAATGTTTACCCTTTTACCTTTCTGAAGCACCTGACCTCACTTCGCTGGTGGAACGCGTTTAACATAATTTTCAAAGTTTTTACTTGCTTTTGGGATTGTGATTTGAACATAGACGGGTATTGTTCGTATTTGATTTAAACATACAAAGAAAATTATGGCAAAAGTCATTGCCTAATTATAAAACAGGAAAATGTGCAAAGGTTAATATGAAAATGAAGTTGGTCGGTGTGGAGTCGTTTTAAGGCGTTGGTTTTAAAAAAAATAATTAAACATTTGCACAAAACTTACACAATACATGCATCCACCCAAATAATTACAAATTGCTGATGCAACGAATAATAATAATATCTGACCAATAGTTCAGCTGAAACCAGCTTTCAGTATAGTGTAATAAAAAGACTTCTTAACTCCTGAGTTGAGTTGAGTAATGATGTGTCACGTCCCAATCAAGAATATTTCACTTATATTGAGACGTCGCCAGCTATAGGCGAAATTGCAGAAATTTTGCCGGCGCATTGCGCTGATGGCATTATACAGCAGGGTTCTTTAACGTGACACCCTTATTGTGACACAGGACCTCGTTTATTTCAAGTTCCCATCCGAAAGAACCGTGACTTTCATTTCGTAATGCTGAGTGCTTGGCGAAAGAACAGTCACATCCCACTTTCAAGTCTGGGGTCAGACCGGGTCTAGGTTGGAACCCACAACCTCCCACTTACGGAGCGAGCACTCTACCAACTGAGCTACCGCAGTGCCTGAGATGATCATATAAGATGTCACTATTTGATTTTCATGGCATGTTAGATCAGTCACTTATCAAAACAGTGATTTACATTTGTAAAACATGCAGGTATATGTACATCTTTTTAACACCGCAGTATATAAAAAAACCAACAATACTATTTAAAAAGATTCAACTATAAATGAGGAGCATGAAATGTAATTGAAATAAACGAATACGCATACATGTGCATGGTGCAAACAGTGGTCAACCACATGGCGTCAAATGTTGGAGCACACGGACTGTCTTCCCTGATGAAAGTTCATGTGTTTTTTCAGATTGTATTTTTGTAAATAAATTGGCATGCTTGTGTTTCTTGCAAAGAACTATCGTCGAATGCAAAATGCAAATAACTTAAACGCCATCAAATAACATTCCATGGCAAAAGTTACATAGACCTGAACACAAACAGAAATGTAATTATTTTACAGTTTGCTTGGGAAGGGTAAGCACCTCCTGTCTAGCTAGCTACATGTACAACCACCACATGTACAATTAGTCTGGACTATTTAAGTGAAATTCTATTTGTTTTTACCGATGTACTTGTCTCAGTAATAAAAACCTGCGTGTTATATACTTTAAGTTGTCAAATTAAATTCACGAATTCCATGTGATCAGGTGATACGAAAGGTTTAAGAGAAATTTTATTGATTCCACAGATGTACTTGTCCCCGTTATAAAGAACCAGTATTTTATATACTTTAGGTTGCCAAGACAAATTCATGAACTGTGTTCCTGTTGGACAGAGGGTGGAAGAGAATTGTCATGTACAGGAATGTCAGATAGACGGAAGTTGTTATAAATTAACTTCTATTTCAAAAGGTATATATAGAGAATAAAGCATGGTAAAATTGATATCAAATGTCATATAAGCCGGAGATTCCAATATCATATATCTGAATCTTGAAAATATATGATATCAATTACAAAAGTCATCACAAACACACACGTAATAAGTAATTATTATGCGAAACATAATGGATATTGGAATTAAAGGTCTAGAGGACAGGTCAATGGTGTTTGCCTATAACTTTATAACCCGATGCACATGTAGGCTAAAGATGATTTAATAGTGTATTGTTATATACACAATTTTAGTTCACGAAGCCGAATTCGGTCGAACTTTTGGCTAAATATAAACATCGTTCATTGTTTTAATACACATGCTTGTATCACTCCAGGCCAAACTTGACCGCGTATTCATAAAAAATATACAAATGTTATAATTTTATCCCACAAGGCCGGATTCGGTCAGACTTTTGTCAAAAATATACATAATTTTATCACACGAGACCTAATTCGGTCGGACTTTTGTCAAAATTATACATAATTTTATCACAAGGGGCCGAATTTGTCAGTACTACATAATTTTATCACAACAGGTCAAATTAAGCCGGACTTTAAAATTTATCTAAAATTCTCATAATTTTATCACACAAGGCCGAATTTGTCAGAACGTTTGGCTATAATATACATAATTTTATCACAAGAAGCCAAATTAAGCCAGGCTTTTAATTCATCTAAAATTCTCATAATTTTATCACACGAGGTAGAATTCAGCCGGACTTTTGTAAATATATATATATATATATATACTTTTAACAAAGGAGGACGAGTTGAGACGGAGTTTTTGATTGTACTGGTCAAAATTATTATAATACTATCTTTACTTCATTGCAGGATGTTCATTTGAAAAGCAGTGTAAGCCTTTGAACTCTTTCTGGCATAATGGTTGTACTATATTTGGATGTGTCAACAATAACGGAAACCCTAACTTCAGGGTGTTAGAGAATGGTATGAGCAATGGCTTTTTCGTCACGCTTATTTATGCTATATAAGATTTACTTCTAAGCCTGTATTGGTTTTTGTTACTTTCTTGGCTTTAGTTGCAAGTGTGTTGAAAACATTTAAAATTTATCGCTAACTAGATATAGAGAAACGGGAGTTTTAGCTTTAAAGTGTACTAACAGTATTAATGTTAATGGCGTTAAATCAGTTTCAAAGAAAACGTGTTACTTGTTAAAGGAACGATGCAGAAATTACGAAAAAAATACTGATAAAGAAACAATAAATAATAAATAAATAAATAAATATGTAAATTAATAAATAAAAGGCATGAAGAAGCAATTAAGACATTGGGTGACATTAAGGCTGATTTATTAATTATTTCGTCGTAATTTAAAGATGAATGGAAACATGTATTACAACCAAGACTCGATCTTTATCGATATGATTGTCAGTTTCGGGGAATAACCCTCCAACGCGTAGAAAATAAAGAACATCTCGTTTGCATCATACAGTATTTTTTTCTACAAATTTAATGAAAATTGTGCTTTAAAACATGAAAAATATATTATTTCTTTTTTGATAGAGATTATGTATTGGCCGAAAGGTCACTACTCTTTAATAATGCCAAAAGAAGGATGTCCATCAGATTTGGAACATAAATGGAGGAACAGCAGTGCGATGCATTTTGGTGACGGGAAAAATTTTGTGTCGACCGTGTTTGATCTCTATGGAAACTACACAGAAGTCTATTTTGACCACCATTTCTGCACACATATTGAACCTGAAGAAGAGGATTTGACCTTTATACCTCGTTATCAAACCTCCTGGGACCAAGGACAGTATTGCATTCTGCGCCAAAACAGTAAATGCCCTGAAGGTGAATCATCAATATGACTATTAACTTAGGTTGGAATGAGCTTTAAAGAAAGTATAGACATGTTGATAACTTAGATTGGAATGAGATTTATAGAAAGTACAACAACGACGTTGATAACTTAGTTTGAATGTACACATGTAATAGTCAGGGGGCAGATCCCAAAAATATGACACCCCCTAAACTTTTTTGTTAAAAGCAAGAAACATGGTGGATCTTATTGCCCTATATGCACTTAGTCAGGCTAGGTATGTTTCCACCTTTACTTTTTCCGTTTAATGAAAATATGGCTGCCAATCCAAGATGGCCGCCAAAAAAGATAATTTAACTATAAAAATTTAATATCAAATCAACCGCTTAACCTTTTTAGTTGAAATTTGGTATTTTATCAATTAAATATTTATACTAAATTTCCATTAATAAACATTGGTTGTTAAATTCAATATGGCCGCCATTTTTAAGATGGCCGACTTATAATCATCACGCTGCATTTCAAATCAAATACAACAAAGAATTCATTATTTTATGACAAAATACCAATGTATTGTATTTAATATATATGTACTTAGTTAGGCTAGGTATGTTTCCACCTTGACTCTTTCCGTTTAGTGAAAATATGGCTACCAAATCCAAGATGGCCACCAAAAAAAGAGAATTTAAAGTTAAAATTCAATAACAAATCAACCGCTTAATCTTTTGAGTTGAAATTTGGTATTTCACCAATTAAATATTTATACTAATTTTTCATAACAAACTTGTTGTTGTATAATTCAATATCGCTGCCATTTTTAAGATGGCCGACTTATAATCATCATACAGCTCTTTAACATTAGGTAATTTAAATAATTTAAATAACGAAGTCGAAACATTTTTCAAGTTTTCAATAATGATCATTTGAATCAATTTAATAGCTATGCCTTTTGACTTCTGCAATAAAAAAAACATTTATCTTGCTCATTCAAACATTCAAAGAGGTCTAACAGCAACATGATTAACATCCACAAGCACCTTGCAGAAATATATTCTATACGTATATCCCTAATATCTATTTTATAAGTATGATCGGATATAACACATTTACCCGGTTCAACAATTCAACAGCTATAAATTTAGGATTGAATAACAATCTTTTATTACCAAAATATTAATTGTAAAACAAAAACCAGGACCACAACAAAAAAACTTCTGCATCTCTAAAAAGGATAAACGTCTGACCATTATCTGTTTCTTTGGCTCCTTTGGCACAAATAACAATTCTTGTGCCTGCCTCTTTATAGTTTGCTCAAAGACCTGATTTACCTCGCCCTGTACTCGAGAATGTAGTATTTGCATGCAAAAAACCCTAACCTAACCATCAACCGCTTGCCATACACTGTTTTTGTTTACCTCATTTGATATAAAACAAAACAAATCAGATCCATTCTGTATTCTCGTCCATATGTATATTGAATTATTTCAATTTTCAACTTTCCATCTCTATTTTGCAGTACATGTATTATTCTTTAAATCGATTTATTCTTACCAATTCTCATTGGTTTTAATGATCTACGATTGTGATTAGTGAATGTATTGTTGTGCTTGGTTTTTTTTTTTTTTTCTTGTCAAACTTTATAGAATGCTCAAAATATTAATCAATAAAATATCTACTCTATCACTATTCCTAAAATGACACTTTGAGCTATCTGCAAATCTACAAAATTGTCAAAGGTTTGTGCATTGGTGCTTTGACCTCATCAACCTTGGGTTTTTTGATTGGTCGTAAATTACCTGATGCTGTAACTTAGAATACAGTTACTTCTTTTTGTCTTTTTTGTCCAGTATATCACTATCATCATTACCTCTTTCTGCTTTCACTGGCGCAATGATATTATTTAGCTATTAGTGTTTTGATTTTTGAAACTCCATAATGCTCCCGAAAAATATAAAGACCTGTACGATTACATATGGTACAACCACAAAGTATCGTTTTAGAAAATAGTGTTAGATAAGATTGTTTGCTTTTATAAAGGCTTGAACCAGACAAAAAGAATAAATTTAAAACAAACATACCAATCCATGTCAAAATCACATTTATGAAGCAAAGCAAACATTTTGAAACTTTCAAATCAAGGTTAATACACAAGCATCCACCATGGAAGTGAGAACAAGTGATCTGGAAGGGTAATTGAGCACTCACACTTTTTAGAGTGAAAGGAACATTGGGACGCCACATATCCATGGTATTTTCGGATACAGAGTCACCATACTATATTGTGATGGCAGCCATTAAACTTTATGATGACCTTGATAAGCCAAGGCGTGTACTATCCCTTCATCAACAATTTATTTGTTAGCAGTTTGCAAAGTTGTATAAACAAATTTAAAGAATACAGAAAGAGATGGAATTCCATGTTTCCTGAGAATTTGAACAATGTTATAAATACAGGAGAGAATAGGACTTAGCTGACTAGTTTTATATCAAATGAGTTGAGCAAGAAAGTACTAGGTAAGGAGTTGGTAGTTTGTGGAGGGTTGCGAATCCAAATAATACATTCTTAATTACAGGGTGGGATACATCAGGTCTTTTTGCAAACCATAAATAGGCAGACTCAAGACTTGTTCCATATGCCGAGTGAGATGGATAGAATAACGGATAATAACCAGATGTTTGTATTCTCTTGGTTTTGTTTCACAACTAAACAGTAAGGTGTGAGTACTAGAACAAATAAGAAACCGAAATTTCCAAGAGTCAGTAAGAAACATCAGAAGAAAAACATTTAGATCTGTTGGTATTTGATCAACAGACAGTGATTGAGCTTCCAGCATGTGAAGTGTTCAAATAAATTACAGAACTGGAAAACTCTGAACTGAAAGCTTATGGATATACGATAAAGTCGGCAATGCTGTTATCAAGTGTAGATTAATTTGTTTGTAATCTATTTCAAACTACCAACCCTCAACAAAAACGTTTATGAACTGTCATATGTTCCGCAATTGCCAGTCTAATAATGATACGTTACCAACAACAAGATACGTTCCAGTCATGCACATTAAACACATTAATTATCAAGAAATGGTTTGGAATATGTGTTTATTTCCTCGGTAAAAAACCATTAACTCTTGTTAATAGTTGGGAAATTGACCTCCAATATTTATGAATGTGGAATTGTTGAATCATTGTGATGTTTGTGCCGCTTAATTATTGTGAAAAACACATTCTACTGCACAGTTGTTTGTGGATGTGAATCATGCTGGTGTAAAAAGCTTTTGAAAGAGTCAGTTAACTGGTATATATATATATTAACAAACTCAATATATTGGTGTATTGTATTAAAACAATGCAGGGCGGTGATTAAAATTCCGCCATCTTAAAAATGGCGGCCATTTTGAATTTAACAACCATATTTTGTTCATTAAAAATAAGTAAAAATATTTCATTGACGAATTACCAAATTTCAACTCAAAAGGTTAAGCGGTTGATTTGTTATTGAATTTTAATTTTAAAATTATCATTTTTGGTGGCCATCTTGGATTTGGTAGCCATATTTTCACTAAACGGAAAACGAAAAGGTGGAAACATACCTAGCTTAACTATGTACATATATATTAAATACAATATATTGGTTTTATGTCATAAAATAATGACATTTTTTGTTGTATTTGATTTAAAATGAAGTGTGATGATTATACGACGGCCATCTTAAAAATGGCGGTCATTTTGAATTTAACAACCAATGTTTATTCATGGAAATTTAGTATAATTATTTAATTAATCAAATACCAAATTTCAACTAAAAAGGTTAAGTGGTTGATTTGATATTAAATTTTTATAGTTAAATTATCTTTTTTGGCGGCCATCTTTGACTGGCAGCTATATTTTCATTAAACGGAAGAAGTCAAGGTGGAAACATACCTAGCCTAACTAAGTACATATAGGGCAATAAGATCCACCATGTTTCCTGCTTTTAACAAAAAAGTTTAGGGGGGTCAATAAAGAGGCGACTTTTTGAGATCTGCCCCCTGACTATAAATAAGTAAACTTACATTGGAATGAGTTTTATAGAAAGTACAAAAAATGTTGATCAACTAATTGTAAACAGTTAAATGTATCTTTAACAACACTTTGCATGTTGTATTGTTAGCTCTCTCTCTCTCTCTCTCTCTATCTCTCTCTCTCAGCTGGGACGAATGATCAACCCCTATTCAACTACCATGCATGCCATTAATAATTAGGGTGTTTATGGCTTTGAAGTAATGCCGGGCAGTCGTGTCAATCTTTATAGCATGGGAATGAAAATCTGTTGACTGTTTTGTCTCTTCAAAACATCAGCGACCTGCGAATTCAGTCTTACGGAGTTTATTACAGAAAGCCGCCGTTCATCATACAGGCGATGTTTCAATGAGGAAGGAGGGGGAGTCTGACTCGGTGAAGAAATCTTAGTTCCAATATGATAGTATTTTTGTTAAATGCTTATGAGACATTGGCATACACGTATAAAGTCTTATTAGTCCAGCAGAACCGTGAAAAACTGTGTGGTTTTTTTTAATAAAAGCATGAGATTTGGCATGATTATAAAGCTCATGACCTGGAGATAATTTTCAGATATGGGTCCAACCAAAAATCCAACATGGTCGCAATTTTCAATATGGCGGACAAAATGGCCACCAAAATCACATACATGTAATATGTATTTTAAGTAAATATTTCCAAACATTTTCTGTACTTTTTAAAATTTCTTTATTTAAGGTTTTGAAGACGGTGTTGTGAAATTTGTCGACAAGAACCTGGATATTCCCTTAAACCTAACCAAGTACTCGGAATGGTTGCCAGACGGTTATTTTACTGGAATTACAGTGTTAGCATTTTGTTGCCGTTCAGACGGATTGGCCAAAGATCCGATTATTTTACCCAAAGAACATCCGTTTGTTTTATTTATGGCGTCTGGTGCTAACGAGTGTCAAGAAGTCAGAGGTAAATCTCTCTCTCTCTCTCTCTCTCTCTCTCTCTCTCTCTCTCTCTCTCTCAATGCCAGTGAGAGATAAACTCTCTCTCTCTCTCTCTTAATGTTAGTCAAAGGTAAATTCTTCTCTCTTTTTTTCTCTCTTTCTATCTCGATGCCAGTGAGAGGTAAACTCTCTCTCTCTTTCTCTCTCTCTCTCAATGCAAATTATAACAATTTTCAAAAACAACAAATATGATCACCGATCGCCTATGTCACATCATAATCATCCGTTGGTAACATAAAAACGTTAATTAACGTGTGTTTTTTTCCAGGGATGTCACACGAACTTGAATATTTTTATTTTGATAATGTCATTGGAGGTGGTAAGCCTGAGAAAATGGGCGCAATCCCTGAAATAAAGGACGAAGACAATAATACGATGTTGTACTTCTGCTATTACAAACCTTTTGAATGCGGTAAGTGATGTAATAAAATATTATAGTTTGATTGTATTAAACTCTGTTTGAAACCAAAATGAAGTTTTAGGGCTATAATTACATTTGCTAATATGACGTCACTCATCTCTTGCTTACGCCTATAATACCCGTGATGTCATTGATTGGCTGTTCCAGCAATTGGAATGGCATGCCGTAAACGACAGTGTTTTAAATTTATTTCAGGATTCAAAAACAAAAATAAATTTTCAAAAGTTGCGAAATGTAAATATAATCATTGAACTGTCTAGAAATGGTATTTATAGTGCTATAACTTCCATTGCCGTGCAAAGCAAACTAATTATAGCGCTAGCGCGCGTTATTCAGTTGGCTTTGAACGGCAATGGAAGTTATAACACTATAAACGCCATTTCTAGACTGTTCAATTGTTAATAATCTACTACCACAGTTTTTTTTACATAAAATATGGTTGCTAAACAATGCATTCCGCTTTATTTTTACGAAACTCCGTTCTTGCAAAGTTGTGATAATATATACTGTCTTTGAGAAAATATTTTATCTTGCGGTCACAAATTATTTACTAACGGGCTTCCGTACTATTTAGTAGTAAATGAATGTATACATAAACATTTAAGACCACCAAATAGACGGCTTCTTGCTTAAATGTTGTTTTACGTCACATCTGCAATTTTTCAGCTATTGGCGACATGACATTTGGGGGGGGGGGTCTAAACACAAGTGCATGTGGTGCGTCAGTTTGTGCAAGTATTTATTTCTACTAACGAACACTTATGTCAGATATATCATAGAACACCAATCCATTATATTGGTACCGTGCCAACTTAAAGGCCTGCTAGAAAAAAAAAGCTAACTTACAGCGGCGAGGAGCCTTGTGTTTTGAAGGCTAACTCATCATGCACTTAATGAATTGCAATTGGATGAATAACGTTTCACTGACAAATATGTGAATCACCCATTTCTTGATTACTTTTTTCGCGAATTTTACAAACGAAAATAAAGTACGCTAAAATAAAATGTCTTTAAGCAATTATCAGCAGGCCCTTGCTTTATATCAGGTCCCGGTTTTGCAACCATTCATTAGCTAAGCTTTTCTTTAACTTTGTTTTAGCAAATTATAGCAATCTCTTTTTGGAACTGCTGATGAATATTTTTGTGAACACTAAATATAAATGTTTTAATCTAGAAGTGATCTTTAAAATGACATCTTAAATCACCGAATACCTTAAAAATTAACAAAATTATTAAAATGTGTAATTTTGAATGATTTAAGTTAATGAAAATCTTAGCTAAAGAATGATTGTAAAACCGTGGCTAGGAAATCATGAAAGTTTCTCAATTCGATATAGTTTTGGTCAAGATGGAATAAATCCTGGTGCAAGTAAAAGTGATTTGCAACATTTGTACTTTGAACATATTGTCATAGTACTTGTTTTAAAATTTTACCATTAAATTTGTTAAAAAAGTCATTTTCTATTGCCATAAAACAATTAAGTAACATGATTTGATGATTATTAAAAAGCAACTACAACTAGTAAAAAATAATGAAATTTTACATTTTTATAAATAGGATGCAGGGGAGAAAATGGAAAAATAATAGAAATAGATACCAATTATACAAAGGGATGTGTATTGTATAGATGTTTTAAACATGAAGGAAAACCATTTTTAGATGTGATAAAAGGAGGTAAGTGGCATCACGATATAAGTTAATTCATTTATTCTTTTCATTTATCAAAAAACCTATTAATATTTACGCATATACAATGTAAAAAATGATTACGTCATATTGTGTTAGGCTGCACATTTATTAGCGATTCAGTTTAATTGCTTCCGTTTACTATGATTTAAAGGTCATATATTGTAAGTTTCAAGTAAGATTCATTCATTCATTCATTCATTCATTCATTCATTCATTCATTAAATTATCAAATCATTCATTCATTAAATCATTCATTCGTTCATTAAATCATTCATCCATTCATTCATTCATTCATCAAATCATTCATTCATTCATTAAATCATTCATTCATTCATTCATTCATTCATTCATTCATTCATTCATTCATTCATTCATCTATTCATTCATTCATTAAATCATTCATTCATTCATTCATTCATTCATTCATCTATTCTTTTATCTATTCATTCATTTCATGAAACCTAAAATAGCACATTATAAATATACACATACATGTAGCTAAAAACGTAGATAAATAGATAATTTTATAAATGTTTTAACGAATTCGTAAATAAGTGGGAGGAACAAATAAATGCATATTCAAGAGAGGAATGTGAGTGAAAAATAGATTATGTTAAAAACCAGAAGTCCATTAATTACTTTAATAATGTAACTAATGGACCTCGTGTAAAAATAAACATTAACTTTATACATGTATATAAAAAAGTCAAGGTAACGAAAAATGCGTTCAAAACATTTGTCTCTTAACGTAACTGTTAGTACAGGCAAACAACTTTGACTTGTCCTCTTGACCCACCAAATACATAATAACCAATGTACGTTTCATATGCTGTACATAGACGAAATAAACATCTATTTCCTTATATAGGCAAACGACATTGACCTGTCTGATTGATATTTGATTGAAAAATTTACCACGAACCTGTGCATTTATAGGGAAAGTTGATATTTACTACTTGCAAACACACGCGCGGTTTAGGGTGCAATGCAGCAAGAATTGGTTGATTGATTGAATGGGGTTTTACGTCATATTTCACTTATGCAGAGACGTCACCATCTATAAGTGAAGTGACAGAAATTTTGACCTTTGCAGTGCGTTCAGGGCAATGTTCAAGCAGGGTTCTTTAACGTACCATGCATGCCGTGACACGGGACCACGGTTTTTAAGGTCTCTTCCGAAGGACCCCGTGACTTACTTTTCTAAAAGCTGACTGTTTAGCAAAAGAACAGACACTGCTTATTTTTAAGTCTTGGTTAGACCCAGGTTTTGAACCCACGACCTCCAAGATACACAGAGAGCGCTCTACCACTGAGCTATCTTAGTGGTAAATATAGCAAAGAAAACGTTAATTAAAAGATAGGTGATATAGGTGTAATTTTGCGAACTGTTTGTTCACCTCCAAATCCAAATGGTATCCCGGCATTGCGTAGATTATCCTAATGAATAAATATTCTTAATGAAATATCAAGGGTTATACATAAATATACTGGTCAACAACAAGTATTTAAACTAAAGGTCAACGGGACAGGTCAATATTGTTTGCCTTTGTGTAAACGACGTTTTTACACCAAGAAAAGACATAAAATGGCAAAATAAAACTACCTGGTAAATATTTCCTCAGAAGTTCATCACATAGACAAAACTCATAAAAATGTCCACGTGTTGTTAACATTTTCGTCAAACATTGTTTTTATATTATATTTATTCGCCTAAACCAAAAAAGTCAGTGAATAATATGTCATTTTCTGGTTTTATTTATATGGATAAAACACGTGCAGGAAAATGTCAACTACATGCAAATGTTTAAATAATATGTGGTTTTTTGTGGACACTGTTTGTATATTAGTGATATACAGTTTTTATGTATAATTTGAGAAAATCAAAAACTAGTCGTTGATATACAGTTGTGTGATTTATAAGTTCTAAGTCGATTCGTTGATTTTGAAAGCGATTTTCAGGAAAAAAATCTATTGTATTATATTGGACTTTAATGCGCGTTTCAACAGTAAATGAGTTTTAGGAGACAGTTAAAATTGAACTGAAGAGTTTCCGGATTGAGTTGATAATCTTGACCAGATTGCACTGTGATCCTTTATAGTTATCCATAATCTATTATTAACATAGAACATATTTAAAACATATGAACGGAATATTTATCCTAAAAAGTCGTAATATTCTAAACCACAAAATTAAAATAATTTAGGATATTGGTTTAAGAGTAATTAGGAACATTTCAGAAAAGGATTGAATAATTATGAAGATTATTCTGAAGGATTGTATGAGGATATATATTTTGTTGCTGTTTTCTTGTTTCTAATTTAAGAGCAACTATGAACGGAAAACAAAAAATCGCAATATTTTAAACGACATTATTCAAATAATTTAGGATATTAGTTTAAGATTAACTATAAGCATTTCAGAAAAGGATTTATTTATAAAAAATAAAACATGTGATCATTAATGTCGTTTTCTTGCTTCTAGTTAAAACGTAACTATTAGCATTTCGGAAAAGATCTGATTGCCTTAAAAATATTATTCCGAAAGACTGTGTTGGGACTCGTTCTCTTGCTTCAAGAACTACTAATAGCAATTCAAAAATAATTGACTAATTTATTCTGAAAGATTAGCTCTGAATGCATGTTGTTTGACGCCGTGTTATTGCTTTTAGTTTGAACTTGGATCTATATAACTATATTTATACTACTGTTGTGTGTGGTGCGAAAGGCACAACAACTTAAAGATTTGCGTAAACTAATAATTATTGCCATGTTTATCATGATATAGTGTGAAGTTCTGAGAAAAATGTTAAAAACAATTCAGTGATTCAGATTGGAACTATCCCTTTCAACAAAGAGGACCCAACTTCTCGAATGTTTAAGGACCATTTTGTCCAACGATTAAAAAATATACAAACCGTTAAATGTGTAATACCAATGGATTTTGTATAACTTCGTAGAAAATAAAAGCTGGATAAATTATGAAATTATCACATCTATGTAGCAAAATACTACAGCTTTAATTTCAGCAAAAGTTCAGCAATATCGGTTCCTGTAGCTATTTGTAAAATAGGGAGAGAACATGAATTCTGGATTATTAATTCTGATTTCGGTTCTTTTCATTCTTTTGTTTCAAGGATGTTTTGTTA
This sequence comes from Anadara kagoshimensis, assembly GCA_021292105.1. Lineage (NCBI taxonomy): Eukaryota > Metazoa > Mollusca > Bivalvia > Arcoida > Arcidae > Anadara > Anadara kagoshimensis. Next base: position 30,880,875 of record CM037875.1, on the reverse strand, counting down.
ACGGTAAATGCGTTGATGAGAATTCTACATGGATAGAAACTTCAGGCGAAACATGTTCAAGTAAAACTTGTTCTCGAATCATGGATCCAGTAAAAGGGTACCAATTTGAAGAGAAGCTCCTATATAAAGGTCTGTTTTATAAAATAACAATTTTTCTTTGACTTTCACTAACAATTTTGCCTTGTTTTTAACTAATCTTCTGTGATATTTAACTCACCCATGCTAAAGCGTCGGATAAGCCATTGTGAAAGTTAACCATCCGTCGCCGTTTTGCAATTGCATGATGAAACTGCAATTATGGACTTGGTAAATGGCATAGTTAGCTGCATGCCCATGAATTAAACACAACGATTGATCATATATTGTAACAAACAATTTAGTATTAACAACAATATGCATTACAGTCTTGTCGAAAGTTTAACATTAAGCTAACGAATTAATGCTGAATAGATGACTAATCTATGCCCCTCGTTAGCTATTTCTCGATGTCAGCTTTTCGGCACTTCCTGTCTATTTTTGCCTTTAACTTTTCGGACAACAACTAGCTGTCCATAGCAGTTAAGCCTCGACTCTTTTTCATTAGACCAGTGTTAAACTTTCGACATGTCTGTATTGTACATTACAGACTTGTCGAAAGTTTAATATGAAGCTATTAAATTACTGCTGAATCAGCAGTTCACCCCAGCACTCGTTAGCATCTTTTTGGCATCTGATACGTGTATTTTTCATGGCAGTTGACCACTTGCTACTTGATACCATGGTAAATTGGTAGCCAAACACTTCGACTCCATTTCGTTAGCTCAGTGGTAAACTTTCGACAGGTCTGTACAGTATTATATATATATATATATATATATATATATATATATTTACTATTGTTCCAGGGAACTTAGATAGCTGCTTTTTTATCGATTAAGCTTTTATATTTTTTATTTATATTTAATGTTATACATTTTGAATCTAAAATATAAAAGCCCAATTAAATGTCAAAACATTGGTGTTCTACAGCCCTCTAGTTTTGTTCTACATACCGAAAGTTAGTTGTTTTTTAAACAACTCTCGTTATGCCCTCTCGTTATCCGTGCCTCGTATGCAAATTAGAGCGTTGCATGAAGGATAATTATTATACATATACATGAGCACGAGTAAAACTCGAACCGCACACCTGAAAGACAACCTTGTTTTACCCGTGTGATAATAATGAGTATGCAGGTCAACCAGGTGTGATATACACCTATCTGAGGTACATTTAGGTATATATACACCATTGGTTTTTCTCTGTTATGAAAAACGACAAAAGTTTCGGTATGTACCTGCTTTGTTATTCAAGCTCAAGTCAGCAAACCTCATAGTTTTGATAGGTGATATGATTTTATTTACAGGAATATCAGAATAAGTACCAATATTACAATAATTATTTTTTTATATTAAAGATAAATCGACTATCTAAGTTACCTGGAACAATAGTAGATACTAATATGGTGGTTTAAGTACTAATTTTATAATATTAACACAGTATCTTTAAGAGGTGGGGTTATTACATATTGGTGTAAACCAAATCTATACGGTGATGTACTTCGAAAGCCAACCATGATAATGACCCTACGTTGCGTGTCTTTGGCACCAACGTTTGATGCGTATCCATGCATGCCACCAAACTGCCAATTAATTGGTGATTTCCTTTCATTAAGTGGATTTCATAAGTTACATGGGGCATTTTGTAAAATTATTTTATGATCTGTTCTCCACTGCTCTAACAGGATGTAAAGACGATAACTTGTGCCGAGAAATAGGATACCAAAAGTCACGTGGTTGTTACGGTATGGTATGTACTGAGTATGGCAGGTTGAAAGAACCATACTTCAGATTGAAAAAACAAGGTATGTCCTCATTAAGCAAAATAAATATAAGAATAATAAATTTGCCATCAGTTTAACATAAAATTTATTTAAAGGGACAATGAGACTTTGTTTAATGGATTTTATGAAGTAATAGGGTCTTCAATTTCAAATTCGCGTGATTAAAAACTAGCTTTTTTGTCAACACTGATATAACATGTTTCTATATTGATCTTCATTGAGACAATTTCTTTTTCTTATAAAATAATATGATTATTAAAACCTATGTATTCTCGAATGACTAAAAATGCAAAAAAAGTAATGCATTAAAAGTTGATCATGGCCAGCTGAAACTGATATCAAGTCATGTACATGTTTAAAGAAATACATTGCGTCAAATGTTGACGATTTGAAGATGAGTAGTATAATCGCGGTGTCATATCTTCGCGGTCTTCTTGAGCAACATTACTGAATGTCTCAAAATGCTGTATCTTCGCATCGGTTTTATTTTCGCGGTAATACACTGGATTGCGAAAATAACGAAAATAAAACCACAGCGAAATATAAGCATTATACAGAAGTTGGTGGTATAAGAAGAACCATGCCTAGTTAGTACTCGCAATACAGTGTACTAATGCATGATGCATGTTTAACATATTAAACCCCGTTGTCACAATCATTCCTGAGCTAAGAGCCCACTAAACATAAATCTAGAAAAAAATTAAATCTTCATAATTTATTGTGATTTCAAGATATTTTGAAAATTTAAGGTGTAATCTGTGAGACCGCTTCAAGCTTATATAACATCTATCTTTAAGTTTTGCCAATTCCATTGTTTTAAAGTCTATATGTGGTGTTATAGAAACTGTACAGATCCATTTTTTGACAATTTGCATTTTTGAGTTCCAGAACAGATTGACAAAAATGTCTATTTTTAACTTTAAAAAGTCTTAGTTAAGGAATGATTGTAAAACTGTGTCTAACTAATCAACTAATCTATGTAACTAACACATCCTTAAAACACCTAAGTAAGGAATGATTGTAAAACTGTGTCTAACTAATCGACTAACTTGTGTTACTAAACATCCTTAAAACACCTAAGTAAGGAATGGCTGTAAAATTGGATCTAACTAATCGACTAACTTATGTTACTAACACATCATACAGGTTGTAGCGATGGTAATGGTGGTTGTATAAGTCTAGGTGAGAAATTTAAACGTGGATGTATAACGTATAGGTGTCGTAAAGAACCAAATAGATGTGATCTGGAACTAATAAGTGGAGGTAAAATTATATAATATTGATTATTTAATAAAAAACAAACATACAGATCCATGTTCGAATTACAATCCAGAAGCAATAAAAAAAACTTTGAAACTGACAAGTTTAGTTAAACACGCGAACATCCACTAGGGAAGTTAGGCCAGTTGCTCCGAAAGAGTAAGCACCTTCCGTTTAGCTAGCTAAATCCGCCACGTGGAACATAGAACTATGAGACGTCAAATATATCCAGGGCAATTCTGGACACAAACATCAGTGATAAATCGTCTTCCTCGAGGAATCAATGATAGACCTCAGACTAATCTGTTCTATATAGTTCTAACGTTCAATTGGATCTCTTCTCGGGTTTTTAAGTCTGTTTCAGGTCATCAAGTGCCCTCTCAATGCCCCTCTTGATCTTGCTTACCACGGTAGTTCTGGATACAGGGGCATCCTATATCCTCTCGTTTATTATCTCTAAGGAAAAAACCAAGTTTATCTTAAACCACTGCAGAGGTAGTTTGAAACAAGCAAACATGTTTAAAATGTGTATATAAATCCATTTCAGGGTGTAATTATAATGGTAAATGCCATGATGTAAATTCTACCTGGGATGTTGGATGTGCAACTGTCAAGTGTACTATGATGCCAAAGGGGAAATCTTTCCTTTTGAAAATGGAAACGGTTAGCCAAAGTGAGTATTATAATACATGTATATCGTAATTTTACAAATACCTCTGATATTTAATAGTGAGTGTATTGAAAATGTCCTCATCAAGAATGCAATGACTACTGAAAAAGGACAAAATATGTTGAAAGAACAAAATAAAGTTTTCTGCATACAATAGATTTTACAGAATTATCTCATACTGGTAATGGTTTTCTAAACTTTTGGACTCCGAAAGTGGGAGGTCGTGGATTCGAACCGCAATCGGGTCTGACACAAGACTTGAAAATGGGTAGTGACTGCTCTTTCGTCAAGTACTCGGCATCATGGAATAAAATTAACAGTTCTTTCGAATGGGAACTTAATATAAACGAGGTCCCGTGCCACCGTGGGCTTGACACGATAAAGAACCTAGCTGTAAAATGCCATCAGCGCAACGCACATGAAAACTTTCTACACCTTCGTCTATAGCGGGCGACGTCTCGATATAGGCGCAATATTCTTAACTGGGACGTTAAACACTATTACTCAACTTTAATTTTTTGGAGATGTTCTGATCCAGGCCTGCTGACTGATTTTCAACGGTTACATGATTTAATTAACAAAAAATACAAACGAGTAAGTTACTCTCCACTTACTATTTATAAATAATTGTTTAAATGTAGATTTAATTGACGTATCGCCGGCTACGCCCACAATGTTCCGACACTGGCCGCCATCACGGTACCAAAGCAGAGTAACGGCAACTAATCACGTTCTAGTGTCAGTGACATCATAAAACGGCACAATTTAGGCCGACTTTTCATTCTTTTTGCGTGTAATTCAAGCATGTCGACCCTTTGTCGGGACATTGTGGGCGCGGGCGGCGATCCGTCCATTGGGTACACCATACCGGTTTGTATTACGTATGGGGTAGGTGCAGAATAAACATAATTTACATATTACTATAAATGTATTTATTTGTGCGAAAATTTATACCTACCGAAAATTATATTATGCCTATTGTGTTATAGTGCATATAGTGCAAAAACCCGAAAATTTAACTACGCAGATATGTCTTTTACCGTGAAATAAATACACGCGAAATTAAATACGTTTACAGAATACAGTTTTAATTTTGCGGCACTATATATCTATATCTAGACGAACGTTTGGGAATACAATTGTTGAAGATGTTGAAAAGATAGCCAAATGACCAAATTATATATTTAACCAGTTAAATATAAAATAGTCTTTGATTTATTTCAGAATGCCAGTTCAAAAATAAATGTTATGACGTTGGTGAGACAGCAGTCGATGATTGTAACACATATATCTGTGCAAAATTGAACGAAACAAACATCAGAATGGATATCAAGAAAGGAGGTATTTCAACTAAGTTTTGTTTACAAATTACTGGACCAAATTGTTCGAGGCTTTTTAATTAAATCAATGATAAACAAAAATTCAAAAAGTCATTTAAAAAAAATAACATTATAATGAAATGGTTTAGGTGAATGGAATTATTTTCACTCTCAAAATTTTAACATTATTTTGCAACAGATCTGGAATACGATATTCCAATTTTGACTAACTACTTAATTGCTCTTCCGGACCACCCGGTCTCGCCTATCTGGTTTCAGGTTCAGGGTTCAGGGATTTTTTTGTTTGTTTGTTTTTTTTTGGCTTTTGGGATTGTGATTTGGACATGGACTGTTATGTTTGTTTTTTATCCTATATGTAACTTTGAATATGAACGTTTCTTTTGTTTCAGGATGCAAAATAGGGAATAAATGTCGAGATGTAAATTCAACATGGGATGAAGGATGTGTCACCTTTACTTGTAAATGGGAGAAAAATAATTTCCATCATATTTTTAGAAAATCTGTAGCTTCAATGCGTAAGTTGTATCATACATAGAATGAGGGATGTTATTTTATTTGTTTCGATAACGAATAAACAGCATTTTCGCTGAGTTGATTTTGAGTTGAGTTTAACCTACATGTAACTTGTAAGTGTATTCCAAAAACTGGTATAATATGTATTTAAACCCCTGAGCTTGTATCTCTGCTGGTGGCTAGTGCCCCGAGGATATCATAAACTCAGTAGGCAATAATTGTGTATTATTGTCAGAAATATACTTTTGTCTAAATTTGCTGCTAGTTAAAATTTGAAATTCCTCAAAAACTAAGGTACACTTCCTCATGCAAGGTATATCCTTAGCTAAATTTGGTAAAATACATTTCGGTTCTTTAGGTATCTTTTCAACATCTTGATAACAATTTTGGTTTCATAATTTTGGTCCAAGCACTACTGATGAGGAATTGTATTCCGAAACGGCCGTCTAGTGTTGTAAAATTAAAACTGGTATAATATGTAATTTTAAAGTTTTTACTTTGTTTCTGGATTGTGGATCAGTATGTTTCTTTTTGATTTGATGTCTCTGTGTCCAGGAATGCCCTGAATATATCTGACGTCCCATTGTTTCATGTTCCTTTCACTCAATTTTGATTACACACATGTTGGTGTAGAAAGCGTAATAAGAGGTACTTACCCTACCAGAGCACCCGGCCTCACTTCACTGGTGGACTTTCACGTGTCCAACCTAACTTATGTATGTTTTTGAATTTGACCACATCATTATATATTTGCAAAATCACCAAGCCAAATTATATTGTTCAACTTTACAGATGATTTTCAATCAATGCTGAATATTTTATTAATTTACATGTAATATATCAAAAAATGTATGTTGAACGTGCATACGTTTTAGAGGTACAGATTTCGTTTGAATTGTAAACTGTATCAGCAACAAAACTCATATATTGTACTAGTTATATTAACCAAACATTGCTTCTTCTTGTAGGTTGTTATTTTGGAAAGAAATGTTATAATCCAGACGAAATTGTGACAGACAAATGTGTAAGTCGGAAATGTGTATCTAAAGTGGAAAACAACAGGTATTTTGCACAAATGAAAGAAATTAGCGCCGGTAAGTGTCAACCAGTTTGTGATTATATTTTATACTTGTGCACATTATATCAGTAGGGTTAAGCGCAAGGAGACAAACTATCTCTATAGACATATCAGGTCATTTGAACCCTAGTTCCAAGATGTAACATACCCACAATATAATGAAAAATAAATTGTGACGTCACACAGTAGGTTATACCATTATGACTAATTTCGGTTTGGCATATTGAATTCATATTTTCCATACTTATAATGTCATATAATGATAAAATTTTAAGATTTTGATTACGTGCTTAAGGAAAATCTATTTTCAGTACAATTTTCAGTCGAATTTTATACCTTTTTGCTGTGGTGCATCAAATCATTCCATTCTAAACACGTGCTTTGTTATCAATCACATACACAAATATGGGCAGTAGTATGTAATGATGTAAATAAAACAAGTTTTTATTTAAATAAGAGAAAAAATATTTATTTGTTATAATTTCTTTTATACCTTGAAAATACTTTGGTCCAAGTACTAATGATTAGGAACTGTTTTCCGATACGACCGTCTAGTGTTGTATTATTAACACTGGTATAATAAATGAGCCGTTCCATGAGAAAAGGGTCCTTAGAGCCAAAACAATAAAATCACACGTCATTATCAAAAACAATGACGTCGTATATTTTGGTGTTCTGAAAACATCTGCAGTGTCCGTCTGTAAACATAATTTAAAAACAAATCGCGTTTGTTTATTAGAATAAGATCACCGGTACTATGGTTATAATTTTTCGGAAGAAATCTAGACGGTTAGCATATTTTATGTTACAAAACGGGTACAAATTATACATGTAGATTTAGATCTACGATGCTTTTGACAGTGTATTTTCGGTGTGTTATCTGATGAAAATCGGCGATTGATTAGGTAATTCACTTAATTAAAAATATTCAATGTTTTATTACGTTGTTTTTGGGATTGTGATTTGAACGTGGATGTTTGTGCTTGATTATTACTTAAGCTTATTATTTCAGTTCCTTTATTTATGATTAAAATGCTGTATATCTTTAAATTCTCTAGCTTGTGTAGACAAATGGAATGGCAAAACATGTATAACTCTGGGAGAGGAAGTGGAAAAGGACTGCGTAAAATATAATTGTACAAGACCTAAAAATGCTTACCCATATCTAAAGACTGTAGGAAGAGGTATATTAAAATACTTGTCGTTAACAAAAAAAAAAGAAGAAGAAAAAAAAGAAAGAAACCGAGCCAGTAAAATGACAAGTGGTGTTTTCATGAAATTCCGAAATATTTCATATATTTGCAAAAGATATTCCGTACATCTCCAATAGTTATTCCGTTTTTAAAGAAGTAAATACGTTTTTTCGCAATAGTTATTCCGTATATCCACAATAGTTATTCCGTATTTTCGAAGAAGTATTTTGCATTAGATTGGAATTAACTATTTGGAAAATTAAGTTTTCGATTAAACTAAAAAAACTATTACGATATAATGTTATGCGAATACATACAAAAAAAAATTAAGTTTTCGATTAAACTAAAAAAACTATTACGATATAATGTTATGCGAATACATACAACAAAATTTAAAAATTCGAAAAACTATTTAGACTTACTAGCTCCGTAAAGAGAATAATTCTCGCTTTGTCTTTGAAAACATTGGAACAACCAACCACAAACAAATATATTTGACATGAATTCGTATAATTATTGCTTAGGTAAAACAGAGTGACAAAATAAATGATAAGTAGGTTTTAATAATTGTCATTATTAAATTCGATATATTAATGGTTGACTGGTCTTACATGTGTGTTTAAGGACGATACCGTCATCTACCAACTTGTTCGAATTTCACTGAAGGAAGTCCTATTATGGAGTGCACGTGTCCGCCTAGATATAGGTACATTAAAGAATCTTGACTTTTGGCTCAAAACTCAATAATTGATACTAGTACGTGGGTTTTTAGCTCACCTGAGCCAAAGGCTCAAGTGAGCTTTTCTGATCACAATTTGTCCGTTGTCTGTCGTCGTCGTCGTCGTCGTCGTCGTCGTCGTCGTCGTCGTCGTCGTTGTCGTCGTAAACTTTTACATTTTCATCTTCTTCTCACGAACCACTGGGCAGATTTCAACGAGACTTGGTCAGATGCATGTCTTGGTCGGTGCAATTCAAATTTGTTCGTGGTGTTGCCATGGCTACCATAACTAGGTCAAGGTGACCTAGGGGTGCAAAAATCTTAAAAAATCTTCTTCTCCGAAAGTATTGATTAGAGAAAAAATCTGATGTGATATTTGGCTTCTCTAGGGTCTTTAGCCTATAGTTTGTTCATTTTGTGAAATTCGGACAAAAAATAGGTTACGCGTTTTTGCGTTTAATTTTGAAAAAAATCGTAAAATAGATTCAAATTGTTATAACTTGACTATTTGGCCAGATAATGACATGGGGTTTTCAGTTTTGACATCTTCTTGTTAGTATCTTCAAATTGAGGTCAAGGTCAATTATGAAGGTCGTGACCTAATTTTTTTTACCTCTGATTATAATTATTATCTCGAAAACTATAAACTTTTTGTATAGGCATGTATATTAGAATGTTGTAGGTATTGATACAACAATCATTTTGGTGTATAGAAAAAGGTCATGGGTTCAAAGGTCAAGGTCACAGATGTAAAACAATACCAAAATGGTTACTTATCTCGAAAACTATAAACTTTTTGTATAGGCATTAATATTAGAATGTTGTAGGTATTGATACAACGATCATTTTGATATATAGAAAAAGGTCATGGGTTCAAAGGTCAAGGTCACAGATGCGAAACAATACGGAAATGTTTAATTATCTCAAAAACTATACACTTTTTGTATAGGCATGTATATTAGAATGCTGTAGGTATTGATACAACGATCATTTTGATGTACAGAAAGAGGTCATGGGTTCAAAGGTCAAGGTCACAGATGCGAAACAATACGGAAATGTTTAATTATCTCGAAAACTATAAACTTTTTGTATAGGCATGTATATTAGAATGTTGTAGGTATTGATACAACGATCATTTTGATGTATAGAAAAAGGTCATGGGTTCAAAGGTCAAGGTCACAGATGCGAGACAATACCGAAATGGTTAATTATCTCGAAAACTATAAACTTTTTGTATAGGCATGTATATTAGAATGTTGTAGGTATTGATACAACAATCATTTTGATGTATAGAAAAAGGTCATGGGTTCAAAGGTCAAGGTCACAGATGCGAATCAATACCGAAATGGTTAATTATCTCGAAAACTATAAACTTTTTGTATAGGCATGTATATTAGAATGTTGTAGGTATTGATACAATGATCATTTTGATGTATAGAAAAAGGTCATGGGTTCAAAGGTCAAGGTCACAGATGCGAATCAATACCGAAATGGTTAATTATCTCGAAAACTATAAACTTTTTGTATAGGCATGTATATTAGAATGTTGTAGGTATTGATACAATGATCATTTTGAGGTATAGAAAAAGGTCATGGGTTCAAAGGTCAAGGTCACAGATGCGAAAACAATACTGAAATGGTTAATTATCTTGAAAACTATAAAAGTTTTGTATAGGCATGTATATTAGAATGTTGTAGGTATTGATGCAATGATCACTTTGATGTAAAGAAAAAATTCATTGGGGTTTAGTATTTATGTTTTCTTTAAATCTATCAGCTAGCCATTAGTTATCAGGTGAGCGTATAAGGCCCATGGGCCTCTTGTTATTTAAAGGATGTAAAGTCAAAGACGTTTGTATGCCTATGGGAACTAAATGGACAGATAAGGACGCCTGTGCTGATTATGAGTGTAAAACGCACCCAAAATATTCTGTACCATTCCCTCAACGAGTAAAAGGTGGTAAGTATGTTTGAAAATTTATGATTTTTTATGAAGAAGTTTTTACTTTGATTTTTAATTTGACCGGTATTTTTATTACATGTATATCACTATTTGGTATTGTTTTAACATTTTGCACAATAAAAACAGAAGTAAAGAAACTATATTTGCATAAAAATGTCTCCTTGTGTTTTAAATTCATTTGCCAGTTTTTGCTTTGCTTAACCCCTTCCCGTTCCTACCGGTACAATTGTACCGGTAAGCATATTTTTAGCCTATGCGTCATGGAAAAACTGCGATAATTTGGATATTTCTGAAGCGATTTTCTCGCGGGATATCTCATTTGAAACGGCATAACATACAAAAAAATGGTATAATTTTCAAAATAAAACAGTTTCATTTTCAATAAAAAATCGTCAGTTTAAAACGCCGACAAAGAAATATTTTCTTCATTTTTCATGAGAGAGCCGTAATTTTACATAGATTTAGAAAGAGATTACTCACTTCGTCATTATACAAAAAATAAGAGACGGATATCAAAAACTTGTATATCACGGTATTCACAAGAATTTACGGGTTAAAACAATATAATTTTTATCTTGAAAAATTCATCAGCCGGGTCATAACAACCAAAATTACAGAACGGTCATATTTTTCAAGGTTGAAATTTTAGGTTACACGGTCGATAAATGAAAAAAAATTCTTCTGTTGAATTTTTCTCATAACTAAAACCTCAAATAGGGCAAACAAGATCCAGTTACAGAAACTTCATCATTTTCTCTTTCATTTGATATAATTTTGAATATGTTTAATCGTCTTAATCACATTTGAATCACCGTGTGAAGTTGCGACCCAGGCGCAATATTTTCAGAAAATATGGGAAAAGATGACCAATTTACGTTATGCAACATTCTTGTACATCCGTCTTATTGCGCTACTTGAAGATTACCACAATTTAATAAATATTCCATAAATCTTGGAAAAATTCACACCAAAATAAACAAAATTTATTATAGTATCATTTTATGTAAAGAAAATGTCGATCTTCGATCACTTTGAGACAGTTCATTGAAAAGAAAATGAACCATAATTTCGGTATAGAACTTGCTGGGTACACATCGGTATTTGTCTAAGAAACGGATACTAGTCGCGTGTCATGGAATGAAAATAAAAATAAATACAATCCAAAAACAAAAATAATAAAAGTCCTTAAATAATAACAAGAACATAATGTTGTTTTGATGACATCAAGTGAAAAAAAACCGACGGAAACTATATGCATACCGCCACTGTATGGTCAAAGTATGAGTGTGTCGATCACATGTCTTCTACTACGTCCGTAACATATTTATAAATAAACAAAAAAATAGGGGTCAAATATTAGACCGCTGTTTGATAGATTTTGTGTTCACTACTCACGACAATAAAATACCAGTCAAACTGTTATATGAAGTCAAAAGTCACCATCAGTTAGAGTAATTTATAAGGCAGGGAAAAAACACACACACATGAATATGCCTACGGTGCTTGCGGTCGAGGTGGTCATGGCGTTAGCCTTCAAACGTAAGGAATCTAACCGCTGTGGGTTCCATGGTCCAAACAAGTGCTTCAAAAAAAAAAAAAAAAAACAACTTATCCTTGTATATCTCTAGTGTATGATGAATTGAGAGACACCATGTTACAAAGAGTATTCACGGTAACAATTAACAAGAGTTATGTAAATTTTATTCATGTATAAAAGTGCAGTACAGGTCTGTCTAAAGTTTAACACTGAGCTAACGAAAAAAGGTTGACGCTCGAGATATACTAGAAGATAGCTAGTGGACAAGAGATATATAATAGCCGTGTCGAAAGCTGTCGAGTTAAGTTGAGTCATGGTGTTTAACGTCCCAGTCAAGAATATTTCACTTAAAACATCGAGACGTCGCCAGCTATAGACGAAGGTGCAGATATTTTACCAGTGCGCTGCGCTGATTATTATTATACAGCAGGGTTCTTTAGCGTGCCAAGCCCACCGTGACACGAGACCTCGTTAATTTTAAGTTCCCATCCGAAAGAACTGTGACTTTCATGTCGTAATGCTGAGTGTTTGGCGAAAGAACAGTCACTACCCACTTTCAAATCTTGTGTCAGACCCGGCCGGGGATCAAACCAACGACCTCCCACTTACGGAGCGAGCACTCTATCAACTGATCTACCGCAGTTGTTGCGAAAAGCAGTCGAGATGTACATATGTATCGAGGGTATCAAGACAAATGGTACCCATGTGTTTTCCCATCATGACAACCCGCACCCAACCCCAGACAACTCGTACCCAAGAAGCAAAATAATTAACACATTTTTTAAATCTTGAACTTAGATATTTTGATACCTTTAAATTAATTTTATGTAATTAGTTTAAACTAATTAGGTATTGTTAGAAAACCTTTTTTCTAAATTAATCTTATAACTCTAATTGATAGCAAGACAATAACAAAAAACGGATGTAATTCCCTTAAATTGTTTTCTTGGGCACGGGTTGTCTCTGGTACAGGGTGTCTTGGGTTCTTGTTGTCTCATTATGGGTTCGAGCTGTACTGCGTGAGAGTTGTATTTGACACGAGTTGTCCAGCAATCGCTAACGAGGGGTCGATTTGAATGGTCGATTCGGCACTAATTCGTTAGCTTAGTGTTAAACTTTCGACAGGCATGTACTGTAAGTTTTACAAATCAACGCGTCTTACAAATACACACATTTCAACGCCTTGTTATTCATATTTTTATTAAAAAATTAAAAATCGCAGTCTTATCAAGTAACTGAGGCGGAGTTTAATTTCAACAGTTTCCAATACAATCCGACAAAGTTCCATGAAATGGTAAAACGTAAGTCTAGAAGACTACGGATACAAAATATTGGGAGAACTTACTGTCATTTAGACATTATCACTTTTCGATCGAAAACTGCTTAGACACTGTATGAATAATTGATCTTGAAAATACATAAACGATTTAAACTTTGAACGTTTCGACATAAAATATTTAATTAGTTTTGTTCAATTTTACTATAGACTGATCTGTATAGAAAGCCTGAAATTAAAATCGCAGAAAGTTTCATGTTGATAATAACTTATTTCCTGACGAGTCACGATTTGTTTATTCACAAAAAGTACGAACCCGGTGTGAAGATTTTTTCGATACACAAACCATCTGAAGTACGAATCCGGTTTGAGGATTTTTTCGATACACAAACCATCTGAAGTACGAACCCGGTGTGAAGATTTTTTCGATACACAAACCATCTGAAGTACGAACCCGGTGTGAGGATTTTTCGATACATAAACCATCTGAAGTACGAACCTGCTATAACTGGGAAACTTTATCAACTACACGCGGAAAAACAGTTGCTTTCTCCGGAAATTTGAAATTTCAATCAAACTACTGATTCGCGAATTTCTACTTCCAACTTTGAACGAACGCTGTATATTTTAGTACCAAATTGGTGAACGAACGTTGTATATTTTAGTACCAAATTGGTGCGGCTAGATATTTGAACTATCGACTTATTTTTCTAAAAGATACAGGTAAAAAGTAATTCATATGGTCTACAGAATTTAGAAAATTAAGTTCTAATTTCAAATCATGTAGGAGTGTATGTTTGCCCCCAGATCCACCACAGCAGATTATTGCTTTAGTATACGACCTTCCATATATCAAATTATATAAATACTTAGTATAAGAGGCCCTATACTGAAACGAATGTCTGTATATTAGCTATCCATTAGAGGCGCTTTGCCGTGTAATGATGTAAAGAGCAAAGATGAACAAAATACATATGTACAAACGCATGATATTGTTGATTTCAGATTATCCGTGTGACCTTTGACCCCTATTCACGTGTCCTCTCATGCTCTTTTTAGAAACAACAATTACTATTTTAGCTGCCTTACCTCTAAAATATCACAATGATACCGTACGCTTGATACAGGTATAACAATGTAGTTAATTGATTATTCAAATTGTCCATTGATAATTCCAATTGTCCACCCGATTTCCCATTCAAACTCAGCAGTTTTTCAACAACAGGGACTTTGAACTTTGACCTCCTGGTTGCCATGGGAATCGTGTTATTATGAAAATAGAACCCGGAATTTTTAAATACTCATTCTTGTTGATTATCTACAAGTGATCCGGTCTTGTCTTACTCGTTCATGTACCAAATTACAAATCAGTAGCAAGACAGAGTGATTTTCTCTTAAAGTCGTGATTAAGTTTGACCTTTGACCCAAGGTCACGTGAACTTTTATGCTATTTCTAGACAGACTAATTTCGGCAGGAAAGTCTCCTGAAACTCAACCTTCAGTCTCTACATAAGATTATTGCAGTTAATGTTAGTTTTAGTTAACAGGTAACTTTACGTTGATTATAACACCGTTTAAGCATGAAATTTGGTAAAAAGTACACGTGACCTTTGACCTTCTAGTTGCTATGGGCAATGACTCATTTTCAAAATTTCATAAGTATTATTTTAATGACTAAATATATTTTAAGAATCAAGAGTCACTTTACCGTATTTGTACAAAGGGTTGGCAGAATTGAGATATTTGTTACGAAAAACGCTTATTTTCGGCTAAAAATCGTGATTTATATTGACCTTTGACCCCATGTCACGTGACCTATTTTCTATTTTTAGAATCGGCAATCATTTTAAAATCTTGTCCAATATATATGCTCTACAATGGTACCACACACCATAGCAATGTCCCTTTGAATCATCTTGTAATTTACATTTATTAAACCGCACCTGAAATCCCATGAAAACCTGGCATTTTATCCAGAACGGGAAAGGGTTAAACATTGTGATTTGGATATAGAACGGAATGTTTGTGTTTTAACATTAGAATGTTTTAAAATAATTAATTATAATTAATTGTCTTTTTTAATGAATTATGTAAGAAAATACCAAACCTTGCATATCAAAATATTTTAGTATTCAGTAGGAGATCTAACTAAATCTTGTTGGTCATGTTAATTTTTCATCTATCGTAAATTGCATTTTGCGTAAAAGAGCCCGCTTTGGCTGAATGTATAAGACGTCAGTCTATAAATCCAAGTTAATGAATTATGTAAGAAAAACCAAACCTTGCATATCACAATATTGTTAGTATTCAGTAGGAGATCTAACTGAATCTTTTTAGTCATGCTAATTTTTCATCTACCGTGAATTGCATTTTGCGTAAAAGAGCCCGCTTTGGCTAAATAGATAAGACGTCAGTTTATAAATCCAGGTTCTCTCATCGTTGCGAGTCCCGCCCAGATCATGTGGGAAAGTGAATATCCCTTGTCATTTGCCTTTCCTGGTTCATCTGGTATCAGTATAATGGACTGGGGGAGCGGTACGCCTGTCTGCGGGGTACAGACTCGTTGAGTTAGCACGTTAAAGTCGCCCTGAGCGCGCGCTGGTACAAAGCGGACCATAAAACACACTCGTACTTCACATGAATGCATAAGCTTGTTCATAGATTAATAAAAGTTGTTCTCGTCTTTAAAAACTGAAAAATTGCCGGTGCGACGTTAAGCAACATTCAACAACAACAACAACAACAACAACATATTTCGTTAATTTTTTATCCATTCTGGAACATTGTTATTCCAGGTTGCAAGATAAATGTTTGTGATACATGACATTAGTATTAATAACCTGAAGATGTCTATCCATGCCTCGTTTGTTATGTTATCTTTTATCTATCACGAGTTCGTTAAATTATAACATTGTTATTCCAGGTTGTAAAATGAATGGAGTTTGTAAATCAGTTAATGAATCAGAAGAAATAGGATGTTATAAGCAAATCTGTAAAGAATTCAAGAGAAATGGTAAAATGCACATTGGAGTGGAGAAAAGATCTAATGGTATAAATATATTGTTAATTGCATTTTTATATTAATGTTCCACCAAAGTTAAATGCATCATGATAGTGCTTGATTGTCCAAGAAAATTTCCCTAATGAAAGTTCACGTATCTAGCCTGACTTGTCATTTCCAAAGTTTTTACTTTGTTTATGGATTGTGATTGGGACATGGATTAGTATGTCTGTTTTTGATCACGTCTGAAATTAACCCGTTCCACTAAAGACGTTTCCAAAGGATGTAGAGCCCACCCGTTTTGTATCAGTGCCATGTTGTCCAGTGACTGAAAAAAATTATATACCTGGCAATGTTTGGATAATTTAAAATAGAAATTACAAGCTTCTAGTAAAATGTAATGTCACATGTTATACATTTTAATGATTTGATCTTTGCCTTGCATTGTTGATGGTAATTAATGTTACCTCTTGTGTTTATTTTAAAATCAAGGTTGTATGGAAAACGGTGTGTGCAGACCGTTTGGATATATCAAAGAGTCTGGTTGCTTTAAATATGTTTGTAGTGAAAAGAATTTCAAACTTTTATCGGCAGGTAAGTCTATCTTAAAGCAAATGAACGAGACGTTACTCTCATGTAGATACTAATATTAAATGTGTCCAAATATGGGATCAACATATAGGACAGAACTGTCAAAAGTTTAACAATACGCTAACGAATTTGTAATGAGTTGGCAGTCCATCTAGGGTCGTATTTAGCTATATCTCTACTTGCATATTTTGTCAGTTGTTACCTATAGCTATCATTTGGTAACTCATTAGCTATTTGTATCTAGTCATCCGGCGGCAAAAATTTGACTTCTTTTTGTTCTTTTGACAGGTCAGTACCACATATGATGACGTTATTCGTCAGTCAAAATAGCCTTGGTACATACGACATATATATATATATATATATATATGTAGTCAAACTTGTCTATAAAAGCTACCTAAGGAAACCAGTAAAAGTGGTATTAATTCTCAGGTGCCCTTACATAAATGTTCAATGTGAAGTGCATTTGGTATAAAATTTGACTGGCTTTAAAAGCAGGTGGTCTTTACTAGTATATGGAGGTGGCATTTAAAACAGGTTTGACTGTAGTGTATAATATTCATGTTTAGAATTAGTGATCTTAAATTCTAGATATATAAGATCGTTTTATGCAACTGTATGTGTGTTGTACTAACACTGACAATTTGAAGACTATTGTTTTCCGTAGTTGTTTTTACAAGATTAAAAGAGGGATCTTGGTAGACCCCTTGCCGACAGCACAGTTAGTTTTAGTCCTACATTTCAACGTCCAACTTATTTAAGCATACAGAGATATATGAGTCAAACAAAAAAGAATGAGCTTATCAGAAAGACAGTATTCAACTGAAACATATATCAAATACCTTATCATCTCGGGTTTGATTTGAAATGTTTATCTAGTCAGCCATGCTGAAGTCTTCAATATGACACTAAGTTTGTTTTGTCACAAGTGTCTCGATGTTCTCTATCGGTACAGTTTAAGTGGTATTATAACAGATAAAATGTTTATCATAAGGTTTACATGTCTTAAATGATTTTTGAATACTTTCTGACAAGACAGAAGAATCGGTATCCAATCACAGACTTGTATGTAACCTTCAGCTATCTTGGCGGTTACAAATACCGGTAGTAATTGCCTATATTATATATAGGTGCTGAGTAATCGTAACTGTTAATATAGCCTCGAGGTACCCAGCCCAAGACTGACTACCGGTAAAACCTTCTTCCACATTCATAAAAAACAGGGCCTCGAGGTACCCAGCCCAACATTGTTGCCAAGACTGACTACGGTAATACCTTCTTCCACATTCATAAAAAACAGGGCCTCGATGTACCCAGCCCAACATTGTTGCCAAGACTGGGTAATACCTTTCTCCACATTTATATAAAATTTATAGAAATAGATAATGTTATATCATTTTGTTTTATATGTTCTTAATATATTTTACTTTAATTTTACACTAATGTAGTAAATTATTAACAGATTAATCATGTTAATGATAGATCGACTACAAACGGTAAACACTAATAGAGGAACAACGGTGACAAATGTACAATGACCTATATCAGTCGTCAAGGTTATTCTGTTGTGAAAAAGAAGTTTTTTTGCCAATGTCAGGTTTCTTTTGTAAGTTGCTTATTTCTCTAACGTTATTCTTAATACTTTAGAAAGTGTCAGTTTTCTCATTGTCGCATTCTTTTATGGAGATTGTAATTGGTCATGGAAAAGTTTCTGTCTTCAGTTTTCATACTCCTCTGACGTTATTCTTACCATTTTAAAAAATCGAATACAATACTGTTATCTTTCTTAGTGTCAAATTTCTCTATAAAAGTCTTGCCAACAAATTGAATATAAGTATTTCATTTCAGAAAAGGATGTGGCAATGATAAAAATGACGATTTTTATCAAATTTCTAAAAGAGTAAGAATAACGTTGAAGAAATGTGAAAACTGACAAAAGAAACCTGACAATAACAAAATACACTTCTCTTCCAATAAAACGTGATGGCCGATATCGACCATCGTATTTGTAAATGACAGGTCATGCCAGGCGTAAGCGTTGTGTGTATATGCTAATGTGATAATAACAATGACTTACATGGTTTGAACAGAACTATTGTTGCATGAAAACATTTCAATGCAGTTTAATAAATAACGAGATTTTGAAGAAAACTATGAGAGGAAACAATAGTTCTAAACAAGCCTGTGTTTATAAGGCGGCACGTGGTATCTATATGAATGTACTCCATGTTGAAAATAACATTTACGTGTCCGCTTGACTTTTATTTTAAATACTTGTTATGGACAGTACATGTATGTATGGGGACTATAGTATTTCGTATACATCATGTATGCATTTTCTCTACCTATCATTTGGTGGATCGCTGTATTTGAATATTCGTCATAAAAGGTAAAATGGGCAGGTCGTCAATGTTATATGTATATATACTGGAATAGCCAAATGACATTGACTTGTCCGCCTGGATTTTATTAGGAATATATATAGGAGGATCCGCCCATTGCTGTAAATATATTTAATTTCGCGTGCATTTATTTTCGAGGTATATGAAATTCAGACATCCCCGTAGTTTAATTTTTGCGTTTTTAAATATGCAAAATAACACAAAAAGCTTGATATAATTTTCACTCTAGATCTGTATTAATTTTCGCGCAAAACAAACGACTGCGAAATAAGTACACCGCGAAAATAAATACGTTTACAGTATAAAGGGAGTTTTAAATAGGGTTCGCAGTTAATACATGTATACCATAGAGGTGTTTACTCTTACATTAACAATAACATTCTTCATTTTATGCGTTCCCTATACATAAATGCAACTCCTCCATAAATTTGGTTTAAAATTTGAAGTTTAAAGTTCAAGCTGACATGACAATGCTGTTGGTCTATATTAATACATATTGTAATTATAGGATGCCGAGGTAGTGATGGTAAATGTTATGGTGAAGGAGTTAGTTGGAAATTCAGTAATCCTAGATACTCAACTTGTATGGAATATAAATGTCAAAAACAGGGACATTTCTATAGAGGTGTTCCAGTGAAGTATAGTACGTTTCACTTTCGACTGTACGAACTTTTTATAGAACTGGCGTGAGCCTTAGCGTAAACACGAACGAGAACACCGTTTTCTATTGTTTAAACTATAATGTTAAACTTGTTGTTGAGAGATGAGCAGGCAAAAAGTCATAGTCATTCAATATGTGTAGCATTCTTATTCTAAATTCTACTTGAAATTGAATATATTTTTTAATTTTTTTGTATTTTCGTATTATTTGCTTTCATTCCCTATTTTGATTTCACATGTAACGAGTTTAGCTTGCTAGACAGTAGTAAGGATTTACCCTTCCGGGTTGAGCACCCGACCTCATCTCCCGGTGAAAGTTTACGTCTGGCTCGACATAAAAGGCTTACCCTTCCGAATTGAGCACCCGAAGTCACTTCTCTTTGAAAGTTCACGGTGTAATTTCATTTTCCAGTTTCCAAATATTTTACTTCGGTTTTGGGATTGTGATTTGGACATAGACCGGTATGTTTCTGTTTGATTTACAAATACAGATATGCTGGTATATGGGCATGTAAATCCAAGTATGATAGTTCTTGTCAAAATTAAAAAGAACTTCACGAGTCTTAAAACATTAATCTTGCATGGAATAGATGCATAGTACTATAACTGCATTACTTGTATAACTGTTGTTACTTTAATATCACTACTATCACTACTACTACTACTACTACTACTACTAGTCTACTACTAATAATAATACATTGTCATGTAACAATTTTTTTAAAACGGTTTGCTAAGGTTCTCTCGAGATAGAATTAAGAAAAGTTGTTTTGTATCTTTGTCATTATAACAATTTAAATAACAATTTTATTGTCATAAGACACTCCTATTTTTTAAATGTCTTCAATGACTTATAATATCTAATAATTAACTAATTTGTAGTATTTAAAGTTTTGGAATTTTGGAATTGTGATTTAGAGATGGACCCGTATGTTTGTAACTGGATTTCGAGATGTTCATTTTGACAGTAGTTGCAACCCAAAACCAAAATAAAGTTTTCACAATTCACCATAACCTATTATATCTTGATTCAATCAGCCATTACATTTCAGATACGTTTAATAGCCGTCTTTCTTTCTGGCATTCAGATCCTGTAATTAAATTTAATATTTGGAAATTATATTTCAGGTTGTATGGGCGTAGATAAGAAGTGTCATGAAATCGGTGATTCGTGGGTACATAAATCACCTGAATATGCGTCATGTGTTCATTACAAGTGTAAAAAACATGGGAGTAGTTATAGAAACGTTCGTGAAAAATATGGTAGGTTTTCTGGCAAAACATGAATATAAGAGTGGCGTTTAATAAGTTCTGTCACTGTTTTCCTGTGTGGGTTTTTCCACCTTTCCAGTAATATCTTCGAATGCAAAGGAATTGACGTATCGCCGGTTATGTTCCGACACTGGTCGCCATCACGGTACCAAAACAGCGTCACGGCAATTAATGACATACTAATTAGTGTCAGTGACGTCATTAAATGGCAAAATTCAGGCCGGGTTTTCAATCCTTTTTGTGTGTAATTCAAGCATGCCGGGCATTTATCGGAACATTGTGGGCGCGGCCGGCGATACTTCGATTCAAGCATGCCGGGCATTTATCGGAACATTGTAGGGGTGGCCGGTGATCCGTCTGTTGGATTCGATGTCGTCGCAATATTGTTGATAAGTATGATGTCTTTATACTCACAGTCACCATAGATGTATTTGAAGTCTTATAGTCCCATGTTCCTTTCATTCTCAATTTTGGTTTTACAAGTGATAAGTGCATACAGCTTAACAAGAGATGTTTAGTATCCCACATCACTTTCCTAATGTGACGTGTTCAACTCAAATTGTCAGTTTCAAAGTTTTACGCGTGGGATTTTCATTAAGACGTGGACTGGTATACTGATATATTTGTTTATGATAAATTTGTTATGTGCAATGTCGAGAAAGTAATATTTCTGTGAAAAATAATTTTTCAAAATTTTATACAGAATTTAATGAGTGGTGGGTAGTACTTAATGGAAATCCTACACTACTTATTGTGGCATGTTATGTTGTTCATTGTAGGATGTCTAGATTCTAGTGGCAATTGTAGAAAAGCCGGAGAAAAGGGATTTGAAGTAAAAACTCCCAAATTTACCATGAAAAATTGTCACTGTAAAGGAATGGGTCAAAGAGTTCGGGTTGAGTGTAAGGGATAAACAAATGATAAAGTTTTGTTAACAATAAAATTAACTAAAATGTTAAAGTGTGTTTTTTATTATTCATAAGACGTATGATTTATGTAGAGCCTCTTGTTAAATCCGGAGAGGAAACTGTCGCCGAATCACCCAACTCCACAAACGGATATATATAGATGACGTTCTATCTCTTAATAATCCTCAATTTGGAGATTATGTGAATATCGTCTATCATAGTGAGCTTTAAATAAACGATACGACTGATTCCTCAAATTCTACTTTATATTTTGACTTGTACTTCAATTTTGACTCCCACAAAAGGCTACATATGAGGCTATATAACAAACGTGTTGACTTCAATGTTTCTATTGTCAACTTTCCTTTTCCATGTAGCAATTACATACATTGTATTTTACCAGTTTTAATTTTACAGCACTGTTATACCAGTTTTAGTTTTACAGCACTAGACGGTCGTTTCTCTGTAGCAATATACATGCTTCCTCTGCTTATGGTGTATTTGGTTCACAGTTAAAGCGATATGCTAGAGCTTGTACCCACTGAGGGAGCTTTATACAACGAAGAAAGCTGCTTGAAAATAAATTGATGTCTTAGAGATATTGCAAGCCTGGGACTTTCAAGGCACTCGAGACGTTTTATAGTCGTTTTTAAGTATACTGTCTCAGTATAGTGCGTCGTTTGACCTGACTGTTTGACCTCTAATTTGGATATTAAAACGGATATATCCAAAGTATAAATTAAAGGGGGTATAGACTTATCATAGCATAGATAGATAGATATATAGTTACACTCAGAATATCGGATGTTTATGGTAATGAATCATGCTGTCTTCCCTAAACCGCATAGTCTATTAGCCCAATCTTATATTCAAATTAAAGGTCAAACCGTAAGGTCAAACTTGATGCCCCATACCAAAGGTTGTCTCATGATCATTTCGGACTTCATGTCCATGGTGGAAGTACACCTGTTTAACTAACTTTTTTTTATCAGTTTTCAAAGTTTATGCTTTTTCTATTTTCGATTTTGATTTTAACATGGATTGGTATGCTTGTTTTGATTTCTCTCTTAAGAGTGGGTTACTTTGATAAAGCCACACGTGCCATGACACAATTTTCAAGCTAAAAACAGAAAACAATTAAAAGAATGTGTCCCAAATAACGTGGGAAATATTTGTAAAATAACATCAAAACAACTAGCTTCATTTGGGTATATAACACATGTAGGAAACAGGTTAGGGCAATCCAAGTTTTCCGTATGTTTAACGTCTACGTTATTAACAATAAGATAGACGATCTATCAGACAGGTAAATTGTACACATGTTGACAGGAATTGCACATTTAGAACAACTTTATAACTAGAAAATAAAACCGCCCTCGCACTTGATTGATTGAATGGGGTTTTATGTCCTTGGCAGTGGAAGTGAGCTGAAGAGAATAATGAAGATCTTTTAGCCGAAAAAAATAATAAATGAAGACCTAAGAGAAAGAACACAAACAACATCAGTAGAAAAAACACAATAAAATTAAGGCGATGAAGATATATAGGGCATATATTAAGGAAAGGAAACAATGAAAATGAAAAAATGCATTGGCCTAGGCTCCAGAAGGAAAAGAAAGAGAGGAAGACCTGGAGAAGAACAACAAGGAAAGAAAGAAATTATATGGGCTGGCCAAGTTGGAGAACGGCAGAGAGCGAAGCCTTAAATAGGACGAAGTGGAGAGACCTGTGTCTCGCCTTATGTTCCACTAGGAGCGAAGGGGAACGGTAGGTAGATAGTGGAAGTGAGAGATACAGAACTACTTCCGGGTCATTAACACAAATGTCAAATTTGGAACCAAGCGGTACAAAACTAACCTGCACAGAAATGACAAGTTTACATGCGGTTTTTAATGTCATGCACCTTTAGACGCCATATTTGTATAATACCACCAAAAAAAGCAATAAAATAATAATAAAAAGCAAATAGTCGGGATTTGGTTCGAGTTTGATTGATTAAATGATTGATTGATTTGATTTATTAATTGATTGGTTGATCGATTAATTGATTAAATGATTCGTTGATTTGATTTGATTGATTGATTGAATAAAATGTGGTTTTACGTCTTCTCATCAATTTTCAATCTTTAAGAAGGCGGCTTATATTAATCCCAAGAATTTCGTACAAAATTCCATCTTCTGTTTAAATGGTTCCGATCTACTTTGTACTAGTTGACACTTTTGTCGCCCTTTATATAGCTTCTAGTACAATGTTGCAGGTGCACATTGACACATCTGCATGCAAACCGTAAGGAAACCCATTTCTTCGTTGCGATTGACCGGGATCGAAAACCGGCAACTGAGAGGTCAGACCGTCGCCTGAATAAATCCAGATAATGTCCTTTGATTTAAAAGTTCCTGGCGTTGTGTGAACTGGTGAAGCAAGATTTTCCACTATTTTGCCGAATTCAAAATAATAGTTAACATGCTGATAAAAACCACTTGGTTTATAACATTAAAACAAGTCTTGGCGGATATATGTCTCTGATAAACTGACACAATAGCAGAGAGACTTGCCATGGTTATTTTGAAATATTCTTCGGAATACCGTCAGAAACCACTACTGTATTTGTGACGCTAGTATGTATATGTATATAAAAAATTATCATTGATGACAAGGTCTACGTATTTCCACTTTCAGCGACGCGGTTTTGATCATGAAAAACTATGATGTCTCATTAACTTACATTTTCTTTTTTTTACCGATGTCTCTACCAAAAATAGCCAAAATCTTGTCCAAAATATGACTAAGCTGCAGGTTTAATTAGATAGATTAGATTAGATTAAATTTAGTAACGTGATGTCGATTGATTAATTAGAATGAATTAGGCATTCAATTTAGTGGGATAATTAAATACACTTAACCTGTTTAAAGCCTGAAATAACTCAGCCATTAGATAGATCTGAACGAGGCTTACTGCATTTCCATAAATTGAGTGCACATGGTTTTTATTCTTTATTTATTTTGATTGAAAATGTTTCCATTAAACTATCAATAAAATGCATTTTAAATGCACTGACCTAACCAAATTACAATGTATATTTTTAATTAAACACATTATTGTTCAGTTCTTCTGTACATAGAGAAATTTTGCGAAAATTTCGAAATTTGTTCACGTTTATACACCAATTGGGCCTTATTCAAAGTTACATCAGGCCATTGTTGCTTGGTTTTTTTTTCAGGCGTGATCATCATGAATATTCAAAATATGACATAACGTTTATAGTTGTTTCAAGTAAGAAGGTATAGAAGGGATAATTTTGACAGTCATATTTGTTGTTTTGTTAAAAAGTTAAAAAAAATTGCTCTATGTACAGAATTAAGGCCACTTTTTCATGAATAAAAAGTATTTTTCCCTATTAGGTCAGTATATTTTGTATTCAGTTTTGACAATTTTTTGTGAGTTTGTTGGAAAATACGACTTTAATTTTGCATTTTCCATGTGCACTGAATTTATGGAAATACAGTAGGGTAGTAACCTGATAATTAAATAAACGCCCATCG
Source organism: Anadara kagoshimensis (assembly GCA_021292105.1). Lineage (NCBI taxonomy): Eukaryota > Metazoa > Mollusca > Bivalvia > Arcoida > Arcidae > Anadara > Anadara kagoshimensis. The sequence continues at coordinate 30,855,090 of CM037875.1, read as the reverse complement.
CTAGCATAATTTTGTAGTCTATTTTGTGAATGGTAACATATGTAGACGAACTGCCAGCAAATTTACTAGATATAGAGTTAAATCCAGCCTCCTCCAATATACAAGTTAATAACAACGGTTTCAATTTTTATCCTGCACCATGTAAATATGTTTTTAATGAGCACAAGCAACACTGAACGACGTCACCATCAAGTATACTGGAGAGATGGCTCAAAAGACCTTATTATCAGTTAACCTAGTAGAAGTAGAAGAAGTAGACCTACCTTTATTGATTTTTGTGTAAATACATAGGCGTAGGAGCAGCCCCCCCCCCCCCCCCCCCCCCCCCCCCAATGTCAGAGAAAGGGGGGGGGGGGCAGGCCCCCGCAATATTTTTTGTGAAATTTTGTATCATAGTTTATGTTTATAGTGTAAGTGCTAAAAAAAAAAAAAAAAAAAAAAAAACAAGAGCTTTAACAGGAAATGTCCATCTGGTAACCAATCAATTTCATCATTATACTTGTAAAAGAGCGTCTTGAAATTCACCCTTAAAAACGGCTCACGGCATCTCCAATGGCAGGGGCGGATCCAGGATTTTTTGAAAGGGGGGGGGGGCTGAGGATTATATCAGAAATACATATTACCATATGGGGGTCACATCAGTCAATAGCTCTCTCTCTCTCTCTCTCTCTCTCAGTGGCGGATTCAGCGGGAGGCGTAGGGGGCGTACGCCCCCCCCCTTTATCACGGTCGCTAATTGCACCAGAATGCAGGATTTTTGCGCCATTTTTTCAAAATTTTCCGGGGGAGCATGCCCCCGGACCCCCTTAGAATGTTCGAGCCTTCGCCTCTCACATTATACGCCCCCATTCCTAAAATTCTGGATCCGCCTCTGTCTGTCTCTTTTTTTTCATTGGACTTAATTATGTCATTAAGTTCTCTGTACGATTAAGTCTTAAATATTTCACTGCTTTTCAGTCTCTCACTCGAGAACGCTGCAAAAATTTCCAGGGTACCCCCATATCCATCTCGAATCATGAAGAGGATTGATTATGGACTTTGTGTCATACGGTCATTTTATATAATCTTGCCTTGATATCACAGTATTTTAACCTATCAAAACGCTGCAAAATACATTGAAAATGCGTCTAGACAGGACATAGTTTTGAAAATTTTCCCGGGGGGAGGCCCCCGGACCCCCACCTATGCGAGGGGTTTAGCACCCCTCTCATACTCTTCCCGCCTCGTGCCTTTAAGGCACGAGGTCGTACCTGCGGTACGACATAGATTGGCCCCCAACCATTAAAAACCCTCCTATGCCTATGAAATTGAGATTAAAAGAGATATAACTCCAATTAATATTCGAGTGAAGTAGCTGAATGAGCATCGTTATAATTTAATAGTCTGCACACCTCCGGGTCATGACAATCACGCATGTACAAAAATTTCATTTCACGCTCCGCTTTTTCCAAAAGCGTTTTCAAATTGTAAAATATTCGTTTCGTACTTTTTTCTCTTGTATTCTGTTATATTGATCAACCAGGAAATGACGTTTTCCACATGATAATTACGTTTTACACAAGTTGCACAACACGGGTTTCACGTTGTTGCACTTTGGAAATGAAATAAGGAAAGGTTTCGCAATAATTAACCGTTTAAAAGGCCCCGTAGATAAGCATTCACTCAAGTGATGGCCGTCCGTGCACAGTTTGAAGGAAATAACGAAATTGGGGTGTTCTCCAAGTTGACAAATGCATACTGTTTAGTTGCCATAGGTGGCTCTGAAAATTTTTACAGGTAGAATTCTAATTTTTCCTAAAGTTTTATAAAAGGAGTATTGAACATGGTCGAGAACAGGCTCAATATTTTAATTGTTTAATCTACCAGACAACTGATAGGATTGGAACCCCTTACACGGTTGAGGATTACTCTGTCAATTTTTGATTTCAAAATTCAAAAATTTCATATTTTTGCCCATATAAATTTTTAACAAACGTTGATTGATCTCGTGTCACTGTATGGTTGTGCACCATGAAAATTCATTAATTGGGTGCACAGCCATACATACAGTGACAGTAATTATCACTACAATCAGAGACATATAAAACCCAGGTGATATGCAAGTTTTAAATTTAGACAGAAAAATCCTACTACAATTAATAACTTTAGAGGCTTGTTGTTAGAAGATTGGAATTGTATATGTACAATAATTTACACCATTCATAATTTCTTTATTATTTTCCAGTGTATTTGAAGGAGAATTGTCAGAAACAATACCAGTAGTACATGCTAGTTTAGCAGGATGCAGAATTATTGGCAGAATGTGTGTTGGTATGTTTAAACTTTAAATTAATGTTTACATATATATATATATATACACAGAGGTAAAAGTGAAATCTCATTTTAATTGTCAATATATAGTCATATTCTGAATTGCTTTTGTAAATTGTATATGGGAGATCGGCCAATATTTGAAAAGACATAGTAACTGTTCATTTGCCAAGTACTCAGCATTAAGAAATGAAAGTCATGGGGTGCTTTGGAAGAGACATTAAAGAACCCTCCCTGCACATTTTCCCGAGGGCACTGCAAAGTGTCACCACGGTCACCTATATATTCCTGACTTAGGCTTAAGACCCCTTTCAATCAATCTGTCAATCCAAAATCTTTTTAATGGATTGGTGGGCCTAGTATTTGTCAAACATACATGAATATTAGAAAGTATTAAGTTAAAATGAGAATCTATGTGTGATTAAATAAAACTCTAATTCAATAAAATGTCTTAATTACATGCACTGTTTATATATCCATGTACTTCAAAATGATGATAATTTCACAAATCATGAAAAAGATGTTTTATAATTTTGATAGGTAACAGACATGGTCTTCTTGTACCAAATACAACAACAGATCAAGAACTACAACATATCAGGAACTCCTTACCTGATAGTGTCAGTATCCGAAGAGTAGAGGAAAGGTTATCTGCCCTTGGTAACGTTATAGCATGTAATGACTATGTTGCCTTGGTTCATCCAGATTTAGACAGAGTAAGTGTTTCTTTGATGCTTCAGAATTTACTTTCATCTCAATTTTGATTTCACAAGAGGCAGATGAAGCTAGCTAGACATGAGATGTTGACCCTTCTGGAGTACTCCGCCTCGATTCCCTGATAGAAGTTTACAATACGGGGATGAAGCTTAACTTTTTTCAGTTGGGGGCCTAGTTCACTTCAGAAAAGAAGTTGAACAGTAATTTATAGCCTAAATGTGTAAAAATTTAGGGGCCCAGGCTTTTTTTAGGAGCCATGGGCTACTGGACCCCTGCTAATCTTCATCCCTGCCGTATCTGTTTAACTTAGTTTGACAGTTTTCAAAGTTTAAATTTGGCTGTTTTATCAGTTTTAGAAAGTACATTTTGACTATAGCAGTGTGTGCCAAACTTCGTCGGACCGTCGGACAAGTCCGATAAAATTACCGCTGGTCCGATAAAAAATCAGATTTTTCCGGACCGTATGTCCGGTAATCAGTTCGGAAAATAGAGAGCGCCAAAAATTCGGATTTATAGTTCCGATCCAATTCGAATTTTATTATTGCCATCCAACTTCCGTTATTACAAAAATGTTTAACCTGAAATATACGTTCCAGGAGCTATTCCAAGGAAACCAATAAAACGGAAAGCAACAGGAGGCGCAAATTATGAAGAAAACGTGAAAGAAAATTTAAGCAGCATTGAATGGAGGGGCGACCATGGTTGCAATTTGACGAGGAGAAATGTGTAATGAAATGCACACACTGCTTTGAATTTTACAGGTCGGGAAGCACAGCACACAATAATAATTTAAAAGGCCAGAATACATTTATTTGTACTTCCATAAATAAATGTATTCTGACCTTTTAAATTATTATTGTGTGCTACGCCTCCCTAACTCGACCCGACCCGACTCGTTTCTCCTTGTCAAATTGCAACCATGGTCGCCCCTCCATCCAATGTTTCTTAAATTTTCTTTCAAATTTTCTTCATAATTTGTGCCTCCCGTAGCTTTCCGTTTTAAAGGAGAAAATAAGTAAATATTTACAAAACCGAATAATTGTTTTCTTTTTATTGAAGAATTTTTGGTCCAGTAAAAAACTTTACGGTCTGGTAAAGTTTCTAGGTTTACCAGACCGAATGTCCATTAATCATTTTGAAAGTTTGGCACACACTGCTATAGGTACTTTTACTTTGCTTAATATGCAAATACTTCTGGAAAATGCCTTAATAATTTGGGCAGCTTTTTAATTTGAGCACCTATTTTGATCACTATATTATTGATTACTTTGAATTTATTAATAATTAATAATTCAAACAAGCAACTTTGTGAAAATCTGAATTTTTAATAATCCGAGCAAAGTTAGATTTAAAATAATCATTTTACATAACTTGAGTTGTTAAAACATTTACTGTAGTTCTAAATTACAAAAAATTATTTTAACAATGATTTTATACGCCCGTCATATGACGGGACGTATTATGTTACGGTGCTGTCCGGGCGGGCGGGCGTCTGTTAACAATTTGTATTCCGTTCAATAGAGACCACAAACATTTATGGATTCAAATGAAATTTGGTATACAGCTTTACCATGGTAATACCTTGTGCAAGTTCGAATTACAACTTTTTCGGATCATTTTTGGAGGAGTTATGCCCCTTTTTTAACTTAGAAATTTTTGTATGTATGACCATGTGGTTTCCGATCATTAGAGCCTACAACTATTTATGGATTCAAATGAAATTTGGTATACACATTTACGATGTTAATATCTGGTGCAAGTTCGAATTACAACTTTTTCGGATTATTTTTGGAGGAGTTATGCCCCTTTTTTAACTTAGAAATTTTTGTATGTATGACCATGTGGTTTATATTCCATTCAGTAGACAATACAAACATGGATTTAAATGAAATTTGTTATATAGTTACACCTTAATCATGGTAATTGTGCAAATTTGAATTACAACTTTTTTGGGTTACGAGTTATGGCCCGAACAAGGAGTTGGTAATATATTTTTACATACATATATCCTAGTTGTACTTATACTTCTCAGTAAATAGTACTACTCGATCAATATAACACGGGCGTATAATGCTCCGCTTGGCGGTGCTCTTGTTGTTGATTTTACTAGGCATGATTGAAACTGTTTGTAATTGAACAGACATGTTCTATTTCTGGTTTTATTCAGCTAATTTTTGCTATTATAATTGTAGGAAACAGAAGAAATTATAGCTGATAATTTAAAAGTAGAAGTTTTCAGACAAACAGTTGCTGATAATGTACTAGTAGGAAGTTATTGTACAATAAGTAACCAGGGAGGGCTGGTAAGTTGTGTTAATATTATGAAAGGGTTGAGTTGAGTAATGATGTTAAACGTCCCAGTCAGGAATATTTTACTTACATTGAGATGTCCCCAGCTATTGGCAAAGGTGCAGAAATTTTGCTTATGCCTTGCAATGATGGCATTATACAGCAATGTTTTTATGGTGCCATGCCTACCGTGTCTCAGAGTAGACACGGTAGTATATATCATAAATGAAGCAGTGGCATATGTGTCATATTGACACTTTATCTTTGTTCTTCTTAGGCCTCCCTCATTTTATTTCCAAATTCTCTTATAATGTGAATATATGACTGATCAAATAGTGGTAGAAAATCAAGGTTTTACTGTATATAATATACACCACACCAAATACAATTAAATCATTATGTCTAAGTCTTACAATCTCTTATCAATCAAGATTATAGACATGTATCGAAAACAGATTAGTATTTTTTTTATAATCATGAGTAATTAGGATTTCTATCTTAAAATCAATATCTCTCTGTATCTAAGTATCTCAGTTTCTCATTCTGATTTTTGTCGTATTTATCTTATGTATTTAAGTATCTTATTCTGATGTTTTAATTAACTTATTTCAGGTCCATCCTAAAACCACAGTAGAAGATCAAGATGAATTGTCTTCACTATTACAAGTACCTTTAGTGGTGAGTAATGTTTGTGTAGTGTGATCATTACGCTTCAATCTACATTTATTATAGGCAGATGTTATTACCACATATTTTTATACCCATATAACCTTACGCATGTAACATCACACATCGATTGAAAAGGATTAAATAGTCTAATTTTGAATTAAAACAAAATTTTATTATATTTTCCAAAAAAAATTGCTAAGTGATTGATGATCGATCTTTGATGGTGATGAACTGCAAAATACGATCCAACCGTATGACGAAAACAAAATGGCAGATCTAATACTGTATTTATGTTTTTTATCATAATAATCTATTATTTGACCCAAATATGACAAATTTCTATTAAATATACTTTGATTATCACTAAATTGATGTATTTATAGCCAATCATAAAGTTGTAAAGCCCATGTACATGTATACTATTAAATTCGGGTATAAAAAATATGTGGTAATAACACATTTGTTATTGACATGTACGGGGCAATAACCACTTCGTTTATTATACTCATAATGCTTGTACTAAGGCTATTAATACAGTCAAACCTGTCTATAAAGGCCACTCAATGGAACTAGTAAAAGTGACCTTTATAGGCAGGTGACCTTTATATGCAGGTTCAAATAATATGAAAAAAGAACAATTGACATACAATTCTACGGTCTTTATAACCAGGTGGCCCTTATAGACAGGTGGTCTTAAAGGCAGGTTAGACCTTATAGCATTCACATATTTATATAGCATTCTTCGGGGCTTAAAAACCATGTACATGTATATATGTATTTCCAATGAAAAACAAGAGTAACCACTATGGTAGCTCAGTTTGGTAGTGTACTCGTTTCGTATGTGGGAGATTATGGGTTTGAACCCTGGCCAGGGTCTGACCAAGACTTGAAAAAAGGTAGTGGCTTTTCTTTAGCCAATCACTTGGCATGCAGAAATGAAAGTCACATGGTCTTTTGGGAGAGACCTTAAAAAATTGATGCCCTGTGTCACGGCAGGCATGGCATGCACTGTAAAGCAGAATTTTTGCCACTTCATCTATAGCTGGTAACATCTCGATATTTATAAGTGAAATATGCTTGACTGGAACATAAAACCCCATTCAATCCCTCAACTAACCTTGGACATTTCTAATGATATCACTTGTTTTACTTATTAAGAAATTATTAAAATCAAATCACAATGATTGATGATTTTAAACCAGAAGTGATTTATTTTAAAATACATGTTATTTCCAGTTTTATTGCAGGTTTGTTCACAAAACTATTATACATGTATAATCCAACTTGTGATATAAATTTACAATGGACATTTAATTCCTATGTTGAACACTTTTCAAATTCCAATTTCATTGACAATACAAATACATTTGTATTTAGATTTCCGAAATCTTTGAATTTTTAGCTTTCTGCACCTGAATCAACTTTTATCATACAAAAAAAACATGTAGAGTTAAGAGTAAAATGAACTGCTTTGAAGTTCATCTAATTTGCTAGTTTTTAAAATCTGGTTCATTACTCATTAAGTTTATTTACTTAAAACAGGCGGGCACAGTTAACAGAGGAAGTGATGTCATAGCAGCAGGTATGGTTGTAAATGATTGGATAGCATTTTGTGGACTTGATACTACAAGTACTGAACTATCTGTGATAGAAAGTGTGTTTAAAATAGGAGACCAACAGCCCAGTAATATATCAACTAAAATGAGGGAAAGTTTGATTGACAGGTAAGTTATAGTGAGCAGTTACTGTGATATATGACCAACCACATGCAAAATGTGGCCTTAGGTAAACAAAAATTGAGATTTCCAATTTTCTCAAATTTTTGAAGCAACAACTATATAATAACAAAAGAGAAATCGCTCCAGTAGTTAAGGTCAAATTTTAGAAAGCACAAAGCCATGTTGTAGCAATAGACTATATTTATTGCATTCAAAAAAGGTTTTCTTAACTACAGCAAAACCATTTTCTAAATAATGATTGGATAGTTATAAGGGCAGGTTTCACTTACAGAATGTCACATGTCTTGTGTCAGTTAATAAGTTATTTTGTTGACCTGTAGTCTTGTACATCAATTTCCTATTTTCATCCGCAGTTTAACAAGAAAATTACTCAACAAAAATTGTCATGGCAACACAAATCAGCCTACAATTTTCATGTTTTGCGTTTTAAGTTAATAAGCAATGTATAGGTTGAAATAGTGGGTCTACATGTACATGTTGGTAAAAATGGCGAATTAGTAAACCTTGTAGTTGGTTTCTTGGTTGCTTAGTAGTCTAAAGTGCACACTAACAGATCACATGTCTTTCACTGCCTAGATTCAAATCTTACTTGGGCAGATCTTTATTCCTAGTATGAGAAATTTTATCTGTTTGCCAGTGGTCTGTGGTTTTCATCAAGCACTCTGACATTTATTAAAATATTCTAAGTTAATTTACATTATATGGTCAATAACTTTGCTGAATAAATTGGCTGACTGCCTCAATGAAAATCATAATTTTGAGGTTGATAAATACATATGTCTACCTCATCCAAAGTCAGTAATTGTATAATACTACTAGTATATTTACAGTATTGCATTTATTCTTCATTTTAATATCTTATAACATTTATTTGTTTGTGCACTCATTAAGAACCGATATTTGGTTTTCTATTTCAGTATGACGTAAATTGGAATGGAATGAAATTGTTGACGAGTCAACAAGGGTGAAAAATATCCAGATTTGGAATCTATTAAAATTCTAAAGTAGTGCTAAAATGAATTGTTAAACAGAAAATATTTTAAATCCAGATTATGCTGCTGTCTGATATTCAGATATATAATCCCAGTGAACTAAAAACTTTACAGCAATATCAGAAACTGTGTCAGCAGTCAGAATTACCTAAAGATTTTTTGCTAGCAGTAATGGAACCGACATACATGTAATGTGTGTGCAAGACTGTTCGAAATTAAAATAATGCAAGTGTTTTAGTATTTTCGTAAAAGGAAGAATGGTTGGCATCACTGATGTTAAATTTTTGAAATTTTGAAAATGTAACATTTTAAAAAATTAATTTGTATACATACAAAATGTGTCACAAAAATATTGCATTGAAATGCTGTTTAAATCTCTTTATGCCTAACGTGAAAGTGACCAACACATCCTAGTAATCTTCCAGAACAGTTTCATAATTGTACAGGACAGACAATCTCTAAATAATAGCTAATAGTTCTGTTTCATTGTTGAACCTGTATACATGCATACAAAGACCACATAAGATCACTTTGCTTGTCTATATACACAGGTTAGGCTAACTCTAATATGAAAAAGTATTTTTGCACAAATTTGGTAAAATTATTAAATAGGTTACTTCTTGAAAGAGTTTATCAGAAATTTATAGTCATTTTGGCTACCAGGAAATGGAATTTTTGGGGCAAGACGAACCTTGCTATCCAGATCCAGATGTTTATTCAGTCTCGTCTAAAAGTTTATTAAGAGTAAATCAAGGCATTGATTGCAATCTACTGGTCTTTTCATAAACAGGTGTCCCTAATACAAAGGTCGTAAAACAGGTGTCTATACAAGCCTTTGTTTATACTTCTGACATCCCATCTTTTAACTGTTTCATATTTTTCTCCACATCATCCAATTCATTTTATATTAAAGTCTAAAGATTGTAAACACTGAGCATATTTTTATTTTTTTTTTGTGCAAAATGATTACAGCATTCAGTGTAAAATGATTATAGCATTCAGTCATTTTTCATTCAGAACTGTTGTAAATAAAATTCATTCAGTTCTTAACCATTTGCATTTTGTTGTTTTAATTTTACAGCACAAGTTTACAGTGCCAGGAGCAAATCAATGGTTCAAAATTCTTTGGATCCTAGGTCCATGGCCTATTGATTTTACATTAGGACCCTCGATATTTAAACTGTAAAAGTCTGATAGATCTACCAGATTTTACCTGGAAAATCAATTTCTATATGACGACATGTAATTACACATGGATCATTCAAAACTTTATGCGTGATCTTCAAAAAATAAATAGAAAAGACCCTGGACCTTTCATTACAAAACATACCAGTAATTTTGAAACGTTGGGCCAAAGATGCACATGAAGGCTTTGATGCAAGAATACTTCCAACTATTTCCCTGAAAATGGCCACAAATAGAAGGGTCGTGAATATCAAGAACCAAACATTATTGTAACCAGGCAAGAATTGCAATGTACCGTACTTGTTACTAATTGACCATGACACGTCTCGAGTCTTCTGGCAAATGACTTGGAGAACTGACATGGGCTGTAAATTATAAGTACATAGTGGACGAGTGTTGTAAAGTGCACACTTACGGATCATAGTGTCTCTCATTGCCTAGGTTCAAATCTTGTTCCTTATGGGAGTAATGTTTCCAGATAGCTTGCAAATGTCGTAGGTATTCTCTAGGCACTTTAGTTTTCTCCACTATCCCAGAACTGACCACATCAAAAGTTAAAGAATTTTGACTGAGGCATAAAACATTACTCCACTATATTGTTCTGGCAAAAATCAAGGAAATACTCTGCACAAAGTTTGGAAGGACTTTCATTAGCATCCTCGACTAAAATTGAATTTTTCACTAAAACAGCCAAAAATTACAGCATCAAGTCATTTTGAACATTTCTTGGTAATAATTCTTCAAAACTTTTACATAAAATTTTGATTTGGAGGGGTGGGGGTACAATGGAAAGTCCTTCCCAAAGATTAACATGTTCATTTTAAACCTAAGAGATTCTTGGCCCACTTGATTACATATGATGGGTGTGAAGATCATAAACCAAGTAAAATGAGGTATGATCAGATCCATTGATTGCATTGAGTTCATGTCCTTGTGAAGAATATCGCTTGTAATAAGACGTCACTAGCTTCTAACCTTAAAAATGGAGGCTCCATGTAATGGTAGGATGACATACTAAAGAGCACTCCTTTCTCGCTGCCCTGGACACACTGAAAAGGTAAAATTCCTGCCACTTCACCTATAGCTGTGATATCTTGACTTAGACCTTAAACCCAAATTAGTCAATTAGCATCTCCTTTCCCTCATCTTAAGTGTTGTTGGGGAAAATATACAATCAAATGAGCTGCAGCAGCCTTGGATGTAAATCCGAATGAAGATGAACAGGTGAGTGTATCACAGTATCAGGCCCATTAGGCTTCTTGTTTAGTCTCTGGGCCGACTGGGATGGGAATAGACTCCAGTATCTTCCGACCTCTGTTGGTTAAACATACTATCAACTGATCAAACTACAGCAGTCAGAGTTAATCTGAGTGATGTTGTACAGGCCAGTGTATCAGGCCCATTGGGCCTCTTGTTTAGTCTCTGGACTGACTGGGATGGGAATAAACTCCAATCTCTTCCGACATCTGTCAAGGTAATGATTAGGAAAACATACTATCAATTAATTGATTAAGCTACAGCAGTCATAAAGGTAAATCCGAATAAGGTTGAATACAAAAGATGACAGACCAAGTGCATCAATAATCACTTTATTTCAATATTATACATAAGTGTACATACACATTAATCATTGATAAAATATAACAAAACAAAAATATAAACATTTCTCAACATCTACAAATATCACAAATTACCATGTATAGGCAAACAAGTTTGACCTGTCCGTTTGACCTTTCATTTAAACATCTATCACAGACCAAGTACATCTATGGATAGGGAGCACAGATGTTTTATTTTCTATATACCTTGAGATATAATCTCCTCATAGAGTACACCTGTGCGGTATGCATGTATTAACTTGGACTTAACACTACCCATGTATTGGATGGACCCTCCTATATGAATATTCCTAATGAGAGGTCAAGTGGACAGCTGAATGTTGTTTGCCTATATATATGTGTAATGGATTTAATTGCAACTTCCATATTATAGGCAATGATCAGGCTGCACTAAGGAAAATTCAGTTTTTTTCAAACTACCAAAATTTTAACTCGTATATTTTATAGAGTATAATGCTATTAAGGTATGCAAATTGGAATTTGGACCTAAACATTAAAATCTATCAATGAAGTGTCTCTATACTGTAAATGTATTTATTTTCGCGGTGTACTAACATTCGCTTATTTCGTGATTGTGTCCTTTGCACGAAAATAAATACCCAGTGAGAATTATATAATGCTAATTGTGTTATAGTGCATATTTCAAACGAGACGTGTCTGAAATTCCTATACTGCGAAAATACACGTTTACAGTAGTGTGAAGCTTTTAATCTACGATGCAATGCTGTTTATAATGCCTAGGGAAATGTTTTAAAGAATTTGCCATCAAAGTCAACAATATCTGCACATGTTGTAGTGTTCTTTGTAAAAATCTTTATGTCAAGTCAAGTCATATAACCATATTTGCAGACCGGATTCTGCATCAAATATGATTAAATTAACTCTACATTTTAATGACACTAGTCTACTGAATATTTGTACATAAAATGAAAACTATGCAACTTAATCCTGCCTAAAAGGCCACCTGTATATAAGACCCACCTGGTTGAAAGGACAGTAAAAATTTATCCCTATTCCTCTTATTAATGCTATTTGAGAACCTATATATAATGCCCAGCTTTATCCCCATCTCTTTTATTATTGCTATTTGAGAACCTATATATAATGGCCAGCTATATCCCCTATCTCTTTTATTCATGCAATTTGAGAACCTATATATAATGGCCAGTTCCCCACCAAGAACAGGTGAGCTTCTCACAAAGAACAGGCCAGCAGAATTAAATTACTATATAGTATAATGCCCAGCTGCCCAAAAGGACCACTTTTCCTGGTTCCTTTAGGTTTGACTGTAAATTAAAATGCCCATTTAGTTTATAAAATTAATGTTTGTACTTTATGTGTCTTACATATAGAGATAACTGCATGCTTATCAATTTTTCTGCCATTAATTTGGAATCTGTAAGACATGCCATGAATAGCAATGTGAAATAGAAAAGACACAACCTAGTATGGACCATTGACCAAGTTTCCAAGTTGTGTCAACAGGGGCATCAAATTGCCAAAATGTAGTGGGTTTAGAGTCATACTCCCCCAGAAAAATTATAAAATGGGGTTAAATATTGCATTCCTGGGACACCTGAACTTGATATTTGCTGTTCATTCCATGTTCATAATCATTGCCAAAAAGACTAATTTTGCATATAAAATAATTTAGTAACTTAAGTTTTACTGAAAATTTTCATTTAGTTAGTGGTCAACAATAAAATAAAAGATCAGATTTTTACAGAGGCCGTTGCCTCATAGTAAACTACGCCCCTGGTCAATATGGGAAATTAATATTTGTAATAAAAAGCATGTCTTATAAAAATCTAATGCACTACATGTCACAGAAATAACAATATTTAAACAATAGAAACAAGAATTGTGATTACATGTATGTCAACTGTTGTCTGTGATTAGCTCTCCAGATTACCAAATTTTCGGACTTGTTGAGTCAATTTTTTTTTTTTTTTTTTTAATGGATTATCATCAGCCGAATGGCATTCAAACACTGGTCTTCAATACCAAATGCATGTACATGGATGACATTTCTGGAAAACTCTAGTTAAACTTGAGACTAAGAGACCAATTTCATTTTTGTATCTTCCAAAGTTGTAAGTGTATTGGTAATTAATATGAATTGACATATTCCAGTCGATCTGCTTAACTTGGGGCTAAAAATGGGGCCACATTCAAAATTTTCAAAACTTATATTTTTCTAAAATTGAATAAATTAAATACAATCATATTTTTTACTTTTCTACTACATATATGTACTTTGTCAACAGATTTCTCCAAAAATTGCATCAGACGATGATTATTTTCTCAATATTCAAAGGCTCTGGACCCAGCTTCAAAAAAGGTTGACAGCCATGTATTCTGACCACTCTTCTTAAAAATGGTTATCTGGATTGACAATTACAAGACAGTATACCAACTTAAAAATTGAATGAATATAGAAGAACAGGAACATGCATTCTACAAACAGTATCATGGTGCTTTGAAAAAAATTAATGATACAACAAAAAATTACTTCACTATTCTTATATTATCTACTTATGAAGGAGCAGCATTTGGTGAAATGTTTTATGAACATCAACTTTGATATGTTTCTTTAATACTGATAAAGCATGAAGATTAGATGAATAATGTGTGTTGCACCAATAACAATAAAGTACTGTATAGTTGCTTTTATTCACTGGGGATTTAATTCTGCTATATTCGCTGTTTGGCTTTATCATGCGAAAGTAAATACCAAGTGAATATTTTCATGTAGCATTCATTAAACCTAGACTTGGATTATCTGTACAGAAAATTGTTATCACTGGCCACTGCACCGCAATATTTTATACCGGTTTCAGTTTCCGAACTGCGAAATTTTATCCGCGCACAATTTAACAACTATACAGTAGTAATAATGGGGTGTGTCTACATACCACCTGATAGCCCCTTACATTAATGGGAGACAATTATTATGGCCCACACAAGCGTTTAAGGGGTGTTTATCATTTGGAACAGTGAACAAACCCATTTGCAAATTAAAACATGAACTACAGTTTAAATAATGAAAAGTTACTACAGGTAAAATAAATTTATTCCATAATGCATCCTAAATGATTAGAATTTTGATCTACCTGGATATTTTCACCTGAGTCAGTATTTAATCTGCTGTTGCTGTTGTTCTATAAATACAATGTATATTGTCATTATGACGGAGGACAGAACTTCATCTTTTCCAATAGACTTCATTAAATTTTATATATACCCTAATATTGCAATATACTATAACATAACATCATTAAAATAATGCATAATTATACATACACATTTATCAGACATGCATTAAATGTTTTTACATGCAGTAATTGGTGTATGAAATATTGTAACTAGCAAAACTTAGGTCTGCATCTGGAATATGGTCCTTAGTTGCAGCAAAACAGAAATCACATTATTTACTAACCAATAAAAATTCACTGTGTTAAATGCAAGTTTTTTTTGTAAGTTTAAAACAATAACCAAAGCAGCAGTGAAGGACAGACAAACATGGAAAGATAGCATTGCGGCCTTATGTGCCTTCTGGTGAGAAAAGCATTAAGGTTAAGTGAACAGACATCAAATATTTTTTACATTAAATGTGAGCCTCAATGCTGTTCTTTTTTCATTTAAACAACCAATAACAATCATATCATTTGAAAGAGTAACTCTGAGTGAGATATGTAAATGACCACAACAACATCTAAATAATGATATGTAATGATAATTTTTTTTTTACACATGTAAATGTACTTGTTTATGTCTCATTAAATTTTACTACCATTAGGCCATGCTCAAACATCATGTGTTTCCGTTTCCTGTTGAAAATGCCAATCCCAATTTCTTACGTTCCTTGTGAATTAATGTGACTACATTTAAGACTAGCTTAAACTTGAAGCCTTTAACCAAGGCCATATATAAAATTAATTCTTAGTAAGATTTTCATAAATTTAAGACTAGCTTAAACTTAAAGCCTTTTTCCTGTTGAAAAAAAACTGATCCCAATTTCTTCTTGAACAATGTTGAATATATGACATACCATATACTGAATTTTCTTTTGCAAGTTTACTGTTTTTCATTTGCCAGTCAACGTCTATTACCAGTACTTCAAATTTTGATGATGATGACTTGTGTTCACAGTTCACACATCAAAACAAAATGTAACCAAGGCCATATACATGTAAAATTAATTCTTAGATTTTCATACGGTAATTTTTTTTTCAAATTTGGGTGGGGGATTTTATTTTTTAATTTCAGATTCAAAAGTATATATATATATATATATATATATCTTTATTACAAAAGTATACAGGGCCTCAAGCCCAAAAGTACAATTCAAAATATTTGCATGCATTTAATTGCGCAATTACAGGCAGAGGTAGAGGTAGATTTATAGTATCATTTCATGTCTCTGATTTAGAGCTTGGATAACCCAAACTCTACTGATGTTATTAATGTCTTTATTAATGTTTAACATCTATAATGTTAATACATTTGTATATGCAAAAGTAATACAAATCAGATATGTACAACCATAATTTGAATCTGGATCGCAAAACCATAAACAAATAAAAACTTCTGGGGCGGGTCGAAAACAGTGGGGAGGGCCGAGATGAAAATTTAGAAATTAATTTTATATGGCCCAATGGCCCCAAGATTTGTAAAAGGTGAATCCTAGAAAACAAACATTTTTCTTTTGCCCAGATAATCAACTCCCTTTGCCAAAACTGTCAACATGTGATGAGAAAACGTGTGTTCTATGATCATGTCACTAAGTTTTTTTTTATTATCAATGTTTTCCACAAACCCATTTTATCTTGGGATCTTTTAGCTGCTGAAACTCACTCACAGATTTGTGACAACACTGACAACAATAGGCTCTACACCCTAAAATGAAAAGGTAAAGAAGTTTTATTTGGTCACGTCTACTACTACAATGAATTAAATTGGATGTTATTTCATCAGATTTTTGTTATAATTTCATATGATTGTTGATATTGTTGGTTGGTTTGTTGGTTTGGATAACAGTTCCCTTATACATATACTTTGGTACAATAGATTTGTGTATTTCCAATTCATCTATGAAATAACTGTAAACTGAGAGATGACCAAGATGAATGTTTCTTGTAAACCCCCTTTAAACCCACATCTCCTTCTCAAGTTTATACCACTGTTTTAGCTCAGTTGATATAGTGCTACTCTGAGTGTGGTGAATTGGAACCTCAGCTAGTACTGACCAAGACTTGAAAAAAGGTACAGTGACTGTTCTTTTGTCAAGCACTCTGCAGTTAGAAATTTGTCACAGGGTTCTTCATAAGAGACTATAAAAACCAACGCCTCATGTCACGGCAGGCATGGTTTGTTAAAGAACCATCCCTGCACACTACCCCGAGTGCACTGCAATAGTCAAAATTTATGCAACTTCACCTAAAGCTGGTGACCTATCGAAATAAATGTAATGTTCTTGATTGACTGGGAAGTAAAACCTTATTCAATCAATCAATCAAGCCTTTTCAAATTTTTTGGTAAAAAAAAATTCAGGTTTAAACAACTATGTTGGGGGTGACTTAACTTGAGGAAATAAGGTAAATTATGACATTCACTTGTCTATCAAATGAAAATTTTTCAATTAAGAACTTAAACATATACAGAACTGCCTGGAGTTATCACTACTTTAAACATATACAGAATTGCCTGAGTGTAGTTAATTACATTTGTCTTACTACTAGTATTTCTCACCTTTCTTTGGTATTAAATTTGACTTTAATCTGTGAAAGTCTGGTACATTGTTCCTGAGAAATAAATAATCTGTTTCTGGATCCCACTCAAAATTGTCAAAAGTTATAACTTTAAAATCACATGCAGTACAGCGAAGCTTATCACAACCTCTGAAATAAGAATACACATACATTTTACACATACATTGTGTAAGGATTATTCAGACAAGCATGGTAAAGTGTTGAATGGAATGGTATTTTATGCCTCAGATTGCAAAGGAAATTTAATGAGGGTATATCAGAATCACCCTGTCCGTCCATCTGGTAGTCTATCTTAATACCTTGCCTGCTTAATATCTTCCATTTGTATGTATGGATTCTGATAAAATTTAACACAAATGCATAACAATATGAGACAATGTGACCCATACCAAATTGAGTGTCCATTCGTCTGACTGTTGGGGGCAGGGGTATTTATCTTTCAAGAGACTGGCGCTCAAATTGTATTGAGATAGTAAGTGCTGGAATTGTATGGTTTTGCATTAGCGTACTTAGTATCATGAAGTAAATATTTAGTAGAAAGAATGGTGTTTTACACTCCAGCCAAGATTCTTTTACTTATGGGTTAGTCCTCTTGGTGCCTGGGGCACATAAAGCCTTTACCGAGGACCTCCATCTCTGTCTTTTACTTGTATCAAGGCAAAAAGTTCTGGGATAGTGTGGAAACTGGATTTCGCCAGTGATGTTCACTGACCTTTAGCAACATGAGCAAGTGAACTAACTAACTTTCTTACACTAGGATCTGCGTGATCTGTAAGTGCCCGCTTTAGACCAACTAGTCATCAAGGCATCATGAAGTACCAATATAACAATAGTTTGGTTTGCTGTGACACAATACACTGTAGAAATATTGAAAGATAATGAAAAGGAACTTACTTTTTGTTCATGGAATTTGATCTTCCAAGAGCTAATGAGGTATCTCCAACAAATATGGGGAAACATCTGAAACAAAACAAATTTCTATTAGTAATTGAAAACAACAATTTAACAAATTTTTGTTTACTATTATGTCATTATATTTTTGTCAACAAAAGCACATGTACCAGCATATGGGATTTTGATTACATAACTTGGAACTTGACATCTTAACACCAACCATAAAAGTGAGTTTATTATCGTCAACATCCAATACAAATGCTGGTTACAATGTTTGCATTAGAATATGTTTAAAAAGTTTATGATCTCTGTATATTGGATACTGTATAAATGCTGTAAATGTTGCACTGCCAACATCTGATATGTTCATATATGTCTATGTAGTTGGTTGGTTAAACGTTGCATCAGCAATTTTTCAGCTATTCTCGCGTCATCTCGACGAGAACTTATTTATTAATCTATGAACAAGTTTGTGTATGCATGTGAAGTGCAAGTTTGTTTTATGGTATGCCTTGTACTAGTGCACACTCAGGGCGACTTTAATGTGCTATTTCACTGAATCAGTATGCCGCAGTCACATTATACTGATACCAAGTGAACCAGTAAAGACCAATGGCAAGGAAAATCCCCTTTAAAACATGTGGTCTGAGCAGGGCTTGAACTCACAGTGATGAGTGACCCTGGATTTGTAGACTGACGTCTTATCCATTAGGCCACCACAGCCTCTATGTATGTCTATGTAATCAATAATTTTATCTGGATGAAAATGTGTCTGGGAGGATACAATTTCATCAAAAATTTATCCAGGCAGAATAAACATCATGAACTATTTCGTAAAATATTATCCATGGATAATATTTACCTCTAAAGTAATATCCATGGAACAAATCTCACAATAAAATATCATCCTAGGAAAATATTCCGTGGGGGATAAAATAAACTGTTACATCAACATGTCAGTATAAAAGGTGCTTTATTTAGATAGTATTAACTATACAGTCGATCCTGCCTTAAAGGCCACCTCTACTTAAGGACCACCTGCTTATAAAGGCCAGTAGAATTGTATCCCAATTTTTCTTTATCCATATATTTGAACCTGTATCGTGTATATAAAGGTCACCTGCCTTAAAGGCCACCTCTACTTAAGGACCACCTGCTTATAAAGGCCAGTAGAATTGTATCCCAATTTTTCTTTATCCATATATTTGAACCTGTATCGTGTATATAAAGGTCACCTGCCTATAAAGACCATTTTTACTGGTTCCCTTTGGTGGTCTTTATAGACAAGTTTGACTGTACTTACTTTCTGGATGATTCAGGTCGATTCTGTACCATTCCATTATTTACAGGGAATGCTGTCTCCGACTACAAAAGAAACAGGAAGAATGGTCAGAGGTGTAGCTTACCTGCATGTCCCTTGTTGTACTGATATACTGTAAACATATTTATTTTGCACTAATTTTCACTTATTTTGCAGTCATGTGTTTTGCACGAAAAAAAAATATATATATACCAAGCGAAAAATAAATTATGGTTATTGTGTTATACTGTATATTAAAAACATTTAAAAACCTCAAAAATAAATACACATGAAATTAAATACCTTTACAGTATCAAAGCAAAAGTATATATAGTGATTCATTTTTGTGATGATTTTGGCCATTACGCTGCTCATTTTCACAATAACAAGGGTTTTATGTCCCAGTCACCATTCTCTAACCTATGTAAAGGTAGCCAGTTCTAGGATGGTAGATGAATCCAAAATACCCATAGAACACTACAACCTTTAGCAAGCAAACTGACAAACTTTATCTCACACTTGGATAGGTTCAGGTTCGATGGGAAACTAGGATGTAAGATATGCCAAACTATCTGCCTTAAGTGTTAACGATGGTAAGAAGGCCACTTCTTGATCTTGCAACTTTCAAAAAATAACTTATTATTGTTAAGGCAGATAATGGAGTTTGTCAGTGTACCACATGAGCAATACCCCTTACAGTTTGTGTGGAACGATTTGGAAAACATTAACGTAGAGATTTTCTGGATTAACGTCATTTTTTACTCGAGAAAGAGAAGTGAAGTGATTCCATATCCAATGGAAATATTGTTCTGCAGAAACGTTATGGGGTATCACATGGTACAATGGTGAAACAATTCAGCGAAGGTAGTGAGAGTCCTGCAATCCATAAGGGTGCATTTAAGTATGGTAAGAACCAAAATATATTTAGTTCATGTTACTCAATCTGTTGAAATCACTTCTATTTGTAAGCATCCTCTGTAGCAACCACAGGTGGCCTATTCTTTTTCGAACTCCCAGAGATGCCTTTAGAGTATATACTGAGACACAGGAACTCAGTTTTAAGTCTTATCCAAAAGACTACCTGGTAACAAGCTTTTTGCAGCTCTAGTATGGGCAGGAGATGAATATCATCTTACAAAATTTCCAAGTCCCAAGTGTGGTTCGAACCCACAACCCTTAAATTAGAAACCCAGTGACAGTATCACTTGGCCATGTCCGCACAACTAAGACCACTTTGCCATCAAGACCCCCCCCCACTAGCACAAGGAGGATATACATGTGCATTTCATTTGAACTATGTTATATGTCTTACCAAAGGTGCTATGTCGTCTTTCATATCATCCAGTATGTCGTCAATCGCATCTTCAGTAGTTGATTTTCTGAAGAAGAAAAAATACTTATTACAGTTTGAAGTTTTTATAATGATTTTACTACAATATTTATCTTCCTTGAACGAAGTCAGGGCGGTCATAATTATTAATATAATCAATTAAAACAAATTGAAAGTGTTAACTTATGAACAGATCATGTGTGAAATGCTTGTATCCTACTCTGTACCTCGAGACAGATGCTTTCTTCTTTTTATCTTTTGTACAAAACTTTGTTTCCACTTCGTCTAACAAGTCATCGATGTCATCAGCCATTTCTAGTATTTTAATCAATAAACCTTCAATACAAAACTAAACGTGACTAGATCTAATCTTCTATTAACAATTTGAGGTTTATTTCACATTGTTCAATGTTTGTTTATCATCACCACCACTGTCAAACCACACGTTTCCGGTGGTTGAGTGCGCATGTGTAAAAAACTTATTTGATTTAATTTTTTTCTATCAAATTCTATCAATAAAAGCTTCAAGTAAAGACATTTTATATACATAAGATTTTGATAATATAGAACTCTTAAAAACACCAGATTTGACATAGAAACATTTTCGCGTTTTTCGCTCAAAATTTAAATGGCGTTCCTAAAAATTTATGAACCCAGAAAACCTTACTTGATTACTCCGCATGCGCAAATCCACGAATGTCTTTTACTAAATGTGATTTTTGGAGGAAATTACTAATTTATTGATCAAGGTGCAGGATTTAACGCACAAAAATGTCAAAGAGTGAACAAGTGTTAGTTTTGGAACCGCCTACTGAATTGCGGTTTAAAGGTAAAGGCGTTTTCCAAGGATAATTTCTCCTTCCTCTTGGTCCAGTCATCATCATGCTTACTCCCAAAATCCATAATCCAACAAGCATGACATTTCATAAACTTCAATTTGATGGCGAGGGCATTTGCCATACATTTAAAACTGTATTCTCTTACTGATCGGGAAAGTTATACCGAAAGTAGTAAAATTTGTGTGTCGTATATTTAAACAGATCTATTTTATGCAACGAAATGTTCATCAGTTTTTGATCCTTTTTGCAACTTGCCCCAGGTCATTTTACATAATTCCTGTCGGGGTCGCTGCATGGTAAGACTTGGTGTTCAAACCCGAAACTAGTATAACTAGTAATTGATTTATTATGGCAACAGTGACCAGGGCCTTGATAAAAAATGGACCATGTTTTTACAAATTGAAACTACTTCGATAATTGGGGAATTTGTTTGATTGATTGAATGTGGTTTTAAGTCCACAGGCACTTGTTTTTGATATTAAGAAAACAACCACAAGGTATTCATCTTCACGCTATCCAAAACGGTGACCCCCCCCCCCCCTTGGTTTTTCTTTGTTTTTGATGTAATGCTGGGGAATTCAAAAACACAACATAGACCATTCCTTTCTACATATATTCTGCTAAAGAATGATGTATAAAATGTCCGTCATTGTTGTCTCAAAACCATGTCACAGGACATATACTTTATTTGACCATTGCACTTTCTGAAATGGCCACAGTCAATTGTGAATGCTGATCCAGTACTAAATTTCGATAAACGTTCTGATTGGCTAAAAGTGAAAGTACATAGGGATAAAAGATTCAAACAATCAAAAGAAGATTGCTTTAGCATTACCAGTACGTCAAAAAAAAACCAAAAAAAACAAGTCAACATTTTGGATAGCGTGAAGATGAATATGTTGTGTTATGTTTAAGTAATACTTAAACATAACACAACATATTCATCTTCACGCTATAGTATAAGTAATAAAGTATAGAGTGTTTAATATCAGAAACAAGTGCCTGTGTTTAAGTCCTAGTCAAGAGTATTTCACTTATATTGAGATGTAACCATTTTAGGGCAAAGTGGCAGAAATATGCAGTGTGCTAAGGGCAGGGAGGGTTCTTTAACACACCAAGCCTGATGTGACAGGAGACATCAGTTTTTAAGGTCTCTTCTGTAGGACCACATAACTTGTTTCTTATTCCAAGTGCTTGGTAAAAAAAAACCTATCTATTTTTCAGCTGTTGGTTAAACCTGGCCAGGGTTCAAACCAATGCTCCTGAAATGGTCATATTTGCTGGACATGTCCGACAAAAATTTATTTTGAAATCCCCAGTCTGATATTTTTGGTTTTCGGACATTTTCGATTTTACACATGAATATTAAACGGACAAATCAGTTTTCGGTCCGACAAAAGTAAACTACCGCCAGTCTGTCTGTAGTCTGTCTGTCGGTCTTTAAAACTCTACCTGACATCACTAAGTATATTGTCCTTACCACGTGTATACCTGTCAGCTATATATATACAACAGTATTAAGATCTAATAATCAGGTGATTGTTTATTAATCAGTAAATACCTGTTGAGTTACGTAGTAAAATGTCTATTTCTTTGTTTCCCAGTCAGAATCATCATAACTTTCTTTAAATGTGTATTTGTTTCATGATAAGTGCATGGTTGTAACTG
Organism: Anadara kagoshimensis; assembly: GCA_021292105.1. Classification (NCBI taxonomy): domain Eukaryota; kingdom Metazoa; phylum Mollusca; class Bivalvia; order Arcoida; family Arcidae; genus Anadara; species Anadara kagoshimensis. Next base: position 30,831,768 of record CM037875.1, on the reverse strand, counting down.
TGCTGATTATGGAAGCCATAATGAGTGTCGGTCAAGGGTGACAGTTTGTTATCAAAGAGGTTCCGTGTTGAAAATTACCTACTATGCGCCTCGTAACTTTTTCTTTTATTCTTTATGAATAAATAATTTTAATAAAAGTATTAATATAGATCATTTCACATAAATATATTGGAATCTCGTCAAGCCGTTCCCATTATATAGTGATTCGTGACACCTGAATTCCTATTTGGAACCTCTCGCGATAATTCTATTGTAATTTGTGTATCTTCCGAATACGAAAATTCATGATTGTTAGTAAACAATATGGCGGACATGAAATATCAAGCATCATGGACTGTTAATGCATATATTCATAATAACAGCATATCCCGGTAGATTAGAAAAGCAGTAAATGTCTTGGTCTTAGATTTTGCCTAATACACATGCAATAAACATTGTGGTCTAATAACGCACATGGATTAAAATCAGCAATTGTGGTAGCTCAAAAAATTAGGTTGGATTGACAACATATTCCATATATCCTTGTGCCGACTATGCCTTGTACAAAAAATGTCTGACAGGGCTGGACCAAAGTTTCCGGAGTCCTGGTTCAAACCCACAACCTCCCAAATAGGAAGTGAGCATTCTACCATTGAGCTACATGTGCCATATTGGTAGATCAATAGTATTACGTAATAACTTATTGTGAGAGTAAGACTTAACACTTTGTGTATTTACGACTTCTGGAACCTGGAGTTTTACAAAAGAGTGTTTTTAAAATAAAACCATGCACTAACCAACTTACAAATTAACTAATAGTTTTAAATTTATGTTATAATTTACAGGACCTTTCACAGATGTTGTTACAGCAGAACTTAAACTAAGAAATCCAACAGACAGAAAAGTATGTTTCAAAGTAAAAACCACAGCACCAAAAAGATACTGTGTGCGGCCAAACAGTGGCATCATAGAAGGCGGAAATGCAGTCAGCGTATCAGGTAATTCAAATATATTCTAAATACTCAAGTTTAGTTGCGAAAATGTCATAAATTTCTTACCTACAACCTTAAGGTGAGGGGCTGCGGTGGCCTAATGGATAAGACTTCATTCTACAAATTCAAGGTCTCTCATCGCTCTTAGTTGTAAAAATATCACCAATTTTTTTACCTACAACCTGTAGGTAAGAGGCTGCAGTGTCCTAATGGATAAGACATCATTGTACAAATCGAAGGTCTCTCATCACTCTTAGTTCAAGTCCTACTCAGACCACATGCAGGAAAGTTATTAATTTTCCTTGCCATTGGCCTTTACTGGTTCACCGGCTGTCATAATAATGTGACTGTTGGAGTGGTACGCTTGTCTGCGGTACACTGACTTAGTGAGCTAGCACCTTAAAGTCGCCCTTAGTGTGGGCTGGTACAGGGCAGACCATAAAACACTCACACTTCACATACATACACGACCTTGATTATAGATTAATCCATAGAGATTAATAAAGTAGTTCTCGTCCCTAATAGCTAAAGAATTGCTGATGTGAGGTTAAGCAGCATTCAACAACAACCTGTAGGTTAGTGTTACAATCTGGATTCAAAATCACAATGATCAATTGGTCATCAGTTGGTTGGATCAACTGATCATTGTGATTTTAAATCAATGGTGCTTCCTATGTGATTTTACTTATTGTGATCGGATGAGACTCCTTTGCATGTTTTGGAAGTACATGGTTTGCGTAATCAGAACAAAACTTTAACCTGCTGCTAATCAATTATTCAGGATTATCACTTCACTACAGAAGATGAATTTTTTCTCACATACATGTACCAGTGATTTTTTTTTTGCCTGAAATTACATGTACTACCAAATAAAGGTAGTTTCCCCTGGAGAAAATGGCAAAATTTTTTCAATTTTATCAATAAAATTCCCAAACACAACAGTGATATACTATATGTAGATATTGTCACAATATAATATCTTTGCAGTGAGGATTCTCAGCTATTTCAAGCATGCCGTTATGCAGTTTACTATTTTTCAGAACTTCAAATTTAATATCCCAATTTAAAAGGCAAAAGGTAGTTTCTAAAAAATGAAACAAAATCACTGCATACCTTGGATAGTTTTTCTGTTGATTTCCTGGGACTAGTGAGAAAAGCTATACCAGTATATGATCTGACAGTACAAGTAGACTCACAAGCTATGTATACTTTTTATTGGCTGGAACTACATTTGTATTTTGGTAAAAACAGAGAAAGCCCCAGAAATTTATTAATTTATGTGAGTTTCGTTAATGGAAACTGTGATAAAGAAACTCTTTCACATTTGTGTACCAAACTCACTAACTTTTTTGTTGAATACATGCAAACTTAAAAACATAGATCTATGACATAGGAAACTTTGATTGGTTGATTTATGTTAACAATGTAGCTGTCTGTGTAGCTCATTTGGTAGAGCACTCCCCTATTGTACCAGAGGTCCTGGATTTGGTCCCTGGTCCAGCTCTGCATGTTATCTCTTTCCTGCAATTGCAGACTATATATAGTCCATACATGTAATTTCCTACGTGGATCCGCGATCAAATTTTCTTCAGATACATGTACATGATATCATATGGATTTTGGTCGTAAAATTCTGTAAAAGCTCCAAATAAAAAAAAAATTCATCTTAGTACCTAGACTTTGACCTTTGACCTCTATCATCGTAAAACCTTGTGCATCTTTGTGTCCGGAACAGAACTTTTGTACCGTAGCACCTAGCATTATCAAACTTGGTATGTGGATGCATTATGGGAAAGCGATGTGTCATGTACCAAATTTAGGTCACTGTGACCTTGACTTTGACCTCTATGATATGAGGGGTACCCATTTTGTGTAATCAACTCCTCTTACAGCTTTTAACCAGGAAGTCTGAAACTTTGCAGGATGTTTCCATATACATTGAACATGTGCACCTCCTATTTTGGTTGGATTATATTATTTTTTTCAGATTTTACAGGTAGTTGAACTTAGTCATTTTTCATGAATATTCCATATGAGGGGTACCCATTTTGTGTAATCAACTCCTCTTACAGCTTTTAACAAACAAGTCTCAAAATTTACAGGATGTTTCTATATACATTGAACATGTGCACCTCCTTTTTTGGCTGGATTATATAGTTACTTAATTATATATGATCCAATTTTTTTTAAACTATGCATATATATTGAGCATCATAAGAACATGTGCACCTACCATTATCGGTTTCATCACATGCATTTTGCTGAATTATTAACATTTTCATAGTCATACACAGAATTGTTCACATTACAATTTGGCCATACATACAATTTGTCCCCAGATCAAAAGTTGGGGTATTAGCCTCTTTCAGAGACAGTTCTAGTTTTTACTTTCCACCTAAATTATTTGGCCTCTTATTGGATACTGAGTACATGAATTTCATGGTTAATGCATTAGTTTATCTACCTGTAATTAAAAACACTGAATCAAATTATTCTTGATTTTTGAGAAAATTGTCAAAAATATGCATTTCTTTCACTTTCAAGGTACATGTACGTGTATTTCATTTGTATACTACATGTACAAGTTTGGTATGATTTGAATGTATTCATTTGAATTGTGATCATTTATTGAAGGTAGAGCTAATTTTTCACATCACCCATTGTTTCTTTCTTCGGGGTTTGAAATAAAAAAAAATGTTCATCTCATAGTTTTGTAATAATAAAGACAATTTTGTAGATTTGCAGGGGTCTTTTACCCCTTTTGGGAATGGGGCCAGGACCCTTGGAATTGGGAAAATAAGTGGTGCGTTGGCCCATTTTGGGAAAATTCATCAAGAGGCAAAATTTTACTTTCATACTATTACTGGTCATAAAATAGAATTAATTGCAAATTAGAAATCTATTTGTCTATCTTTCATGCCTCTGAATTTATCTATAACATTTTCTAGCTGTCTTTGAGAGATGAAGGTTTGAAAAACATACAATTTTTATGTAATCAAAGCAAACAAATAAATTGGGAATATTACTGTTATCAATCTGAGAAAAAAGCATACTTTATTGCATTGGGAATGGGGCCCAAATTCGGCCCCAATTTTGCTTCAGTGAGACACCTGATTTGATTTTAGATTTTAGTTTATTATCATTTTTTTCATGGTCAAAGTTAGGTTTTGCTAACTTGTACAAAAATGTCTATATACATGTATTGCAAGAAATTGTACTTTTGTTATACATGTATAGACAAAATGACACCTCAGGTAAGATTTGTCATGTCAGCAGATATGTAGCCTACATCTGTGTGGAAACACATTTTGATAAAGAATCCTTATTGTAATTTAGCAGTATTTGAGCATCACAGTCCCGGATTGGTCTAATTTCTAAAACTTATGACCACAGCCTCTCACCATGGTCCACTTATGTTCAAATCCGGATCAGGCAGGTCCTAGTGTGGGAAAATGTGTCAGTTTATTTGATTAAGGTCGATGTTTTACATTGTTTTTTTCTGGATACTATCCAATAACCTACTGTCTTGATACAGTGTTCATTCTAGGATATTTCAGAAGGGAACAATTTTATAAACTTTCCTCTAGAACACTACATGTATAACATCAATATTTTTGAATTCATGTACATGCAATGTTAAATATGGCCCACTAAGACCTTAAGCCCTTAAAAATGGGGTCATTTGATGAGGATTTGGTGTCCATATGGCAGATTTTGACAAAATGTTATCAGTGGTGCCTTTATTAACCAAATGTGTTTAGTCATGTACTGAGGTTATTGGAAAATAATTTCAAAGTACATGTATGACCTAGAGTTTGACCTTTCTACTTCTGCTACCATTTTGGCCCTTTTGGAAATATTTCAGAACATACATTATTTTGTGATGTCAAGCAGTATTTATACTTAAAGTCAAGGTCAAAAATTGCTGTCATGACAATACATGTATGGATGAAAGAAGCCTCAACCTGCTGTGTATATGTAAACTATATGTAATGTGTTTTCAGTTTTGATGTAAAAATGTAAATTTAAAAAAAAAAATCATAAAATGAAAATTTTCACATTTTTTTCCAGTACTGAGCGTTGAACATATATGATTACTTGGCACATTGCCAAGCAGTTTGAAAAATATACCCCAGCCCTGACTTAATGCTGAGGCAAAAAAAAAAAAAAAAAACAATAATTCACTCATTGACTTATAAAACCCCTGTGATTTGTTTATCAATATACATGTATACTGGTAGCTAATTATTTTGATCCTATATGTTTAGAAAAACTAGACATGCATTAGACAAGACTTTTATTTTGCAGGTTTCTTCGATTATGGATAGTTTTTAAAGAAGGACTCCCTCACTCTTTTGTGAATGGGTCCAGGACCCTTGCAATTGTAAAAATAAGCATTATGATAGCTTAAACTGTGAAAAAGAGAAAGTGATAGAAAATGCCAAAATATGGTTTTTAAAGCTGAGATTTCAAAATTGTGAAAAATGGCAAAGTGGTTGTGAAAAAATTATTAAATCATACGATTTTGAGTTGTGAATGGGACAGAATATTGGCCCCTAAAACATCCTTGTGAGAGCCCTGTTTAGACTGACATGTTTGACTACATATACAGTAAATGATTTATTTAGTTTTAATGATTATCCATGCATGTATATGATATATTTATAAAATTTATATTTATCTATATTTTTATAACATTGATATTTATATATGCATCTATATTTTTTATTTATATAGTTATGCTGCAGCCCTTTGACTATGATCCGTCAGAAAAAAATAAACATAAATTTATGGTTCAGACTATGTTTGCACCAGATGGGCCATTTGAAAGCCATGAGTCATTAGTGAGTATGGAGATTAAAATTACTGATTTTATACATAAGTCATAACACACATATATATCTATATATACAGATATACATATGGTGTTTTATAAATATATATTTATATAGAAATGATAAACATGTGTGTGTGTGTGTGTGTGTGTGTGTGTGTGTGTGTGTGGATTAAAATTACTGATTTTATACACAAGTCCTAACACACATGTGGTATTTTATATGATAAACTCTGTGTGTTTTCATATAAATTTAGAATTAGTTCTCATTTCTGGTTTACATATATGTTGCATGTGATTTGATGCTTATAGATAAAAAAATTAATGTTTAATTTAAGGAATTAAGCTCGCCTGAGTTTAGGCTCAAGGTGAGCTATTCCAATGCATTTTCATCCATTAACTGTTGTTCACTTTCCACCATTATAACATGTTATAATTTTGAAACATGAAAACTGAGAAAACCATCAGTTTGATGATCCTAAACTATAGACTTCTGAAAGTCGGACTTAAGTGTAGAGATGGATAAAGCACAATGCCAATGGCAGAATGCCTTCAGTATATATGCAGTTGAATTTATTATCATGTGTTTGTCCAAAAATATTCAGATAACTCCACCACATTACATCTGGAAGCTACAAATTACCGGTATTAGTCAATTTATGTTGTTCCTGAAACTAAAAATAGCATGTTGTAAAATGGGAACATTAATTGCTTAACATGTGTTGTAGAAGGAGAGAAAAAAAAAACAAAAAAAAAACCAAAACATTTGTTGACTGAGTTTGAGGTCAAGCATAACACATGTTGACCTCAAAATAATTCTCTACAAATGTTTTGTTTTCTCATTATTTATAGCATCATAGGTCAAAGTTCAGGTAATGTTGACCAAGCAGTCCCAACATTTTAAAAATGGACAGGTCAATATTTTGTGTCTGATATTTGAAGTACTGATAATGAATTTTTATTGTATTGATTTATACAGAAAAAAATTATAAAGGTATATAACAATAACAATCAATGACTATTGTATTCATAACTGTAGGTATTTAAATACAGTTATTTCCCTAAAATTGTAGCAGGAGGTAGATTGACTAATCCAACAGGCCAGTGGTCAAGGCGGCTGTCTAGGCTGAAAATGATTTTCAGGTCTTCCGAAGGCAATTTTATGAAATTCTAACTAGCCAATTTTGCATTTTAGGCAGTCAAACCTGTCAACTGCCGGCTTTTAAGGAAAACACTGAATACATTATGGTAGTTACCTTGTTTAAACTTGACCAATTAAAATTAATGTTGTTTTTTTTCAGTGGAAAGATGCAACTCCAGAAGATTTGATGGATTCTAAATTAAAGTGTGTATTCGAAATGCCAATAGAAAACAGCTCCATTTCACCTGTAAGTTATCATAAAGAATGGGTTGTACCATTATTCTGTGTTATCATGTATTTATGCAAGTGGTACCAACTAATCCTAAGAGGGTCTTGATGGCAGAGTGGTCTAAAGCCCATGTTTATGGACCACCTTGCCTCTCACTGTGTATGTTAAAATCCCACTCGGGACAGATCCTAGTGTGGTTAAAGTTGTGAGTTCATTTAATAAAGATTGCTAGTTTTCTCCAGCCATGCCAGTTTCCCCCACCATCCCTAAACTGACCCTTTGGATATTATGTGAATGAATCTTGACTGTATGCAAAACTAAATTGCTTTACTCGACTTAATTCTAAACATAGGCTTCAAGTTTGCCCTGGATATATTTGACGCCCCATAGTTCTATGTTCCTTTCACATAATATTCATTACACACATGGCGGGTGTAGCTAGCTAAACAGGAGGTGCTTACCCTTCCAGAGCACCTGGCCTCACTTCCCTGGTGGAAGTTCATGTGTCTAACCTGACTTGTCAGTTCCAAAGCTTTTACTTTGCTTCTGGATTGTGATTCGGACATGGATTAATATGTTTTTGATTGTATATGTGTACAGATTAAAAATATATATTAATATAGTTTTGATTTGACTTTAAGTTCCAGCATAGCAAAACGTCTTAATTATGGTAGGCACAGAGTGAAGCTTTGGAGGATTTCAATATTGCAAAAATTTTGTAATTTCATATATAAAAAAAATAAACAGATTTGTTTTGAATTCAGTCTTTAGCTTTCTCCTATAAACAGTAATTTTATAGATTACCACACATTGAATTTTTTTTTTTTTTTTAATCATGTAGTTACATGTATTTGTAAAATATTTTGTTATTTTTTACCAGTCTAAACCACAAGAACAAGAAGAAAAACCAACAAGACCAGTAAAACAGGTTCAACTAGAATCATCACCTCCTACAAAAGTGAGTGACAGTCCTTGCCATGATTTTATATATAGTCAAAATTTTAAGAATTTTAATGCTTAAACTCTTAAAGTTTAAGAATTGTACAAGAGTACAAGATCTTATCGTTTAGATTTAAATTCTGAAGAAAATATTTAATATTAATTTACATAAATGTTTTAACATACTTGTAGCAGGTAGTCATGTTATAACAACCATTTAAATTTTCTCTTGTATAGCAATTACAATCAGATTATAAAAAAATGTAGAAAATTTGAAGACTAGAATTTTCTCTTCTCTGTTGCCAAGTGGTGTAAAATACACATAAGACTCGAATTCCATTTGGGACAGATTCTAAGATGAGAAAGCCAGTTGGCTTGCAGAAGGTTGATGGTTTTCTCTAGGTACTCCAATATCCTCCACCATCCATGATCTTACTGCCTCCAAATTTGTGAAAAAATCTTGACAGGGACGTAAAACTCCATTACTCCACTCCAGTCAATGAACTGACCACTTCCATATAAGTGAAAGAATCTTGACTGGTGTGTAAAACTCCATCACTCCACACACTTTGTCTTTCTCATTTGTATATTAGAACATTGTTACTATCTATGTTGCAGGGATCAAGTCCAGACAATGAAGTGAGGAAATTAATAGAAGACAAACAAAGGTTAGAAGGAGAATTGGAAAAATTAAAGGAAGAAAACAGAACAATTAAGGTTTGTTAAATATAAAAGGAGTATATGTAATAAGGGCCTAAATTGAATGACATGGAACTGAATCAACACAGTCAAAGTTTGTTCAAATATTTGACTATCTTTAAAGAATATATGACATATTAATTTCATGACATTTCTCTGATTTTATTTAGTTCAATGACCAAAAGTTATGTGAACTTGTACAGTCGCCTGTGTATGTGCATCTCTGTATCATAATCATATTTGATTTTTACAAAAAAGACCAATGCATCATATGACTAATAACATTTATAGTAAGCAAATGCATTAATTACAATAATTATTATTTACTTTTTAAAACATTTGATCTTGTGCTAGTAATCTCACGGACCATGCTAGGGAGTGAGTAAGTAATGGTGTTTAACGTCCAGTCAAGAATATTTCACTTATATCAAGATGTTTTCAGCTATAGGCGAAGGTGCAGAAATTTTGCTTGTGCGTTGTGGGCTTTATACAGCAGGGTTCTTTAGCGTGCCAAGCCCACTGTGACATGGGAACTCGTTTATTTTAAGTTCCCATCCCAAAGAACCGTGACTTTCATTTCGTAATGCCGAGTGCGAAAGAACAGTTACTACCCACTTTCAAGTCTTGGGTCAGACCCGGCCAATCGAACCCGCGACCTCCCACTTATGGAGCGAGCACTCTACCAACTGAGCTACTGCAGTGGTTCACGGACCATGCTAGACTTTAGAATTAAACATACACTTGTACTACTATATTCATTTAATTGAAATAAATCAATAAGCATCTATTTTTATGCTCACTGCTCACTGGTTGTTGGCATATGTGATGAAACATGAATTTGTCACTTGTTTTAAAGCACAAATGAGATCACACAAGAAACAAGATGCTTTATTTCCAGCCAAGGATCCTTGCAAACAATATTAAATAAGGGGAGGTAATTCCTCCAACATAATACAAATCAATTTCCAACTTTCATTATAAACAAGCCTTTTCTTCAATAAGCCATAAATAGGTTTTCTGTGAAACTGAATGCTTACAAAGTTAACATCTACCTTGTAATAAAATGATTTTGTTTGTTCATTAATTTTAATTTATTTATTTATTTATTTATTTATTTAGGAAAGCGAAGTACGTTTAAGGAAAGTAGCAATGACAGACACTGTATCATCCACACCAAGCCAGTCAAGTTCTCAATTGTCTTCGTCACAAGGTCAAGGTCTTAATCTTCCTCCGGTTGTTTTTATCATAATCGCTTTGATTGTAGGAGTACTAATCGGGAAACTAATACTGTAGCGAATCGACACAAAAGTATATTTAAAAAAATAAACCAATAAACTTACAAAAAAAATAAGTTTTATTTAAAAACTTACAAGATATTAGAAATTATTACATTTAATTTCATTGCACAAGGAGAGATAGAGAGAAAGATAGATAGAGAGGGAAAAAACAACTGTTAAGACACTTCATCTAGTGCAGTGTATTTTACGTTTACAATTTTACATTATCCAAAGTGTTAATAGAAATAGACCTTTATAAAATGCCACAGAGATCCAGGTGTAATGATAAGAATTAGGGGTTAAGCAATACATGTTGGTACGAGTTGCAGTTTACAGTTTTCTTGTCAGGTTTTTCAATATTCTTGTTAGGTACATGGTATTTTGTGCTTCGTTCATATTGCAGTGATAGTGTCTCTATAGGCATGTTATCATGATTGGTCTGAATATCTGTTTCCGGTACAATTTTGTAGTTTTTAGCTCAACTGGCTATAGCCAGCTGAGCTTATGCCATGGTGAAGCGTGTGTCCGTGCGTCCGTGCGTCCGTGCGTCCGTGCGTGCGTCCGTGCGTAAACTTTAATCTTCTCCTCTGAAACCACTGGGCCAATTGAAACCAAATTTGGTGTGGAAAGTCCCTAGGTGGAGTAGATTAAAGTTTGTACAAATCAACTTCCTGCGGCATCCAAGATGGCCGCCATTGCTATAAATAGCAAAAACCTATAAATGGTTGTTACATGTTTATTTAGAATCGATTTAGTTCAAATTTGAGATTTAGAAAGTAGATGTCTAGCCATTTAATATATGTAACGGATTTTTCAGTAACTTTTTCTGTTTGCTCATAATTAGCGGAATATGCAAATTAGATGCTAAATTTAGGCAATTCTTTGAAAATCTTCTTCTCTGAAACCACATACCCAAATGAAGCCAAATTTAATGTGGAAAGTCCTAGGTGGAGTAGATTAAAGTTTGTACAAATCAACTTCCTGCATCATCCAAGATGGCCGCCATTGCTATAAATAGCAAAAACCTATAAATGGTCGTTACATGTTTATTTTAGACCGATTTAGTTCAAATTTGAGATTTAGAAAGTATATGTCTAGCCATTTAATATATGTAACGGATTTTTCAGTAACTTTTTCTGTTTGCTCGTAATTAGCGGAATATGCAAATTAGATGCTAAATTTAGGCAATTCTTTGAAAATCTTCTTCTCTGAAACCACATACCCAAATGATGCCAAATTTATGTGGAAAGTCCCTAGGTGGAGTAGATTAAAGTTTGTACAAATCAACTTCCTGCATCATCCAAGATGGCCGCCATTGCTATAAATAGCAAAAACCTATAAATGGTCGTTACATGTTTATTTTACCGATTTAGTTCAAATTTGAGATTTAGAAAGTAGATGTCTAGCCATTTAATATATGTAACGGATTTTTTGTAACTTTTTCTGTTTGCTCTAATTAGCGGAATATGCAAATTAGATGCTAAATTTAGGCAATTCTTTGAAAATCTTCTTCTCTGAAACCACATACCCAAATGAAGCCAAATTTAATGTGGAAAGTCCCTAGGTGGAGTAGATTAAAGTTTGTACAAATCAACTTCGTGCGGCATCCAAGATGGCCGCCATTGCTATAAATAGCAAAAACCTATAAATGGTCATTACATGTTTATTTATGGACCGATTTAGTTCAAATTTAAGATTTAGAAAGTAGATGTCTAGCCATTTAATATATGTAACGGGTTTTTTGTGACTTTTTCTGTTTGCTCGTAATTAGCGGAATATGCAAATTAGATGCTAAATTTAGTCGATTCTTTGAAAATCTTCTTCTCTGAAACCACATACCCAAATGATGCCAAATATGTGTGGAAAGTCCCTAGGTGGAGTAGATTAAAGTTTGTACAAATCAACTTCGTGCGGCATCCAAGATGGCCGCCATTGCTATAAATAGCAAAAACCTATAAATGGTCATTACATGTTTATTTATGGACCGATTTAGTTCAAATTTGAGATTTAGAAAGTAGATGTCTAGCCATTTAATATATGTAACGGGTTTTTTTGTACTTTTTCTGTTTGCTCGTAATTAGCGGAATATGCAAATTAGATGCTAAATTTAGGCGATTCTTTGAAAATCTTCTTCTCTGAAACCACATACCCAAATGATGCCAAATGGTGTGGAAAGTCCCTAGGTGGAGTAGATTAAAGTTTGTACAAATCAACTTCGTGTGGCATCCAAGATGGCCGCCATTGCTATAAATAGCAAAAACCTATAAATGGTCATTACATGTTTATTTTGGACCGATTTAGTTCAAATTTGAGATTTAGAAAGTAGATGTCTAGCCATTTAATATATGTAACGGGTTTTTTGTAACTTTTTCTGTTTGCTCGTAATTAGCGGAATATGCAAATTAGATGCTAAATTTAGTCATTCTTTGAAAATCTTTTCTCTGAAACCACATACCCAAATGATGCCAAATATGGTGTGGAAAGTCCTAGGTGGAGTAGATTAAAGTTTGTACAAATCAACTTCGTGCGGCATCCAAGATGGCCGCCATTGCTATAAATAGCAAAAACCTATAAATGGTCATTACATGTTTTTTTATGGACCTATTTAGTTCAAATTTGAGATTTAGAAAGTAGATGTCTAGCCATTTAATATATGTAACTGGTTTTTTTTGTAACTTTTTCTGTTTGCTCGTAATTAGCGGAATATGCAAATTAGATGCTAAATTTAGGCAATTCTTTGAAAATCTTCTTCTCTGAAACCACATACCCAAATGATGCCAAATTTTGGATGGAAAGTACCTAGGTGGAGTAGATTAAAGTTTGTACAAATCAACTTCATGGGGCATCCAAGATGGCCGCCATTGCTATAAATAGCAAAAACCTATAAATATTTGTTACATATTTTTATTTTTGGACCGATTCAGTTCAAATTTGAGATTAAGAAAGTAGATGTCTAGGCATTTAATATATGCAACGAATTTTTTATAACTTTTTCTGTTTGCTCGTAATTAGCGGAATATGCAAATTAGATGCTAAATTTATGCAATTCTTTGAAAATCTTCTTCTCTGAAACCACATACCCAAATGATGCCAAATTTGGTGTGGAAAGTCCCTAGGTGGAGTAGAATAAAGTTTGTACAAATCAACTTCCTGCATCATCCAAGATGGCTGCCATTGCCATAAATAGCAAAAACCTATAAATGGTCGTTACATGTTTTTTTGGACCGATTTAGTTCAAATTTGAGATTTAGAACGAAGATGTCTAGTTTAAAAATAAAATTAAACTTTTGTGACACATAAATATTGTGAAAATGCTGGCAGAGGAGTAGTTTATAGCTCACCTGGCCAAAGGCGTGCGTCAGTAAACTTTAATCTTCTTCTCCGAAACTACTGGGCCAATTGAAACCAAATTTGTTGTGGAAGGTCCTTGACAGAGTCTTACAATAGTTTTTTAGCTCACCTGACCGAAAGGTCATATGAGCTTATGGCATAGCGCAGCATGTGTGCATGCGTGGGTGCGTGTGTGCGTCGTTAACACCTATTTTTGACATCTCCTCTGAAACTCAACAGATTTCAATGAAACTTGGTGAGAAGTATATGGGCCGTGTAATTCAGATTTGTTCCTGGCATTGCCATGGCTACAATAACTAGGTCAAGGTGACCTAGGGGTGCAAAAATCTTAAAAAATCTTCTCCTCCGAAAGAATTGATTGGAGAAAAAATCTGATGTGATATTTGGCTTCTCTAGGGTCTTAAGCCTATAGTTTGTTCATTTTGTGAAATTCGGACAAAAAATGGGTTATGCATTTTTACGTTTAATTTTGAAAAAATCGTAAAATAGCTTCAAATTGTTATAACTTGACTATTTGACCAGATAATGGCATGGGGTTTTCAGTTTTGACATCTTCTTGTTAGTATCTTCAAAATGAGGTCAAGGTCAATTGTTAAGGTCATGACCTAATTTTTTTACCTTTGATTATAATTATTATTTGGAAAACTATAAACTTTTTGTATAGGCATGTATATTAGAATGTTGTAGGTATTGATACAACAATCATTTTGATGTATAGAAAAAGGTCATGAGTTCAAAGGTCAAGTTCACAGATGCTAAACAATACCGAAATGGTTAATTATTTTGAAAACTATAAACTTTTTGTATAGGCATGTATATTAGAATGTTGTAGGTATTCATACAACAATCATTTTGATGTATAAAAAGGTCATGGATTCAAAGGTCATGGTCACAGGTGCTAAACAATACCGAAATAGTTTATTATCTCGAAAACTATTAACTTTTTGTATAGGCATGTATATTAGAATGTTGTAGGTATTGATACAACGATCATTATGATGTATAGAAAAAGGTCATGGGTTCAAAGGTCAAGGTCACAGATGCAAAACAATACCAAATTTAATTATCACTAAAACTATTAACTTTTTGTATAGGCTTGTATATTAGAATGTTGTAGGTATTGATACAACGATCATTTTGATGTATAGAAAAAGGTTATGGGTTCAAAGGTCAAGGTCACAGGTGCTAACAATACCAAAATAGTTTATTATCTCGAAAACTATTAACTTTCTGTATAGGCATGTATATTAGAATGTTGTAGATATTGATACAAGGATCATTTTGATGTATAGAAAAAGGCCATGGGTCCAAAGGTCAAGGTCACAGTAGCAAAACAATGCTTAAATATCTTGAAAAGTATTAACTTTTTGTAAAGGCATGTATATAAGAATATCTTAGGTATTGATACAATGATCATTTTGGTATATAGTAAAAGGTCATGGGTTCATAGGTCAAGGTCACAGATGCAAAACAAAATCAAAAACATTAATTAACACGAAAACTACAAATTTTTTGTATAGGTATGTATATTAGAATATTGTTGGTATTGATGTAATGATCATTGTGATATATAGATTAAGGTCAGGGGTATAAAGGTCAAGGTCACAGATACGAAATAATACTGAAATAGTTAATTATCTTGAAAACTATTAACTTTTTCTATAGGCATATATATTAGAATGTTGTAGATAATAATTCAACTACCGGTACTATTTTGATGTATAGAAAAAGGTTATGGGTTCAAAGGCCAAGGTCACAGATGCAAAAAATTGCTGAAATGGTTATATCTTCACTATTTGATCAGATAATGACATGGGGTTTTCAGTTTTGAAATATTCTTGTAATTACCTTCAAAATGAGGTCAAGGTCAATTGTCAAGGTTATGACCTAATGTTTTACCTTTCCTGAAAAAAAAATTGTTGACCCAACTTTTAGGCAGTGTACAAATAAGATGTTTGTTTCAACTAAATCATTGAAATTTTTTTCTGAATTGGTCAATTCTAACCCAATACAGCATGAAAAGTCCTTTAGTAACAATTAAATCGGCCAAAATCCAAGGTGGCTCCAGTTCCTATAAATAGCAAAAACATTAAAGACCAATGCAGATTTGTTTTCCAATCATTTTGGTTCCAGTTGCAACTGTAAAAAGGAGGTGGAATGCCATTTCATAGGATTTGCATGTTATTTATCAAAAATGTAAATTACCTGCCAGTTGAGCATTACAGGCCCTATTGGGCCTCTTGTTTTTTTCTACCACTATACTATGTAAAAGGAAGTATACTGCAATTAGTACTGAACTATTACAGAAAGTACTGAACTGAGACAGTAAGTAGTGAACTGTGACCAGTGATTTTGTTTGTCTCAAGTTACTACCGACTATAGATAGTTTCTCCTTGGGAAAATTTATTAAAATTTCCAAATTTAACAAGTTTCTCCTAGGGAAAATTTATTAAAATTTCCAAATTTAACTAGTTTCTCCTAGGAAAAAATTTATTTAATTTTCCAAATTTAAGAGCTAAAGCTCTCAAAACAACAATTATAAACTACCAATTAAATCTAGTAGTTCTCCTTATCCATATTGTCACAGTCACAATATAACATATTTGCATTGAGGATCCTAGCTACTGCAAACATGTCATTATGTAGTTTCCTTATTGCAGAACTAAAATTTTCCCAAATCTTAGAGACAGAAGTTAGTTTTTCAAAAATGTAACAGAATCATTTATGACAGTAAAGTACTGAACTGTGACAGTAAGTACTGAACTCATGACATCATGTATTGTTTCACCCCTAGTTAAAAGGTGAAAGTTTTTTGGTTATGAGGAAAGTCCTTGAACATAAGAATCCTAGTTATTATTATTTTTAAGTTTTTTCCATTTATTGTATTATATTTATGATAATGCCTGATTATTATTTATGTTACCATGGTTACAATTAGTGTAGAATCATACCATGCCCTAATATAAGATGTCTCATCATGCCAGTGTGGAGTGAAGGTCATTTATAGTGGAGTATTTTGTGACTAAGCTTTAAGGTTTAACCTTGGTTTGCTCATGTATAAGGAGTTGAAGATTGAATACATACATATATAAATATATCACTGAGGTATTTTTGTTAAAATGATTGCTTTTTTTTTTTTTTTTTTGGCTGTAAGAATCGCTTTTTGCACTCTAAGTGTCCATGAAATTTCTAGCTTTTTGCGCAAATTTGGTGCATGCATGCTTTTGCAGGTTTTCACTTTTCTTGTATTTCATCATTATGAGAAACCCAGTTTTAAGAAAACTTTTTAATGAATAACCCAACCAGTCGATTGAAAAGGATAGAATTTTAAAAATATGAAAATTTAATTAAAATGTTTCATTTATTGCATAAAAAATTGAAATGACAGTACTTCGAAAAAAATCTGAATCATTCATACACATAAATATTCATATCATGGTCCCTGTATGAGCGAGAACATTTCATACTTTGAAGAAAGACCACTTGTTCAACTTTGGCTCAGTAGGTGGAAGGTTGTGGGATCAAGGAGGATGAAAGATTCTCCTTAATTGTCATTATAAAACAATATAAAGTTCATATTCACCAAAAAACGTTGACTTCCAGACATTGACAAAAGTATCATAAAAAATCTTGGACACAAGACACTTGGTTACAATTAAACTAACTATATTTATGGAAGATAGAATTACATAACTCTGAACTACCATGCCAATTAATACTCAAAAGAAACAGCAGTTCCAATTATTTATTTTCTTTTCATATAATTTGATGATGATAATTGCAAAAGCAACTACACTATATTAAATTTAAATATTTATTTTTATGCTTTCATCTCGTTACTTTCTCAAATTTACATGACAAATAAAATAACAGAAAAATTACCCAATTTACTATTTAAAAATATCAAATAGATACTGGATTTAAAAACTGGTACTGGTTTCATTACATCATTAGAACTGAGTAAGCACAAACTTAGTAACGCTTGGCATCTACATGTAGCTTTCAAGACTCATTAATTAGCAGGGCACATACATGTACATTTGTCACTGCATAACTATTTAGCTCATTTGCGCAAATGCATAAAGCAATCTGTTGTGATTATTCAGCATCTTCTATTCAACATCATCTGTCTGTCTTAAAATCATTGTAATGTAATCATTAAACTGGTAACTTTTATGTATTCTAATAGAGAAACAATCACAAAACTAATTAACAGTAATATAATTTTGCTGTAGAAACTACTACATCGGCACATGTGATTTTGTATAATAAAGAGCCTACATAGCGGTATTTTTGTCTGTAAAGGCAGAGATGGAAGGTATGCACTGGTGATACAGTTTTGCCAGTTGTTGTCCACTTTCTTGATTTTTGATGATTTTTTTATTTTCGACAAAATGACACTTTTCAGGAGAAATTTGCAAATTGCAGATCTTTTTTTTAAATATACATGTTGAGAATAACTAGCATTTGTTTGGAATGGACAATAATGAAAACTTTTTCCATGGAATGACCAGCAGCTACCGGTATATCCTTTGTAAATGGAATTAGTAAGAGTTGTCTCTCTTTCTTACATCCGTGGTATACTAGTCACTGTGCATTAGTTATCGAGTATCATGTATACTGTAAATTAAGTTTTAAATTGAGTAAATGGGGAAATTTTGGCATCATGCTGTATCAGACATTATTCTGCAGAATTGTTGATTGCCTCGGAAATCAATTGCGCAATTTTCCTGTAGACCAACATTTTGGTAGACAATGGGACTTGGTGCTGTTTCATGCCAAATTCTAATCATATTGTTAAGCAGAATTATTCTTTGCCTTGGAAATCAATTACACATTTCCCTGTAGACCAACAGTTCTGTGGACAATGGTACTTGATGTTGTATCATGCCAAATTCCCAACATTCTTTAATAATGAAAAAGGAAGTCTGTAGATTTGAAACTGCATGTAGTGATGTATAGTGTACCAGGTTAAACTAGGCATTTCATTTGTTTTCTTTCTTTCATATTTTTCATACATTTATGGTAATTGTAAATATGTAATTAAAATAGTTTCTGCTTACAGTTAACTGTACATTAAATAGATAATTATCTTGCTTCAATTGCAATTTCATTAGATAGTTTTCTTGTTAAAATTGCAATTAATTGTCAGTAGAATAATGCCATTTTTAGAGTTACTAATAAATATAAATAAAATAACTTCATTGCTTTTTTTTATCCAAAAATATGTTCAATTGATGTATAAGCTTTATATAAAATTCACAACTCTCTTCTGTTGGTTGCTAGGGATTGAGATATCTCTTAATGTCTCAAGCTACACAAGCACCACAACACTCTCCTGTTGGTTGCTAGGGATTGAGATATCTCTTAATGTCTAAAGCTACACAAACATCACAACATTCTCCTGTTGGTTGCTAGGGAGTGAGATATCTCTTAATGTCTAAAGCTACCCAAACATAACAACACTTTCCTGTTCGTTGCTAGGGATTGAGATATTTCTTAAGGTCTCAAGCTACACAAGCAGCACAGACTCCTGTTGGTTGCTAGGGAGCAAGATATTTCTCGAGGTCCTAAGATACACTTTTCTGTTGGTTGCTAGGCAGGGAGATATCTATTTATGTCTCAATGTACACAAGCGACACAACAATTTTATGTTGGCTTCTAGGGAGCTAGATACACACGTATCACTTTAGGTCTCAAGCTACACAGGCAGTATGACATATTACGAATAGTTTCTGAGTAGCTAGTATTGTGTTTTGTATGCTTTTGGGTCATAAATGTCTCTAGATTTTGATTGTTGAAATCAGTTGAAAAACTGATCTTGCAAGTGTTTTGTGCGATGCAAATGTAATATAACCTCTGAATTTTACATATTTAGTATGAGAGCAAAAGAAGAATCAATGGCCTCCTTTTATGTGAGGATAGAGATATTTTAACATTCAGTCTGATATTTTTTTTAATAAAAAAATTTTGAAGAAAATATTGGACCTAGGATTATGATTCATCAATCTAACACAGCAGGTGGTTACAGATTCATTTAGTATGGTGTGAAGAATGCACAAGAAAATGGTTCGGGTCAGTGATTTTGTAAATACATGTAATTATAACACTAGTTATTGTTATTTATTTTGCTGTAAATTTTCCATTAATTCTGCTTTTTTATGCACAAATAACATAAAGTGATAATAATGCACATGTGAAGGGATTAAATGTCTGTTATAACAATATTCACTGTTATTTTCAAAATAGCAATAAAAAAGATAACGTTTTTGCTTCTAATTACAATTTTCAATGTTAATTTCAAAATTTATTGGAACATTTTGATTCTCTGTTTTACATTTTAAATTAAAATTCTATGTATCGTTTGCCAATTCAGTCCATTAACAAGACATAAAGTAAGGAAAATATGTTAAGAATGTTGCACTCAGATTAATTGGGGTAATTTTGTTTAAATGGTGCTAAGTTTTGATAAGTCAGTTCAGAATTTAGACAAGCTATATAAACTACCTACACATTTTCGTTCTATTGTGCTACTTCAGCAATATGGGTGTGTTGTCATACCACATGATACCCCATAAAGTTTCTGCAGAACATTATTTTCCATTGGATATAGAATCGCATAAGATGAAGTTTCCTGTAAAATGACTTTGTTCAGGAATTGACATCATTGGAAACGTACAGCTGATATTCACTCTCACTCTGTCAACTTTATGAGATAGTATCAGCCGTGAGTTTCCTACAATGGGGAATTTTCTATGTGAATGTCTTCTCAAACAGTCTATAAAAAGGTATTCATCACATGGTAGGCTTTTGAACCCCCTTGTATTGGTGTTTTTATATTTGAGCTCTCCTACTTTAACATATTGACATATAACACAATACAAAGCTTCATCTAACAAATTTCCATTGTTATTAGTTAATACATATTCTGTTAGAGTCTTGTAGTATATGAAAACATGCTGTGAAACTTTTCTTAAACTCGAGTGAAACTTTTCTCAAACTCACATGAAATTTTTTCTCAAACTTGTATGAAACTTTTCTCGATCTGGCATGAAACTATTTTCTAGAAGATGTAAATAAAACCATCATTATAATATTATTAATGCAAGTTCATAATGTAGGTCACATGTTTTGATTTTCATCCATAAACATATAAAATATTTAAAAAATGTCTGATGGGTGATTTTTTCTGCAGTCAAAATAACTTTTTGTTGGACATATCTGGCAAATATAACTGTTTTCTGGATCCTAGCTGGTCTGCACTTATAAGAAAAGCAATACAAGTCCTTACATATACTACTATGGCTTGAAATCTGAAATTGACTTGCCTGGTAAGAAAAAAAATAATTTGAAATGTTTGGTATTCAATATATGCTCCATATCTGCATGTATGTGAAATATATATGAATTAGTGCAGTTGGTCTGAATCATTAGTGATAAAGGGTATTTATTTGCATCTTAATGCATGTAAAACCTGTCCGATTCATTAGCAGTTTATTTGTAAGATTGCCTGTACATAGTACATAAAAACTAATGTCATGCCCATACAACATGATCGAGTGATCCTGCGAAAAATGCATATATAATATCAGAATTCATGTCTAACTATGTTAGGCTGAATTATCTGCCTTCATGATGGTAACTTACTTTTTCATATTGTTACCATGGTGATAGTAATGTAAAAAAATAACTAGTCATCATTAAGGCAGATAGTTTGGCCTATAATGATGTGAGCAAGGATGATCTTATGACAGTACAATTGAAAAAATACAGTCAAACCTGTCTATAAAGGTCACTAAAAGAACCAGTAAAAGTTGCCTTTATGGCCAGGTGGCCTTTATATACAGGTTCAAATAACACCAGTAATGAGCAATTGGAAGAAAATTTTACAGGCCTTTAAAACCAGGGGGCCCTTTTATAGAGGTGACCTTTAAGGCAGGTTTGGCTGTTTATTAAAAATATTGAAACATGAATGACTTAAGATGTATATTGATATAATTACTTGTAGTTTTTAACACTAGGAAAGTCACATTACTGATGTACAAAGCCAAATATTATAATCCATGTGTGGTCAATTAAAGGGAACATTATTATTGTTAATGTAAAGTATTTAACTGCGAAAAATAAAATGGACTGCTATTTCATGGGTGTTTTGGGTTCAGTAAAATCTATTGTTCATGGGTATCAGGAATGATCTGTGAAACTGCTGTAGAACCCGTTATTACTGTTTATGAAAACTATTTAACTATAAAAATAACAATATTTATTGCATTGCATTGTAACAATTTGCAAGACTTTAAATTTAGGCTTGACTGCAATTTATATGTATTATTAATATCAGGAATGGGTAGAGAATGGGGGTCGTGATGATTCTTTGAATGACATAAGTAATGAATCATATGATAGATGTTTTTATATGTTAGTGAAAAAACAACATATCAATGTGATTGCTGTTTATTTAATTGTATACTCAAATTTTCAAGCCATCTTTTAGCTTTTAGTATATATTTGCAGTAGGTGTAACATTTTTGTAAAATATGGATATAAAAAGTTTTTCCAATAATAGATTTTAGACCTGTCGGTTCAGAACATTTGGTCCTGGTTTCACACTCATTCCTTAACTAAAATTCCCCATTTCCAGTCTTTTCTGGAACCAAGTACAATTTTTCACTTAGATTTTCCCTAACTTAATTTTAACTAGTTTTTTGGCAGTCTTTTCTGGAATCAAGTACAATTTTCACAATCATTTTCAGTGAGATTTTTCCTAACTTAATTTTAACTAGTTTTTGGCAGTCATTTCTGAAATCAAGTACAATTTTCACAATCAAATTCATTTAGATTTTCCCTAAATTAATTGTAACTAGTTTTTGGCAGTCTTTTATGGAATTAAATTTTTTTTGGACAAAACTATTATACATATATTATAAGCTTGAAGTGATCTTAAAAATAACACCTTAAATTTCTAAATATCTCAAAAAAAGTGTTCACATTGCAATTTTGCCCAATTAAATTTAAGGAAAATTTTAGTTAAAGAATGTTTGCAAAACTGAGGTCTGGAATTAAGATTAAAGAAAGAAGGTGCTTTATTTTTCAGTAATATGTATAAAAAATTATTTAAAAAAATTATTACAAATAAAATGTAATCGCTTTATTCCATTGGATAGCCTGGTTTTGATACTTTGAAATTTATGAGTTTAAAGAGTTTTTTAGCACAATGTCTGATGGTGTGGTTATGGCATTTGAGTTGTTAAAGTTTACTGTATGCAAAATATTGTTAATTAACGTTTCAGTTCTTAGAAATATTATCCATGTCAAAGTGTTTTTTACAGGGTAGAATTTGTCATATACTTGTAGTTTCTCAAAATTGATGAAATGGTCATTAAAAGCACAGTCAAATCTGTCTAAACGCAAGCACTTAAAATGATAAATTAGTAACCAAAACAAAGATGTAAACAAAGAAAAGCTTGTCTAGTCTTGACACTGGCTATGGAAAGAACTTGGTTTAGACAAGATTTTGTTGGTGTAATAAAATGATAACATGTTTGTAAAGCGTGGATGGGTATGTTTACCTGTGATGATAAGCCTAGAAAATAAATCTGTGTTTCTAGTAACCCTACTGGCTACTAATATTATTTGTTTAGCCTATTAACTTGCTCCAAACTTATTACATGTATTTCAACTTTAGACAAGTGCTGTTAATTTCAAGAAACCAAGATAGTATTTTAAAAAATAATTAGAAAAAAACCCAAAAAACAAAACAATGTATCTACCTTTTCTATCTTGTCCCTTACCTGATACTTACTGGAAACACAAAATTTATTTTTTTCGGCCTTATACATGTATATATGTGTACAAATGTACTAGTTACTAGTTTACTTATTATGACACAAAAGTCCTTCTTGAAAATATTAAAACAAAATTAATGATACTTGTTTGGCTGTTACTGTTTCAGATTTATAAATGTTAGGTCATCAATCAGGCAATGTTGTATTTAACTATATCCCAGTTTTTTTCATATACTAGAGCATGGTAATTATTCTTATTTGTGCAATGAATAAACATTTTAAACTGATTTTTGTGTTGTGTTTATCTCCTATCAGTAATACAGTAAAGGCTTAATCTTGTCGTAAGTTTAACACTGAGCTGACGACTAAGTGTGGTGAATAGTCAGCTTATTTTGTAGACTGAATTATTTTCGTTGTCAGCGGATCTTTTATTGATAATAGGGATCCGTGGTCTCAGAAATATTTTGTTGGCAATATCTCGGTAGCTATTGTCTATGTCTCTGCAGCTTTTCGGTCACTAATCATCCATATCTCGACCACTCGACATGTCACTGCGGTAGCTCAGTTGGTAGAGTGGTTGCTCCGTAAATGGGAGGAAGTGGGTTAGAACACCGACTTGGTCTTGCCCAAGACTTGAAAGTGGGTAGCGACTGTTCTCTCGCAAAGCACTCGGCATTATGAATTGAAAGTCACCGTTCTTTGGAATGGGAACTTCAAATAAACGAGGTCCCGTGTCAAGGAAAGCTTGGCACGCTAAAGAGCCCTGCTGTATAATGCCATCAGCGCAACACAGGCAAAATTTCTGTACCATCGCCTATAGCTGGCGACGTCTCGATATAATTAAAATATTCTTGACTGGTAAGCTAAACACAATTACTCAAATCAACTTAACCACTCGACAGCTGAGATTCGGCTTCCTTTCAAAAGCTGGGTTTTAAACTTTTGACAGGTCTGGACCAATCTTGTTAGAAAGTGGACTTTTTCATTGACCTTTACTGGTTGTCCCTGTACAATTATAATAGACTGAGTTACCGTGTTAGCACTCAAACCCAATATGTCTTACTGTAGGTTCTACTCGAGCCAAGCCTGTTAGAAAGTGGACTTTTTTCATTGGCCGTTATTGGTTGTCTCTCTATGATAATAATGGACTTAGCTACGGTGTTTGTCCTCAAACTAAAGACGTCTTACTGCATGTTCTACCCGGACCAAGCCTGTACGAAAGTGGGATTTGTTATTGGGCTTTATTAGTTGTCTCAGTACAATTATAATAGACTACGGTATAAGTCCTCCCATTCAAGACGTCTTAAGTAGGTTCTACCGGACCAAGCCTTTTTTTTCATTGGCATTTATTGGTTGTCAGGACTGAGTTACGCAAGTCTTCGTATCGTTGACGTCTTACTGTAGGTTATATCCGAACCAAGCCTGTAAGAAAGTAGACTTTTTTCATTGGTCTTTATTGGTTATCAGGACTGAGTTACGCAAGTCTTCCTACCCAAAACGTCTTACTTTAGGTTCTTCCCGGACCAAGTCTGTTAGTCTTCAAACCTTCATGACGGCTTACTGCAGGTTAGATACATGAACCATGAATCTAAGATAATGGGATTTGCCATAGGCTTTGACTTGTTGGTTCGTTACGTGTATAACGGACCAAGTAGACTTCATTGTTAGACATTGTCGAGACGTGGATTGGCAGTATTTGTCACTATTAGCGCCTACTAGACATTTCCCACTTCGATATACTGCCAACTCTGACGGTATACGCTATACGGTTGAGGGTCGATTCAAAAGATATCTATACATTCACGCCTGCTCACGCTTTTTTTCAAACATCCTAACATTAAAACCGAATTAGAGTTTCTTTCAGAATTTATTTGGAATAAATTCCATGAACAGTTGAATCAGCGAGACTATTTATCACTTTTCTTGTAGTATGATCTTTTTTCCAACGAAAATCATAATTGTACTGACTACTTGATATAATTGACCGATGTAAAGCACAAAAATTTGGTTTTAGTTTAAACAATATTTATTCATCATTAGATACAAATAATATAATTCATAACAAACTTTAAACTGGATTCAGGAACAAGCGCTAGCTTATTTCAACCCGTCTCCAGAACAACTGTACAACATAATGTAAAACAACCTTTATTGTCAACTGCCAACCCCAAACTAATTCAATAAGACACTCCATGTTTTACGCGATTTGCACTTTGGGTTAACAGTGAAACAATAAAGATTGTTCTACAGTAATTCAATATGTAATGGCCGTAACTAGAAAAAAACAAAAGTTATAAGTACATGTAGGTTAAATTTTTAAATTACTAACAAACTAATAATAAAAAAAGAGAAAGTGATTGCCCATCAAAAACATATTATGATATAATTACTAACACAAGACTAAGTATAATAAATACAAGTACATATAATTATATCGGTGTGGCGAAGTATATTAGAACCTTTTTGTCAAATAGATATATTTTTGAACTGTATTAAAAATTTCTTCATTTTGTTCAGTAGTTAAATTCTCAGAGTCACCAAATAACAATAGTTTTACAGTTGTGTTGACGGTCAGATTATCTATGGATTCCTTTCGAACTTCATCATATAGGGGACATAATAGAAGAAAATGTTTAACAGACTCGATTTGACCACATTGACATAGAGGACTATCAATTAAATTCTTTTTATACAAGTGTTCATTAAGGGAGCTGCATTCTAGTCTAAGTCTACAATGAAAAATTTGTTCCCTTCGTTTACCAAAATAGTAATATAAGGGGATTTTAAAACTTTTGTCGATGTGTGATTTAAAATTATTTATAGAGCTTTGTCTTACGTCTATTGGTAAGTCGTTCCAGTCACGTGTAGTTGTGGGCAGAAAAGAGTTGTAATAATAACTTGTATGACAATGTATTGTTTCTAAATTTTGGTTATGTCTTGTTGTGTATTGATGTACGTCCGAATGTCTGTTAGGTATAAGAGATTGAAGATAATCAGGAGTTAAACCATTAACCATCTTGTAATAAATTAAAAGTCTATGTTTGCGTCGTCTGTCTTTTAAAGTTTCCCAACCAGTTTCCTGATAAAGTAAGTGGCGACTTACAAGTTTAGTAGCACCAGTTACTATTCTTGCAGCTTCAATATTAATTTTTTCTAACTTGTCAATAAGTTCGTCCGTCATATTGTCCCAAACAACGTCGGCATATTCTAATAAGGGTCTGATAAAGCTTATATATATTTTTTCTAAAGTTTTTCTGTCTAGTTGGAATTTTAATTTACGAAAGAAAGAAAGTCTAAAGTTTGCTTTAGTTAAGACAGATGAAATATGACAGTTCCATGTTCCATGAATAGAAAAATGAATTCCAAGATGTTTATGGGATTCTACCTCTAGTATGGGTGTGTCATTCATATACAGTTGGGGGTGGAAGGGAGGGGCTGTTTTTCTCGAAATGATCATAGATTCGGTTTTATTGGGGTTAAAGGTCACTAGCCAACTTTTGGCCCAAGTATGTATTTTCTGTAAGTCTCTATTAAGTAAATCAGCAGCAGAAAAAGGGTTGTCGACTATTATTGTCAAAGATGTGTCGTCTGCAAATAAACGAATTTTACTATTTATACTATCAACAATGTCGTTGATATAAATAATGAATAGTAAGGGACCTAATATTGAACCTTGAGGAACTCCAGATTTAATACCTAGCCAAGAAGAAAAAACGTTATTTCGAAAAACTACTCTTTGCTTTCTACCAGATAAATAATTTCTAAACCATAGAAGTAAATGACCACAGATTCCTAAAGAGCGAAGCTTTGCAATCAGTCCAGAGTGCCAAACTCTGTCAAATGCTTTTGTAATGTCACAGAATACAGCTCTTACTTCTTTTCCACAATCTACTGCTTGTAAAATATCATTGCTGAGATCTAATAGTTGATTCACAGCAGAATCGCCTTTTCTGAATCCTGATTGAAGAGGAGAAATCAAACCATTTTCCAAAAGAAAATTATTTAGATGTTTGAAAATACATCTTTCCATAACTTTACCTAATAACGATAGAAGTGAAATAGGTCTATAATTACCAACGCAACTAGGGTCATCTTTCTTAAATATGGGGGTGACATGAGCCTTTTTCCATTCAGAAGGGTATTTAGATTGCCTAATAGATTTGTTATAAAAACTGCTTAGGGGTTGCGCTAGAATGTCAGATGCATGTTTAAGAAGAAGCGGGTGTACATGATCAGGGCCAGATGCTTTGGATATGTTAAGTGTACTTAATATATCTGATACGTCGTTTGGTGTTATGTGTATGTCCAAGAGTGTATTTTCACATATAGTTATATTTGGAGGTTGTTTACCGTAATCATGTAATGAACTTTGATCAGCAAAATATTGATTAAGTGTGTCGGCTTTAATCTGTTCGTCATATATTACTTCATTGTCAACAATTAAGGGGGGAATGGTTGATGCTTTATCAGGAGAAATAAATGATTTCACAATTTGCCACCAGTTTTTGTCATCTAATTTACCAGATTGTAGTTTCTCTCCAAGTTGACTGTAGTGTGTTTGTTTTGCTTGAGTTACAAGTTTATTACATTTGTTTCGAATTTTTCTAAATTGAGCCCAGTGAAACTCTGAGTTTGATTTTTTAGCTTGTTTGTGAAGTTTGTGAAAAATTTGGTTGTGTGTTTAATAACGTATTGCCACAAAATAAACATGCGCCCACAGAGTAAACAGTGACTTGTTATGTCAACTGTACATTTAATGTTAAGGCATACATGTACAATGTCTAGAGGGTCCTATAATTATTATTTTTAAATGTTGAATACTTGGCAAAAAGAGTTCTATTTTCTATTGTTGGTCGGACCAAACAGTGACTCAAGCGTTAACATGCACTGCTAGACATTGTGTTTAGGTATTTATACGAGATTGCATGGACAAAGCTTCATCATAACATGCAATTGTCATAAAACTAAAGAGCAAAAATACCAATTAATTTTTAATTAGTCATGTTCTGCATTTTATGAAAAGTAGAAAAATGTTTGATAGTGTCAGCATTTTCTGAAAGATGAAATTCGTTAACTCTGTCTTGTTCTCACTCGGTAGGTTCGCGTTTTTATTTTATTACATTTTAATATTTTATTTCTTTTTATTATTTTTTGTATTTTTTTTACTCTAGACTACTTTCCATTTTAAACAACGATGTGACATTTGTTTGTGTTGTTGCTGGTTGCTCTACAGCTAATGGTGCTACTATCCATCATTGCATGATGTATCTAGGCTTGTCGGTTCTCTTAACTATATTACTTCTGTCATTAGATACCGCCGATTGTCCTTGCCTTTTGAATAGAAGTATTTTCTCAATCTTTTATTTATATCTTTTCTTTTTAATATCATACAAGTTACAGTGGACAACACTAATCTAATTCGTAATATAGCTTGTGTTTTTTGTATCAATATCACTCGCAACAATTTCAACTGGGAGAGACTACGTTACCATTTCTTTCCTTCCCACTGTAGGCATGGTTTTAGGTAACAAAATATATTCTTCAACACAGAATTGGATTGTCATAAAATCTCCCGCTTTTCTAGATGAAGAAAGAAAATTTAACAGAATGCATCCCTGTAGAATATTCAATGGATTAAAGTGTTGTACAGAATATTTAACGATATCTGACGTCATCCACGTTTAATAATTAAAAGCTAAATGAAATATACCTCTGGATTAATTTGTAGAAGACCAATTAGTAATAACCAGGTCATACACCATTTCCATATTAAACTTTCATGTATCAACAAAATAAATTACATCTTTTGAAATGACCCCCACTCAACTGTACACCGTATACAGTCAGCGTTAGCAGTATATTGAAGTGGGAAATGTCTACTAGTACAAAACCTATTAAGACACGCACACAGAGCCCCCATCATATGTAATTGATTGATTGACATTGATCCTTACTACATGTATGCAGAAAATCAACATTTAGTCAACTATATGAGCAAGATAACTTTTTTAACATCGCGATGTTGGTTCAGCCAAATTGTTATTGGCACCGTTTGAAATTCCAACATATAGCGCAAATGTTAATTTGTAACTTAAATGGACGGAAAAAATAATTTATGTAAACCAGAAACAAGTGTGCAACCGAGAATTATGTGGAATGTTGAATTGTTAGTGGCAAAGTGTTTTTCTTGATGTTGAACGGCATGCAAAACGCAAACGATGTCTCCGTCTGTTATAAAAATGTCATATAATTTGAAAGTAGCACTTAACAGCCAAGACGGCATTAACAGGACGATCCCACTGGAAAAGCAAAAAATGCTATAAGGGCGTTCAACACAGTCAAGGCACAGTAGGCGCAAACCGTGGACATGCTGATAATAACCAAATCAAAACATACTAATCCATGTCCGAATCACAATCCAGAAGCAAAGTAAAACTTTGAAACTGACAAGTTAGGTTAGACACGTGAACTGCCACCAGGGAAAGGGGATCAGGCGTTCCGGAAGTGTAAGCAACCCCTTTTTAGCTAGCTACACCCACCACGTGTGCAATCAAAATTATGTGAAAGGAACTATGGGACGTTAAATATATCGTGGACGCAGAGACATCAAACTTATTAACAATACTGTGATGACGGCCAGAAAACTTTTTGAGGGAATTATTAAGCCTAGGCTTGCAATATCCCTGGGTCAACAATAATGTTTATTTGCAAGCAGCTTGCTTCGTAGTACAAAGTCCCCGTAGTGGGAACAAGTTCTACCATAGCGTATTAATTGGGAAACAAATACACCATAAGCTGGAAAAGCAGGTATATTGGTGAATAGAAATGAAAAGTTGACAATAGAAAAATTAAAGTCATCACGTTTGTTGAAAAGTTTCAAATATAGCCTTTCATGGGCGTCATTATTGAGATACAAGTCTAATTATGAAGCAAAACTTTAAAAGAAATAAGTTTGAAGAATTGTTTGAACGACATCTGCTCGACTTAAACAATGGATGTCCGAATCGCTAAAAATACATATTTCATCGTAAGTGCCCACACATGTACAATTGTAGGAGTTTAATTCCATGAATGAAAAATAAATACAACTGGCATTGATTTTGCAGGTTAGGTTCTTAAAGTTGCTCACATGACCCGGATCTTGCAAGATCACATTATCAACATATAAAGAAGTGAGGGTATCACATGACGAAATAATGAAGGTTTTATTGATCACAAGAGAAATTTTACCATTTGGTACACCATCTGTCCGGTGTATTGTGTCACTGAGTTTCTGTTATTAAAAACAAGCCTGCTACTAAGTGAAAACATTTTATTTTTTGTGTACACTGATCATTACTGGGTTGTTTTCTTTGTTTCGTGATCAAGATGACGCAATTATCACAGGTAAGATGTACCATATAATTTATAACACTAGTTAAAATAAATAATAATATATCAATATCTACAAAATGAATGAATAAATAAATTAATTAATTAAAAACCCGAGATCGCAGTACTAAGTGGTTTCTCATTAATTGTCTTTTACTTAAATCGCGAGACAATTAATTATAAAGTTTAATTTTGTTTAAAAAGGCATGTGTTGTATTGATGAACTTCGATCGGTATTTGAAAATCAATGCCCTTTTCTGTTGTAATGGTCAAACTACCAAATATTTTTAACGACACTGCCGACAAAAATACTGTTTTTATTGGATCAAATTATTATGTTTACTAAGTTGAAATTGGTTGATTTTTTAAAGCACATTCTTGACATGAAGCTACATATATTTATCAAACTTTGATGTTTTACAAATTATATAAACCAGATTACAAGTGCATGATAAATAAATAAATAAATAAATAAATAAATAAATAAATAAATAAACCAACTTCTCAAAAAAGTATGAAAGAACATTTTCGAATTGAGAATCGCAGTTTTTAAAAGTTTAAAAACCGTTTTCCATTTACATGTGTAGTATATTAAAATTTGAAATTTCTCAAAAACTAAGGTATACTCCCTTATGCAAAGTATTTCCTTAGCTTAATTTGGTAAAATATATTTTGGTCCTTTGGGTAGCTTTTTAACATTTTCAAAATAATTTTGGTTTCATAATCTTGGTCCAAGCACTACTGATGAGGAATTGTATTCCGAAACGGCCGTCTAGTGCTGTAAAATTAAAGCTGGTATAATATGTAATATATATGTCATAGAGACTAATATTAGTTTTGCATCTATTTTTGTTTGGGGATTTCAAATAATAATAATATAACTTTCTGTTTTAAATAAGATGCCTCACATTTTTTCCACAGTCTAGAATCATTGTTGTCGTTCTGGTGTTTTTACTGGTTCTGAATGAAGTATCAGACACAGAAGCATGGTGGGGAACAGAAGCTAATTTTCAAAGTCTGGAAGATCAGCTGTACAAAAATACAGATTCAGACACCACGGTAAGAAAACATTCCCAATTGCTAGTTTAAAACCAAGGTACAAAATACTAATTCCCCTAATTCGGTAAACCGCTTTAAAACAAAACATATTGTCTCCAGATCCATAAAATACGTTAAGAAAAAAAAAAATCAACAAATTCCCAGATTCATAAACCACGGTAAGAACAACGCATGGTTTCCAGATTCACAAACCAAGATAAAATAATACACTAAATCACTCGACTCATGAACCGTGCTAAGAACAATTCACCAAATTACAAGATTACTTAACCACGCTAAGAAAAATTCACTCAATTCTCAGAGTAGAAAATTTGGTCAAAACAATGCATTATATCTCCAGATTCATAAACTACGGAAAGAAAAAAATCACCAGATTTCCAGATTCAGAAACCAATGCGAGAGCATAACATTGAATCCCCAGAGACACAAACAATTGCAATTCCTTAAATTTTCAGATTAAAACCCCACGGTAAGCTATGGTGCAAACAATGCATATCATCTATAGATTCATAAACCACGATAGAAAAAATTCATCAAATTTCCACATTTATAAATCACGGTATAGTAAGGTAACAACAAATTTTCAGATTAAACAATCCGACCAGAAGAAAAAAATCACCAAATTTCCTGGTTCAGGAACCAAGGTGAAAACAATACAAAGAGTATCTAGATTTATAAACCACGGTGGGGAAAATTCACCTAATTCCAATTCTTATATCTAGAAACCGCGGTAATACAGAATACCCAAATTCAAAAACCACGTCAGAAAGTGTCATAGATAAAAACAATACCACAAATATTTCACCTTTCCTGAGCACATGGGCACGCTTTCCTGTTTGAAGTTCACTTGTTTTACTTACATTAAATTTTCAGATATTACTTTGGTTTTGGGGTTGTTATTAGGACATGGACTGGTATGTTTAATATTTATTTATGTCACATAACTCTCCTGTTTATTGATGGAATAAAACGGTGTAATATTTTTCATATTACACAGGTACCCATGTAATATCACTTGATTGTGACGTAATAAGTTCTCACGCTTCTGCTCGCTCCTAATGACGTCATTTGAAAACTGTGTCGGTCTGTTGTTTATTTTTAGACCGTGGCTTTTAAAGACTTTCCGATTCTTTAAAAAAAATTTTGATGCATTCGAAAAAATATAACATAATTTAAACTTACAAACTGGTTTTGTCTTTTTTATTTTAGGTGATTAATTTACTTTTACTATCATTAAATAGAACTTTATTCTTACTTGCGCAGTTAATTTGGAGGTGATTTGTCCGACCTAGATAGAAATCAGCTGTATGGCATCAAATAATATGTACATGTTATGTGCCTCGGTATTTTGAGTTATGTGATATATAGAATCTTAAAGACTCGTGAGGGTTTAATATGAAATTTATTAAACTCGTTCAATAATTAAATATGCCACTCGCCAAGGTCATGGCATATTTAATTATTAAACTCGTTTAATAAATTTCATATTAACCCCCACTCGTCTAAGATCCTCTATATTTTGTTTATTTCAGACCAAACAAGATGAAGGTTACAACATATTTAATCTAAATAAAAGAAAGAGAAAAGAGAATTGACGGACATTAGTGTAATGAATTACATTCTCGTGTCTAATAAACATGATTTATTGTATCTTATTTATTGTTGTTACTTTTTGTACGATTAAAATTTTAGTCTTGTCAGTGATTCATCACATATGTTAATTGATTGAATGGGGTTTTACGTGTCATTTAAGTATATTTCATTTGGCGTCTTTCCTCTATTCCTACATTTTTAAAAACAGCATTCCTGTAAAAGACAATAGGTGTTGGTTTAGCATTATCGCTGTTGTGATAGAGGATTAATTTAAGTTTAAGAATTTCGTGTTCAACCTAATAAATGCCCATTTCGTATTCGTATCATGTATGTAAAAAGGGATTATTATTACATGTATTTGATATTTAAATATTGTTCATTTTTTTTATTGTTTAAATTTAAATATTTATCAGGTTTTTTTTTATCTTACTTAAAACTAAAATATTTATCAATTCTTTTGAATTATATTACAGTGCTTACGGCAGTAGCGGATCTCAGTCAGTAGCGGATCATTTTTTAAAATAAAGTAAATTTTTTCCATATCATCCCGAGATACCAATAAAACTCGGATATATTTCTGTAAAGCTTGTATTTTTACTTAATTCTACGTTTCATTTGTGTTGATAAACGTCCTATTTTTGAAATTCTCGGCTTTCTAATGCGAATGTCACAAGCGTCTCAGCGACATGGATGTGATTTTCAAAAACCAAACTTTCGATTTGACCAACGTGTTCAATACTTCCAAAAGTAATTTGAAATGATTACAATAGCTCTTTACACTCGTTAACATGTCTTCTTTCACGACAAAAACCTTTATTGAGCTTTACAGTTCATGACAATAAAACATAAACCAGTTTATGCAGGGTGCAATTACGGCAATAACGGATCAGCTGCTGTCTACAGGGGACCTCTCGAAAGGCTAAGAAAAATATGGCATGTACCCATGGGGCTGTCTGGTGCTTTCAGAAAAATAATAGATTCTGGTGGGTTCAGTTATATATATGCAGAGGCTATTGGAGAACCAGTGCCTAGCTTCCCTCCATGGCCAGTATCCCGTAAGAAAGATGGGGGCATTGTCATGCCATGCCATGCCACTATCTTATTTATCATATGATAAGACCAGATCAATGGGCATAAAGAAGCCATAATTGTCATGCTTGAAGTATAATCTGTATGAGATTAGAATATATTGAATAAATACATTAATATCTATATTTTGTGCTTAAGACAATTAAAGTTTTATTCCGTTCTATATTTTTGTTTGGTAACAATTTGGGACCTATGATGTACAGTGTACAATACCAATAAGTATCATTGTATGCATATACTGTTCTTGTCAAAATAAAATCTTCATGGACAAGAGTATGTCATAATATTTATAACTTATAAGGTACAATTATTTTATTTTATTTCCTTCGCCATTTACTGCTTTTATAATTCAGTATTCAAGACAATGTTGATTGACTTAATTTATCATGGACATTGCGATGATTTGTTTTTTGTTATTTATTTTAATCATGACATTTGTTGATATTACGATTAAAACTCTTTAATATTGTTTCATGATTTGTATTTTTTGCAATTGAATGATGGAAACTCAAACTAATCATGTTTTGAGTTAATCTCCTTTCGTTTTCTTGACACTAGGTGGCGTGATCCGCTTCTCACAAATTGATTCGTTACTAACGTAAATACATGGGATACAAAACGCGTGGATTGCCCATACTTATAGTCGGACGAATTTTATCATCTAATGATAAATTGAAAGAGTGGAGAAATGTCAATTGATAGTACCAAAAAATTACAATGGGCAGTGATGTTTTTCTCGGAGAGCAGTGAATATTGCACTAATGATCCGCTACTGCCGTAAGCACTGTATTAGTTTTGCAACTGAGCTTTGCGCATAATGAAACAAATCAAATATTTTTTTTTTTTTAAAAAAGGGTTTTTATCTTTCTCTATGATTTGGCTCAATCCATGTAAAGTTAGGAGGGGATCCATCAGGTGAATGTTATTTACATGTATACGGTAGTTCACTGAACATGTTTATACAATAATCAGTACTATTCTCTCTATTCCTACATAAAATGTCTTCAAAAGTTGTAGGAATTTATCAAATCTAGGAATAAAGGGAATGAACCTCTCATTTATATTTGGATTTCAACAATTGTAGGTGAAGTGAAAGAATATTTTACCTTTGTAGTATGCTTACGGTAATGAACAAGAAGGTTCTTTAACGTGCCACGACAGACGTGGCATCGGTTCGTAAGATATATCTTCAGAAGGACCCCGTGACTTTCATTTCTCAATGCCGAGTGTTTGGCGAAAGAAGAGCCACTACCTATTTTCAAGTCCTTGGTCAGAGTAAGTGAGTGAGTGAATTATTGTTTAAAGCCGCATCAGCAATATTGCAGCTATCCACGGCTAGAAAAGGTTAAAGATACAATAGTATCAATAAGACAAAGTATTAAAATGTAAAACTAAATAACAATAAATAAGTTCTTAATAAAAAATATTGCTAAACTGAAAAACCAGTTATGTCGCAGACAATTTATAAAAATATATGATAAAACAATTATATTTTATTATACAAGTTAATTTCCTGAAGGAAGTCTAAAATTTGATGTCCACTGACATTACTAAAAAGATCTTGCATTGATAATGCTGAATAAAAAGTATCCCTTGTAGGTGCAAAGTCAACACAATCCAGCAAAAATGTGCTGGATAAATTGTTGACCTTGACAAGGGATACATTCGGCCAGGATTCGAACCCCACATACAGAGCGAGCATTCTACCAACTGATATTTCGTAAATATATTTTACCATAAGGATGAAATATTAACATCTTCAATAAGTATATGATTTAAAAAATTGAATAACTTTATTTAGAACAATATTTGCAGTTGCTTATTAAAATATGCATTTACATGTATGCATATATTAAGTTATGTAATCAAAAACAAACTTACTCATCCATGTCCAAATTACAATCCAGAAGCAAAGTAAAAACTTCCGAACTGACAAGTCAGGTCAGACACATGGACTTCCACCAGGGAAGTGAGGCCGGGTGTTTCGGAAGGGTAAGCACTTCCTGTTTAGCTAGCTACACCCGCCACGTGTGTAATCAAAATTGTGTGAAAAGAACATGGAACTATGAGACGTCAAATATATCCAGGACAATCCTGGACACAGAGACATCAAACTTATCAACAATACTGTGATGACGGCCATTAAACTTTTTGAGAGCCTTGATAAGCCTAGGCTTGCAATATCCCCGAGTCAACAATTTATTTGCAAGTAGCCTGATTCGTTGCACAGAGTCCCTGTAGCGGGAACAAGCTATACCATAGCGTACTAATTGAGAAACAAATACACCATAAACAGGAGAAGCGTGTATATTGCTGCATAGTAAAGAAAAAATGACAATAGAAAAATTATAGTCATCACGTTTGTCATAAAGTTTCAAATGTAGCCTTTTGTGGGCGTCATAATTTAGATATGTCTAAATATGAAGCAGAACTTGAGAAATATAAGGGTAAGCACCTCCTGTTTAGCTAGCTACACCCGCCACTCGTGTGAAAGGAACATGGAGCTATGATACGTCAATATATTTCCAGGGCAATCCTGGACACAGATACGTCAAACTTAAACAAAGAGATACAACTGAAGTACTAAAGCTGATGAACATAACAAATAAGCACAAAATACCACAGAATATATACGCAAAACCACACATATGTGGTTTTCTGACGTAGCTGATCGCACAAGTTTATTTTGTGGACGGATACATTACACGAGTGCGCTCAGCGCACGAGTGCAATGTTTGCGTCCGCACAATAAACGAATGCGATCAGCTATGTCAGAAATAGAGGATCTTGCATGAGTGTTTATGTAATATTGAATTTATTAAACAAGTTGAATAATTTTTTATGCAACGAGCCTTGGCGAGTTGCATAAAACTTTATTCAACGAGTTTAATAAATTCAATATTGCATAAACACGAATGCAAGATTCTATTTATTATATAATCCCATAAAAACGGGTTTTTCGTAGATTTAAAACTTGTCTTCTCATTATAAGAAAACAGCTGATTGACCGAAATACAACAAGTTCACGTAACTGTGTACATGCGCCAAAAGTAATCCTGCTAAAATAATATAAGTAAACAATAGTCTGTCCGCAGGATATAAAAACAAAACAAACATTTTTAATTTAAATACAATGTATCTTCTTTTTAGAAGAAAAGTACAAAAGTATCAGCTTAAATTAGAATCAACAAACAGTGTCAAATGAAACAAACATCTGTGAACTAGGTCAATCGTGTGACGTCACTCTGGAATGACTTGTATGCTTTTATGACGTCACACTCATTCAGTACGATTTTTATTGTATGACCGTATTACATGGATTATTGAGTAGATTATCAGGGGCGTAGCTGATAAAAAATGAATGTGTAGGCTAATTTTGAGCGGCGAAGCCGCGATCTTCTAGGGGGGTCCGGGGGCATGCCCCCCCCGGAAAATTTTTGTAAAATCGACTCAATTTCCTGCATTTTGGGGCTTCTGACTATCAATATATGAATAAAGTTTGGTATAGAATTTATATCAATTCCAACGCTTAAATATTAAGACAAAAGAAAAGAGTCTTAAATTGCCAAACAAAACTGTTTAATAAACTATCAAGCTAAAAAGAAGGGAGAAATCAATTTTATAAAGCAACACTTTCTTCGTCCGTTGACTGAATTCAACGAAAATTGACTGAAAACACTTATGGAAACGCCTCTTAAATGAAATCAAGAACCCTATCTTTTTGGGTTGCAAATGTGTTAATAATAACATCCGTGTCAATTGGTATTTCTCTATGGACATGCATCATTGCCAATCCAGACAGTCGTTCATCAGCCATTGTTGCTCTTAGAAAGTTTTTGATTCGTCGCATCGCACTGAAGGAACGTTCGGCAGTTGCAGAGGAAGCTGGCATTGCTAATAATATGCTAAATATTTTGTAAATGCAAGGATACAAATTGCAACTTGTGTGGTTGATAGTATCCAATAACTTGCTTGGTTTGGCATCTGAAGCCCTCCACTTTACAGTCCATCTAGAAATTTCGTCTTTAAAGGAATCCACATCGGAAGAAAGGTCCTCTTTGTACGTATTGTAGATTCGGAGAGCCATGTCTGGTGTTAAGAAACGTGTTTTTACTGGAAGAAGATACTCTGCATTATAACGTTCTTCGTTCTGTAGTAACGTGTTCGTGTCGATTTCCTGTTGGGGTCAGATGGTCAACAACAATACATAAAAGGACGGCAACTCGCCAGTAAATCCTTTGGGTTCTGAACTGCATAATTGGCTCTGTGCTGTTGTCTCCCTATGCGTCGTGGGACGTCTGGCTGTATGTTGAACGTCGCGGCTATATCTATGGCACGTGTATACAATTCATCCCAGACAAGTGGATCGTTGCGTTCATCTCGTAACCGCTGAATCACTACTTTAGCTTCTTTTACAGCTTCCAACAGATCGCATTCGGGCTTTTGAAGGAACTTAGTTAGAGCTACTGTGCCACTGAGTACGTGCTCAGAAACCACAAGAGTGATTATGAAATCAAACCTCAATATAGCTGCTAAAAACTGACCAGCTTTGTCATCACCGTCATCCTGTAGTGCCTCAAGTGCGTGTACTATAACTGGAAAGGCAGTTTTAAACGTGTAAAGGGCATCCGCTCTACTCGACCAACGAGTCTCGCATAGCGTTCGAAGCTTTGTTCGGTTCTCCATTTGATCTTTCGTATTATCGTCTGACTGTAATTCGTCCGAGAATGCTTCTAGTCTTTTTTGATGAGTACTCAAAGGCAAAAGCAATATCTTGCACTGTCGACATCATTGTGCGCACACAAGCCTCCTTACTACTGTGTACCAAGGCAAGATTCAAACAATGTGCTTTACAGTGCACATAATATGCAAGAGGTACAATCTGTCGAATTCGTGCTTGCACGCCACTCCTTTTACCTGCCATATTGGCGGCTCCGTCATAACACTGGGCTCTGATCTTAGTTATATCTAGTCCATTATCTTGAAGTGCATTTAGTATAACTTGTGCTAAAGCCTCACTTTTTAGACTGACTGTATGAATGAAGCCTATAAATTCTTCCCTAACATACAAAATGCCATCTTTGCTGTCAAGAAAACGAATGCATAAAGAAACTTGTTCCCTGGTAGAAACATCTGTGGCTTCATCCGCAATTACGGCAAAGCAAGGAGAATTGTTTCCCTACCCCTGTACCAACGGTCGGTGGTTCTCCACCACCTATAACAGGTCCCCCCGTAAGAGTAAAATATTCTTGAGTTGGCGTTAAACAATATAGAGGAATATACCTAGCGGGGAAATCAAATAGGTGGCTTTCTTTCCACTGATCTTTTATTAACGAAATTTTTTCTGTCTCTGATATTTCCGTATATTTTATGGCAGCAATGTCTGGATATGGGGGCTGGTTGGGTTTAGAAGGTGTGGTACTGGCAGGTGCTTTCATCTCGACTTCTGTCTCGGCTTCATAATCCTCGGTCTCATTGTTGCTTGTATCCAGGTTTTCACTAGTTGTTTTGAAAAACCTGTCTATGGTTAGAGTTTCTTTTTTCTTTCTCTTCTCCATTTTACATTTAAACTTCCCCGCGTCTAAAACTTTAGCTTCCGATCGGATTCATAAGAACGCTTAACTAAATAGCCGACCGTACTTAAGTGCTTAAGCACTTGGCTTAAGTAAACAGGCTTTAAATAGTCGATCAGTACATAAATATGACCCTATAATTTTGGACCAGTTTTCGACAAAATCATATAAAAACACCGACTAGCGGATTTCTTGTTAGTTTATTTATAATTTTAATAACAACAACGTACGGCTTCAGGATTTATGTGTATATCTGGTATTATATAAATTTTTATATACATTACCAGGAAAATTTTATGTAGGCAGTAGCCTTTTTGCCTTAAGGCAGCTACGCGCCTGATTATATATAATAAAACTACATATGTGTGGTTTTGTATTTATCACATACCCTACCAAACTAATTGAAAGGCTTTCTTTGGCTTAATCTGTCAATGATCGGGTTTTTAATCATAACCAATGAATGACGTCATATTTTTGGTGTCGGAAAAGGGAATTCCCCTAAAAGTAGTTCCGGCTACTCTGGTGATATGGAATATTGTATTGCACATGTGCGATACGGACCTTTGTATCACAAGGTCAAGAAAATGTAATGTATTGCTATGGTAAGATTCAATGGGTATGTGATAAAATACAAAATACAACGGTTACCAAACTTTATTTTTAATACCTACTATAAATTAATCATAATTAATATTTTAAATATGTGATAAAAAGCATTACCACACAGATTTCGTTAAAATCTATTTAGAAATGTTGAACACACACACACACACACACACACACACACACACACACACACTTTTAATATGTATGTAAAGTGGGGGGGGGGTCCAAGGACCTCCACATCATTATGGAAGGCATCTTAACTTCGCGTAAATAAGCCTTTATTTCGCGTTATAACGCCTTTTATTTCGCGTTATAAAGCCTTTTTATTCGCGTTACAACGCCTTTCTATTTCGCGTTATAACGCCTTTTTACTCGCGTTATAACGCCTTTCAATTTGCGTTATTACGCCTTTATTTCGCGTTATAACGCCTTTATTTCGCGTTATAAAGCCTTTTTTTCGCGTTATTACGCCTTTCTATTTCGCGTTATAAAGCCTTTTTATTCGCGTTACAACGCCTTTCTATTTCGCGTTACAACGCATTCCTACTCGCGTTATAACGCCTTTCAATTTGCGTTATTACGCCTTTATTTCGCGTTATAACGCCTTTATTTCGCGTTATAACGCCTTTATTTCGCGTTATAACGCCTTTCAATTCGCGTTATTACGCCTTTCTAAAGGCGTTATTACGCCTTTTTCGCATTACAGCGCCTTTATTTCGCGTTATTAAGCCTTTTAATTTTTTTTAATTCATGAGCTTAATAGGCTTTCGTATTTATAAGCCACTTCTATTTTAAATTTTGTTTATAAACAACAACTGGTTAAGGATCTTGTGATCTTGACCCAGGGATTCCACAAAAACGACGAAAATTGGGTCTGCATGAATATTTATTGTTCCACATAAATTGTATTGCTTGTTACAGACTATTGAAACATTAAGTTGTGATATGGATCCCGGATGTAAGCGATTGTTGGGTATAGCATTATGGACGCTGATTTTACCACCCAGAGGAATGGTGGTGGTGGGAGAGGAAGTCGATACTTCATCATGCCCATATAAAGAATCATTGACGTGCACAGGTAAGTAATAACATCCCATAACTGAAACGAAAATTATGTCACGGCAACCTACTTCTTCCTGTGTTGACATATGTAATGGAGAAACATTCACTCTAGGAGAATCGGGATGTTTTCACTTTAGAGAGGAAGAGCCTTCGCTCACTGGTGATCATGAGGCCTTCGCTTTAGGAATAATGGAGTGTCCTGAGCTCTAGGATAATCGAGGAGCCTTCGCTTTATGGTGAACAAAGAGCCTTTGGTCTATGGCATGGCAACATTCACTCAAGACTTAATCATTGCTAAAACAATTCCCTTAATACCAAAAAAGTTAATTTCGGAAAAATAAATAAATACAAATGGAGGGCCTAAATAAATAATTATTATAATTAATAATAAGAATTTTGAATAAAAATGAGGCCGTTGCTTCTAATTGATTGACAAAAAAACCCATTAAAATGTTGATGGTTCAAATGTGATCAAATACAGCTGATCCGTCCTAAAACCAATAGCGCCATCGTCAACGAACTGACGCTAATGTGAAAATATGAAGGCATATGCGCTCACTAAAAAGTCTGCAATTGCAGTGTCTTTAAACTTCTG
Source organism: Anadara kagoshimensis (assembly GCA_021292105.1). NCBI lineage: Eukaryota > Metazoa > Mollusca > Bivalvia > Arcoida > Arcidae > Anadara > Anadara kagoshimensis. Next base: position 30,789,594 of record CM037875.1, on the reverse strand, counting down.
GTGTTTAATTTAACCTGTTACTATAGAAAATTTATTACACATGATAAAGAGTAAAGTTTATACTGTCTTTAAATAAATAACAATCACTGTGTATTTTGTTCAAAGGTAAATGAACTCGAAACCCAATTTCTTGTTGTTAACTTGTTACCATTTTCGTAATTGATTTATAGAATACTTAAGATTTTGGAGTATACCGTGGTTGAAACAAGACAAACATGTTTTGATAAGGAAACGATTTATTTTTATTATTATTATAATTATTATTATTGTCAAAGAAATGATTTATGACAATTTTAATGATGTATTTAAAAGTGACCGCCAATGATAAGAATAATAAAAGATAAAACGCTACCAAATTTTAAATAAAGTCGTTGGCAATATGTATTCAAATTTAGAGACCATTTGTTCTGATGCAAACGGTTTAAACAGCCTCACTTCGACGCTTTAGTTATTTCGTACCATAACCATTTCGTACCCAACTCGGTCCAATTCGTACCATGCCATATGACCATTTCGTACCATAACTATTTTGTACCATGATAATTTAGTACCCAAATATTCCATTTCGCTGTAGTTTAATTCATGATACTACCATTTCTTATCATGTATATAAACTATAATGACATTATTTAAAAAAGTTATCCGTATTATTTCTTTGAAATTAAATACCGCTGATATGAAGAGCAGGGAAAAAGAACATTGATAAGATTCTCCATAAATCAGATCAAATGCAAAAACTTTGTTTTTTAAACATAGATTCCCAGAGTCCAAGCGTTGTATATTTGACAGTATTTGTCGTAACTATAGTGTTAGAACGGTACGTTGAGAGAGAGAGAGAGAGAGAGAGAGAGAGAGAGAGAGAGAGAGAGAGAGAGAGAGAGAGAGTTCACTATGGTACGAACTGGTAGCTTTGCAATGTGGTAAAAATGACTTGAGTTCATTATACGAAATGGTCAAAGATTATGGTACGGAATAGACATGGTACGAAATGGTCATGTTACGAAATGACTATAATTCCCTCACTTCCTTGGTGAAGTTGTTTTACTTTGTTTGTCAGCTTCAAAGATTTTATTTTGCTTTGATTTTGATTTTTTATTTGGACGTGGTTTGGCATGTCTGTTTTTATTTGATAATACATGTATATTAAATGTAATTACAATATTCTCGATGGATATATTGAACATAAACGCATGGATCCATGTTCAAATCCTCATAAAGCCCACAACAAAGTAAAAAAAAATGTAAACTGAAAACGTGAACTTTCGCTACAGAAGTTGGGCTGGAAGTGTAAATACTTCTGTGTAACTAGTTTGATATCAACATGACCATCAGGGAAAAAAGCCGGGTGCTCTGGAAAGGTAAACACCTCCTTTTAGCTATTATCTGCATTCTTGTTATTAGAATTGAAAAAGAAAGGTACATGGAACCTTGAGACGCCAAATATATCTACGGTAGTTTTAATACAGAGCTAAAATGTATCAACAATATCGTGATAGCGGCCATATACTTTTTGAGGGCATTGATATACTACATGCATAATTAGGTCGATTTTTTCAGTCCATATCAAGGACATATGTACTTAGTACACAATTATATAGTGCCTTTAAAATATCTAGTATCTAATATTACGTAACTCAACTTAAATACAAGTGTCTAGAGTAAGGTGTATATTTCATTGTTCAAATAAATAACATAAACGTATGAACAAGGAAAAAGTAAAATGACCTATGCTCTCGAACTCCAATTTCTTGTGATCTTGTTCCTAAATACTTTAGATTTTGAGGCATACAGTGGAAAAAAAACAAGACAAATTTTTTCTCAATAGTGAAACGGTTGTTTTTATTTTTTGTAATAGTAAAGATTTATGACAGTTTTTATTAAGTTTTTATCAAAGTGTTCCGCGATCAGAATGACAGAGGATAGTATCATGTCTAAAGGATGCCTTCGGTTTTTGCTAGCGATCGACCCACAGGAATATTCCTGGTATGGCTATAAGATTTTACCTGTATGAGGCCATTGTTATATAAAATAGTGTTTTCTGTCACTTAATCGGTGATAATGTTTCAGTTTAAATCCGTAATAAAAAGTGGCTGTACCATGAATAAATATACTTTAAATCGAAAGTAAATTATTTTGGTGATTTACCGATGCCCCAGTAGTATTTTCAACTCGTTGTTCCAGATTACAAACAAACCTACAGCCATGACGCTCCTTTGTCACATATACCAGTATACAACAACAAGCACGTTGTTGAGACGGCATGTTATATACGAGACTTTTACTTTGCTTAGTCTTGTTATATACATGTACTAACGTTAGTTTATCAATGGCAATGCTTATCGTGACAACTTGCTTAGGCATTAACCGTTTTAGCGAAAAAAGTATTTTTTACTTATTCACGTACGATTGAGTTAAATATAATTTAGTAAATAATGTGTTTTGAAGATACAAAAAATTAGGAAAAATCTAAAAACAAAATCCCGTGCAATGTATGGGATTCGAACCCACACATTAAAAGAATAGCATTTCGTGATATATTAGCAGTCCACATACTTTACCACTGAGCTACCGAAGCTTACGAACGCTTTGTATACGCTATATAATATGAGTGACGGACAAGGATAATGGTTTAATTTTTAAGCATTTTTCAATTTTTACCATAATGGCAGGCATGCCCGTGGATAATCTTTAGTTCAGTGAAAACTACTTTAAATACATACATTTTAATGTCTGTTTTGTTCACGGGCAAGCCTGCCATCAGTATGAAATTGCAATATATATGCAGTCAAATGTATGGAAATTTCCATTTTTGCTTTCAATAACCGTTTTCATGTACATATAGAAATGCTTTGCCGTTACCAGATATATTTTTTTTGACATGACACTTTAGAACATATTTCATTCTATAGATAGAAAGTACTTTTAACCAATATTTTATTGATGTAAATTTTTACATGCATGAAATTTTCCTATGGGTCATTTCCTTATAATTTCCGAAGACATCCTTTTAAATAGAAACTATTCAAACAAAATGGAGGCACATCGTGATTAGTTAGCTACACCCGTCACGCGTAAATCAAAATTGAGAAAGAAAGAAACTATGGAACGTCAAGTATATCCAGAATAATTTTGGATATAGACACATGATATTTATTAACGATTCTGTCATAACGACCGTTAAACATTTTTAAGGCTTAATAAGTTAATGTTTGCAATATTCCAAAGTCAGCAATCTATCTGTAAACAGTTCTTTTCGTTGTATAAACTTCTCGCAGTTGAAACAAACTCTACCATAGTGAATTACCTTTAAAAAATATACACAGAAGAAGCAGGTATATTGCTGTATGGAAAATAAAAGCTGACGATTAAAACAATTGAAAATCAAAAGTTTCTCATAAAGCTGCTAAGATAGCATTTCTTGTGTATTATAATTAAGATATAAGTCATCATATGAAGCAGAACTTGAAAAAAATCAGACGTATCTTTTATTTCAAGTTCCAAGATAGAAGACATTCACGTTTAAATATAAAAGTTTTAATACATGTAGATGCATTATTATCTTCATTTTCGCTAGGCTAGGGTTGTCAAATCTCTTGCTATGGAAATGAATTAGGTGCAATAGTGTAGATTTCATTGTGTTCTATAAACGACAAGTTTCGAATAAAACGATTAACCATTTTACAAGTATTTTTATGATGTTGCTAAAGCTAAAAATATCCTGGATTTTTTACGTACCATAGTCCCATGTTCTTTTCGTTATCAATTTTTATTGCACATATGACGGGTTGTTGCGAGTTAAACAGGAGAATCTGGCCCTTTCGGTCTCACTTTCCTGATGAAAGTTTAATTTAAATTGTAAGGTTCAAAGTATCAAGTTAGTTTGGTGTTGGTGTTGTTGTTTTGACATCTACTGGTACCTTGTGTTTGATAGCTATGCTTTCACAACTTGAATAATTGTCAGAATCATCTTTGTTTTACAGGTAAACCCCGAATAGCTATCCTTGGTGCTGGAATGGCCGGGACAGCGGCTGCAATGAGGCTACACGAGTTAGGTCATACAGACATGGTTATAATTGAAGGATCAGGCAGGGTAGGAGGTCGTTTGTATGGTGTGAAATTCGGAAATTTTACACTGGAACTAGGTGCTTTATGGATACACGGTCTTGGTAGTAATCCAATTTATTTGTTAGCAAAAGCACATAAGCTTGAAGCAACACCAACCGATTATGACGATTTCACAATTCGGGATGAGAATGGGCACGATTTGACTCCATCAAGCAAAAACATATTGATACACTTCAAAATTGCAATAGATAGAGCGAAACGATTAAGTGATAAATTGAAAAGAGAAAATGATCAAGATATTAGCTGGCGTCAAGGGTTACAAATGAGTGGTTGGACACCAAAAACCCCAGTTCATGATGCAATCGAATATTTCAGACGAGATTTTGAATATTTATTCACACCGGAAGCAACGTCGCTAAAATATGGAATAGCCGACACGTATGATATCCATGGCGACGATAATGACATCGCAGTTACTGATTCTAAGGGATATGCGTATATTGTACAAGCTGAATTACAAAAAGTAATAGAAAAATCCAAATCACAATTACTGTTGAATAAATTTGTTACGGATATTAATCAAAGAAACAATAAAGTAATCGTTTCATTCAAATATGGTAACGCGCTTACGTTTGATTACGTTATTTTAACGTTCGGCATAGGTGTACTTCAAGGAAGAGTAGTTAATTTTGATCCACCTCTTCCGGAATCTAAAGTAGATAGGATCAATCAAGTTGTAAATGGTGCGTATTATGCGGTTTTCTTGGAATTTCCAGAAACGTTCTGGGACGAAACACAGTTTATATTGTATGCAAGTAAAAGAAGAGGATATTTTACAGTGTGGCAAAACATCAACAAGTTGTATCCTAATTCAAACATTTTACATGTAACAGCCACCGAGTCTGAAGCAAAAAGAATTGATCGTATTTCTGACGAGGAATTAAAACTAGAGCTTATGCAAATTTTAAGAAATATGTATGGAAAATCAGGAAAACGGATTCCGGATCCTATAAAATTCCAGACACATAGATGGATGCTTGATCCCCTGTTTATGGGTTCATTCAGCATAAATCAGCCCGGATATACAGCAGAAACGTGTCATAAGATTTGTGAACCATTCCGCCAAGTTTATTTTGCAGGAGAGACATGTTCTTTCAATTTCTCCGGATTTGTTCAAGGAGCTTGGTATTCTGGTAAAGACGCAGCTCAACATCTTCACGAAGATATAACATTAAACAGAAAACATCCATAATGAAATCATTGCGCTCTAAAATATTTGACATTACATGAAATCAGAATAACGTTTACCATTGTTATTTTATTGCATTAGTACAATCAGCTGACCGAAAATCCCCCATGAACGTAATATTGACAAGTTTATTGTTAATTTCGGTATCATAAACGATTTATTGCTCAAGAGGGTAGACAAATTTTCATTTCCACCTAACAAAAGGTCAATACATATACATAAAAATTAGAAAAACCTATAGGAGTGGATGAATGGCAGCAATGATGAGATATTGTAAAATAGTGTGGGATTCCTATCTAACATTGTGTAGTGCTATATATTTCAGGTTCTGAGGTAAAATAGACATGGTATCCTGAATGTAGTGTAAAAGAGGACAACAATTATATAACTCGACGGTACCTTCCCATGTTCCAGAAATGTCCCACTGCAGTTCCCACAGTTCCCTCGCTTGTATTTTATAACGGAGCAACAAATGCCAAATCAGCACGGACTATATAATGTCCTGGAATCCGATATTTTTGTCATTATGGGGGTATTTACTCGTATAGTTTCTGTTAACTGTGACTTGATCTCTTCATTTGATGTTGTTTCCTATGCTGACGCCATATCAGAACCAAATAAAAAGTTGTGGGGTTGTTATTATTGTTTTAACAATGCACTCGTGCTAAAACTACATTGATCCTAATCGACATACCATGCACATCACATACAATGAAATTGCAAATAATCGTTTTCAATAGAATGTTATGTGAAAAACATATACCGGGTAATTACATAATATAATGAATTAATCATTATTTCATTTCATGTGCCATTTTTGTCAAAATATCACATTTGTCATATATCAAACACAAACGTACAAGTCCATTTCCAAATCACAATACTAAAAGAAAAGCAAAATTCTTGAAAACTGGCAAATTAAGTAACCAGGTGTTCCAAAAAGGTAAGACCTCCTGTCAAACTTGGTACACCTAACACGTGCAAAGTAAAAATTGAGAATGAAAAGAACATGGAACTTTGAGGCGTCAAATATATCCAGAATAAGATAAAAGACAGAATGAGACAAAGACATCATTCTTATCAACATTGTGGTGTCGACCTGAATCTTTTTAAGGACCTTGATAAGCATGGACTTGCAATATCAATATCCCTGAATTAACAACTTAGGTATAATTTTATAAGCTGCTTGCTTCGTTGAATTAACTTTGCCATAGGGTATTAAATGCATATTATCAATTTTAATTTATTGATTTGTTCCTTTCACACAATTTTGATTGCACACAGCGCGAGTGTAGCTAACTAAACAGGAGGTGCTTACCCTTCCGGAGCACTCGGCCTTACTTCCCTGGTGGAAGTTCACGTGTCTAACCTAACTTGTCAGTTCCAAAGTTTTTACTTTGCTGCTGGAATGTGATTCGGACATGGATTAGTAAGTTTGTTTTTGAATATTATACCAGTTTTAACTTTACATAGCACTAGACAGCCGTTTCAGAATACAATTCCTTATCACTTGTGCTTGGACAAAATTTTGAAACCAAGAATTTTTTTCAAGATGTTGAAAAGATACCCAAAGGACCAAAATATATTTTACCACATTTAACTAGGGAAATACTTTGCATGAGGGAGCATACTTTAGTTGTTTAGGAATTTCAAGTTTTAACAAAAATTAAAATCCCTGTATACATGATCTAATAAAGATCCCAAGAATTATGTTTCCTCTTTCATTAATTGGGTGTTAGGAGTGGGATAAGCATAAACACAAAATTATATTTATCATTTAATATTTTAATAAATTCATTTTCATGATAATATACAGTATAAAATTCTGTCAAAAATACTGAGATTCTTCATATTAAAAATTACTGATATGTATCTTATATATATAATACCATATACTAGCATTCTACTGTAAATCAAAACATTTGTGCGCTCATTATCATGTACAGTTTTTATATCATGTGTAAATACAGTTCAACCTGCCATAAAGGCCACCTGCTTATAAAGGCCAGTAGAATTGTATCCCAATTGTTCTTTATTTATATTACAGAAAAAACCTCGTTATAATGCCCCTCGATAACTTTGCCACCTCGCTTATTGCCACACTATTTTGAAGTCCCAAAAACCATTTTGTTTAAGTTTTTCTTTATCCGCCTCCCCCAATTTATCTCCAAACCCCTATATAACGCCAAAATTTGACAGAACAAATGGTGGCGATAAATCAAGGTTTTACTGTATTTGAACCAGTATTTTAAGACCATCTGCCTATAAGACCACTTTAATGGTTCCATTGAGTGACCTTTACAGACAGGTTTGACTGCAAATTCATGAGAGTAAAATTATACAAAAATACAACTTTGGTGAACATTTAATTTTGATTTGATTCACTTACATCTGCATTGTCTGTGATGTGACAATACAAAAGAAAATAGAAAAATATGAAAAATTTGAAAATCACATTCTATATTGATAAATATCCACATTTATTGTAATACCATTTAAGAGAATCTGTTGATTTTAATCATATGTTGAAACAATTTATAACCATTTGTAGCATTGTCTTACAATTTGCAAAACGGTTAGTTTGACACAAATTATGATACTATGTTTCATCTAAAATTACTTCTACCTGCAGTTGGAGTTTTCATATTTTCGTTAGCCACCTTTTTTTTTACTGATAATTGTTTAAGGCATCAATTTTGCAATTTGAAAAGTTTTAAAATGTTTTTTCTTCAACTTTATGCAAGTGATTTTTAATGCTTCATGAGAAACCGAAGATACAAATGATTGGAAACATTTTATATCAAACTTTTAAAAATTGGGTAAATAAAAAGAAATAAACCGCTCAAGATATTTGAATAATAAGAATAATGACATGTTAAAATATAGACAAAATGTTTTTTTAGAAACTTAAAATACTATGATAAGTATACACAAACCACATGTAATGATATCAGCAGTGAATTAACTTTACATATTTCTGCAGATGGATTTCTTATAACTTGCACTAGCCTAACAGTATCTGTATAATATAAAGCTAAACCATACTGACACTTCTCTGTCAAGATTTAGTGAAGTTTACACTTGTCCATCAAGATCAATGCACAATTGTGCACTGGCCCATCACAGCTATACTGCATACATACAGGCCTGTCAAGATTTATACTGCGTACATACTGGCCTGTCAAAGCTATACTGTATACATAGAGGGCCGTCAAGATTTATACTGCGTACATACTGGCCTGTCAAAGCTATACTGTATACATACAGGCCTGTCAAGATTTATACTGCGTACATACTGGCCTGTCAAAGCTATACTGCATACATACAGGCCTGTCAAGATTTATACTGCGTACATACTGGCCTGTCAAAGCTATACTGCATACATACAGGCCTGTCAAGATTTATACTGCGTACATACTGGCCTGTCAAAGCTATACTGTATACATACAGGCCTGTCAAGATTTATACTGCGTACATACTGGCCTGTCAAAGCTATACTGCATACATACAGGCCTGTCAAGATTTATACTGCGTACATACTGGCCTGTCAAAGCTATACTGCATACATACATGCCTGTCAAGATTTATACTGCGTACATACTGGCCTGTCACAGCTATACTGTATACATACATGCCTGTCAAGATTTATACTGCGTACATACTGGCCTGTCAAAGCTATACTGCATACATACAGGCCTGTCAAGATTTATACTGCGTACATACTGGCCTGTCAAAGCTATACTGTATACATACAGGGCGGTCAAGATTTATACTGCGTACATACTGGCCTGTCAAAGCTATACTGTATACATACAGGGCCGTCAAGATTTATACTGCGTACATACTGGCCTGTCAAAGCTATACTGTATACATACAGGGCCGTCAAGATTTATACTGTATACATACTGGCCTGTCAAAGCTATATTGTATACGTACAGGGCCGTCAAGATTTATACTGCGTACATATTGGCCTGTCAAAGCTATACTGTATACATACAGGGCCGTCAAGATTTATACTGCGTACATACTGGCCTGTCAAAGCTATACTGTATACATACAGGGCCGTCAAGATTTATACTGTATACATACTGGCCTGTCAAAGGTATATTGTATACGTACAGGGCCGTCAAGATTTATACTGCGTACATACTGGCCTGTCAAAGCTATACTGTATACATACAGGGCCGTCAAGATTTATACTGCGTACATACTGGCCTGTCAAAGCTATACTGTATACATACAGGGCCGTCAAGATTTATACTGCGTACATACTGGCCTGTCAAAGCTATACTGTATACATACAGGGCCGTCAAGATTTATACTGTATACATACTGGCCTGTCAAAGCTATACTGTATACATACAGGGCCGTCAAGATTTATACTGCGTACATACTGGCCTGTCAAAGCTATACTGTATACATACAGGGCCGTCAAGATTTATACTGCGTACATACTGGCCTGTCAAAGCTATACTGTATACATACAGGGCCGTCAAGATTTATACTGTATACATACTGGCCTGTCAAAGCTATACTGCATACATACAGGGCCGTCAAGATTTATACTGCGTACATACTGGCCTGTCAAAGCTATACTGTATACATACAGGGCCGTCAAGATATATACTGTATACATACTGGCCTGTCAAAGCTATATTGTATACGTACATGCCCGTCAAGATTTATACTGCGTACATACTGGCCTGTCAAAGCTTTACTGTATACATACAGGGCCGTCAAGATATATACTGTATACATACTGGCCTGTCAAAGCTATATTGTATACGTATATGCCCGTCAAGATATATACTGTATACAAACTGGCCTGTCAAAGCTATACTGTATACATACAGGCCCGTCAAGATATATACTGTATACATACTGGTCTGTCAAAGCTATATTGTATACGTACATGCCTGTCAAGATTTATACTGCATACATACTGGCCTGTCAAAGCTATACTGTATACATACAGGGCCGTCAAAATATATACTGTAACTACATACATACTGGCCTGTCAAAGCTATATTGTATACGTACATGCCCGTCAAGATATATACTGTATACAAACTGGCCTGTCAAAGCTGTACTGTATACATACAGGCCCGTCAAGATATATACTGTATACATACTGGCCTGTCAAAGCTATATTGTATACGTACATGCCTGTCAAGATATATACTGTATACATACTGGCCTGTCAAAGCTATATTGTATACGTACATGCCTGTCAAAATATATACTGTATACAAACTGGCCTGTCAAAGCTATATTGTATACATACAGGGCCGTCAAGATATATACTGTATACATACTGGCCTGTCAAAGCTATATTGTATACATACAGGGCCGTCAAGATATATACTGTATACATACTGGCCTGTCAAAGGTATATTGTATACGTACAGGGCCGTCAAGATTTATACTGCGTACATACTGGCCTGTCAAAGCTATACTGTATACATACAGGGCCGTCAAGATTTATACTGCGTACATACTGGCCTGTCAAAGCTATACTGTATACATACAGGGCCGTCAAGATTTATACTGCGTACATACTGGCCTGTCAAAGCTATACTGTATACATACAGGGCCGTCAAGATTTATACTGTATACATACTGGCCTGTCAAAGCTATACTGTATACATACAGGGCCGTCAAGATTTATACTGCGTACATACTGGCCTGTCAAAGCTATACTGTATACATACAGGCCTGTCAAGATTTATACTGCGTACATACTGGCCTGTCAAAGCTATACTGCATACATACAGGCCTGTCAAGATTTATACTGCGTACATACTGGCCTGTCAAAGCTATACTGCATACATACAGGCCTGTCAAGATTTATACTGCGTACATACTGGCCTGTCAAAGCTATACTGTATACATACAGGCCTGTCAAGATTTATACTGCGTACATACTGGCCTGTCAAAGCTATACTGCATACATACAGGCCTGTCAAGATTTATACTGCGTACATACTGGCCTGTCAAAGCTATACTGCATACATACATGCCTGTCAAGATTTATACTGCGTACATACTGGCCTGTCACAGCTATACTGTATACATACATGCCTGTCAAGATTTATACTGCGTACATACTGGCCTGTCAAAGCTATACTGCATACATACAGGCCTGTCAAGATTTATACTGCGTACATACTGGCCTGTCAAAGCTATACTGTATACATACAGGGCGGTCAAGATTTATACTGCGTACATACTGGCCTGTCAAAGCTATACTGTATACATACAGGGCCGTCAAGATTTATACTGCGTACATACTGGCCTGTCAAAGCTATACTGTATACATACAGGGCCGTCAAGATTTATACTGTATACATACTGGCCTGTCAAAGCTATATTGTATACGTACAGGGCCGTCAAGATTTATACTGCGTACATATTGGCCTGTCAAAGCTATACTGTATACATACAGGGCCGTCAAGATTTATACTGCGTACATACTGGCCTGTCAAAGCTATACTGTATACATACAGGGCCGTCAAGATTTATACTGTATACATACTGGCCTGTCAAAGCAATATTGTATACGTACAGGGCCGTCAAGATTTATACTGCGTACATACTGGCCTGTCAAAGCTATACTGTATACATACAGGGCCGTCAAGATTTATACTGCGTACATACTGGCCTGTCAAAGCTATACTGTATACATACAGGGCCGTCAAGATTTATACTGCGTACATACTGGCCTGTCAAAGCTATACTGTATACATACAGGGCCGTCAAGATATATACTGTATACATACTGGCCTGTCAAAGCTATACTGTATACATACAGGGCCGTCAAGATTTATACTGCGTACATACTGGCCTGTCAAAGCTATACTGTATACATACAGGGCCGTCAAGATTTATACTGCGTACATACTGGCCTGTCAAAGCTATACTGTATACATACAGGGCCGTCAAGATTTATACTGTATACATACTGGCCTGTCAAAGCTATACTGCATACATACAGGGCCGTCAAGATTTATACTGCGTACATACTGGCCTGTCAAAGCTATACTGTATACATACAGGGCCGTCAAGATATATACTGTATACATACTGGCCTGTCAAAGCTATATTGTATACGTACATGCCCGTCAAGATTTATACTGCGTACATACTGGCCTGTCAAAGCTTTACTGTATACATACAGGGCCGTCAAGATATATACTGTATACATACTGGCCTGTCAAAGCTATATTGTATACGTATATGCCCGTCAAGATATATACTGTATACAAACTGGCCTGTCAAAGCTATACTGTATACATACAGGCCCGTCAAGATATATACTGTATACATACTGGTCTGTCAAAGCTATATTGTATACGTACATGCCTGTCAAGATTTATACTGCATACATACTGGCCTGTCAAAGCTATACTGTATACATACAGGGCCGTCAAAATATATACTGTAACTACATACATACTGGCCTGTCAAAGCTATATTGTATACGTACATGCCCGTCAAGATATATACTGTATACAAACTGGCCTGTCAAAGCTGTACTGTATACATACAGGCCCGTCAAGATATATACTGTATACATACTGGCCTGTCAAAGCTATATTGTATAAGTACATGCCTGTCAAGATATATACTGTATACATACTGGCCTGTCAAAGCTATATTGTATACGTACATGCCTGTCAAAATATATACTGTTTACAAACTGGCCTGTCAAAGCTATATTGTATACATACAGGGCCGTCAAGATATATACTGTATACATACTGGCCTGTCAAAGCTATATTGTATACATACAGGGCCGTCAAGATATATACTGTATACATACTGGCCTGTCAAAGGTATATTGTATACGTACAGGGCCGTCAAGATTTATACTGCGTACATACTGGCCTGTCAAAGCTATACTGTATACATACAGGGCCGTCAAGATATATACTGCGTACATACTGGCCTGTCAAAGCTATACTGTATACATACAGGGCCGTCAAGATTTATACTGCGTACATACTGGCCTGTCAAAGCTATACTGTATACATACAGGGCCGTCAAGATTTATACTGTATACATACTGGCCTGTCAAAGCTATACTGTATACATACAGGGCCGTCAAGATTTATACTGCGTACATACTGGCCTGTCAAAGCTATACTGTATACATACAGGGCCGTCAAGATTTATACTGCGTACATACTGGCCTGTCAAAGCTATACTGTATACATACAGGGCCGTCAAGATTTATACTGTATACATACTGGCCTGTCAAAGCTATACTGCATACATACAGGGCCGTCAAGATTTATACTGCGTATATACTGGCCTGTCAAAGCTATACTGTATACATACAGGGCCGTCAAGATTTATACTGCGTACATACTGGCCTGTCAAAGCTATACTGTATACATACAGGGCCGTCAAGATTTATACTGTATACAAACTGGCCTGTCAAAGCTATACTGTATACATACAGGGCCGTCAAGATATATACTGTATACATACTGGCCTGTCAAAGCTATATTGTATACGTACATGCCCGTCAAGATTTATACTGCGTACATACTGGCCTGTCAAAGCTTTACTGTATACATACAGGGCCGTCAAGATATATACTGTATACATACTGGCCTGTCAAAGCTATATTGTATACGTATATGCCCGTCAAGATATATACTGTATACAAACTGGCCTGTCAAAGCTATACTGTATACATACAGGCCCGTCAAGATATATACTGTATACATACTGGCCTGTCAAAGCTATATTGTATAGGTACATGCCTGTCAAGATTTATACTGCATACATACTGGCCTGTCAAAGCTATACTGTATACATACAGGGCCGTCAAAATATATACTGTAACTACATACATACTGGCCTGTCAAAGCTATATTGTATACGTACATGCCCGTCAAGATATATACTGTATACAAACTGGCCTGTCAAAGCTGTACTGTATACATACAGGTCCGTCAAGATATATACTGTATACATACTGGCCTGTCAAAGCAATATTGTATACGTACATGCCTGTCAAGATATATACTGTATACATACTGGCCTGTCAAAGCTATTCTGTATACATACAGGGCCGTCATGATATATACTGTATACATACTGGCCTGTCAAAGCTATATTGTATACATACAGGGCCGTCAAGATATATACTGTATACATACTGGCCTGTCAAAGCTATATTGTATACATACAGGGCCGTCAAGATATATACTGTATACATACTGGCCTGTCAAAGCTGTACTGTATACATACAGGTCCGTCAAGATATATACTGTATACATACTGGCCTGTCAAAGCAATATTGTATACGTACATGCCTGTCAAAATATATACTGTATACAAACTGGCCTGTCAAAGCTATATTGTATACATACAGGGCCGTCAAGATATATACTGTATACATACTGGCCTGTCAAAGCTATATTGTATACATACAGGGCCGTCAAGATATATACTGTATACATACTGGCCTGTCAAAGCTATATTGTATACATACAGGGCCGTCAAGATATATACTGTATACATACTGGCCTGTCAAAGCTATATTGTATATGTACATGCCTGTCAAGATATATACTGTATACATACTGGCCTGTCAAAGCTATATTGTATATGTACATGCCTGTCAAGATATATACTGTATACAAACTGGCCTGTCAAAGCTATTCTGTATACATACTGGCCCGTCAAGATATATACTGTATACATACATGCCCGTCAAGATATATATACTGTATACATACTGGCCTGTCAAAGCTGTACTGTATACATACATGTGTGCATATATGTAGGCTTATATTGGCATGTCAATATCTTTATCCCAGTGCACAATTTTGTTAAAATTATTTGCATCCTTCTACATAATTTTACAATCACACAATGTGTAGGCCTATACTTTATGGGATTTATATACAATGTTTATTGTATGAAATACATATATGCTGGTATTTTGTTTCAAATTACAACCCGTTCAGTTAGAGTATTTGTTCTGTAAATGGGATATGGGTTTGAACACAAAGACCTTAGATATGGCAGTGGTTATTATGGTCTGGTACTATGCATTTTGATATGAATATTCTGTGAAAGTGATGGTCTTAAGACTGCTGACTCCAGTTTAACATTCATTCCTTATTTGAGATTTTCCTCAACTTGAATTTAGCAAATTTGAAAGCTGAATACTTTTTTTCTGTATTCAAGATGTTCATAAATTTAAGGGGACATTTTGAAAACATTCTTGATTTTTTTTTTACATTTATATTCGAATTTTGTTGAAACTTTATTTGCAGTCACATAAAATTGATTCAAAAGTTGTCAGATTTCAATTAAGGAAAATCTTAGTTTAGGAATGACTGTAAAACTGGAACCAATTTGTTCTTCTTGCTATTTTGCACAATTTGTTCTACTTTCACTTTGGACAGCGAAGCTGCACTGTAAAACATAAAACCAAATTGGCATTTAATTTTCTGCTAAAGATAATGCCTCATTCAGCAAGAAGTTTTTAATCAAATTTAGGTTCCATATGGCTGTTTAAAATTTCTTAACAACACCAAGTACTAAGGCTTATAGAACATCTGAAAATTAGATCTGTTGCACATTTCTAAATATTTCATCTAGGCGGGTGCAAGTCATTTCGGCACCAGGTCATTTCGGCACCTGTAGAAAAAGTCATTTCGGCACCGAGTCAATTCGGCACCAGGTCGTTTCGGCACCTACAATAAGTCACTTCGGCATCTACGACCGGTCACTTCGGCACCTCCATTTTTTAAAATTTTCATTTCAATAAGAATATGCGGCTTTGCAAAATATTTTACTTTCGTAGCTAGTCAAGAATATATTTACCTAAATCAAAATACAATATAACCAGATAACAAGTCAAAAGTATTTCATTGAAAACGCCAATCTCTGCAGAAATTGTGGAAAAATTGTTTGTTTTAATTTAAACAATATTTTATTCACAAAATACAATAATACAATCATATACCAAGACCAATTAATTATCAGATTTTAATTATTTCTATATATCTTTAAATTTTCATAGAAAAAATATTTAACTTCGTTTCAAAAGAAAATGAATTATGAATTTCTGCCAATATTTTGTCATTCGATACCATTAAAATACTGAATTTTTGCATTTTTTTAAACTTAATTCAACAGAATTAATTTAAATGTAAATTCTGGATGTTACATATAAACATTGTAAAAAGTGGATAAAAATGATATGTGTACTGGGTTGTGTAGAGGGAAAACGTCGATAGTGCGATTATTATAATTATGTCCTCAAAATTATGACAAAGTTATACATAACCAATAATTTACAATACTGACGATTAATCAGCTGTTAAAAGTAAGTGTATTAGCAAGGTGCCTATGGCGTGCGTGTGTGACAAGACAAGGCAAAAGTTACAGAAAAAATGACAAGCCATTTTGGCATCCAAATCGCACACGCTTAATAAACGGTTGCGCATGTTTATCAAGTGTACCACCAAATCACTGATACTTAATATACACCGTATGGGGTCAACCAACACAATATTGGCCTGTGAAATTCAGATTTTTTAAATGAACGATCGAAGCGGCATATGGCCAAATTTAATATGGAGACTGAAAGTAGGTCCTAAAATTCGGCATAAATTTTGAGAAATCTGACGAAATAGGTGCTAATAATCGCCAAAACTTACTTTATTTCAGTCGTAAATACCATTCTGCGTCTTCTGTGTGTCAAAACTATATCTAGAACAGTACTAACAAAATTTCTAGGTCAAATTAGACGGAAAATGGACCGACCCCATCCAAGATTCCGGATTGACGGCGGCGTTTTTTTCGCATTTAAAACTTGGACGTTTTTTGTGTACAGAAAATAATTTGATGTATTATATATGGGATTGTACCTTGTAAAACGGTCTTTCATTTGGTATAAATATTGTTTCTGAGCACGAGCTGTGTGAGAAATGGGAAGGAATCTTGTGACGGATAACATTTTGAGTTTTAGCCTGTGGCTCAAGTTTCACCGTGACTATAAAGTACGAAATTAAACTGTAACCGAAATTATAAAAAAAATATTTTTTGTCGGTTTTCAAATATTTTAATTTTATTATTTTGCATCCCAATTTATGGTGATCTGTGATACATTCAACACAGTTCCTCATTTTGTGTCGTTCAAAGGTTCGCAATTTTTTGACAAATTTTACATCACTTTTGCAAGTTCACAAATTTTAATGAATCCCTACGCCGACGGGCTTGGCGTTCCGACTGTTGAACTGATATTATTAGTTACACAGTCTGTTGGTGACCTAATATGAAAATAGGCATTGCCTATCCCGGGAAATGTCCAAATTTATTATCGGGTTATTGTACACACACACACACACACACACACACGCACACACACACACGTATTAGATTTTTCATTTGTACACTTGATCAGCAGACCATTAATCTTGCCGGTTGTCGCTGTCTTGAAATTTACGACCAGTAATATATCACGTTTTTTAAGGAAAAAAGGATTTAATGAAAATCAATCAATATAATTCATGGAATAAAACAAGTTATGTCTAGTTTTAAGATGCCAGTTTGATAGAAAAGCTTGAACTTGGTTGGTGAGAATGTTGCTTCACTTCGCCTCAGCAATTTTTCAAATATTTGCGACGAGAACTTTTGTATTAATCTATGAACAATTTTGTGTATGTGAAGTGTGAGTGTGTTTTATGGTCTGCCTTGTACTAGCGCGCACTCAGGGTGACTTTAAAGTACTAGCTCACAGAGTCAGTACGCCACAGACAAACGTACCACTCCGCTAGTCACATTACTAGTATATTGATACCAGGTGAACCAGTAAAGGCCAACGGCAACGAAAATTTAATTTCCTATACATGTTGGGCGGGACTCGAACTCACAGTGGTGAGAGACCCTGGATTTGTAGACTGACGTCTTATCCATTAGGCCACCGCGGACGGATATCTAGATGGCAAAGTTTGGACTCCAGTTTGGTCTAGTTTTAGGATCTAACCTCCGTAACGGTATTTTCTACATTGATATGCTAAAGTTGTATTACATTTCAGAAAAGCAGTGGTATATGTCTTCCCGGTATTTAATTAATGTAAAATCCTGTTCGATATATTTCATGTTAATGGCACACAATTGTTTATTTCTAACGTCGGTAACGCCTAACTTCCGTAACACGTGTCAAGTACCACAATTTTAGATTTCCCCCAATTATATTATCACTAAAACCAACAAGTTCTAACAAACATTTTACTTTTTCTTCAGTAAATAAAAGTCATTTGGAACGGTTTTATATGAAATTAAAATTGTTTTTATTATTTCGAATTGTGTGTGTGTAATAATTCATTTTTGGGTTCTGTACATATACATCTTTGTTTTTAGGCACTGATTTCAAAATTGCATTTTTGAACGTTGAGCGAAATATAAGTGTTGCTATTATTTTGGAATGGCTGAGTTACCACACAGGTTTCGTAAAAATATACATGAATTTATAAATTTCCGAGGCATATAGCAAACACGCAAAGAAATACAATAAACTTTTTAAGTTTTGCTTTCAAAGTGTTTGCTCTTTTATCATTTTATTTTTATTTATTTATTTATTTATTTATTTATTTATTTATTTATTTCAAAGTGTTGTCTCTTTTATCATTTTATTTTTATTTAATTATTTATTTCAAAGTGTTGTTTCTTTTATTATTTTATTTTTATTTATTTATATATTTATTTATTTAATATTTAATATTTATTTATTTATTTATTTATTTATTTATTTATTTAGAATTAACACTGGTATAATATGTATTTATTTATTTATTTATTTACTTATTTATTTATTTATTAGATCGTTTTTCGAACACTGAAACTTTTTTTTGTTCGACAATCGTTACCTTGATCGGTAAATGCATTACGTAATTAACCTCGCTACGGTCTTGAAATTTATCTTAATTAAAACCCTAGCAATCTCTCATTTAAACAAATGTGTTGAATAAGAATTGAGATTTAATTAATATCAATCAATATTAACCCTGCTTCAAAGCGCATTATGTAATCTTTTATTTAGTCAAGATATCAGTTGGACACAGTTGAAGTCAAGTTAGGACTCCAGTTCGACAAACGTGTTGTCATCTAGGGAACCAGTTCAATATATTTGCTGTTTGGTTAAATAAAACTGCTGTATCTTTAACAAGCAATAAAATGATGCACCGAAATAATATTGCAATAGCTTTGATTGTATTTCATAGCCTACTTATTTTCACAGAGTCAGTGAGAGAAATATGTGCTGGGCTTGATATCACCAGTGACCAAAGACTGAATCGAGGAGAGGTATGTTTTTTTTTATTTAAAATTATTTCATAATAAATATATTTATTTTTATGTCACAAATAAAAACATTGTTAAAATGACATATGTATTAAATAAGGCATTGATGAAGTTAGTTACAGAAAGTATTTTAAAATGGCACATAGTGTTACGCCTAAGTAAATATGTGTTCACTTTATATCGAGTCAATTATGGAATAGTGAAGAAACCCGGGATATCCGGAGAAAATCACAAAAATTCGACAAGCGAACTGACAAACATTTTTTGTTTTAGGATTTACACAATTTGGGTTCGAACAAAGGGAGTGAGAGACACTGGGATCCATGAGTACGCATGTTAGAACACTCGACCGCCGAGACCCCTAACCTTCCCCGGTGTTAAAGTACATAAATTGATAATAGTATTTTCAGTAAACACGGTGGTCGAGAAACTTACACCACTTCTCACTTCATGGGAATATCTATATGCAAAGAAAGGAACGCGTTTTTGAACGAAAACCAAACCTGCATTTTCTGAGTATACTTTTTGTTCTTTTAGTTAAGAAACATTCACATCCACATTAGATTTTAAGCGTTTTGCTTTGCAATCTCTCTCGTTTCGTTTAAGTACACACTTGTTACCGACAAAAACGCAAGTTCACATTCAACCCTATAAACAATGACTGACCTATTGTGTATTAAATGCTTATTTCTTACCAATAAATGCACCGAACATATTTTTTGTTGATGAGAAAAATCACTTTTATAGTAAAATTACAGAAATGTCGCCTTTGCGTCAGTTGTGTCGCTTGAGGTATATTTTGAATATTTTATGTTTGATTATTTTCAGTACAGAGGTCTGTGGTTCTCACACTTCTTCAAAAATCCATCTGGAAAAGATATTTTGACGGATCCTTTATTGTATTTTCAAGATGATGGAAAGACACAATGGATCATTGGAAGGTATATTATACAATTATGGACTTTTTAATGGTTGTATATGGTGTGATATTCACCGGAAAAATAAATATTGATCGAGGCGACAGCCGAGGTCAATATTTATTTTTCCGGTGAATATCATACCATATACAACCAATAAAAAGTCCATAACGGTTTTATTATATAATTTAGCCACTGTGGCACTTCGGTTGACAATGTTTTCTCAAACCTGTGACCAGACAATCTAACTATTTTACCGATGTTAGATTTCCCTGCCCACCCTGGTTGACCACACTAAAATTATCCCGCATTAATTGAATCAATCTGACTTTTTAAGTCTGATTCTATGAAAAAACAAATGGCATTCCGGATGAGACACAATCAATTACACACTACATTGTAAATTAACAATGCCATAACGTCAACGTTCTATGAAAAAAAATAACAAGACACGATAACTTGCGTACACTTAAGGTAGTTCCATACCATGGTGACGTCGTCGTTTTTTGCGTACGGTCGAAATGACTTGATTTGACGTCTTTTTATCTATGACGTCACAAATGTGTGGTCTTCGGCGCCTACAGAATTATGGCGGGAACGCTGTTATGCTATCATATAGTAGAATAATTTTCTGCATTCACAAAAGATTAGAATTTACAATATCAAATATGTGCACTATTTTTAAAAATAAAATGTATATTGTACATAACGGATATTAGGTAGATCTACACTGTTGAGAGTACTATTCTAAATAATTGAAAGATTTGAGTACATTGTTTAAATTTTGAAGACGGTATTTTAAATGCCGCTTTATGTTTGGTTTGTTTCGGTGATTTTAAATACAAATAGTAGGACACAAACTGACGATTCTTCAATAAACATACTGCATGATAATTTTTCTCGGTGTCCGAAATTTTAGCAATTTGACCATTCTCTTGTATTTGCGTTTCATTTAGCGGCCTAGAATCAAGAACGCTTCATCAATGTATACGAATCCCCTTTTCCACTTTAACTGATCTGTTTTGAGTAACGGTTGCTATGGGTTTCTATGAGTGACAGACCATATGATATTTAAATTGGTTTTGTTTTGCAAAACCAAATAGCTCACAGCCAGTGTTTTAGTGTATTTGTTAATACCAAACGAAAAACATTGAGTTTATAAAAGTATACTAGGACATTGATGCTAACTTCTTGTGTAAGGAATAAGGCTTTTTTCTTTTTTTCGGGATTTTGATGCAATTTTATGAAAAAAGTAGCTTGACGACCCCCTATTTTTTGTTTCCGAAAACCAAAATAATATATTCATGTGCAATATATGTGAAAATCAGGGGTCGTATTCGACTTAGTTTTTTTTAAATCTACAAATTAATGAAAGGGTGTTACTTTAAGTTTTCCGAAAATTTGATGTTCTATCTTGATAGGTGGGGCTGTAGAAAAATACCTCGTGACCGGAAGTAAAATTCCATCGGTCCTAATAATCTTCATGACATAATGGTTAATTTAAATGCAAGACACTTTTGGTTTCTAAGCATGTCAAAAAATTATTAAAGCTTATTTGTTGATAACAGTAGTTATACTTTGATCATTTATGTCGTGAAAATGGCCACCAGGTGGCGCTTCAGAACTTTTTAAGCAAGTCGAATACCTGCCCTGAAATTTTGGCATGTTGAATGGTTTATGGCTATGTACAACATAAAAAATTCAATATGTGTTTTCAGGTGATTTGTAAAGTATGGAACTACCTTAATTGATGACGTTCTTTTTACAGAGAACGTCAACAAAAATCGATGCCGTACACCGAATTTGATATTCACCAGAAAATCCGTGGTATATGATGTGAGATCCAATGATCACGTGTTACCGTTTTAGCCAATCATAAAGATGGAATTTATTAATTATATAATAATATTAGTTATTCGAGATTTTCCCGGGGTATACGGGATGGTATGACGGTCTTGGGTTTCGTATTTCCTGAGGCGCAGCCAAGACGGTCATACCATCCCGTATACCCCGGGAAAATCTCGAATAACGCATTTATTACCACTTTGGTCTGATCTCGTTCAACATTTGAAAATTTAAGCTTATGTTGCAATTACTGGAATATTGTAATGCGGTTGAAAATATTAGTATAAAATAATTAAATTGGAGCAACTCAACAAGTTAATCTTTTCTATCAAATTTTAATTAATTGAAAATACGGAAATATTAAATTTAATAAACATTTTTGAGATAAATAAGTTCAAAAAATGTCATTTATCCTATTAAAAAAATATAACTCTTCAAACTGGAGCTACCCTTCATTGTACCCCTTGCGCACCTACGTAAAGAATAAATTCTTCCGTCATCATTACGTCACACGAAAGACACCACCATTTTGTCAAAATTTTTACCATTATAAACTCACTAAACACCCATCCAAAACACGTTTCGGTGTATTAAAGGAGTTATAATGTATGAACTAGATCGAAATTAGGATTGTTAGTAACGACTCGCCTCATGTAAGTAAATGATTAATTTATTTTAACCGTGTCATTCAAATCTTTGAAATATTAGCGTTGTTCCTTTCTCTCCAGTAGAGTAAACGGACATGTACTTTTCGTAGGAAGCTACAGGACACATTGGCGTGTTGTCAGCAGGCATTATTCCTGTGTAGCTCTCCTTTTCATTTTCGAGACGATTTTTTGTTAACTCATCTATAGTTTTCTTCACAAATTTGTCTCCTGTAGAGGGAAAAAGTAGACTTTGACATTTCAGGAATGTTTTCACCACCCCGACGACAGAAATATAAACGGTTTTCAAAATGTACTTTATTAAACAATCCTGTGGGCGTATTTGGATTCATGTGAATGCTAGAATATGATTTCCCTAAATCGTCATCATATACAAGGGTAGTGATCTATCTGCATTTGCAAACGACGTTTCTATGCGAGTTGTTCCCCTTTAACCGCCGATAAGAACTTTTAACTCTCGAATTTTGAGTCTTATTTCCTAAACGTCAGACACAAAATTTTAATCTTATAATATTCTTTAATTTATAAAATTAAAAATCGTTTGTTACTTTTAATACCTTTTGAAAACCAACAGGTTAAAAATATACTGCAATACTTGAAGCGGACCATGGGGGCGGCCATAACCCGACAGGTTTCAAGCTCCGTATTACCCGATCACGTGGTATCCGTATTACCCGTTCAGGCGACCGTATTGCCTTGGAAAATTAAATATATGGGATATTATCATTTTTCAGATAATTTCTTTACGATCTGATTGGATAATAAGGTCCTTGTAAATACCGATATTACAATTTTACAAGGGTGATAAATAATTTACTCGGGTAATAAATAAAAATTACACGGGTAATAAGAAAGAGTGAATAGAGCGGTAATGGCCGCCACCATACAGTTCAATTGGGCAATAAACAGAATAAAATTTACGCTTAGTTTGTAAGTATCAATCAAATTGACACATGATGTATATTTTATTGTGTATTATCTTAATATTCTAGTTAAATTTTGCGCTCTCAATTTCCGATATTATCAATAAATTAAACTCGACATCGCTTACTCCTGGTAACGATACACGGCGAAAGGGAAGTAACTCTCACTAAATTTAGTCCGACCTGTACATGTGGAGGGCCTCCAAGTGCTTTAAATGCTGGCACCGATGATGTAGGATGTAGTTGCCATGTGTGGTGACACTTCAACCGAACCAAACTCATCTTGAAAAAGCTTGAAAATTGATGTTTAAAGATATTCCATGTCATATTCCTTCAAATTGAATATTGTTTCCACATCCCCAAGTTAAAATCGCCGATAACGGACATGTACATATGCATGCTGATCAATGTTGCCGGTATCACCGATGTAAACAAAATATTAAAAAAACACTTTGGCAATTGTTTTCATATTATATTTTTAATCATGATTCATTCCATTGTGAAAAAAACAAACTTTAAAAAAATTAAATAACACAGTACAAATAATTGATGTGAGACGTTCTGACCCCTGAAACCAGCTGATGGGAGTAAAGGTAGTTCACGGTCGGCGTTGCTATGATTGCATTATTTTATTGGAGTATAACATGAAAAACGAGCGCGTACACTTGCACTGTGTTTGTATCACAGCCTGGTGTAACAGAATTTAGAAATTAAATTATTCGTTGTTAATTTTTTCATTAAAATTGTTGTTTTATGTTCATTGATAAAGAAAACATAAACTTTATTTTACAAATATACGGTTTTCGGGTTTCTTTTTATTGTAATCTTTTTTCATCTACAAAATTTTGAAAAAATAAGTCTGAATAAAATGATAAATTCGTTATCTGGTTTTTAGGCAGATGATATGGAATTTTACAACCTTTCTGAATTTCTTATTTCCTTCGACTGCGCCTCAGGAAATAAGAAATTCAGAAAGGTTGTAAAATTCCATATCACCTGCCTAAAAACCAGATAACTAATAGTATTAATAAGATTTTAACCAATCAGGTTGTAAGTATTTTACCAAAGTGGTAATAAATGTATATTATTAGTTATCTGGTTTTTAGGCAGGTGATATGGAATTTTACAACCTTTCTGAATTTCTTATTTCCTGAGGCGCAGTCGAAGGAAATAAGAAATTCAGAAAGGTTGTAAAATTCCATATCATCTGCCTAAAAACCAGATAACGAATTTATCATTTTATTCAGACTTATTTTTTCAAAATTTTGTAGATGAAAAAAGATTACAATAAAAAGAAACCCGAAAACCGTATATTTGTAAAATAAAGTTTATGTTTTCTTTATCAATGAACATAAAACAACAATTTTAATGAAAAAATTAACAACGAATAATTTAATTTCTAAATTCTGTTACACCAGGCTGTGATACAAACACAGTGCAAGTGTACGCGCTCGTTTTTCATGTTATACTCCAATAAAATAATGCAATCATAGCAACGCCGACCGTGAACTACCTTTACTCCCATCAGCTGGTTTCAGGGGTCAGAACGTCTCACATCAATTATTTGTACTGTGTTATTTAATTTTTTTAAAGTTTGTTTTTTTCACAATGGAATGAATCATGATTAAAAATATAATATGAAAACAATTGCCAAAGTGTTTTTTTAATATTTTGTTTACATCGGTGATACCGGCAACATTGATCAGCATGCATATGTACATGTCCGTTATCGGCGATTTTAACTTGGGGATGTGGAAACAATATTCAATTTGAAGGAATATGACATGGAATATCTTTAAACATCAATTTTCAAGCTTTTTCAAGATGAGTTTGGTTCGGTTGAAGTGTCACCACACATGGCAACTACATCCTACATCATCGGTGCCAGCATTTAAAGCACTTGGAGGCCCTCCACATGTACAGGTCGGACTAAATTTAGTGAGAGTTACTTCCCTTTCGCCGTGTATCGTTACCAGGAGTAAGCGATGTCGAGTTTAATTTATTGATAATATCGGAAATTGAGAGCGCAAAATTTAACTAGAATATTAAGATAATACACAATAAAATATACATCATGTGTCAATTTGATTGATACTTACAAACTAAGCGTAAATTTTATTCTGTTTATTGCCCAATTGAACTGTATGGTGGCGGCCATTACCGCTCTATTCACTCTTTCTTATTACCCGTGTAATTTTTATTTATTACCCGAGTAAATTATTTATCACCCTTGTAAAATTGTAATATCGGTATTTACAAGGACCTTATTATCCAATCAGATCGTAAAGAAATTATCTGAAAAATGATAAATATAATTTAAATATTTACTTGAATGTCAATAAATTGGCTTATCAAGTCCCTAAAATGTTTTATTGTGGATATCGCGAATTATATTGTTTATAAGTATATATGACGTCTCTGTATGCGACATTCTCCTGAGTATATTTGACATTTCATAGATCGATACACCTTTCATTTCTAATTAACCAAATGGGTTATCATACCTTGTCTGAGGAACTAGACTATAGCCAAAATGTAAACCAAATGGGTTATCATACCTTGTCTGAGGAACTAGACTATAGCCAAAATGTAAACCAAATGGGTTATCATACCTTGTCTGAGGAACTAGACTATAGCCAAAATGTAAACCAAATGGGTTATCATACCTTGTCTGAGGAACTAGACTATAGCCAAAATGTAAACCAAATGGGTTATCATACCTTGCCTGAGGAACTAGACTATAGCCAAAATGTAAACCAAATGGGTTATCATACCTTGTCTGAGGAACTAGACTATAGCCAAAATGTAAACCAAATGGGTTATCATACCTTGTCTGAGGAACTAGACTATAGCCAAAATGTAAACCAAATGGGTTATCATACCTTGTCTGAGGAACTAGACTATAGCCAAATTGTAAATCAAATAGCATACCATCTCCAGTTTGATGGACCATCTCCTTGGCTAATAAAGTGAACCGTATATCATACCATCTCCAGTTTGATGGACCAGAACCAAGGCTAATAATGTAAACCGTATAGCATACCATCCCCGGTTTGATGGACCAGAGAACCAAGGCTAATAATGTAAACCAAATGGGTTATCATACCTTGTCTGAGGAACTAGACTATAGCCAAAATGTAAACCAAATAGCATACCATCCCCGGTTTGATGGACCAGAGAACCAAGGCTAATAATGTAAACCAAATGGGTTATCATACCTTGTCTGAGGAACTAGACTATAGCCAAAATGTAAACCAAATAGCATACCATCTCCTTGGCTAATAAAGTGAACCGTATATCATACCATCTCCAGTTTGATGGACCAGAGAACCACGGCTAATAATGTAAACCGTATAGCATACCATCTCCAGTTTGATGGACCAGAACCAAGGCTAATAATGTAAACCGTATATCATACCATCTCTGGTTTGATGGACCAGAACCAAGGCTAATAATGTAAACCGTATAGCATACCATCTCCAGTTTGATGGACCAAAAAACCACGGCTAATAATGTAAACCGTATAGCATACCATCTCCAGTTTGCTGGACCAGAGAACCACGGCTAATAATGTAAACCGTATAGCATACCATCTCCGGTTTGATGGACCAGAACCACGGCTAATAATGTAAACCGTATAGCATACCGTCTCCGGTTTGATGGACCAGAGCCACGGCTAATAATGTAAACCGTATAGCATACCATCTCCGGTTTGATGGACCAGAGCCACGGCTAATAATGTAAACCGTATAGCATACCATCTCTGGTTTGATGGACCAGAGCCACGGCTAATAATGTAAACCGTATAGCATACCATCTCCAGTTTGATGGACCAGAGCCACGGCTAATAATGTAAACCGTATAGCATACCATCTCCGGTTTGATGGACCAGAACCACGGCTAATAATGTAAAACCAAATAGCTTACCATCTCCGGTTTGATGGACCAAGACCAAGGCTAATAAAGTGAACCGTATAGCATACCATCTCCAGTTTCATGGACCAGGACCAAGGCTAATAATGTAAACCAAATAGCATACCAACTCCGGTTTGATGGACCAGAACCACGTCTAATAAAGTGAACCGTATAGCATAGCATCTCCAGTTTGATGGACCAGAACCAAGGCTAATAATGTAAACCGTATAGCATACCATCTCCAGTTTGATGGACCAGAACCAAGGCTAATAATGTAAACCGTATAGCATACCATCTCCAGTTTCATGGACCAGGACCAAGTCTAATAATGTAAACCGTATAGCATACCATCTCCGGTTTGATGGACCCCAACAACGGCTAATAAAGAGAACCAAATTGCTTACCATTTCTCATTCAATTATGGAGCATAAGCACGGCTAATAAAGTAAACCAAAAACAATAAATCAATAAAAAAAAGAAAACAAAAATAAACGGTAAGTACAGATATTAAAGAGGTGGTAAAACATTTTCGTTGTTTTCTTTTCACAGCAATCTAAAAAAAATACATGTACCAAAATTTGTCTACTTTGCATGTAAAGGGTCATTAGTGTCTGGTTGTAAGGAAACCTGTCTTCAACAGCTGATTGAGTAAACAAGGCAGCATGTTTTTTTTAAATGATCTATGCATTTATTTAATTTATAAAAATAACGGAGTATCTAATACGTCTTCTACAAATAGGAAAGGTCTATAGGGTTTCTGAGGATGAGTACTTCTTCCATTTGTTTTTTTACGTTTTTGATTCATTCATACATAAATCATTACGGTAACAAGTGATCATTAGACGAAAATAGGTGGAAAATATGCGGTCTGATCGATAGCTTCAAATATCGTTATAGGTATGGCCTTGATTGAAAATTATGGTCGTCTTATAGGCGTGGGATAGCCTGAAATCCCTAAAACGCCAGGCAAATCCCATCCCTGTCTTGCAGGCGGAGTAGCCTTATAGTCGGGTTTTTACGGATATGTACGGACATGTATATGTACATAAGATATAAAATATATGCAATATAGATAAATGGCGTATAAAACTGCATAAATTCGTTCGTTTTTCTTCATATATGTCTTCTGGAAAACAACCTGGTTTTAAAGGCCACCTGTCTTAAGCAGCCATTTTTTTCTCTCCCACCAGTGGCCTCTTTAAACAGGTTTTACTGTAGCTTACTATCTCCACGGCTAATAAAGTGAACCAAATAGCATACCATTTCCGGTTTGATGGACTAGAACCACGGCTAATAAATTAAACCTAATAACATACCATCTCCGGTTTGATGGAGCAGACCCTGAGGTAAAAAAAAATAAACCAAACGGCATACTATCTTCTGTTTGATGGAGCAGAACCACGGCTAAAAAAGTAAACCTAATAGCATACCATCTCCGGTTTAATGGACCAGAACCAGAGCTAAAACATTAAACTAAATAACATACCACCTCCGGTTTGGTGGACCGGAGAACCACGGCTAATAAAGTAAACCAAATAGCAAACCATCTCCGGTTTAATGGACCAGAACCAGAGCTAAAACATTAAAGCAAATAACATACCATCTCCGGCGGTTTGATGAACCAGAACCACGGCTAGTAAAGTAAACTAAACAGCATACCATCTCCGGTTTGATGAACCCCAACAACGGCTAAAAAAGTAAACCAAATAGCATACCATCTCTGGTTTGATGGACCAGAACCATAGCTAATAATGTAAACCTAATAGCATTGTATCTCCGGTTTGATAGATCATAACCATATCTAATAATTTTAACCAAAAGGCTTACCGGTTTGTTTGGAGATGTTTATCTAGCACCACAAAATAAGTATTCTTTATGTTTGCCTTAAAAATCATGATTAATTATTTTAAGAAACACCGCTACCAGAAGATGCAAAAGTTTGAGATTTGCGGCCAATCAGCAACAAACAACAGATTTTGGTCCCTTCAGTCGTTGCTTCAACCCACAACAAACGCATCCTGGTAAGTCATTTATACAAATTGTTTGTTTGAAGCTAACTTTTATGGGAATGGAACTTTCAAATCATCTGTTATAACATCAAAATGCCATAGTTTAAATGCATAAAACACAATGGATTTCACAATCAAATTCTGAGCGTATCAATTCACTTAACCTGAGGTAAAAAAAATAAACCAAACGGCATACTATCTTCTGTTTGATGGAGCAGAACCACGGCTAATAAAGTAAACCTAATAGCATACCATCTCCGGTTTAATGGACCAGAACCAGAGCTAAAACATTAAACCAAATAACATACCACCTCCGGTTTGGTGGACCAGAGAACCACGGCTAATAAAGTAAACCAAATAGCAAACCATCTCCGGTTTAATGGACCAGAACCAGAGCTAAAACATTAAAGCAAATAACATACCATCTCCGCCTCCTTTGGCGGTTTGATGAACCAGAACACGGCAGGCTAGTAAAGTAAACTAAACAGCATACCATATCCGGTTTAATGAACCCCAACAACGGCCTAAAAAGTAACCAAAAGCATACCATCTCTGGTTTGATGGACCAGAACCATAGCTAATAATGTAAACCTAATAGCATTGTATCTCCGGTTTGATAGATCATAACCATATCTAATAATTTTTAACCAAAAGGCTTACCGGTTTGTTGGAGATGTTTATCTAGCACCACAAAATAAGTATTCTTTATGTTTGCCTTAAAAATCATGATTAATTATTTTAAGAAACACCGCTACCAGAAGATGCAAAAGTTTGAGATTTGCGGCCAATCAGCAACAAACAACAGATTTTGGTCCCTTCAGTCGTTGCTTCAACCCACAACAAACGCATCCTGGTAAGTCATTTATACAAATTGTTTGTTTGAAGCTAACTTTTATGGGAATGGAACTTTCAAATCATCTGTTATAACATCAAAATGCCATAGTTTAAATGCATAAAACACAATGGATTTCACAATCAAATTCTGAGCGTATCAATTCACTTAACCCTGAGGTAAAAAAAAATAAACCAAACGGCATACTATCTTCTGTTTGATGGAGCAGAACCACGGCTAATAAAGTAAACCTAATAGCATACCATCTCCGGTTTAATGGACCAGAACCAGAGCTAAAACATTAAACCAAATAACATACCACCTCCGGTTTGGTGGACCAGAGAACCACGGCTAATAAAGTAAACCAAATAGCAAACCATCTCCGGTTTAATGGACCAGAACCAGAGCTAAAACATTAAAGCAAATAACATACCATCTCCGGCGGTTTGATGAACCAGAACCACGGCTAGTAAAGTAAACTAAACAGCATACCATCTCCGGTTTGATGAACCCCAACAACGGCTAAAAAAGTAAACCAAATAGCATACCATCTCTGGTTTGATGGACCAGAACCATAGCTAATAATGTAAACCTAATAGCATTGTATCTCCGGTTTGATAGATCATAACCATATCTAATAATTTTAACCAAAAGGCTTACCGGTTTGTTTGGAGATGTTTATCTAGCACCACAAAATAAGTATTCTTTATGTTTGCCTTAAAAATCATGATTAATTATTTTAAGAAACACCGCTACCAGAAGATGCAAAAGTTTGAGATTTGCGGCCAATCAGCAACAAACAACAGATTTTGGTCCCTTCAGTCCTTGCTTCAACCCACAACAAACGCATCCTGGTAAGTCATTTATACAAATTGTTTGTTTGAAGCTAACTTTTATGGGAATGGAACTTTCAAATCATCTGTTATAACATCAAAATGCCATAGTTTAAATGCATAAAACACAATGGATTTCACAATCAAATTCCGAGCGTATCAATTCACTTAACCTTTAGTATCACAGAATGATATATTTTCAAATCGGTCGCCTGACTTTTTTCTGTGGTACTAAATGGTTTTCTCAAAACACACTTATGTTGTCCAAATAAATCATTTACAACAAGATAATTATGTTAAAATCGACGATTTTCAAAACATCAAATTTCAAATCGCACTGCAAATTCAGAATTCATATTTCTTGATTTCTCTCATTGCATGGCAAATACAAACAGATAACATATATTGAATAATACATAAAATAAAATCGCATGGATAAGACCAAATTTATTTAGAAAATTTAATTTTTCATATAATCATATTGAATTTTTATTGATAACACGTATTTTTCTCTTCAACAGTGGAAGAGGCTGATGCTGCTCCAGGACCGGATTCTCTTCGAACAATTCTACAGAACTTGGCAATTTTCTATTCGTGTCAAGAAAAGGTTAAATACCAGCCATGCAGAACACCGTCAGTAAGAGTTCTATCCAGGAGAGTCAGTTTGAACAAAACAGATATCAATATTCTACAGCGAGAACTTAAAAGGTTTAACCTGTCACTTCGGGATCTCACAAGACAAAGACCAGACCACAACAGTAATTATTAAACCATTGAATTGTCTAGAAATGGCAATTTTAGTGATATAACTTCCATTACCGTTCAAAGCAAACTAAATAATGCGCATTAATTAAATCGTTGTGAGTCGTTAGCTTTACACGGTATTAAAGTTATAGCACTATAAACGCCCTGTCTAGACAGTTCAATGGTATAATATTTTGCATTTTTTGATTTTTTTTGAATCACAAAACAAATTAAAAACAATGATGAGTATGACATGTATATCCAATCGCTGGAACAGACTATCAATATAGGCATAAGCAAGAAATGTGTGACGTCACTTCAGCAATGGTAATTATGCTCCTATATTTATATTTCATCTCAAACATTGTTTAATACAATGGAATCTCATAAATGTAAATATAGCTTAATATTTACCATACTGTTTATTTTATCTCTATTGTTAACTTGTTAAAATTTCAAACCTATGGTTAAAAGGCCTTCATAAATGTGTATGGGCGTCATCACAATACTGTAAATAGTTATGAGGTCTCTGTATCAAAGATTATTCTGGATGTGTTTAACGTCCATATGTCTTTCATTCTCAATTTTGATTTTACATGCGGCTAGTTTAGATAGCTAAAAAGGAAGTACTTATCCTTCCGGGACACTTGGCCTCTCTTTTTTGGTGTTCATTCACGTATTTAGCTTAATTTTCCAGTTTTAAATGTTTTTACTTTGCTTTTAGGACTATAGTTTGGACATTAACCGGTATCTTTGCGTTTGATTTTGATTATCATTACATGTATATACCTCATTTTTATTTAGTGAACACAGTTACTAATCTACAATCACATACATAATGTTCCCTAACACGATCGAGTTTCAATAAAATATGTCTCGCATATTGAATTTTGTCGTTACGCTATATTGTCACACATAGAGTGCAAGTAAACGTTGCGTCATTACTCGTGTTGTTTACGACATACTTGGTATCTAGTGAAACTATTACCACGACCTATGACGTCACCTTTGCCCATTGCGCGCCATACGACAACTATAATGCGATTTGATGTTAATAGAAAAATAATGGTGAAAATATGTATAGTAAACTATTGAAAGATAAAAATATATGGCCCAAACAATCGTCATAATTTATTTGTAGTCATAGCATTGTCATGTATGGTTTTATTGGAGATTTTATATATCTAAACAGTTAAGTAGTATTTGTTCCAAGCGGGTTCACCGTTGTACTATGGACCAATACCCCTTAACGTTTGTGCGGAACATTTTGGAAAAGTTTACGTCGTGTATTCCACAATAATGTAATTTTTACGAGAAAACCAGAAATGGTATTATTTCCTATCCGATGAAAATAATTGTTTCACACAAAGCTAGGGGTATCACGTGGTACAGCGGCAATCATCAAAAAGAAAAAGTGTGCCGAGTTGAATTTCAAAAAAATCCATTTTATTTATTTAACAGGTTGTGGAAGGCCAAACGTTCCAGGATCCAATTTAAGGTAAGTATGTATTTTGTAATACTAATTGTTTTGACGTCCCATAGTTCCATGTTCCTCACTTTTAATTACACACGTGGTGGGTGTAGCTAGCTAAACAGTAGGTGCTTACCCTTCCAGAGCAGCATCCGGCCTTACTTTCCTAGTGAAAATTTACGTGTCTAACCTTATCTGTCAGTTCCGAAGTTTTTACTTTGCTTATGGATTGTGATTCGGACATAAGTTTGTATGTTTGATTTGATAAGTATAGTGGTGTTAGCTGAACATGCTAGAATTTACGAAAATTAAAAGTAAGTAAAGTTTGCAAATGTATTACAGATACAATCTGTTTTTATTACTCGTTGTGTTTGTTTCACAGTTGATACGCTATTGGAACTTTGTACAACGAGACAAGATGTCTTCAAGTAAGTTGTTGACTAAGGGTATAACAAGACTAAGCTGATAAAGGTCCTCAAAAGTTTTATGGCCGTCATCACTATATTGCTTATAAGTGTGATAGGAAAATTAGCAAAGATATATCTAACATTCTATAGTTACATGTTCCTTTCATTCACAATTTTAGTTCAAGACATTGCGGGTGTAGCTAGCTAAATAGAATATATGTATGCACACCCTTTCAGAACAAACTTAATCTAACTGAATGAGCCAATTTGCAAGGTTTTTAGTTTGTTTTTGATTATGACTTGAACATGGACTGGTATGTTTGTGAACCCATCAATAAATGTTTATTTAAAACTTTCCTATTTTTAAATTGTAGATCAAAAGTATATTGAGAACAATGGAGATACCATACCTCGCATACAGAAAATATACCGGGTTCGAAACATCCATTAAAAATAAAACATATTATTAGAGTGTCTTCTAGTGTTTCATGTTTCAAAAAGATATTTCACAATTTTAACATTTTCCCCGCTTTAAATTCCCATTGACGTATCGTCGACCACGACTTTTATGTTCCGACACTTGCCGCCATCACGATATATCAAAGCAGCGTCACGGCAACTAATGGCGTCCTTGTATCAGTGACGTCATTAAATGGCGCAATTCAGGCCGAGTTTTCATTCTTTTTGTGTGTAATTTAAGCGTGCTGGGCCTTTGACGGAACATTGTTGGCGTAGCCGGCGATCCGTCAATTACACTTAGTATCTACCATATTTCATTCGGGAAAATATATGACAGTTAAAGTTTCAGTAATTTGATTTCAATCTAGAAAATTGATATTAAAGAATGTTTTAGAATCATGTTTGTGAATTATATACAAATTACATATTATACCAGTTTTCATTTTACAGCACTAGACGACCGTTTCGGAATAGAATTCCTCATCAGTAACGTTTGGACTAAATTATGAAACCAAAATTGTTTTCAAGATGTTGAGAAGATACCCATAAGACCAAATTGTATTTACTAAATTTAGCTGAGAAAATACTTTGCATCAGGGAGTATACCTTAGTTTTGAGGAATTTCAAGTTTTAACTAGCAGCAAATTTAGATAATATAAAGTGTATTTTGACAATAATACACAATTATTGCCTACTGAGCTAGCGATATCCTCGGGTTAACAACCACTAGCCCAGCTCAGTGGTTTAAATAACATATTATACCAGTTTTAATTTTGCAGCACTAGACGGCCGTTTCGGAATACAATTCCATATGAGTAGTGCTTGGACCAAAGTTGTTTTCAATATTGATTTTTTTTGACATTTTTATCCTCAATACCAAAAACTCTGATTTAAGATATTTAAGGTTTATTTTACCTCATGGACTTTTTTATTATTACACTGTATTGATTTGAAGAAATTATATGGATTTGAATAAAATAAAAATAAAATATGAATATATCTTCTTGAAACTTTTAACATGGATGTAAAAGGAAAGTACAGTTTTAGACAATAAACTACTGATTTGAGGACAGAAATATTGCATTTCGTGACGATTTACAAATCCTTGGCAAGGAAATTATAGCTCAAATTGTAACAGAATGGAAATTATCTGCGAATAATACAAGTCGACCTATGATGGAGACTTTTAAATAATCGACCATTAATTAAAAAGGTACCTTTTATCGGTGATGCTTAAGGCGTTACGACCGTATAGAATAGGTCTTGGAATGTTATAACTAGAAGTACATATATCAATTAATGTGCGTGTTAGATACCCGTCTTCCATAAAAAACAACAAACAAGAAAGGGCTTGACGAGTCGTTAAAAATATAATTTAATACCAGTGTTAGGGGACTAAATCAGTTACTAAAGGATCCATTATTTTGAGTTCCGGAAAGGATACATATAAAGTAGTTGATAATAACACATAAAACAGTTTGAGAATTTAATAGAAAAAGGACTTAAGAGTTTGAACGAGACATATAGACATTGTTCTAAAATCTCTAATTAAAACACTATGCTTGTATATTAGTACATGGTATAGTTGTGATTGGTTGTATTGTAATAACATGTCTCGTTCGAAATGCTTTGTAAGTTTAAAACTAGGAATTGTACACATGGAAAATTTTACATGATAGAGAAATCGAAGGTTTTCAAATTTGCCTTTTTAGTCGTATGCAGTTTTAAACTATTCTCGTTCATCATTCTGGGCACCCGGCCTCACTTTCCAGATGGAAGTGTGTAACTAACTTTGCCAGTTTTCCAATGTTTTACTTTGTTTTTATGTTGCAATATAATTTAAACATCCTCTTCTATTTCTATATTTTATTTGATTAAAAATGTTCTAGTCTATGTCCAAATCACAATCAAGAAGCAAAGTAAAAACTTTGCAACTGACAAGTCCGGTAAGACACGTGAACTTCCACCAAGGAAGTGAGGCCGGGTGCTTCGAAAGGGTAAGCACCACCTGTTTAACTCGCCCGTGTTTATAAACTATAAACACCCTGCAACAATATCGCTGACGATCTATAATAAAATTTGAACATTTTTGTTTGTTGAGTAGTATGGGCAAACAACAGTGATCTGTCCGGTTGACCTTTCATTAGAAATATTCATATAGGAGGGTCTATCAAATACGTGGGTAGCGTTAGGACCTGCAGTTAATACATATACACACTGCCCATGATTAATGTATAGACAAATATACACGTGTGATCCCTATTACTTAAATTTACTTGTCCATAATGAATATTTAAATCAAAGGTTTAACGGACAGGTTAATGTTGTCTACCTATATTTAGTGGTATGGTATCATTAAATGAAGGGGTTATGATGGCGAAATTAAATCACGACACGACCCCTTCATTTACTGATATATTAATTCATTTGTCATTTACAGAACACTGATCAAATGACTTGCATTTTTATTGCATAGAGTATTTGATCCCTTCATTTTAATGGTATATAATAGATTATTTGTGAGAAATCAATAGTTAGAGAAAATGAATACAATTATTGCTTTTTGTGATATATCATTTTGATAGATAATTATGACCAAGTATAAAAAACAAAAATAATACTAATTCAGTACTAAAAAGGATCATGTTGTTTTTGTAATTAATCAAGAATGCTAACCCAAAACAAATGTCTATGACAATTGTACAATAAAAGCGCAATTAAATCAAAATTTATCTTGCATTGATACTCACGCTATTGTGATAAACTAGACAGTGATGAACAAACTTACCTTTAAAATCTGAAGATGTCCAACTTGTAGGTCAAGGTACGTGACGGTATTCTAATCACGTCAAATCTTAACAATAAGTATCCAATAACACTACCAATTTGTTTACCATTTGGGAGCTCTATTTTTTAAAAAAGTTAATGAACTTTACATCATTTTTCGATGCATTTGTAAAAAATGAACATAAATTAATTAACCTCAAGGCTTATTTTAAGTAACCATTTTATGGCCGTCATCACAGAATTGTTAAGTTTGATGTCTCTGTGTCCAGGATTGCCCTGAATATATTTGACGTCCCGTATTCCTTTCACACAATTTTGATTACAAACATGGCGGGTGTAGCTAAACAGGACGTGCTTACACTTCCAGAACACACGGCCTCGCTTCCCTGGTGGAAGTTCACGTATCTAAACTATCTTGTCAGTTCCAAAGTTTTTACTTTGCTTCTGGATTGTGATTCAGACATGGATTAGTATGTTTGTTTTTTATTAGGCTGATTAAACAAGCAACGGTTCTGAAGCCTACGAATTCATCTTCAATGATCAGAGCTATAGTTTTGTTTGGATAAAATCAACCAAAGGTATACCCCTAACAACTCTTAGTTATATACATTTTCCGCAACTTAATCAGCATAATAAATATAAATATGAATATGAATGGGTAAGAATTCATTTTGTCTTTTTTTCTTATTCCACTGTGGTGTTTATTTTACTATTACATGTATTTTGTAACTTTTTTGTAATTATTCAGTACATTAATTTACTATAATCATCTAAATCCAGAAATAGTACAAAAATGAACTTCATATGAAGTAATTGTAGAAACCGTACTGATGAACGGCATATACACATTTTTTGTGCTAAAAAATGTAAACAAAAATTTTGCATTTAAACGTCAGGCGTAAAAAACAGCAAGAATTAATTAAACAACTCCGACTCCGAAATTGGAGGAAACAAGAAAACAACGAAACTTTGAAATATAAAATTTATTGATAATATGTTTACATGTTCAATTGAAAAACACATTCAATGTTATCACTACATGTCTTTGCTACGCAATAGACCCACTCCCCTCGCGTATCTGGCCAAACGTGTAAAGCAGCACTTCCGTTTTCTACACAATATAAATCGATATCTTTAAAAGACATTATTAGTGTGGCATTTGACAGTTTCATTTTGACAACCGTCAGCAGAAGTGATTTTAATGAAATATTTTCCCTAACAGGCATTCCTTAACAACTTGTCTGGACTTGCATATATATCACAATTGATAAACGCTCTTATTGACATGTACAGTAGCTTGCGTCCAGTCTGCCGCTTATAACAAAGATGCTTCATCTGGTCAAATTACATAGCATAATAATTTGAGTTTTACAGCACTAGATTGCTGTTTCGGAATGCAATTCCTAATCAGTAGTGCTTTGACCAAAATTGTGAAGTAAAAATTATTTTCAAGATGTTTACCAAATTTAGCTAAGGAAATACTTTGCATGAGAGAGTATACCTTATACCTTAATGTTTGAAGAATTTCACATTTAGCTAGCTTAAATTGATACATAAAAAATCCCGGAAATTTACGAATTACTAGAAGACGTGTTAGTTACAAACGTTGTTGTATCGTGACACAATAGTTTATAGATGAAGTTCGTTGAAAGACAGTTTATTACGAGCAATTGCAACATGTACAAGACAGATAGTATACATAATTAACAAAAACGTCCATTTATCAGATTAATTAAGCAAAATATTCATCTAATATACTGTACATTATATAAACATTATCTATTTAAGGAAAATGAAGCATAAATCTTGTCTTTCTCTGACTGATAAAATCAGTGTCCAATGGTCTATTCAAATTTTCAATTCACCTTTATGCTGTAATGACTTTTAAAAGTCTGCACATACTAGTTTTATCATAAAAAGCTATTTCTAACACGTGTACGTATTATATATCATTATAATTGTTTGTATTACTATTTGGTTATTTTTGAAAACTGTAGACAATTCATTATTCCTCAACCCAGATATAGCCAAAATAACTAATATCATCCAGTTGTTCACAGCTAAAAATAGCCGTCACAAGGTTCCAGCCTTCTTTGTTGACGGTTATTGAAACGTTTTCTTTCCATTTTTGTTTAGGTAGAACGTCACTAAAACAGACCAATACAAAATATTTTAATCAAACAGATGTATGATGACAACTTTAATACCGGTTTCTTCTGCTTATGGTGTATGTCTGTTAAAAGTTAATACGCTATTTTAAAGCTTGTTTCCACTTTGGCTACTTTATATAATGAAGCCGTGATACCAACAAACTAGTTGTTGAATTAGGGATAATGTAAGCCAAGTCTGAAGAGGACCCTTTCAAATGTTTATGACCGACATAATAAAAGTGCGCCTTCCAATTAAAAAATAAACAACTCGCTTATACTTTCTTTATAGAATGACAAAGAATGGAGAATTGATGGGAAATGCTTAATTGGTTTAATGCCATAATCACAATTATTTATCGATATACTCATTTAGACAACTCGACAATTGTGCCACACCCCTTCTCCAGAATGATGTTGATATACACAAAACATATTGAAATGCAGAGAAATAAAGTTATATATTTATTTACCTTTCAGGGAATGAAACCTTTCTGAGTGTGATACATCTATGTACAATACACAATCTGTTAAAGACACGTGTAGTGGATTTTCAAAAGACAATTCAATCGGAATAGTTTCTCCCACTTTGGCCTTGTCTGGTACCTTTAATGAAAAGAACACGTTTATTTATTATGAAATCATATTCAAACAAGAAAATTGATAGAGGAATCATTTCAATTTTATATGAAATGCAAGATGTTTACATGTTTTATTTAATTTAAATACGACCTTTAGATCCGTTTATATCTTATCCTTAATAAACTTATGGCCGTGACCTAACTTTGTTAGAAATGTTGAATTTTGAATTGACTGTCCAATGGTAGCTTCTGACGAAATGTCATTTAAATGTCTCTTCGAAAAAGTGATATCGACTACTACACACACGGGCGCTGGTCTTTGAAATAACCTGAAATATTTTATACTGATAAGCTTATAGATACATATTGGGTAATATAGCAACAGAATCCAGAATTACATAGACATTCCTCAGTTGTCCTGGATATATTTCACACCCCATAGTTCCCGGTTCTTTTCACTCTCAAATTCTGTTACACACGTAGCGGATGAAGCTGTCTAAATAAGAGATACTTTCCCTTCCGGATCAACGGGCTCAATTCCCTGGTGGAACTGCACGTGTTTAACCTAATTTTTAGTTTCATTTTTTTTTTTACTTTACTTTGGTTTTGAAATTTGGACATGGTTAATTTGTTTGTTTTTTGCTTTGATGCTTTACCTCAATGTTTGTATCAAATATTTTTTTTATAATTGTTTTTTTCTTTTGGCTTAATTAAGCACATATTTTAAATAATTTGAAACAAAACATGATATTAGATAAATAATCAAAGCTTTTATCTATCCAAATTAATATACAAAAAAATATTTTATATGCGAGGATATATATATATATATTATATATATATATATTATATATTATATATATGTTCTAGTTTATATTCACATACATAATGTATATGCTCGAAGTAATTTTTCGTAAAATTTTTGCCAATATTTTGATAAATTCATAAGTTTTCCTTCTTTTGTAGCATTATTTTTTTCAATTAATAAATTTATCTTTTAAAATATTTCAATACATGAAATTTAATTTTTTATTTTTCAATTTTTTAAAAAATATTCTTTTGCATAAGAAATAAATTCATAGGTTTATATATCAAAGAAAAATGCAAATGCCAAAAATAGCTGTCTCTGGGTTTATTTCAATAGAATCATAAAGCTTAAATTTAGGAAATCTTTGTTGTATCAAATATTTGATCAAATACTTTATTCTCTTTTTTATGTTGTTTGTTTTATTAAAATTTAATATACAGTCAAAACTGTCTATAAAGATCACCTAAAAGAACCAGTAAAAGTTGCCTTTATGGCCTTTATACAATTTCAAATAGTATGAATAAAGAACAGTTGGGATACAATTCTATTGGCTTTTATAAGCAAGTGGCCTTTATATAATGGTGGCCTTTAAGGCCGGTTGGATTGAATAACAGGTAAGTGGTTCTACTTGCCTCCATTTTTATGTCTGGTCTAAGGAATCGGAATCTATTTTCAGCAACAAACATTTCACCCGTGGTATCTCTTACCAAGGCAATCACAGACAACATTGCATCCTCAGTTAAACGTTCTTCGTATTCACCCGCCTCAAGTTTGAAAGGAATATGTTTTTCTAACAAAATAAGAGTAGATACCTCATGTAATCAGTTACAACAATATTGACATTAAAGTTTGAAAGGAATATGTTTTTCTAACAAAATAAGAGTAGATACCTCATGTAATCAGTTACAACAATATTGACATTAAACATTTTTATGGACCAGAAGTATGCATATAGTAGAAGATAATTTAATAATCCCTGCACTCGCGTTCATGAAACATCTGTAAGAAAATTACTTGGAATTCCCAAGGATAGTTTAGATATAGATGCCAATAACAGCTGTACCCTAATCTAATGCAAATGAAGGCTATATTTTGTATTTTATCAATTGAAAGAAATATTACATATCAAGATTAGATATGAGTATGAGTATGAGTAGATACCTCATGTAATCAGTTACAACAATATTGACATTAAACATTTTTATGGACCAGAAGTATGCATATAGTAGAAGATAATTTAATAATCCCTGCACTCGCGTTCATGAAACATCTGTAAGAAAATTACTTGGAATTCCCAAGGATAGTTTAGATATAGATGCCAATAACAGCTGTACCCTAATCTAATGCAAAATGAAGGCTATATTTTGTATTTTATTCAATTGAAAGAAATATTACATATCAATTTAGTTAACTTCACTTCATATGAAGAAATATTTGAAAGTGCCACGGTATTCAGATGAATGGCTTAGGAGGAGCTGTATATATTAGGAAGGTTTAACTAAACACGCACAGGAGGAGGACAATGAACAACATCGGAACGACAACAGTCGATGACAACCACGTTTTCATTTCCTTCTACCGACTTCATGTATTATAAAACATAATGTAAAATTGTCAAACACAAACAGACCGATCCATGTTGAATTAACATTCCCACAAGGAAAGTATGAACTTTAAGGAAACTAACAGATTAAGGTTTTAAACATGAGCTGCTAACTGGGAAGGGTGACATGTTACACAACGGTAAGTGCCTTCTGTCAAGTATATTTTTCATACACCGCCCAAAACAAGTATTTTATGATATACCTATCTACAACATTTAAGTGTGAAATCAAATATGAGAATAAAATGAACATGGGAGTATGCGAAGTCAAATATATTAAAGATAATTATGGATACAGAAATATATCAATCATACTAATAGACATTATTTTAATGGGAACCAAAAAAAAAAAAAAAAAAAAAAAAAAAAAAAAAAAAAAAAAAAAAAAAAAAAAAACTACTATTTATGGTACATGTACTTGGTCTATCTAGAGTTTTCTGTATTTCGAGATATTAACAAGTGATAATTGCAATTGGATGCCATTACAAAGTTCCCCGACCGAAGTAATAGGATTTTGGATTTACAACATCCTTATTCCAAACATTAAAAACTGGAAAGTGTACATTAATACTGATAAATATAAATATTGTTTATTCAATTTATATCATTTGAAAAGGACTTTTGTACTGTATGCATACCAAGTTTCAACATTATCTCCTAAGTACTCAAGATGAAATACTGTAATTCTCTAATTAAAATATGTTTATGGAGGGGCATTTAACTCTGATAAATATAGCTCCTGTTTACTCAGAACACTACATCATGTATAAAGGACTTTTGTGCTATATGCATACCAAGTTTGAACATTATCTGTCAGGTATTCCGGGAAAAGTTAATCTTTAATAGAAATATGTTTTGAAGCGGCATTAAAACTCTGAAAAATATAGCTCTTGTTTATTCAGAACAATATATCATTTAAAAATGACGTTTGTACTATATGCATACCAAGTTTCAATATTATCTGTCGAGTATTCAGGGAGAAATAACTCTTAATAAAAATATGTTTTTGGAGGGGTATTAAACTTTGCCGATAAATATTATTGTTTACTCAAAATACTATATCATTTGTATCATGTACTTACCAAGTTTCAACATTATCTGTCTAGTAATAAAGAGAAATAACTGTTTAGAAAAATGTTTAAGAGGGTACATCAACATTTTAAAAGTTGCAATTTTGAAAACATCAATAGCATAAGGCAATGACACCCACTTCTTATTACTCCCGTTCCAAATGAATCAGGCAAACAATCTCTAGGAAACGGCCCTAAAAAGGGTTGACGCGAAAGAAGAATTAGAAACACAGCAAAACCCATATGCCCACAAACTTCGTTTTGGGGAGGGGACATAATTTCCTTTAAACAGAACAATTACCTTGCCCTGCGCGTAATGTGAACTCCTCATCAAATGAATCGGTTCTAATAGAGCCCTCAATCTTTCCAGTATATGTTTCAACTCTTACACCAACCAAAACAAGTTCTATTGTGCGTTCATCAGGGTTTGGAAACAGTTTCGGATTTGGATTATAGCGTTCTGTCAACATTTTTAATTGTACATCAAATTCAACATCTTGGCCTACCATGACTTCACCAGGATCAACTATGTCCAGTTTAAGATTCTGTAATAATAATAATAATAATAATAATAATAATAACAATAATAATAATAATAATAATAATAATAATAATCATTATCATCGTCCTGTATAAGTAAATACTCGTAGAATAAAATATTGATTTATTACACAAAATTTTCACAAAATACAAATATTTATTCAAGAATGCAATTAAACCACCATATGCGTGTTTTAGGTATGGTTTTCCTGCGTATAACATTTTCTAGACATTAGTATTTAGTATTGACCTGCCAGCTCGACTTTTGTTAGTAATATTAAAATACGACGATCCGTTCAAAACATGGGTAGTATTTGGAATCGCAGTTAATATATTACACCATGCAAGTTTCTTCATATGATATAGACATTTATATTCAATATCCATAAAGTTATGGGTCCATTCCAAATACACAACCCTCCATAATTTATGATATATGTTTAAAACTGGTCCTATCATAACAAGCAAACTGTAAATCTTCACAAAACTAATATGTTGAAAACGTCATTATGCTAAATCTGAGTGTTATTGAGTTAAAATAGTTTTTTGACCTGGACAAATATGTTTCCCCACTTTTTATTTTTCACCAAAATTTCAGAAAATTTCAGGAAAATTGATTTTCAAGAAAACCAACTGAGCTTAATTTGGTAAAATATATTTTGGTCCTTTGGGTAGCTTTTAACATCTTCAAAATAATTTTA
The DNA here is from genome assembly GCA_021292105.1 of Anadara kagoshimensis. Classification (NCBI taxonomy): domain Eukaryota; kingdom Metazoa; phylum Mollusca; class Bivalvia; order Arcoida; family Arcidae; genus Anadara; species Anadara kagoshimensis. The sequence goes on along the minus strand of CM037875.1, from coordinate 30,744,692 downwards.
GTTTCATAATTTTGATCCAAGCACTACTGATGAGAAATTGTATTCCGAAACGGCCGTCTAGTGCTGCAAATTAAAACTGGTGAAAATATGATTTAAACAATTTTCTGACAATAGGTACCTTCCACAGTCTTTCAAACTCATATTCTCCATTTCTTGCAGTTAAAACAGCTTCGTGTTCTTTTTCCGAAACTTAAAAAAATAAAAGCAACAAAAACCGTATCAATTCAATTATACATGTGCGTGTTTTGTAATTACATTAAATGTTACAAAAATGATTTTCCATAATTATACGAATTGTTGGATGATTTACTGCCTTTAAAATTTCCAAAATACGTATGCAATTTCTGAAAGTTTACACCCCTGTAGTATCAGCTTTATCATGAAAAAAGTTATTAATGTCGTTAACACTTCATTTACTTTATGTAATATTGAAAATGCGAACAAATCTTAATTAAAAATAAACAAATGGAACCAAGACCCGGACGTGGGCATGACATTTGTTTAAAAAAATCGATAGACTCCACTTAAAATACACTTTATATAGATTGCAAAACATGCTAAACCGTGTCCAAATGACAGTCCCAAAAGCAAAATTATACCTTTGCAAACTGTTAAAATTAACTTAAAGAGGTGAACTTCCAACATGACAGTGAAACCTGGCGGAAGAGTAGACACCTCCTATATAACTAACACCACTCTTAATACTTTGAAAACACAAATTAAGTTATACGTGTTTAATTCTACCAGGGCGCTGATGCCTGGTGTTCCAGATGAGTAATAACCACCTGTCAAGCAAGCTCTATTCTTAAAATTTTGAAAACCGGCAAATGCAAATTAAAAGTGTATGGTTGACTGTCCACGGGTGTTTTGGAAGGGCAAGTACCTCCTGTCTAGCTAGCCTCATCCTTAAAAACTTTGACAAGAAAACACAGTTTTAAAACTTTAAAAACAGGCAATACAAGTGAACGTCCACATAAAAGTAGACATAAAACAAGGACCACTGCACATATAAATTACTTACACTCCTTATATTTGTAATTATCTTTCACCGATTCTCCACCAATTCGATTAATTTGCTTTGTAACTATTTCTCTTCCAACACTGATAATTATAATGAGAAATACTTTGTGAAAAATCTTTATTTGAACATTCTACATAATGATTAACAACCGATAAATGATAATGTTTGGTTTGTTCAAAATCAAAACACATTATAAGTTATAGTTTCACGGCCTTATGTACCACTTTAAAGATTTATGTATTGCTTAATTAGCTATATGTCCGTGATGTACGAGTAACTTCCCTTTTACCACTAAATGTCGTGTGCGTTTACATGTATGTACCCCAGCAGATTTCAGATACTAGTTCTATGTACCATTCTTGAAATGATATCCTTCATATCGATTTTGACTGTTGTGTAATCAACACATCTGATCCCCGTGACACAATCATAGCTTGACTCAGGTTAACTCTTATCTAATTCGAACAAATTTGTCAAGCTCTATTTTTGGAACTTTAAATAAATTTTGTTAAAACAAAATACAAAAGTCACAAATTTTATACCTTAATTTTCTGATTATCTTTTCAATTCACAAAATTAATCAGGTTTAAAATTTGAGATTTCTTTACTTCTATATGGCATTTTAAATCTTGTAATTTTCAAGATAGTAAAAAATGTAAGGTGTCGTTTAGAAGATGACTTAAAACTATGTTTCATTCTTAGTACCGAAAAGATTGTCAAAACTTCCTCAAGTTAAGTTAAGAAAAATCTTATTTAAGAAATAATTGTAAGAATTCAGTAATCATTAAATTATACTTACACGTCTGTCAGTATGTCCATTATTTCATAATTATGAGGAGAAAGCTTGAGTAACATAAATCTGTCGGCGTTTACCTCCGCGAATATAAACTTGGCGTCATATTTCACAGACTTCGGTTCAAACATCCCTCTTTGATAGCGGATACTAGACATGGACCACACTGGAAAGCTCCTTAATACACAAATAAAGATCAAATAAAAAAAACATATCAGCTCATGTCTAAAGCACAACCTCAAAGCAAAGTAAAAACTTTGAAGCTTGCAAATTAGGTTAAAAACCAAGGAAGTGAGGCAGACTGTTCCGAAAGGGTAAACCCTCCTTATTTCCAAGCCGTAGTACACTCGCCACGTGTATAATTAAAATTGGGAACTAAAAGAACATGGAACTATGGGACGTCAAATATGCAAAATAATGTTGGATACAGAGGCACCATTGTGAAATATAAGTTGATTAAATGAATGGAGTTTTATGTCTTACTCAATTTCAAGTATATTTCACTTATATCGGAACGTCACCATCTTTAAATTTGCAGATATTTTGACCTTTGAAGTGCTCTCATGGCAATGTGCTGGGATGGTTCTTTATCGAGCCACAAAATGAGATATGAAAATTCTCAACCAAAAACATTTACATAAAAGTAACTATCAAAAACAAACATACTAATCCATGCCCAAATTTAATACCGATTTCAAATTATGTTGTACCAATTTTCCAAAAGTGTTTGTAGATTTTGTTTGGCCTTGTCCATCGTAGACCTAAGAGGCCGCGGCGGCCTTATGGATAAGACGTTAGTCTACAAATCCAGGGTCTCTCACCGCTGTGAGTTCGAGTCCCGCTCAGACCACATGTGAAAAAATTAATTTTCCTTTGTGTTGGCCTTTACTGGACTGGGGTAGTGGTACGATTGTCTGTCGTGTGAGCTAGCACCTTAAAGTCCCCGAGTGCGCGCTAGTACAAGGCAAACAATACAACACACTCGCACTTCACATGCATACACGACATTCTTCATAGATTAATCCATAGAGATTAATACAAAATAGTTCTTGTCGCGAATAGCTTGAAAAATTCTGATGCGACGTTAACAAACATTCAACCAACCAATAAACCAATCCACCATAAACCTACAGCTTATCCTAATGGGTGTTCAGAAAGGTTTTAATCAATGCATGTGAGACTGCTTTAAATCCTTGCTTTAATATATGCAAGTCCATTAAGGTAAAGATGTTTGAAAGCAAAATGTCTTATATAGGCAATCAATCATGACCCGCCTGCATGACCTTTCATTAGGAATTTTTTAAAAGGATCAACTCAATACATGGGTAGTGTTAGGACAAGCAGTTTATTATAATATGTAAGTGATGCACATGATTAGTGTTAATATGTAAACTAAATAAACACCTGCGATACTATTAATAATTGTAATGGTCCTTCATAAATATTTAAATAAAAGTCAAGCGGACAGGCCATGTAGTGGACGACGTAATTTAGTGTACATCTCGCACAAGAAATCTCTGAGCTACTACCCACTTAGTATAACCCCTTTTTAACTACAATCATAGACCGTAAATGTTTAAAAATAAACCAAATCGGTAAACAGGAAATATATGTCTAACAGACTTGAAATCAATTCCTAATACTAAACTCGTATTCAAGATTGCAATGGCTGTGTTTAGTAGTTGCGAGAAAACTAACGAAAAGATTGTTTCGGACGGACAGCGGTAAACCAGTATACCCCCATGCTTCGAATCCGAAGATGGTTTGCTTTTGGAATGAATGGTCATAAACTTTTATTTAAATACTATGATACATCGATTACGAAGTTTATGCCAGAGTCAAATTTCTTTCACTTGTATCGAGAAGGTTCATTCAAGGTCAGTGAAGGAGAGTTCCACCTACTCTCGGCAGCGAACTTTTCCCACTCAAATACACATGTCTGTCCCGAGAGGAATTCGAACTTGGGGATCATCATTGTGTTCGTAAGCTGGGAACAGACCATTTTGACACCGAAGGCCCAGAAATGAAAGGTGGTTAAAATAAAACTGTATATATTAAACAAAGAAATACCATGGCTTATTTCCTGTGGCGTTGAATCAATGACTTGCCAGCCATCATATTGGTTATTGTCACTAAGGTCTGGACGTTTGAAAAAAACTTCATTCCATACATGGAAATTCCTAAACGTAAAACAAGATAAAGAAATGTAATTAATTACAGTCCAACCTGCCTTCAATGCCACCTTTATATAAGGGTCATCTGCTTATAAAGGGCAGTAAAATTGTATCCCATTTTTAAATGCTGGTTAAACTATCCATAGTCAAAGTTGTCTATAAAGGCCATCCAAGGGAACCAGTAAAAGTGTTCTTTATGGACAGGTGGCATTTATATACGGCTTCAAATAGTATAAATAAAGAACAATTAAGATACAATTCGACTAGCCTTTATAGCAGGGTCTTTAAGGAGTTTCGGGAACCTGTACAGAACGGGCATGTCGAAAGTTTAACACTAAAATAACGCGAGAAATCGCAACTAATCCCGGCTCCTCGAAACTATACCTTGACTTCTTTTCAGCTATCTCTCTCTCTGTCGCCAGCTATCCATACCTCGGTCACTCGACGACAAGCTGCTCTGACTCCTTTTTCGTGAGTTCAGTGTTAAACTTTAGACAGGCCTAGCTCTGCTGTATATTAATTTTTTAATCAATGGACTGTATTTTATTGATAAATAACACTTCAAATCAGTTTGTGATTAAAATGATATAATGGACATAGAAGCAATAAAACAAGACTAAAGACTACATGAACAACGGAACACAGCCGGCTTTCGTCATAAATCATATTTAAAATACCACATGTTGTTATGAAAAATGCTTTGTAGTCTGCATCTATAAATTAACATTATTTGCGGTATAATTTCTGAGCAAATTATGCCTTTTTGGTACAGAACGAAAGAATTATGGACTTACGGGTCCGAATTCCCCACTCCCAAGCTTTGCCCATTTTTCAACATAATAATATTGCAAAGTAGTACATGGTGGTAGAGGCAAACAATATTGACCAGTTCGCTTGACCTTTCATTAGAAACATTCATATGTATAGTATAGACCTGTCAAAAGTTTAACGGTGGGCTTATAAAATAGAATCAAAGCACGACTGTCGAATGTCCAAAATATAAAAACCTAGTAACCTTAAATACATGTTTTCCCTAAACATAAATATACAGGCCCCGGTTTCACAATCATTCCTTACCTAAGATTTTCCTTTACTTAAATCTTGCAAAATTTTAAATCTTCATAATTTTGTTATTTTTCAAGATTTTCAGGAATTTAAGATGTTATTTTTAAGTTCATCTCAAGCTGAAAATTGTGACAAAAATATTCATCAATAGTTCCAAAAAGAGAATACCAAACTTTGCTAAATTTAAGTTAAGGAAAATCTTAGCTAAGGAATGATTATGAAACCGGGGCCTGGTCCATAATAAATTAAAGGTCAAACGATCAGGCCCCAGTTTCACAATCATTCCTTAGCTAAGATTTTCCTTAACTTAAAACTTGCAAAATTTCAAATCTTTATAATTTTGTTAATTTTCCAGATATTCAGGAATTTAAGGTGTCATTTTTAAAATCACTTCTAGATTTAAACATTTGCATTTATTTTGACAAATATATTCACCAGTAGTTCCAAAAACGAGATTACAAAAAATTGATAAAGTTAAGTTAAGGAAAATCTTAGCTAAGGAATGATTGTGGGCCAGGACAATGTTTTTGCCTATAAAGTTATAGTATATATATATAAATATATATATATATATATATATATATATATATATATATATATATATATATATGGCCTACCATATTGAATCGCCGTGTTTATTTTCTCCAGTGGCACCAAAGTATGTCTCTATAATGGTATCATTATCCGTGTCATGAGCTGAACTAAAACATGTTACACTTCTACACGGAAGTCCGACAGCACGGCAAACTACAAAAAATAAATTAATTAAAAAATTTTTATAATAAATAAAATAAAATAAAATAAAATAAAATAAAATAAAATAAAATAAATAATAATATGTGACATTTTTTGAGATTGCAATTTTAAGATATTTTTGAATGGAATAACAGATTTGTAACTCTTAAACTTTTGTTTGTTTGATCTATCAAGCTAGATGTAGATTCGCGTTTTTTTGTAAACTGTCATGACTTTGTGCTGTTTTTTAATTTCTTTTTAATTAATGCATTCAAAAACAGCACATGACAACTTGTCTTTGAATGCATTATTTTAATAGAAATCCAAAAAACAGCACATGACAAAAACGTTAAGTTACAAATTTCGCATTTCTATTTTAAACAGTATAGTTTAAAAATGTCAGGGAGTCTCAATCTATATAAGATTTTATCATGCATACGAGCGCACCCGCGCACCTTCTCACACACACACACACACACACACACACACACACACACACATATGAGTGTCCATGTAATATAAAATTTATAAAACAAGGTAAAAAAATTATGTGACGAGCCTGGGTGAGTCGCATATTCAAATTATCCAAAGTGTTAAATGAAAACACCCATATAATTAGATTCTATTTATTATATAATCAAAGGAAACGTTCGTTTCTTGAAAAAAGAAACCATCTTTACCATAAGAAAAGAACTGACGGACACAGCCCGCGACATTTTAATGTTCACGTGCTATGACGTCGTGTGCTGATTGCTTAAGACACACTTAAAGGTAAATTTGCAATGTCTTTATGAACTTGCAAAGTACAAAGGCCGGTCTCAAATAGCCTTTAATGGAAAAATTTGAGACAGTCCATTATACTTTGCAAGTTCATAAAGACATGGGAAACTTACCTTATTTCTTATATTTACAATATTTATAAAAAAAATTCTATTGCCGCCTTACATTTTTCATGTTAATTTGAAAACAATTTTAATTTTAAAAAACAATGTTGGTAGCTCCTGTCAGTCAACGAGAGCATTTGACATCTGACGTCATAATGGAGCGCGTGGAGCAATGTCTTTATGAAGTGGCAAAGTATATTCGATGTCAAATACTTTAAAAAGAATCAATAGCAGTACTGTTTGGGCGCTGTAATGCCTAAAAAAAGTGTCTATGAAACAAACAGTCGACTTCATAGAGCGCGAACATTGGAATGTCGCTTGCTGGTTACCATGGTCACGAAAGCCGTGTGAAATATGATTTTTATAGCATGGGTTTATTTTATGGAATATTGAAGATTATATATTAAATATAAAAAAAGTGTGTGTGTGTGTGTGTGTGTGTGTGTGTGTGTCTTTTTTCATTTTGTTCACAGATCACGTGTTGCCTATGCCAACTTTATTTACTATCCATGCTTCTATAAATCTAATTTTTAAATTTACACATAAAGAATATTACCTGCCGTAGTAACTGCAGAAAACACCCAACATTGTCCATATTTAACAGGCTGGTACCCTGATGTTTTCCATTGTCGAAGAATGTCATCGCTTTTGCTGAACTGACCTGGTCTTTTCCCGCCAGTATAAGGTTTTCCCCATTTTCCTCTCAATACGCCTTGATCATCGTCGTCGCTACTATTAATCTTTGATTAGAAATAGAGATAGGACTTATATAAGGAAAAAGTCAACAAACAAGTTAAGTGAATTCGGATCCCATGTTAGTAAGTACTGTCATGTACTGATTATAAATTTTTTATTAAAATAACACATTCAAAATCAGCACATCGCAATTGATTTTGGATGCATTATTTTAATAAAAATTCAAAATCAGCACATGACAGTACTCTTGTGTTTTGCACTTATGTTCCAAAGACCATAAATCTCAGGATAAATTTGTCAAATCAACTAGGGTTTATGATAATAAGCATCTACCATCAAAATTCTTTGGGCCAAGTTTCGTTAACAAAAAGTGCTTCATATAGTTTTGGACATTACTCCGGACAAGAAATGTCTGGACAGAGAGACTGAAAACCAAATTTCGAGTTCAATACCCCTTCTTTTTCGAAAAGGTGTGGTATAATTAAAAACATGGAATCTAGAAGTATAATACGGACATGGTTGAGTGATATTGTCACTGGCTTTCGAAGCCAAATGTTTTGGGTTTGAACCTCGTTGGGACTTGGAGATTTTCTGAGGTGGATTTCATCTCTTGCCCACACTAGAGCTGCAAAAAATTAATACTAGAATAGTCTTTCGGGTGGGACTCATAACCGAGGTCACGTTTCAGTACACGCTAAATACACCTCTAGATTTCGAAAAAGAGTAGGTCATTTGCGGTCGATACAGAAGACGCTCACTAAAGCGATTGAAACAGACTGAGCACAGTAAGAGATATACAATATAGTTTATAGAAGCATATAACACAAATAAAGTCAACTATATTTAATATAATTATAAAGTTTTAGATTTATCAAAGAGTCGCCATAAGAACACACACACACAATACCACAAGTACGGTAGCTCAGTCGGTGCATTACATCTGCGCAAATCCATATGACTTTGCGCAAAAGAAATATGACGATTGCGCAAAGGCGTATATTACAATTGCGCAAATCGTAAATACCATGTCAAATATAACCATCTACAAAAAGTTCATTAATTTCAGTACAAAGGCACTCCATGTTAAGAAAAGTTGAAAAAAAAAACAATAATTCCGGTTTGAACATCGTTTACAAAGAACACTTTTCCAACTTGTTAGTAGAAATTCCCAAAGCTTTTAATGCAACATGGACACTGTCTCTATCTTCGGGTAGGGATAGTAGATTTTTGCGACGTTCTCTGTATAATGCAACAGCGACATTTTGTACATCTCTAGGCAACAAAGTGTTTAATCTATGTTTTGGAGTTTTGATATATCACCAGATCTGTTGCGTATACAGACTCTTAGGTCAGGTCGTGTTTATTTAACAGTTTAACATGTGTAATTAAAATTCACACAATAGTAGTATACACACTTTGCGCAAATAGGGGTTATAAAAAGTTTGCGAAAATATAATGCGCCCAGCCCAAATGAGAGAGTACTTGCTCCGTAACTGGGAGGTCGGGGTCTGCACCTCGGCCAAATAAGACCAAAATTTAGGTTGTGACTTTTTCGCCGACCATTCGGCATTTAGAAGAAAGGGATTCTTTGAAAGCGACATTAAAAAACTAATGAACTGTGTTGGTACGACAATAATATTTGATTTTATTAGTTATCTACCACTGTCTACATTTGCTGCAAGTTATTTTTATTTAAATTCTTAAAAAGTAAGGTAAACTCCCTCATGCAAAGTATTTCCAAAGCTTAATTTGGTTAAATATATTTTGGTCCTTTGGATGTTATTTTCAACGTCTTTAAGAAAAAAGTTTGGTTTTACAATTTTGGTTCGAGCACTACTGTTAAGGAATTGTATTCCGAAACGGCTGTCTAGTGTTGTAAAATTAACACTGGTGTAATACATGTATGTTATTATGAAACAAGATGGCAACAGAAAATCACGAATGGAAAATATTGGAAACAGCTAGACTGAACAACATAAGCTGTGAGATCAGAAGAAAAAATGGAACTGGCTTGGGCACATACTGAGGAAAGAGGGAACAGATGACTGAAAGACAGCACTTGGGTGGCAACTAGAGGGAAAAAGAAAAAGGGAGAAGACCCAAGTCCACATGGAGGAGAATGGCTGAAAAGGAAAGTCACCGGATGGACCAGATGGAACACAGCAAAAACAGCAGCGAAGGACAGGCAAAAATAGAAAGATAGCGTTATGGCCTTATGCGCCTACTGGCGAGGAGAGCATTAAGGTTAATTAAGGTAAGGAATTATGAATCATACCATTCTTGTTATACCTCTGGACACTTCTATTGGGTCAGCCATCTTAACAGTGATCTCACCATTGAATGCTTTCTCCACAAGTGTTATACATATGTCCAATACGTCTTTTTCAAACTATAAAATGAAAAAATTTTGATTTTACGGAAAATTTGAATATCTGCTATTGAAACTGATGCAAAAGTCCAAATTTAGGTCAATTTTATTTCTTGAAACAGAATCTAAAGTTGTAAATTAAGTTAAAGATTTTGATATTTAATTACTTCTCCTAGTTTTCTTGTCTCATAAATCAATAAATATTATAAAAATAAAATCAAAACGACGACGACGACGACGACGACGACGATGATGATGATAATGATGATGATGATGCAAACAAAAACAATACCCAAGCAGTATTTTGGGAAGTTGAAAAAAACTATATTTAACCCCTTTCTATAAGACTGAAAATTTGACTGACAGGTTTGCTTAAGATATATATAAACCCATTCATTTGGGTCGTATGGAATTTACATGCGACATATAAAATTTACACGGGACATATAAAATTTACACGGGACATATGGAATTTACACAGGGTGTATAAATTTACACGGAATGTATGACATTTACATTGAATGCATGGAATGTACAAATGGTGTGTGTAATTTACACATAATGTGTGAAAATTATTTGGGGTGTATGGAATTTCCGCAGGATACATGAAATGTACAAAGGGCGCATAGAATTTACACGGGGTGTGTATATTTATACAGGATGAATTTGTGAAGATGGTTTCGAATCTTGATCAACCTCTTCATTTTCAATTAACAGAGAGAAATGGGGATAATTAAATTACATAGTTTTAAGCAGGATGTAAGGGAAAATACTATTTTATAGATTGCCTAACATTTAGATTAACTTTTAAAAAAATAATAAAATAAAGTTCTCACCTGTCCGTACTCCCAAGGTACCGAATAATAATTGTTATAACTTCCCTTGAACTGCCTACCAAGAGGATTCAATATGTATTCCTCTAAATCTTTTTCACCCTTATAATAACATTGGTCATCTAATAGGAAAATATATACATATAGATAAAGATAAGTTAATTATCCAAATATGTAATACATAATGTTGTTTGATTTCAAAATTAATCAGAAAACACGTGATGCATTGTCAATTGCCAATTACAAAAGGTTTTACATCAGATATACGTTAAAAAATTTTTTGAGAGAGAGAGAGCTCCATCTTAGTGGTAATGTCAACAAATATAAGGCTATAAATTAAATTTCACATCCCACATCTTGAAATATACTCCAAACACTTTATTTTCAATGCAGTAAGAGAGAGAGAGAGAGAGAGAGAGAGAGAGAGAGAGAGAGAGAGATTTGATTCTGCCGTTGATAATTAGCTTCATTAACGTCTTAATAAGGACACCGCAAACGATGCGGGTACAAATCTCGCTCAAAAACGCTGTTTGAGAGAGAGAGAGAGAGAGAGAGAGAGAGAGAGAGAGAGAGAGAGAGAGAGAGAGAGACTTACTTTCACACCACGGGTTGAAGAGTATAGTAACCTCTGTTGATTTATATTTCAATGGTTTATCATCTGTATCCGTTTCAATGAAAAATTTCCAATCACCAATCACACAGTTGCATGCTGGGTATATCTCTATTACAGACTTATTTCTTTCCTGTGATAACACGCATGCGTGCCATTTTTTAGGATCTAGATTTTGTTTTTTGAGGTCGATGTTTAACTTTACCAATGTTGATTTGTTAACTGATGCCGATTTTCCACCTTTAAAAGAAAATGAAATATCTACGTAAGCAGAAATTTCATAAATGTCAATACAATTACTCTAGATGTTGTGATACAGATAGACTAAGTTATAGGCAAACAACATTAACCTGTCCGTTTGACCTTTCATTGAGAATATTCATATAGGAGGATCCACCTTATCCATGGGTAGTTTTGGGACAAATGCAAAAAAATGTACATGCTTATCCTATTATGTAGACAAAATAAATACATATGTTTCCAATACATTAATGTGCCAGTCCATCATAAGTTAATTATTTAAATTAAAGGTCAAACGGACAGGTCAATGTTGTGTGCATATATCAAGATAACCTTATTTTACTTTTCTGTATTTATGTGGAGTAGACGATGCTAGCAGTAGTATAAGATGATACGGAAGCAAATTGATATCCACGCTAATATATACACTAGCATCCATAAGTTCGACTCCTTTTCTTAGTTCAGTGTTTAACTTTCGACAGGCCGTATCTGGCTCATTTGGCACAAGTGTGGACGCCTTTTCCTTAACTCAGTGTTTAACTTTCGACTGGCCTGACTGCTCTGTGCATGTATCTGGCCAACTTGCCAGTCAAGTTTGGACGCCGTTTTTCTTATCTCAGTGTTAAAGTTTGACAGATCTGTGACGTACCTGTTTTAAATATGATTCGGACTTTTCCCTCGTCCTCTTTCTTATATTCCCGGTTCCATGTAACATCAATTTTGATTGGTTGTCCTCTTCTGATCACGAGGGTGTTCTTTGGAACATCGTATTTATCAGTATGGTGAGCTCTGGAGTTAGTTCTGATATTAAGATCTATATCCTTGACCATAAGGTCAACTGAATCCGGTACGTCCTCCGGCTCTACAATGAGAAAAACATATTTGTATATTTACATATTGTCTGTTTTCTGTCTTCTACACAAGGTTTCAGAGCAATTGCATTCATATCGGCTATGAACTGCAAGATCTACCTTGGTGATGTCACGGGAATTCCATTCACAAACAATCGGCGTATGAATACACAATATGAAATACACAAAATCGGAACTTTTTATTGATTGTTTGCATAATTGTGATTATTTATTACCGAAATACATGTAATTGTATTTAATAAAAAAATTGAACAATTTAGTAGAAATTTTGTATGCAATTTGTTGTTTTTTCCACGCACTATTTTGTCCTAGAATTTCTGTCGCCAAACTGCACAGCTGATCAGTTGGATCTGCTGTTCCATCAGCTGTTCCGTTAATCGAAAATTGTTGTTGACAAAGCGCGGAATTAAAATTTTCTAAAATGATTTTGAACCAAGAAAAAGAAAAGAAAATAGTTTTAAACGTAAATATCACAATTGAACTGTTTAGAAATGCGGTTCATAGTCGATATGAACGCAATTAATATGCAAGGCTAACGCGCGTTATTCAGTTTGCTTGCATATCAATTGCGTTCATATCGACTATGAACCGCATTTCTAAACAGTTCAATCGTTAAATGTAGGTATATAGTTGGAACGCCATGACATATAAGAACAACTTCTACAGAGCTTTTGTTTTTTCATATCCCGCAAGCGAAGTTAAGGAGGTACATAGAAATCACCCTGTCCATCTTGCCGTCTCACCCAATATAATGTCTGCTTTTCTCAAATATGAAGGTCAGTGTTAGGTTAACTCGAAGTTACCTTGGTTAGATGTTATGAATACTCCGGCCCTTTAATTTATATATAGGTGTTTAGTATTCATACTTCCCTTTCGAAAGTCTGGAATAATACTAGTACCCTTAGTCCGGACCCGAAAACCCTGATTAACTTGGCAACTACATGTATCCATGTTGTCAGTTGCATGCTAAGAATACCTGATTCAGTATCGGAGTCGGGTCTTGTCGCCCTATCTCTCCTACGATAAGACGGTCCTCCATATCTCCTGTATCTTGATCTGCTATGCCAACTCAAAGGGCGGCGGCGACGTCTGTATGGCATTCTAAGAAAAATAAATGGATATAATGAAATATATATGACATTTTCTTGTAAAAATGTTGTAGACAACTATACGCTAATTATGTTATTGAAAAATTTCCATCTTCAGTTTTATTGGAGATACCTATAAATAAATGTAGCAAGAACGTAATTAAAGTCCATTACAAAGCAAGAAATTAAATTAATTAATTGTTAAAAAAAAAAAAAAAAAAAAAAAAAAAAAAAAATCCAGGCTCAACAAGTAAATTCAGTGAATTAGGATCCCCTCCAATAGAATCCTTTTTGTGATTTGCACTTATGTTCAAAAGGGCAATAACTCCCAGAAAAATGAACAAACTAACTCAGGTTAACGATATGCACATCTCCGGTGAATGTTGATTTCATGAAACAGTGCTTCATAGTTTTAGGGAATTTGCGCAGACAATAAATTCGAAGAGACTTCCTTTGAAAGGCGGGAGATAAAACGTAATGAAGGAAAAGAAAATGTTCCTTGTCGTAGAATTCTGCTGGTTGGCTGCGCACTAGTAATAAATTTGAGTGTTCTGCTTAGTATATTTGCGCCATTTCTATTACTAGTAAGTGAACTAGTACTTGATGAAATGCCTAGTAAAATACTACTCTACAGTCAAGATTATTTCACTGCTTCCGAGACTGTTAGTTTAGGGATGCTGGGGACCACCGGATTGTCTTGAAATCAACAAACGACCTGACAAACATTCTCGCATTTAGATGTGTCCCGAGTTGGTTTCGAAGTGTTGAGAGGCGCAGTGAGCCGTAAGTAAACACTTTAGACCACTCGGCCCTTTAGTATGTTTTGAGTCGCCACTGCGAGTGGTGGAAAATAAAAATCGTACCCTGCAAAACAAAAGGTGAGAAACCTTGCATATACAATGTAAAGACCAAATTTTACAAACTATTTCGCGTTAAGTCTTGTTAGAATTATAGCAAAAACAAACATACTAATCCATGTCCGAATCACAATTCAGAAGCAAAGTAAAAATTTTGGAAATGACAAGTCAGGTTAGACACTTGAACTACCACTATGGAAATTAGGCCGGGTGCTACGGAAGGGTAAGCACCTCCTGTCAAAATTGTGTAAAAGGAACATGGAATTATGGAACGTCAAATATATCCAGGGCAATCCTGGACACAGAGACATCAAACTTACAAAAATACTGTGATGACGGCCATAAAAATGTTTGAGGGCCTTGATAAGACTAGACTTGCAATATCCCTGAGTCAACAATCCATTTGCAAGCAGCCTGCTAATTTCTTATTTTTGACATATTTACACAGGTTACAGTTTTGAATTTAAAGAGAGAGAGAGAGAGAGAGAGAGAGAGAGAGAGAGAGTGTGAGGAATGTCTAAAATTGATCATGACCTGTCCGCTTGACCTTTCATCAGGAATATTATATAGGAGGACCCATCCAATACATGGCCAATGTTAGGATTTGCAGTTAATACATATACACATTGTCCTTGATTAGTGTTCTCCTTGTGTGGGCAAAATATACATGCGTGATTTCTATAATTAGATTTACTCGTCCATAATGAATATTTAAATCAAAGGTCAAGCGGACAGTCCAATGTTGTTTACCTATACGCTGACTGATAACATACATAATATTTATGCAAAACGCCATATAATATTTACATTGGTTGCTAACGAAGGTCTTTGTTAAAATGTTTTTAATTTCATGCAACGCAAGCAACATATCAACATTTTTTAAAGTAGAAGTTTTATATGTTTATTTTCCACCATAAATCACCTGAAATTATTAGCTTGATTTGTATAACTTAATACTTTAAAGTTTTGATATAAATACATATGTACATACATTTTAAAACTACAATAAATCCAAAAACAGTCCAACCTGGCTTAAAGACCACCTCAATATAGAGGTCACCTGTTTATAAAGGTCAGTTGAATTGTATCCCGATTGTTCTTTATTCATTTAACTTAAACCTGTGTATAAAAACCACCTGCTCATAAAGACGACTTTTAATGGTTCATTTGTGCATGTGGCGGAGCTTGATCGGATTTCCAATATGACCGATGACAACCATGCTAAATTTTGAACACTGAAAGTGTGTATGTTTGTAAATGGTGTAGGAGTCAGATGCAGACGTATTTGAATATTGCAACAAGCGCGTCAAACAAAATAATTAACAGCATACATGTATTGAATAAATGGGTATTTACGCCCCAGTAAACAATACTTCACTTATATCTAGATGTCACTGTCTATATATGTTAAGTGACTGAAACTTTGACCTTTGTAGTACGCTTAGGGGGCTCTTTAACGTGCCACGCCTACCGCGACACGGGCATCGGTTTATAAGCTCTCTTTCGAAGGACCCGGTGTCTAAATGCCGAATGCTTGGCGAAAGAACAGCCAAAACCTATTTTAAGTGTTGGTCATACCCGATCGGTGTCGAACTCACGACCTTCCACATACGAAGTGAGCACTCTACTACTGAGCTATCATAGTGGTAAATAATTAACAGACGACTCTTGCTATCAGAATTATATAACTTCCCTCGATCTTATAAACTTTAAATTTGTATGGCACTTGACTAGTCAGTTCCACCCGTAAGATACACACTTATGATCACCCGTGTTTATAAGTTCAATATTGAAATGGTATAACAAATTCAAAATTAGTAATTTGATATAGCATGCAACATTTATAATAAGATTCACAAACGACGAACACTGTTTAGTGAAGACATAAATTTCTTCAAAATTATTTACATTTCTAAAGAACATGCATGCAAAAACACTTCAATATCAATTTTACAAAAGCATACTGAACGAAGGAAAGCAGCTCTAGATTCCTTTCAATGCACCCCTATTTTTCATTTCCCTTCATTTTTATACATCTTTGTGACATCTTCTTTTTTAAAAAATATTTCCTCATTTAGACTTTTTCCTACTTATTCATAAGATGGACCTCCGTAATGAGTTCGAATAAATACCATGAAAAATGGCGTGAATATAAGTGTCATATACCATTTTTAAATTAAATCATAAAATACATTCAAAAAATGGTATATGAATTGTCATAATTATACCATTTTTTAAAATGTATTTCATGATTAAATTACAAAATGGCATATGACGTTAAGGGCGGTTAAACAATAATCTTGGCCAAACTGGTGATGAAGTGATTATTGTTAAAATCTACCTTTTTTAAATAAGAAGATAGAGAACTTAATTTTAACTAAACAAGCATTTAACTAGCTACGTGAGATATGTTTAAAATTTGAAATTGTTGATCCGTTAAGGTTAATTTCACACGCACCTTCAATTCATTCATGCGCATATTGTCAAACCAAATTTAATATATATGCAAAAAAAAAAAAACAAAAATAATAAAAAACAATATAAAACAATAAAAATTAAAATTCCGTGTAAATTTATATACATGTAGTATTGAAAATAAAAATAAAAAAAAATTGGGCCATGATGTGTTTTTTTTACATTTAGATTTATCTACTTGTTTTACCTGTACCCTTACTTCTAGCTCGTAACACTGGAATCGTCCTAATTTTCACTGAACTCTAGTATGGCATATATCAATAAGATATAAAAAAATTTTGCACAATAGATTTGGTTGCAATTATATTGAGTAATATGTAATAATTATATAATGCAATGCAAAACATGTTTAAAACACGCCTTTAATATTTGAAACCATCCGAACATGATGTGTTTACAAAACAAACTTGTTACTATGGGTGCATAGTTGATGCAGTGATGGAGTACTGTTAGGCATGTATGGTTTAGGCAAAAAACATTGACCTGTTCGTTTGACCTTAGATTTAAATATTTTTTGGACCAGTATATATTTATGTTTAAGGGACACAATGTTTTTATCTTCATCATGGGCGAAATATACATTGGTTATGCATTAACTGCGAATCCTAGCACTACCAATTCATTGTGTGGGGCCTTCTTTATGAAAATTCCCGATAAAGGTCAAGCAGACAGGTCAATGGTGTTTGCCTATATAAAACGGTTATCGTCCTTATGGTCTATTGAAGTTATACGTGAACAAGGCTTAGAATTCAAATAATAAATTCATTACGCATTTTAGTAATTTAATGAGTAACAATTAACTGTTTATTCGTTTCATGCAGCGAACAAGATACATCTTAACCAAAAATCCGTTCAAATATCATTAATATACACACGCATTGCTTTCAAATATCATAGACTAATTATTATCTTTATTCAATCATTACTGTAGAGCAAAGTAATGTAGTCATGTTTAAGTTGCTTATTAAAAGCCTAGGCTTATCAAGGCCCTCAAAAAGTTTCATGGCGTCGTCACAATATTGTATGATGTCTCCGTATCCAAAATTATCTTGGATATATTTGGCGTTCCATCGTTCCTTGTTCTTTCCATGTTTCGTTGTGATTACACTAGTGACGAGTTTAGCGTGCTAAACAGGAGGTGCTTACCCTGACAGAGTCCATGGCAACCTTAGATACAGAAACTTCATACATACAAAAAATTGCGATGATGCCAATTATACAAAGCCTATGCTGGATAAATCTCCGAAACAATTTATTTGTAAACAGCATACTTCGTTCAATAAAATTCTCGTAGTGGGTTCAACAAGTGAATCATATTTTTAAAGTTTTACTATTAAATATATTTTTTAGTTTATCTTCAGCTAAAAGTGTGCCACCAGCTTGCAATTTGTTAATTGTCAGATTATATACATTATACTTGTAGTTTTAATTTTAACTAGAACTGTCTCTTGAGAGCCAAACATTTAAAGTTTTCTTGCGATATGACCTTTCCTATATGACCTTGGTTCAAGGTCATGACACACCAGATTTTTATATGAAGTTTCATGAAAGTTGTTCAACGCATTGATGAGATATGGCCCAGACATGATTTTACATGGACAGACGGACAGACAGACATGGTGATTCCTATATACCCCCTAAAACTAGTTTGCGGGGGTATACATATATTGTCTAGTCTTAGTCTTACCTTAAATCAAAAGTGTGCTACCAGTTGTGAGTTTTTAATTGTCGGATAATTTTACTTTACCCTAA
Source organism: Anadara kagoshimensis (assembly GCA_021292105.1). NCBI lineage: Eukaryota > Metazoa > Mollusca > Bivalvia > Arcoida > Arcidae > Anadara > Anadara kagoshimensis. The sequence goes on along the minus strand of CM037875.1, from coordinate 30,726,229 downwards.
TTTTAAGTGAACTTTTTTCTTTAAAATTATTATATAATGCTTATGTGTTTGTATACACCCTTTTTAAACACTTTGATTATACGTGTATTTATATATTACAACCTTGAAGCATTACATGTTTACATCCAATGTAAACAAACTGGTTGTTATGGATGCAAGGCCGTTGCAGCGCTAAAGTACAATTAAGTTTAGTTGCAACAATAATGTTTTTGTGAAGGTTACTGATTGTTCGAATCCTTCAGTCACGCTATAAGTAGCTGTTAACACTTTATTCGTTTTCGTGCTGTGAAGTTTCAGTTCCATTAAAAGTCAATTAATTGGTGTCAATGAACTTTCCCTTTTTGGTTTTCCCTTATATTTAAATTCTTCAACTTCAACTAAAGCTGGTGACTTCTCGATTTAAGTGATTTTTTTAAATGGGACGTGAAACCCCAAATTTATCAATCAATCAATCAATCAATCAATCAATCAATCAATCAATCAATCAATCAATTTACTTGTACACCGAAATGACATGGTTTAACCAATGCCAAATTTTAAACAAAATCCTTTTTGAAAAAAGGGATGCTAGGAATTACACGTGTACTATTTTTCATACATGTGACACTTTTCTTCTTCTTATTATTATTATTATGTTACACTGCAAAGGAGTTTCTATAATTGTCATTGACTGACAAGTCGTAAGCATGAACCCATGTACCCCGGCTCAAGATCTTAGTATAGATGCAATAAACAGGGATCTTAGGTCAAGTCGGCATAATTAAAATTAAAATACTCTATTAAACCAATCAAATAATGGTTGAATAAATGAAGTTGATGTTGGAATGATGCCAATTTAAAATATAATTGTGTTTTACGTAGCAGCAGCAGCAGTTTTCTGCTAATCACTGCCGACTTTCAAGCAGCAAAATAATGAATTTGTTACAGTGCAAAGGTCTTTCCAGTGAATGAGTGAATAAATAAATGCGGGTACAGCTGTGTTTGGAGCATATGGCCTTATCTACTTATTCATTCATAAAAAAAACAAAAATACCGATCCATGTCCAAATCAAATTCCCCAAAAAGCAAAGTGAAAACTTCGAAAACTGACAAATCAAGCTAAACTTAAACTTAGCTGAAGTTAAATTAGACACTTAAACAAGAGAAAATAAAGCCGGTAGCTTCAGCAGATAAAGTGCCTCATACAAGTACACCAACATCCACACAGAAAAAAACTTTGCAGCATAACAATAAATTGCGATTCTTGACAGGGTATATATACGTTCATATTCCATGCCTTAGAAGACATCCCTTGCGTACATCGGGTGAATATCTTATGTTTTTTCTATATAGCCGTCAAAAATCAATGTATCATACATTTCATAGATAATCAATAAAACCAATAAATGGGAAAATACTAAATTAAGTCGGCATAAACAGGGTACTACTATCGATATCAATGCTACTACTACTATTGCTACTATAGATCCTTACCTACTGTAGTCCTTTCTGGTTGATGTCTACACAAAACAATATATTATTGCACAAGTGCTGCAGTAAATTAAATGTGATATTTTGTCGGGTATACCCGCTATGCTCGTTGTTATGGAAGCCAGATCAATGTTTTGTGAATGTTTATAAATGTATATTGCTTTTCAATCGATCTTTTATATATTTTCAGTGAAGACACGCATATATACGACCACTTAACCATAAAATATAAACATTACTAAAAATAGTATGTCTGAATTTTTAATGACTAAAGGTGTATTGACACTAACGGTGAATAGAAGTATATAGTAACAAAAACAGGCTATTTAATATCGCATCGGTGCACATGAACTTGACAGAAATTACAAGTGCAGCGCTGTATAGCAACTCCTAATGAAGCCCAACGCCTATATTGAAAGGCGTTGACATTTTTGATGACCTAATGAAGTCCAAAGAGTGAGGCTCCAGACAGAAGTCTCCTTGACATTACACTCAAAATTTCACAACTTTTTTTTAGCTCAAATAGTGATAGTGCAACATGATTTTAGTCACACACAACATGCGTCTTTATTTGTCAGATTAAATTATTGGATGGTGTGTTCCGTCTCAGTCAAGAATATTTAATTTATATCGAGAAGTCCCAGCTTTAGGTGAAGTGGCAGAATTGTTTCCAGTGCAGTGCGCTCAGGACAATGTGCGGGCAGGGATTTTTGTGACACGGGCTGTCGGTTTTTAAGATGTCTGTTGGAGGACCGCTTGACTTTCTAAATTCGGAGTATTTGACAAAAGAATATTTGTCCACGAGCGTAAAATGTTATTTTTAGCCATTTTTGTCATTACAGGGTCTATATATTGTTCACATTGATTTAATGTTGTTTAATGTCGCATCAGCAATTTTGTAGCTTTTCCGAAAAAATAAAGAAATCAAGTTTAACCATCTTTAAGGATTAATATAAAAATACGTTCGTATATGCTTGACATGGCACGAGTATGTTTTGTGGCCTGTCTTGTACTAGCGCGCACTCGGGGCAACTTTACGGTGTTAGATCACAGAGTCAGTGTGTCGCATACAAGCATACCACCCCTCAGTTATATTATACTGACAACGGGTGAACCTAAGGTTGATTCCCTGTCCTCGTAATACCTACTACTATGTATATCTGAAATATATGACCCGAGCGGGGTTCGAACTGACCTTCTGCTCTTTAGGCGGATTCTCTACCATTGAGCCATAGCGGCAACCATTGGAGTGTCCGCACTTATGTTATTTAAATGATGAATTTTAGTGGTATGTCTAGTAATACCGTAGACATAATTAAGCATCGAGGTAACTTAACGCCTAATGAAGTCACTTAAAATGTCCAGAAACAAGATGGACTCCATTTCGCGTCGAGGGAAAATAATGCCTACTGAGGACCCTTGCTATACGTCTTGCAGCAATAAACTTCACTGGGCGTTATGTTACCTCGGCGCTTATTGAAGTCCACCATGAAATAAGATCTAGTAATGGACTTCTGTTAATAGGTAGTGATTATTCTTTTGCAATGCACTCAGCATTGAAAGAGACGACCTTGAAAACAGGTGCCTCATGTCACGGCAGGCGTGACGCATTGAAAAAACACCGTGCATATTGCCCTGAGTACGCTGAAAAGGTTAAAACCAACAAAAACAAGCCCTAACGATAGCATACAAAGGCAATGAAGGCCTGGGCAATTATTATATTTAATTGTAGAGTTTTATAACTTTGCCAGTGGTTACATTATTCTTGATTAAATGTCATACTGTATGTTGCTTTATTTTCACGGTGTCAAATTTTCGCGGTTTGACATGACTAGTGTATTCGCGGTGTCATATTTTCGCGGTCTTATCTGATTAAAGAAAAACGACTCTAGGAAGATTAATGGGGTGGTAACACAAGTGTCTACTCGCGGTGGTTTAATTTTTTGCGGGGATACACTTGACCGCGAATATAGCGAAAATAAAACCACAGCGAAATATAAGCATTATACAGTACTTAAAAGGGTAGTATTTCAAAACTGACCAAACATGCAGTAATGTCTTAGTTATGGCCTTTCTCTCTGTATTTAAAGTTCATCTTAATTTGTAGCTTTTAAAGTAAGCTTAGCTAAGTGATATACTTTGTGTATATCTTATTCATAAATTAATGAACAGATGTGGTTTTATAGCAGCAAACGAATGCAAGTGTTTATTAGATTTGGTTCCCTTTAAATCGTTTGCTCGCAACATGTCGACTTGATGTCTCTTACATGTATTTTATGAAGATCATTTCCTGCATAACATAGGTACAACCCGGAGATGACAAATGACGGATGTACAGACGTTCAAACGGACGGACAGACAGTTGGGCAATGCGATTTTAGATGCCCACTTCTGTGTAATTGTAAGAGAATTCACTGTCATAATATACCCGGTACAAAACATACATCCCAGGAGCAAGGCTTCACTTGCCACACATTCAGAGTTGTAATTAACTTACGGAATAAAGAAATTGAATTGCGTTTTTGGGGGCTAATAAAGATATCTGTTGGATTAAATCATGTGGCTTAAAAGAATTCTGTTTGTAATAAGAGATCGATTTGTCTTGAACCGAGCTTAAAAACTGGCTTACAACGCTTGCCGAGGGTTTAAGAAAACCACTCTCTTTCTGAAAGTAGGGTTAAATTCTTGTTCTCACGATGCATGTTTTCCCGCTTGAAACACAAACACTTCGTGCTCTAACCGAACTTAGGAGACAACTCACCATTCGAGGTCCATATCCCTCTCTCTCTCTCTCTCTCTCTCTCTCTCTCTTTCTCTCTCTCTCTCTCTCTCTCTCTCTCTCCTCTCTCTCCTCTCTCTCTCTCTCTCTCAGTTCTGGAATGATGGTATATACTGCGGGGCATGTAATGGGACAGTCGAAGGGTAGAAACGTCTAGGTTAAGAAAAATTGCGCAAAATCTTGTCAGTTCTGGGATGATATTATAAGCGGGGCATGTAAAGTGACAGTCGAAAGGTCGAAACGTCTAGGTTGTCCGAGGAAAAGGTGAAGTAAAAAGTCTCAAAATCCGACATTCTGGTGCAATATTATGAGCGGCGATTAGACAATAAAGAGAAAACATATACCTTTATGTAGAGTGCCTGCCGGAATATCAACAGCTGGTTCATTTAATTTTCCCTTGCAGAATTTAAATTACCGAGATTGTAGCCTTAATTACAATTTGGATTAATGTGTAAAGGGACAGGTCAGGTTTAAGGGGTCGAAATTTAAAGATACTGGGGGTAATGAATAAAAAGAACGTGCATATGTGAATTAGATTTTGGATCGCACAGAAAGTAGAAACATAGTTTATAGGATTTTAAAAAAGTGCTTATAATAACCCCGCCCCACATCACCCCGAGCTTGCTTAACATTGTTTTGAAAATGAAATTATTATTGGGTCAAGTTACGTAAAACTATTAAACAGGAAGAATGTGTGTTATCGTCACACCGACATATGTATAAATGCATACAGTACAGACCTGTCTAAAGTTTAACACCGAGATAATGAAAACGGAGTCGTATCTCGACTGTCAAGTGACAGAGATACGGGTAACCAGTGGCCGAAAAGCTGCAGAAAAAGATACACATGTAGTAGCTTTAAAACACCCAGCTGAGTAACGAGCGGACTGAATGTGTTAAACTTTTGACAGGTTTGTACTGAGTTTGAACTTTATACTTACGTATGTTCATGACCTCATTTATAGGGTAGATTGAACAACACATGGATCTGCACGTAAACACTATAGGTAGACGGATATTACAGACTACAGGTAAACAGTTTTGTTTCATGCTAATGTCGATATCAAAACGGGGGCAAATTTTTCACTTTCACTATCATAGAATATTTTAAAAAATAATGACAGAAGGTACAACTTACCAGGGTAGTATATAATATCCATATTCCTCGCAGTAAAATAACAGTAGGCCGAGTTATCTGCCTTAACGCTTATACATGCACAATGGTAATAACATAGATAATTCAACCTATTGGTGATATATTATGCTGGTTCACAATCGCATCGTTAACGTTGCAGCGGTGGACCAATGAGGGGAGGGCTAGAGTTCGGAACCTCCTTTATTTTTGTACATGATATTATGTATGTTTGTATCACTTGCCAATAGCATTCATAACGACATCTGCGAGTCCACCCCTCTCCATCAGCGGCATATTAAGGCGACTGGGAGCCCAAGTTACAACCTACAACCTTCCTCCTTCCGTCCAGTTTTATGGCGTTACCCCTGGATCTATCGACTGACCGAATGCAAATAACGGATTGCTTGCTTGATTGATTTGGGTCTAAGTGCAAAACAAGAAAAAGCCAAATAACAAATGCATCGAGAATTCAACGCCTATATATATATAGATGAAGTGTGCACAGAATTTTACCTTTGCAATGAACTCGGGGCAGCATGGTTGGTTCTTTAGCGTACCGCGCCTAATGCAACAAGGGACATCGGTTTCTAATGTCCCTGTGACTTTTATTTCTAAATGCCAAGTGTTTGGCAAAAGAACAGTATTTACCTTTTTCAGATTTTGGTCGGGTGTCGAACCCTGACATCCCACATACGGAACAACAATCTAACATTGCTACCGTGGTGCTTGAAAAATGATGACTCGTTAAGAACATACCAAACATCAAGGCTAAGATTCGAACCCATAACCCTGTAGTATTTAATTAGCCAAATGTCACAAACACTATACAATATGCGTCTCGTTAACGTTTTACAAACAATGTCACTTCTAGTGTCTTGGGCACCTCTATTAATTGACGTTTGTTCTTTTGCCATTGTTTTGTCATTTAAAGCTGTATGACAAACGTGATGCTTTCATTTTTCTATTGTCGATTTCCCTTGGCTTAACAAGAATAAAAAAACATTTTATGACCGTCATCACAATATTGTTGATGTTGATAAGCAAAGTATAGTGTCTCTGTGTCCAACAATACCCTGGATACGTTTGACGTCCCACAGATCCGTATTTCTTTATTCCTTATTTTGATTAAACACGTGGCGGATGTAGCTAGCTAAATAGAAGGCACTTACCCTTCCGGAGCACCCGACCTCACTTCACTGGTTTAAATTCACACAATTAACCATTTGCCAGCTTCAGATTTTCTGCTGTGCTTTTGACTTTTTGTGGTTTGGACATTGATTGGTATATGTTTAATTTTTATTACAATCTATATTTGTTTCTTTACAGTATGGCTGAGATAGCAGTTCTTGGAGCAGGTGTAGTCGGCTTATCTACGGCTTTGAATATACAGAAACTTCTACCTAATGTAAAAGTCCGAATAATTGCAGACAAATTTTACAGGGATACTACGAGCTATGGCGCGGGAGGGATATTTTTACCCACAACCGAAGAAATACCTGGCGTACCTGAGGACCTTCTTAGGTAAGACTATTTTATTTTTACTTTCGATGGCTCATGATTGATTGATTGATTGATTTTGACAATTGCAGTGCGTATATGACAATATGCAGAGAGTGTTCTTAAACCGTGACACAGGGCGTATGTTTTTACCCTCTCTTTCAAAGTACCTTGTGACTCTTTTTTCTAAATGCCGAGTCCTTAGCGAAAGAACAGTTTCAAGCTTGGTCAGACTTATCAGGGGTTCGAACCCACGACCTCCCACATACGAAGCTAACACTAATAACTAAGCTACCGTACTGGTTGGGCGGCCCAAGACGGGATATAACTATAGACGTGATAAATACGGCTTAAATGATGGTTGGTCAAATGGTGTTTTACGTCACTTCGGCATTTTCTTAGCCAGACAAGTCAAGGATAAATCTTGACACATGTCCATGTGGTGCGTGAGTTTAAGCAAGTGTTTCTGGTCTGCATTGTGCCAGTGCAAACTTATGTCGAACATTAGAGTGCTAGTGCTCTTTTCCAAGAGAGCTACTTAGTCAATTACACTGGTACTCAGCCAACCAGCAAAGGTCTGCTACAAACATAACCCATTTTCTACTTGAGGTCGAACTGAGTCGAACCCAAAGCTGTCAAAACCTTTTGTTTGAAGACTAACGCTTTTACCACTCGGTAACCATTGTCCTCGAGCGCCAGTTGATTGCTACTAAATGGGTATATGTTTAGTGAAGTGTTTTGGTTGCGACAAACATTTTACACACGTTCATAGTGATTGGTCAATCACGATTTCATTTAATATTAAGAAACATGTCAATTTCTACATTTTGATTGACAAGAATTGCTGCTCTTCATGCAATATTATAAATGATATGTCAAAATTTACAAAATATCTAAACAAAAAACATGTTGTTATTCTAGGAAATGGTGCAAAGGATCATGGGAGTTTTATTCGACGCTAGCGTTATCTGCACAGGCAGTTGAAACAGGGCACGAGGTAGCACATGGTTACGTCCCTTGTAAGAACAGGAAGGAAAAGGTATATATGGCGCTATAAATTAAATGAACAGAATTCAGGACACATGACAAAAACAACAAACGTAACAGGAAGCGAGAAATAAAATAACAACATAAAATGAAATGAAGAAAGAGTATCCAAAACACGACAACTAAACTAATGCAACAAGAATCGAGACATAAATGCACAAAGCACAATGACACCACAGAATTAATAGCTGCAACTTTAAACGGGCACCGAATATGATGAGAAAATGGCGTACCGGATGTGACGAAACTATAAAAAAAATAGAACAAAGTGTTTACAGATACGTCAAGTTGATTTGTTTAAAATTCAATTATCATTCATTACAAGCTTTCTACTCCCCCAGTCACATTATTCTGATACCAGATGAATCAGTAAAGGCCAACGACAAGGAAAGTTCACTTTTCTACATGTTGTCTGAGCGGTGCTCGAACTCACAGCGGCGAGAGGCCCTGGATTTGTAGGCTGACGTCTTATCTATTGCACCACCGCGGCCTCGAAGTTTGGAGATAAATATCATACAAAATGTCATGTAGAATTTCAAAATCTCGTCTTGGTCAATTAAACACACACACACAAAAAAAAAAAAAACGGTTGGGAGTGAACCAAGTCACCATTTTTTCTTTTAAATACTGCAACAAGTGACGTAAAATAGATACAGATTAATTGGACCCTGTTTATATGTACATCTTTGTCTTTATTTGTGTATTTTAGGATCCTATATATAAAGATATCGTCTTCAATTATAAAGAACTCAGTAAAGACGAAATAACGAAATTACAGTTTACAGATTACAAGTAAGTATGAATAATCTGATCATTAAAGAGAGAGAGAGAGAGAGAGAGAGAGAGAGAGAGAGAGAGAGAGAGAGAGATTTTACGTCCCCAGTCTACATTCCTTCACTTATATCTGGGCGGTCAGTTCTGGAATGATGAAGGAAACAGGAGTACCCCCTCAGAAAACTACTGCCATCGGCAAATGGTTTAATCTTTCTCACATTAGGTTATGTGCGAATGGGATTCAAACTAAGGCTGTGAGAGGTGCTATTATCCGTCAGTACGCGATTTTGACCACTTGACCGCTAAGGGTTCCCCAAGAGAGAGAGAGAGGAGAGAGAGAGAGAGAGAGAGAGAGAGAGAGAGAGAGAGAGGGGATTGCCTAAAATAACATATCATTTTCATTAACATAAAGTATTGAACATTACTGCGGGTATTTGAAAGAAATTTTCATATATGTTCACTATTATTAAAATGAGTAACAATGAATTAGTTAAATACAGGGATTCAATTTTGAAGATGTATCGTTTTCTTACTGGTCAGTAAAAAGCAACGTGTATAACCGTTGTATATTTGTTCTTTAGATATTGTTACCAAGTGACACTATTATTACTACAGTTAGCATATACTTACCCTGGCTAACTAGAAGGTGAGTGTACAACATTGAATTTGTACATACAGTCAAACCTGTCTATAAAGGCCATCCTAGGGAACCATTAAAAGTGGTCTTTATTGGCAAGTGGTCTTTATATACAGGTTTAAATAATATGAATAAAGGACAATTTGGATACAATTCTACTGGTATTTATAATCAGGTGGCCTTTAAGGCAGGTTGGATTGTATTTAGTATAGTTATGCTTACAAAAAGTAAAAACATGCAAAATATAACTTCTCTTGGCAAGAAAAAACGTTTGAAATCAAAACAGCTTGCCAAATGAATAAGGCACAAGTCTTTAAACCCAAAGACGTACGCGTCTCGCCAATATGGGTTCAGTCCCGAAAGGAGTTTTTTCTCGTCTGTTGATTCAGTAGCAGATAAATTAACTGAGTGGTTTGCGATGTACTTGCACTCTACTCTGAAGTAGTAAATGTGCCATAAATGTGCAGTAATGCAACGCAGATCAGAAATACTTGTACAATCTCACGTACCACATGACCTTGGGTTTAGATTAATGGATGAAATTCAAAAGAAAAAAATATCCCGTCACTAATACAAGAAAAATTGCTGATATGACGCGACACAACATTCAACCCACTATGTGTAAATAAACCTTATCTCAACAAGCTCGCAATTTCATCTTAGCTATTTATACAGTTAAGGCCTGTCGAAAGTTTAAGGGCCACTTAAGTAGAAAAATTCAAGTGAAAACCATTTGGTTGAAAAGCGTGAAAGAGGGGTACAATTATGAAATTACCTACACAAGTGTGAAGATTTATAAATAAAAACAAAGCAGGAATTGATAATTTAAGAATTTGTAAAATATTTGTTGCATGTCTTTTTGGAAATTGTGCAAAAATACACGTGTTGGGGAAAAATAGTTTTCACCTTGTATAACGAATTAATTTAAAAAATGAAAAGATATTAACATAGTCAACGCCATAGAGCAGTGCAAAGGGACCAGAGTTTGTTAAAGAAATACTAGGTTTTTGAAAACTCGACAATTTTCAACCAAATGGTTTTCACTTGAATTTTCCTACTTAATTAAATGACCCGGATTTGTGCTAAAGCTAAAACTCGGTAATTCGTAAACTTTTTTTGGCCGTTTATCTATCTCTCGATAGCTTTTCGGTCACTTTCTAGCCGTATATCGTTCACTCGACATTCGAGCTCCCCATTCATATTCATTAGCTCAGTGTTAAACTTTCGACCATGTATCTAGGTATGACTTTGGCCTTGCTTCAATAATTACATATTATACCATTTTTAATTTAACAACTTTCGGAACACAATTCCTCATCAGTAGTGCTTGGACCAAAATGATAAAACCAAAACTTTTTACAAGATGTTGAAAAGCAACCCAAAGGACCAAAATATATTTTACCAATATCAGCTAAGGAAATACTTTGCATGAGGGAGTCTACCTCATTTTTTGAGGAATTTTAAATTTTAACTAGCAGCAAATTGAGGCAATAGTATATTTCTGACAATAATACAAAATTATTTCCTATTGAGTTTTGTGATATCCTCGGGACACCAGCCACCAGCAGAGATATCGGCTCAGGGGTCTTAAGTACATATTATACCAGCTTAAATTTAACAGCACTAGACGACCGTTTCGGAATACAATTCCTCATCCATAGTGGTTGGACCAAAATTATGAAACCAAAACTTTTTTCCAAGATGTTGAAAAAAAAAATCTCAAAGAACTTAAATATATTTTACCAATAAACAATTCGATGTTTCCATTGTAGATTCAAAGAAAACGGAGGAAACATAGAATATAAAACGGTAGAGAATATCAATGAGGTAAAACATTTATGCCGATTTCATCTAGCTCAAAACCACTTCGGTGGCTCAGTTGGTAGGGTGCTCCCTTCGTATGGAGGATCATGTTTTTGCAACCTGACCGCTGTATGACCAAGACTTGAAAAAGAAAGTGACTGTTTTTTCGTCAAGCGTTCGACGTTTAGAAATCAAAGTCACGGGGTCCTTTGGAAGAGACTTTAAAAACCAATGTCCCCTGTTACATCAGCTGTGGCACGTTAAAAATCCGCCCTACATATTGCCTTGGGCGAAACGAAAAGGTAAAAAATTCTGCTACCTGGCATTCAGTTGGTGACGTTTCGATACAAGTGAAATATTTTGGCTTCGATGTAAAACTCCATTCATTCAATCAATCATCTAGCTCATTATTTATTATTGTGGTATCCCAATTATCGATGTTTTCGTGGGCATCATGACCATCGAATTAAGATGCCAACGGAACAGTGTATAGTATAAATCCAAATCCACCTAATAAACGACAGAAACGACAACTCGCATCGATAGCTTCCAATATTTCCTTACCTCGCTCTTGCTGGCAACATTGAACACTTTCTAAAACGATATCCTACCGACCCATGCTTGATTTTTAAGTAAAATCCATCGATATCGGTAGAAATACATGGTTTTCTTATGTCTCTTTAGCTTTCTGCCTCTTTTGCACCGTGAAGACATTACTAATCTGCATTGAACAATCATATCGCGTGTTGCATTTCGATGGTGAAACTCGCACTTCTGTTTTTTGAAAGTATATGGCGATGTTAATGGTTGAGAGAGAGAGAGAGAGAGAGAGAGAGAGAGAGAGAGAGAGAGAGAGCCATCGGTACGACTCGCAAACCTTTTAATCATTTGGATACAGCATGTCTAATAGAGTTGTCCCCTTTTAGCCGTAACTCTTTTTTATTTTCAAAACATCTTTGAAATAGGAAAAAAATGTCACTTTTTTGAAGATTAAAATTATACTGCAACGCTTTAAGCAGGACAAGAAAGTTGTCATTCCCCTATTTCCCGTTAACGGGTTTTATACTTATTGCCTCGAACCAATCAAAAGTACGGGATGGTATGATTTTGATTTTAACCAATCAAACTCCTGGTACTTTACCAAAGTGGTGATAATTTGTTTTTGATTGAGTGCTTATCAATAACGCTGTGATATAATAAGTAAACTTCTATAAAGTTATTTTTATTACTTTTTTTAGCTTGTAGGTCAGTATGATGTGGTTGTTAACTGCACTGGTTTTGGAAGTAAACGACTATTTAATGACAATAAAATGACTCCCATCAGAGGTCAGCTGCTACGGGTAAGTACTCATATCATGCATATAGCAGTTAAATTTATCACACCTGTGACATGGAAATCTTTGTTTTTACCCATGTGGGATTTCCGAGCTCGTCGCACCCTAGGATTGAGACAGGCTACACGATACGCTCAAAAATACAGCTGTTTTCTGTGACCTTAGAAGCTCTTAAAGGATTTTTTAAAAAATAAGGTGTGAGAAAAAGAATCAGTCGCTACTGGTTATATGAGATAAAAAAAATCTAAAACCTCGGTCTATAACACGGCAAGACTGGTTCTGGACTAAATATGTAAGACATTGAATTGAGATTTTCCCATTTCATATGACCAGTCGTGATAGAATCTATTAGATGTGAAATTGTCCATTTACCCTTCACTATGTGATCTTTGATAACTGGTGTAAGTGAACACACACACACACACACACGCACACACACTTGTTCTACTATTTTCGAGTGTTTCATTATTTAGCGAGTCTATAGATTTTCATATGTTTCAAATACTGTCAAATAGCAAAAATTGTATTCATCTTTTCACATGTTTATCAACAAATAACATATCACAGTGACCAGTATCACTAAATGTCTACCGGTATCGTACCACTGCGGTAGCCCAGTTGGTAGAGTGCTCGCTCCGTAAGTGTGTTCGAACCCCGATCCTGTCTGACCCAAGACTTGAAAGTGGGTAGTGACTGTTCTTTCGCCAAGCACTCGGCATTACGAAATGAAAGTCACGATTCTTTCGGGTGGGAACTTAAAATAAACGAGGTCCTGTGTCACGGTGGGCTTTGCACGCTAAAGAACCATTCTGTATAATGCCATCAGCGCAACGCAAAGGCAAAATTTCTACACCTTTGCCTATAGCTGGCGACGTCTCGATATAAGTGAAATATACTTGACTGGGACGTTAAACACTATTACTCAACTTTACTCCTACCGGTATCACTCCATGTCACACACATCCGATCTGTGTCCAAATCACAATCCCCCCCCCCCCCCCCAAAAAAAAAAAAAAAAAAAAAAAAAAAAAAAAAACCAGTGTAAAAACTTTGAAAACTGGTTTACGTTAAACACGTGAACTACCATCATGAAAGTGAAAGTGGCACCGGTACAGGTGCTCCAGAAGGGAAAACACACACCATATTTGCCATACGAGAGTGTGTCGAATGTGTTTTAGAATAAAAGTAATTTGATTTACTTAAAACGACTAGTGTTTGGATAGATCCATATCTGGTCACCTCTGTGGCTGATTGTCAGAGCGTTCGACCCGACAGCGGGAGGTCGTTGGTTCTAACCCCGGTCGGGTCATACACAAGACTCTAAAATTTGAAATTTGTTTCTCGTCTGATGGACAGAGTATTAACTAGTTCGATTGATGCCAGTATAAATGTGACTGAGAGTGATATCTGTGAGCTAGCATCTTAAAGTGTGCGCAAATACAAGGTAGCAAATAACATACACTTGTACATCTCATGTTCTTGGATTAACCTTCAGAAATAAACTTGCACTCGTCGCGAATAGCTGTCATGTGTTTTTACTTTTGAATTTTTATAAAATAATGCATTCAAAAGTAGCTCATGACATGGCTAAGAAATTGCTAATGAGATATTGAGCAAAAAAAAAAAAAAAAACGGCAAAAAATTCTTATTCAGGACGTGTTTTGAGTATCAAATGTGCCGAGACATGCGGTCAATTAAAATAATTCTATTTCAAGATTATATTATATTCCGTTCAACAGGTACACGCTCCTTGGGTAAAAACTTGGTTATATCCGGATGATGGCAGCTATATTTTACCAAAGTAAGGAATAGACTATACATATAACACCGCCCCCAAAAAATTACAAATAAAACATAAATAAAAAATAGCACAATGTATGTGTACATGTATCTGAATCTTTATCAGACCAAATTTTCAACAGCTGTCATCTTACTCTAGGCTACAGCTTTTTAAGCAAACTGGCTATTCAAATGTTTCATTAAATTTTCATTCGTATATAAGTTTTTGTTAACATATTATACAATTGCAGGTGTTATACTTAACATCAGTTTAAACTTTTAACATATGAATAAAGTTTGTCCATAAAGTTTTATCGTTGCTTCTAAAAGAACATCAAAATTTTCTAAGTTTAAGGGAATTCTTAGTTGGAAAAGGAATGTTAAACCGGCACAAGACCAGAAACTATTCAAATTCACTTGAAAAAATAATTGTCAAACCAGACAAGCAGTTTTTAGCTCACCTGAACAAAAGCCATGTGAGCTTATGGCATGACGAAGCGTGCGTGCGTACGTGCGTACGTGCGTCCGAAGTTAAACTTTAATTTTACCTCCCAAAACTACTGGGACAATTGAAACTAAATTTACTGTCGAAGGTCCTTAACAGAGTCTAACTATATATAGTTTGTTCAAATCATGGGATTAGATATTCAAATTGTCTGCTGCTACTAAAATAGACAAAACCTAAAAAAATCTCCCTTTCTTGAACCACTCATTGGAGGCAAAAACTGATGTGATATTTGGATTTTACATAGTCTTACCCTTAAAGTTTGTTAATTTCGTAAAATTTGGTTGAAAAATAGGTTACAAATTTTACGTTTAATTTTGCAAATTTTTGAAAACAGCTTTAAATTGATATATTTTGATAATGGCATTGGGGTTATCAGATTTAATGTTCTTTTGACAAGACTCAAAATAAGATCAAGATCAAAGGTCAAGGTAATGACCTAGTTTTCGACCTTTTAGTATTTGACTATACAGCAGCTGTTACTAAAGATATTTATTGTTTTTTTATTTCATTTAAAAATGGTTGACATGACAAATTCTAAATATTTATGAAGTTTAATAAATACTGACAAACAATTAACAATTTAAAAGTCATTCCCCTTTACAGTTAAATTTTTTTGCATACTTTTTATAGTTTTTGATTATCTTTTTGAGAATTATTGGAGACAGATAAATAGTATAAATTGCAAAAGTTATCAACATAACAAGATCTAAATGATCAGCAACTTTCATAAAAATATGATCATCCATGCTGGAGTTATTGTCCCTGAAATATCATACTTTTTTGTGCTTTTTTTTTTTGTTTTCTGCTATTTTCATTAAAATTGTTAGAGATAGATAAAAAGTATTGATACAATTGCAAAATAATCAGCATCACATATTCTAGTTACAAATTATCTGACATGATTTTAGAGTTTATCCCCCTTAAGAGGTCATTTTTTTTGTATTTTTCATAATTTTTATTACTGTTCCGAGAATTATTAGAGAAAAATAAATAGGAAAAAATGCAAAAATGATTGACATGACAAAATCTAACTACGAAGCAAGTTTCATAAATATCTAAATATCCACATCAGAGTTATTGTCCCTGAAACGCAGTACGGCTGTTTATGACCCAAGTGAGCAGTGCATGCCCTATTTGGTCTCTTGTTATATCTTCAAGAAGTAGAATGTTAACGGAAGTGTTATTGATGTTTGTCAGTATACCATGTGATGGTTACCACTGAACGTTTTGGAAAACGTCAAAACTTCCTGAAGGAACTTTATTTTAACGGTAAATCTTTAACTGAAACAATTCCATCTCCAATAGAAATAATTGTTCCGCAGAAATGTTATGGGGTATCGCGTGGTACACTGGGGCACCCCATTAATTAAATTCAAGCTGCTATGGTGTTGAAAATAGAAAATCCTCCCCTCAGTTGATTTATTTGTCTACACTGATATTAATATTAATCTTCTGTGTTTTTGTAGAATCAATAGAAATAATTGTTAAACATTTGATAGCTTTCTCCAATAAATATAAACCACGTGATACCACCTAACGTTTGTGCGGAACTATTATTTACTATTAAATTAAATATGGAATAATATCAGTGGGCGTAAAACGACATTGTTGCAGAATTATTGGTAACGTAAACGTTTTCCAAAACATTCCACACAAAGGTTTTGAGGTATTGATCACAAAGTGCACTGGCGAAATTCATTCTTTTTCTTTATTTTGAAGTCGACATTTTGTTGTGCTTGGTGGAATAAGACAAGCAGACGATGAAAACAAAACTGTTGATCCAGATGATTCGCGGAAAATTAAAGAAAATTGTCTTCGTTTGTGTCCAGCTCTTGAGGTAAACGATATAAAAGAAAACTCAAACATAATAAATAAATAAAACATAAAACTCATTGCAAAATAAAGTAACATTTGAGCTGTCATTAGAAAAATCAGTCAAAGCATATTACATGTACATGTTTATTCTAAATTCGTCAATACTTTTTTCTTTGTAGTACCATGAAATTTTACCAAAGTTTACGAAATTTAAGTAAAGCAAAAACTTAGATATGGAACGATTGTGAAACAGGGGCCTGGTCCGAAAATAAAAATGCCATTCAAAAATATTTCCAGAAATCATAATTGTATATTGACTAGTTATGTGTTTGTTGGTTTGCGGTATGGGTGCTTTTATTTATATAGCAAATAACATCATATATTTGAGACACACAGTGACATATTTTGAAATAAAGAGTAAAAACATGCGTAATATTGTTATGTAAAAAGTTTTGATACTCAACAAAAGCCTAGATAATAAAAAACAAACATACTAATTCATGTCCGAATCACAATCCAGAAGCAAAGTAAAAACTTTGGTACTGACAAGTTAGGTTAGACACGTGAACTTCCACCAGGGAAGTGAGGCCGGGTGCTCCGGAAGGGTAAGCACTTCCTGTTTAGCTAGCTACTATAGTAGCATTAACTATGCAAAACAACGGGGCGAAATGTAAAACGTACTGAATTATAAAATCAAATTGTCTATATTTAATATTTTTGATTTTCTTTGATACGCTTATAAAAGTTCATCGTTTTGAGAACAGTTTTTTAA
Source organism: Anadara kagoshimensis (assembly GCA_021292105.1). Classification (NCBI taxonomy): domain Eukaryota; kingdom Metazoa; phylum Mollusca; class Bivalvia; order Arcoida; family Arcidae; genus Anadara; species Anadara kagoshimensis. Next base: position 30,708,879 of record CM037875.1, on the reverse strand, counting down.
CATTACAATTATTTTATCAGATTGTCTGAATATTTATATCTAATCCTATATATGCGTAATGATAGTCTGAATGTAATAACTTAATCTATTTCAGGGGTACAAATTAGACCATGCTTGGGTAGGACTACGTCCTTCAAGAACGCCCGTCAGGTTAGAAAAAGAACTGGTTAAATTGCAGAATGGAAATTTAAAGGTAACAATACATTATGCCTACTAAAAACATAAAACATTTACTGAAAAAGTATGAAAAATTTCCAGGTGTGACCTTAATGCACATTTTGCATAAGTTGCACACCTCTGAATTAACCAGTGAACTCGGGATCATGTAACCTAGATTTAAGTTGGGTTCAAATCCAGCTAAAAAAAGATGCAAAATTATGCACGGCTTTTCCAGTGAATTAATCCTTCCATCTAAAAGTTCTAATTGATCAGCCATTTCTAATACATGTACTGGATTTAAACCTGCCCAATACTAGGTTCAGATTTACCTATAATTCTGAACCGATGCAACTTAGAAAAGTGAACTCCGCTTAAGTTTGGGTCATCCAAGGTGAGGTAGGCTTAAACCCAAGGTGTGCAACCGGGCATAAATGTTTATTTAACCACTTTAGCTATTTATAAATGGGTATGTGAATTCTTTAAAATGTTTTTCATTACTGAATTGTGATTTATATGACATAATTTTGTATTTTCCCCTTTCATTAAGTAATCGATCAATTTGTTATCAATTTTATGATGATCAAGTCTATTTGGGACAATTGTACCTGTATTTGGTGACACTGATTTATATTATGGTTTTGTTCTGTAAGTTCTGTAAGTTTGCAATATTGGAAGTACAGTAGGCTTGTGTTTTTATGTAATTACATTGGACATCGGCAAATATCGAGAGTTTGATGCTAAAGGTTCACCATGACAATCAGAAAAAAATCCAGTCATGAGACTTGCGTATTGAAAATAGATGTTCAGGCTTCTGTTTTTGTTTGTACCGAATGCGTGTGGTGTTTGCTTCAAACACAAATATATCATCACAACCCCTAAGTCAAAATAAAAGCTAGAAAATAAGGATAAACTCGAGAGCCAGGGAAGTAAGACCGGGTTCACCTGCGTAAGCACCTCAAATTTAGCTAGGGTACAGACCTGTCGAACGTTTAACACTAAGCTCACGAAGCTCTTTTCGACCCTCGTTACCTATATCTTGGCAGCTTTTCGGCAGCTCAAAATCTCTACCACCGCTAGCTCTCCATATATCGACCATTCGAAAGCTTAGCTTTGACTCCTTTTCGTTAGCTGTTTGACTTTAAACTTTCAGCAGATCTGTCCTCTAGCTATACCTACCTGGTGTTAAATTAATATTGAGAGTAAAAGGATCATGTCATTACGAATGGAGACTTAATTAGAATTATTGACTTTTTCAGGTGGTGCATAATTATGGTCACGGTGCTAACGGTATAGCATTAAGTTGGGGTACTGGTTTAGAGGCAGCCAAATTAGTCAAAGAAATATTATATAATTCGCATGTATCTAAACTATAAAGACTGACTTATTTATTGAAACGTTAATAAAGCCTAATTATACATTTATTTTGACATTTTACTTTTACTCGTTTTCGGTAATAAAGCTAAAAATATTTTATTCCAGTGCTATCATAAGTTAGGCGTTTATAATGTTCAAACTCCAGCATCAAATTTATATTGTTGTTTAGGTTTTTAAGGATTTAAGGATTTAGTTATCTCTAGGTTCATTTCAATCAACTTATTTCTTGAGGGAATAAATTACAGTCAAGCCCGTATGCAAAGACTACCCAAGGGAACCAATAAAAGTGGTCTTCTTGGGCAGGTGTCCTTTATTTACAGGTTCAAATGATATGAATAGGGAACTATTGGAATATAATTCAACTGGCCTTTATAAGCATGTGGTCCTTATGTAGAGGTGGCCTTTACGGCAGGTTAGACTGTATACAACTAATATGAAGCACAGAAAAATAGGTGTGGAATGGAATTGTACGTTTTTAACTTATTCTGGGATAGACTACCTATCCTAGACATACCAATTATTAAACATGCGAACAAGCAAACATTCATACACTAGGATAAAGGATAATTAAATTAAAACTGGTACAATATGCAATTATATCGAGGCGGTCAGTTCTTGGATAGCCAAAGACACTGAAGTATACTTGGAGAAGACCATTGATATTCGGCAAGGAAACAAACAAACATTCTCACACTAAGATGTTTCCAAATGGGATTCGAACCCAAACCACGAGAGGACCTCTGAGCTGTAAAAGTAGCTAAAGCAGGAATAGCTAAGCCATGCAAGACATAGATTGGGTTACGCGTTAGGTAATGTTACGTACTATTATCAATTTTGTATATCTGTTGCGTTCAGTGTTTCATGTGAATCTTGCATACACTAGCAAAAATTTAATGACTTATTACCTACCCTATGTTACTTCTGGACGACTGCAACGTTTAATAAGAACTTGTGAGTGACATTTGGTGCTATTTCGGTGTTTGGTATAGATATATCGTATAGTAATACGTCGTCCGTATGTAATAGTTTGTCCGGACTGCTCCTCCAACACAGTTAAAGATACAGTCCAACCTGCCTTAAATTCTACCTCTATATAAGGGCCACCTGCCTATAAAGGCCAATAGAATTGTATGCCAATTGTTCTTTATTCATATTATTTGTACCTGTATATAAGGGCCACCTGCCCATAAAGACCACTTTTACTTATTCCCTTGGGTGGCCTTAATAGACAGATTTGACTGTAAGTGCCCTGTCTTACTCTTGGATGACTACAGTCGTTTGATAAAATTTGTGACATTTGGCATTCGTTATGACCTATTTCAGCTTTTTATTGTGGGAAGTTTCATTGTTAAATGCGCTGTCCGTTCGTAATAGTTGTCATCAATCACGGTTAAAGCTATATTTTGTCTATGACAACCAAGATATACATGTAACTTGTGTAGATTTCTCTTTGAAATTTTAATTATTTTTTTCTTGTCCGACCAACCCCTGCCATACTACTGAACAAAACGAACATATTATGGACTAGATTCTAAGTTTTTGTTTCCTTGTCACCCGTTACTTCTTACATATTAATTGTATGGCCATTTGTACTTTGTCATCATTGTAATCTTAAAGCTTTATAGGCAGTTTAATGGCAGAATAAAAATTGGCGTATCTTCCTCTGCCTAGCGACTTTTTATTTATTTATTTATTTATTCATTATTTATTTATTTATTTATTTGTTGTTTGTGAAAACTGAACTTTGTTAACACATAATGTTAGCAATGTCCTTGTTTCCGTTTAATTGACAGTAAATATTTCTCAAATTCAAACTGTTCTCTATCAAATGCCTTTAAGGTGGTATTGAGTAATTGAGGTTGAAGGTCAGTCAGCCCTAGCCAAGATTTTCACTTACATGTCGAGGCGATCAGTTCGGGGGTGGTTGACAAACCGGAGCTCCCGGAATACCCCCCCCCCCCGACCTTCGAATTCGATAAGCGAACTTACAGACTCTGACAGAATGGGATTCGAACAAAAGCGGTGAGAAGCGATCTGATCTTTCGACTACTACTACTATACGGCCTTTGTTTTTACAATCGACAAAGCATTTGTTTCTGATGCGCACCATAACAACTACTTATACTTGTGAACAAATTCATGAGAATAAATGTTCTCTTGGTATGAGAAATACACTTTCTGCTGTATGAATGATTTAATTTGTTAAACATGTTTTAGATTCATTAAGTGTGTAATTTGTAGCTTTTATCTTTGAGCCATTACTGATAATAAGCAATTAAGTTTAATTAACGCAGCTCTAATGCTTTAATTACACACAGACATACTTTCCATCTCCACTTACATTTTTATTCATCAACATACAACCGACAGAAAAATGATGAAACACACATATATATATAAGAGTGTGACATATGAAGTGATTCGTGAAAGGGAAACTTTCAAAATTTTTGGCGTTAACATAAAGTCCTTAAGTAGATTTGTGTTGTAGTTTGTACTGAACTTTTATACTTTTGAATAGCCCTCTGAAAATATAGGAATCTACACTTCGATCATCTACAAATATTGCTAAGCTAAACATCATCTACAGGCGACTATTTTGGCGATTATCTTGAAAATGGCCGCCATCTTGAATTTTCAAATCATTTGATTAGTAGCCCTTTGATATCAATTATGCCAAATTTGATGCTAGTATCATGATTTGCACGATTCTTCTAAAAAATGACTTATCTGTTCCACTGTTATATCAAACTACATGTATCACCATCAAGACCAAAATGTCCGATAAAGATGGTCGGTCTTGGCGTCAGAGGGGAAATGCAGACTGGCTAAGCGGAGACACCTTAGTTGGCTGGCCATGATATGTCCTCGGTGAAAGGCAGGCTGCTATAACCGTGAAGTATCATGTCCCTAGCAAAACCCAATTTCGGGGGCTCTTCAATGGTAAAGTTCTATATAACGTGAGTACTTAACTGTGAAATCATTAATTTTTGTGGTGTATTAATTTTCGTAGATTTCGCTGATACCCTGACCCGCGATTTCACATATCAAGGGAATTGTATATAGTAGTGTAACAGATTTAACTTAAAGGACAACTGCGAACCGTGAGTTTTTTGCCCCTACGAAATAGTATTTGAATAAACCACGAAAATTGGACCCCACGAAAATAAATGACTGTACAGTATTTCCTTTTGAAGGCATAAGGGGATAATTGTATTGGCGTTTTATGTCCTACTCAAGATTATGTCTCTTATATCGAGATGAAGAATTTAAGGAAGGTTATATACCCGATTGAGAAAAACCAGATTGTCCGGAGAAAACAACCGTCCTTCAGGAAGATAACTGGCACATTTTCTCACACTCTGCCCAACTGGGATTCGAACGTAGTCGGTGAAAGGTATTGTGATACGTAAAGCGTTTTAAGCCGTTTACGCGCTATGCCTCTACATATAGTACAGTCCCGTCAGAAGTTTAACATAACTCACGAAAATAATTTGACGCTTAACTGCCGGGTTATCGCAATTTGTCACAGGAAAACCTCAGGGATATCTCCATGAAATGTTGATAGATATGAAGGATTGACTGGACCCAACTACATACTAGATGATCGACCACACCCACTTCCGCCTCCAAAAACACTAAAGGTATATATGCATATATATATTATGAAAATTGATGCATTGCATCCCTGCCCCGTTATTCACCAGAGCGGAGTAAATTGCCTCCCGTTTCCCACTTGTTCCTATGATCTCGAGTGGCTTAAAGCCTGCACAGGCACACTCGGGTTATCCCTACACCTTTCTTAAAACGTAAATGATGATCTATTGATAATTGATGTATTACCCTGGTTGTCTCTACCTTTTGTCATAAGACGTAACAGCCGACGCATTGGAAATTGATGCATTATATCTCTGCTATTCCCTAGGATCCGAGTTCATGACTCCGAATCCGATTCTCAGCCCTTTCCATAATATAAGACGTATAATAATTTTATGTTTCGCTGCCTTTTTTCCTTCACAAAACGTTTTTTGTGGATTCCTTGGCGGCCATATCGAAAAACGGCGGCCATATTGGAATTTTCTATGGCCATCGTATTTTTTCACAAGTGTGTCATATATGCAACCTATTCGCTACATTTCATGCTTGTATCACCATCTGAATGAATTTTTCTACTTACCTGCTCCACTAGTACTGTTATACATGTTGCATTGATATTAGTATTAATCAATAATGATGTTTTGAGATGGTCCCTACAAATTTTAATTATATATTTAGTACTGTATAAGTGCAAAAGATGCATTAAGGCAAGGACTACAATATAATCACGTAGATGATTTGTATCCAGGTAAGTATATTCAGTAAAAAGTTAATTATGCTTGACATTGATTATGAACACATTCTACCTGTTTTAGTGTTACCCAAAGTTTTGCAATTTTTGATATAGAATTTTGTAGAACACATCAAACGTTTATTTTGACCTTTTTCACTTCACATTTTTACAGGGATGATTTCAAAATAATATTTATATAAAATTTGTTAATATGGAAAATTACGGGAGTATATGTATGTCATCTATCCTAGTGAGCAAGATATAGTGCGACAAGTTTGACCTGGCCGTTTGACCTTTGATTTGAATATTATATTGGGCCAATAGACTGTGTGATTTAGGTAAAACAGAATGTTTCATTACCATTTAGACCTGGTACTTGAATAACTATCATTTATCCATATATATCATAATTTTATACCACTAAATTACACAATGGATATGTCTGTTTGAATATTCACATTAAAGGTCAAACAGTCGGGTCAAACTTGTCGCATTGTACGTTCACATCCTATTTAATGAACGTGATGACTTAACGTTTTTATTAACAACTTATCAACTTATCTTTTCTATGCGGTAACATTCCTGCTATGTCCTCTTACGATATTTTTAAGTTAATAAGTAAGTTAAATTTATGGAAGAGCTTGATGTAACTTCGGGGGTTGACTCTATACAACGAAACAAGCTGCTTACAAATATACGTTGCTGACAAGCACACGCTTACTAAGGCCTGCAAAAATCTTGATGGCAGTGATCATAATATTGTTAATCAGTATCATTTCTCTGTATCTTAAATTATCTTGCCAATGGATATATTTGACGTCTCAATTTTGATTTTACAATTGGTTGGTGTAACTATCTAGACAGGAAGTTCTTACCCTTCCGGAGCACCTGGCCTAACTTCGATGCAAGATGTTCACTTGTTTTATTTAATTTGAAAGTTATGGGGTTTTCATTACCTTTGGGATTATGACTTGAGCATGATGGGTATTATTGATTGATGGATGGACGGACGGACGGACAGACGGACTGATTGATTGATTGCTTGATTAAACACGTTTATGACGACAGTTACAGTAATATATTTAATATTGAAGATAAATAATTTCCAATGAATTGGAAATATTCAGGAAGTTATTCTTATTATGGACATGTTCTTTAGGACTCGCGTAAATTATGCGTCTGTATTCGAATAACGTTAGTTGTGGTATATCATGTTTAAGGTTCTGTCGATAAAAATGAGACCAGACTTACGATATTTTTTTAAAAAAAGCGCATCGGGGCATAAAGAAAGAAGTTATTACTAATTCTTAAAAAAATTAATTAATTAATAAATTAATAAAAAAATAAATAAAAATAAACAAAATTACATTTAACTACTTCTTAGTTGTATTATTATAGTACTCTAGTTTAACAACATTTCGTAAATGCAAACTGTGTATTTTTTAAATTTGCTTTTTTTTAGTATGCCAAGTATTGCAGTGATCGGTGCGGGCGTGGTTGGTTTATCGACGGCTTTGAACATTCAGAGAGTTTTACCTGAGGCTAAAGTACGGATAATAGCCGACAAATTCTCCACAGAAACAACCAGTTATGGAGCGGGAGGGATATTTCTTCCCACGATGAAAGCAATACCGGGTGTTCCTAGAGAGAGATTAAGGTACTTCACATTAATTAACTGTTTTAAATTACTATGTATATTCAAAATTTTTGCATTTGTGGCACGCTTCTCGTAAATCTACAATGTTGTATAGTGCCATTATGCATGTATATAGTAAAAAATTGGCAACGGTTAATGTATGTTTCATGTTTCACAAACATGCCCTGTTTTACAATACAAAAACATGCCCCATTTTAATAAGTCACGGTTCTTTTGGATGGAAACTAAAATAAATGAGGTCCCGTGTCATGATGAAAAACGCTGGTGTATAATTCCATCAGCGCAACGCGAGGACAAAACTTCTGCACATTCGCCTATAGTTGGCGACGTCTCGATATAATTGAAATAATCTTGTCTGGGACATTTAACAGCATTTCGCAACTTGTTTCAATTGTAATTATTTTTGCCTTTTTGGCACGTTTTACGTCAATCTACAAAGTTGTATAGTACCATTATATGTATATAATAAAATAACGACAACGTTCAAATGTATTTTTCATAATTTAAAAACATGCCCTGTTGCAAAATACAAATGACATGCATCATTTTAATATCCAATATCCAATTAAATTTACTTCAATGTTAATATTCGAGTTTTAAACTGCTCTGGAAAAAACGTTCTTACTAGAACTATCATGATTCATTATTTACCTATGCTCAACATTCTCTATCGTTAGATAACTGAGTTGATTGAGTGCTCGCTTCGTAAGTGGAAGGTCGTAGGTTCAAACCCAGACCAGGTCTAACCAAGACTTGAAATTGGGTAGTGGCTGTTCTTTAACAAAGCATTCCTTAATACGAATTAAAAGTCACGTTTCTTTTGGGTTGGGGCTTAAAATAAACGGTGTCCCGTGTCACGATAGGCTTGACACGATACAGAATCCTGCTGTATAATTCCATAAGCGCAACGTAAAGGGAAAATTTCTACACCTTCTCCTATAGCTGGCAACGTCTCGATATAAGTGAAATATAAGTGACTGGGATGTTAAACAACATTACTCAACTCTACTTAAATGCAATCTGCTTACTTTGTAGAGCTTGTACTGTTACTTTTTATGAAAGTGCCTGCTGTTTTAAGTCAAATCCAACACACATGAAGCAGACACTTTCCGATTACATCATGTACTAAGTATTTTACAATAGGTAAAACTTTGCAAGATGATTTTTGCGCAAGTAGAAACATTCCAACAACCAGGAATTTATTTATAGATTGGAAAAGAGAATAAAAACATTACAGACCTTTTGGAAGTTTAACATTGACCTAATGAAAGGGAGACGAAGTGGCTGAGATATGGATAACTAGCGACCATAATGCTGCCAAAAGATCGAAATCAGCTTCCTAAATATAAGTTACAAGGGAGCAGGATGCACTGCCGATTGACACTAATTCGTTAGGTTATTGTTCCACTTTAGCCATGTCTGTACTGTACTTAGGCATTTATTGTAATTATACTACTTGTTTTTATTTTGCTCTAGAAAATGGTGTCAAGACTCATGGGACTTTTTTTCACAACTAGCTCTCTCTTCGAAAGCTTCCGAGACTGGTCACGTAATCTCACCAGGCTATATTCCATGCAATACAAGGAACGAGGAGGTAAGTTTTAGAGGGAAATTTTAAAGAAACCATCTGTATCGATGGAGACACAGTAGTAGAACTCCACCTTTAGAACGGAAGGTAATGGATTCGAACCCAGGTCATACATAATACTTTAATATTTGAGATACGTCATCCTGGCCTGGTGCTTTGTATTGACACGACATTGTATCGGCTGTATCACCCGGTGTCAAGATAATGTTAATCAGGAGAGTGGTATGCTTGTCTACGGCGTACTGACTCTGTGAGCTTACACCTATAAAGTTTCCCGAGTGCGCTATAGTTTATGGTAGATCATAAAACATATTCACACATCTCGTGCATAAATTAACTAATTAACTAATCCTTTGTGAATTATAAACTTGCTCTCGTCAGGAACCCCGGCCGGGGTTGACTGTTCTTTTGCCAAGCACTCGGCATTATGAAATGAAAGTCACGTTTCTTTCGGATGGGAACTTAAAATAATCGAGGTCCCGTGCCACGGTGGGCTTGGCACGCTAAAGAACCCTGCTGTATAATGCCATCAGCGCAATGCACAGACAAAATTTCTGCACTTTCGCCTATAGCTGGCGACGTCTCGATATAAGTGAAATATTCTTGACTGGAACGTTAAACACCATTACTACTACTACTACTACTCGTCAGGAATAGCTGAAAAATGCTGATGCAACGTTAAACAACTTTACTGCAAACCAAACTGTTAAGAAACTTATTAATTTGCCGAGTGATTTATTGTATTGGGTTTTACGCTTAAGTTAAAAATATTTCACTTATATCGAAACATCACTAGATAAAGCTGAATTGACAGAAATTTTAACCTTTGCAATGTGCAAGGAGTTTCCTCTAACGTACGAAGCCTGCCATGACACGGGGTATTCGTTTTCATGGTCTCTTCCGAGGTAACACGTGACTTTCATTTCTAAATGCCGAATCTTGGCGGAAGATAATTTACTTTTTTTTCAAGTCTTGGTTAAACCTCGATGGAGGCTCGTACCTCGACCTCCCACATACGAAGCAAACCCTGTACCACATGAGCTACTGTTCTGGTAAGAAACACATTAATGGTAATTTCCATAATGCATAGCTCTTAAACTCCTGTCTAAACAATTTTCAAACAACAATACAACGGTGATCTTACGGTTCTTTTTCTTAACTATAAAATATTCTTATAAGTAGCAATTAACGTTTAACGTATGTGTAGATACTAATCGGAATAAGGAATATAAAAAACAAATGGTTCAGCCCAGTAATTTTCCTCTCCCATTCGATATATGGCCGACTACTTATAAATGAAATAATCTTGACAAGGGTGTAAAACAAAATTCCAACCAACACACAACCGAGTCGTTACAAAACTATTTTAAACATGTTTTTTTAATGAAATAGTATCACCCAGAATTAAGTCTTGTCATTTGTAATTTATAATTCTACGAAACTGTAAAAAGGTAGCAATTCTGACGAGGAGTTAAATTCCGAAACGGCCGTCTGGTACTGAACAAATTAAAACAGGTTTAATTATAATAGAATACATTGGGAGAATTGTACACACAGGAACAGGTACTATTTACGGTCATCTAGTGCTGTTAAACTAACACTGGTATAGTATGTAATTTAAACCACTGACCCGGTATCTCTGCTGGTGGATGTTTCCCAAACGCAGTAGACAATTCTTTTGACAGTTTTGTATTGTCGGAAATACACTATTGTCTAAATTTGTTGTTAGTTAATATCCGAAATTTCCCTAAAGACTAAGGTATACTCCTTCATACAAAGTATATCCTTATTTAAATTTAATAAAAGGTATTTTGGTCCTTGGATATTTTTTAACCCCTTGAGAAATTTTGGTTTCACAATTTTGTTCCTGGCACTGGTATAACATAAATTCCTACTAATATTAATGTTTCAGGATCGCATTTATAAAGATATTGTGTTCAGCTACAGAGAAATGACCCGAAGTGAGATAGATAAGCTAAATATTACAGGATTCAAGTAAGTGTTGTCCTGATGCAACTACGTGAATTTTATACAACGAAACAAATACATTGTTTATCTAGGGATATTACAAGCCTTGGCTTGGCAGGGCCCACAAAAGTTGTATGGCCGTCATCACAGTATTGTTGGTAGGCTTAATGTCTCTATGTGCAGGATTCCCCTGGATATATTTGACGTCCCATAGTTCCATGTTCCTTTCACTCAGTTTTGATTAGACACGTGGCGGATGGTTCTTACCTTTCCGGAGAACTCGGCCTCACTTCCCTGGTGAAAGTTCAAGTGTTTATCTTATTTGTAATTTTCAAAGCTTTTACTCTTTTTTTGCTTCTGGAATGTATTTTGAATATGGATAAGCATGTTTGTTTTTGATTTCCACTTTTCAAACGTATTCACTTTGACATTGTGATTAGGATTTGGACATTGCCCAGTATGGTCATGTTTGATTTCCGTATTGATGGATACGATTTCTTCTTTTTAGTATGAATATTTGCAATAATATATACAAGACAGCATATTTTTTCACTGTTATTTTTGTCGTATAAAGATTAGCATTGAAAACTAAATTCCACACGAGGAGGTGACCACTTTACACGCCACAATCTTCTAACATTTGCATAACTTGAGGTACAACATTCATAAAATTTCAAAGTTTTAGAATTTAATTAATTTTAAGGAATACAATTAAAAAAAACTTAACTACCCGAACAATTTTTTTTCTGTTACAGTGATTCATACTTTATTTTCATAGAAAATCCAATAAATGTGAACAAAGATTAATAATTTTTACTTACTGTAGCCTAGTCATAACATGAAAATGCCATCCGTTGTATGTTTTCATAATTATCAAGCATTACATATTTATTGGTTCAATGTTTCGTTTACGTTTTGAATGTGTCTATACATAGTTGAACCACAAGCTGCTGGATAATGATATGTTTGTGTGTCCTTCGATCCAGTACAATAACAAAATTCTCTGAAACCCTTTTCTCTTTACACGTACAAAGTTGTGGGTTCGCATAAATGATTAACATATATATATCCCGTCTTGTCATTTTTGATTGTTTCGTTAAAGCTAGAAATATTTCATTTAAATATATTAATACAACTATAAAAAGCTAAGTCATTTCTATTTTATTTCCTACATGGAATATAACATTTCAGTGGTTTATGATGCGTTGTTTATCTTGCATTTGCACAAATTTCATTTCTAACACTTGATAAGTTAGTTTGTATTGCAGAAACAAAAATGGAATTCTTTTTTTTTATCTCCACAGATATTGTTACCAGATAACAACTTTGATAACAACTTGTAGTATATATATGGCGTGGTTAACAGCAAAGTGAGTATCCTCGTCGTATATCTATATCCGCGCATTGTCACGAAAGAATAGACTTATCCATATTAAAGCCTCATAATTTCGAATAGACATAGGGTGACATAAATATAAACTATTCACTTGCCATTCTTTTACAAGCCAAAATGCAAGTATGTAATGCTGAACAGGGAGTCGTGTTATTTTTGCAAACACAGCATTATTGATAAGTATGATGTCCATATGTCCCGAATTGCCTGGGATATATTTGACGTTCCATAGTTCCATGTACCTTTCACACAATCTTGTTTACACATGTAACAGATGTAGTTAGCTACACAGAAGGTGCGTACCCTACTAGAACACCCGACCTTATTTTCTGGTTCAAAGCTCACGTATTTAACCTAATGTGTACGTTTTCATTTTTTCTTTGATTCTGGATCGTGAATCGGACATGGATTAGTAAGTTTGTTTTGTATTTTAACAGTTTTAGACACTAATTATCAGAAATAATGATTAGTAAAACATTTTAAATATATAATGCGCCTCGTTGTTAAAAAAATGAACTAGCAATTTCGTTTATATCAAACCCTCTTCTAAAGGCCACCTGTTTTTAAAGTCTAGAAAAATTTGATCCAGATTGCTTTTTATTCATTATTCATTAGAACCTTTATATGAGAATTACCTACTTATAATATATAAGAACTACCTACTCATATGTAATTATTAGTAAAACATTTTCAATACATAATGATCCTCAATGTAAAAAGCTTTTATCTAGCAATTTAAAGGCCACCTGCTTTCCAAGTCCAGAAACATTTTATCCCAATTGCTCTCATTCATTATTTATTCGAACATTTATATAAGAATTACCTAGTACTCATAATGAGTAATTGTTAGTTCCATTGCCATTGGGTGGCATTTATATGTAAATGTAAAAATAACAAAATTACAAACGTTGTTATAAAAGCAAACTTACCCTATGACACGGTAACACGTGTATCCGTCTTTCCGTAAATTTCAATTTTCTGTGAAACCACGGAACGAAATTGCACCAAAATGTGTTGTGGAGGGTCCTTGGTTTATATAAACTGAAATTTAATTCATTACATGATCATTCGAAATCTAAGGTAACTATCGTTACTATAAATAGAACAAAATGTTCATGGATTATGTAAATAACGGGTTAATTTGAGCCGATTCCTTTGAAATCTTCTCAAATTTAGCAGAATTTTCTCATGCGATTTAAACACCTGTGTCCGACAGAGCTGTTCGACAGTCAAACTGACCGTCAATACGACAAAATGAATAGCTGATTCAGATTGTCTCCATAGGCGTTTTAGTTTTAATTTGATATTTAGAAAATAATTATTATGTAAATCTACATGAGTGCTAGCAAAAGTGCTAGTTTTAGCAAAGTATTTCAAAGTCTTCTGTTATAGAACACTTGGGCTAAAATAAATTAATATTAATTTTGAAAATCCCGTTGTTGATGAACTTCAAATTTTGTCTGGGTTGGCTGTCTGATATTCAAATGCAAATAATTCCAGTTGAGCAAAAAAAGTCCTGTTGGACCTCTTGTTGATTAAAACTTATTGTATTTATTATTGATTTTGTACAGATTTAGAAAAAACGGAGGGGAGATAGAGCATAGAACCATTTCTAAGATAGAAGAGGTTTGTTCAAATGAAATCGTGATATGGTTAATTTGATAAAATGTATACACTTTACAATTTATAACTTAAAGCTCTGAAGCAAGTCAATAAGCCCGTTTACATTTTTGAGATTAACAAGTCTGAAAAATTTGAGAGATTTATTTCTTCTTCTGAGAAAAACAATGCAATTCCATTGCGGTCATATATAATAAGCTTTGTACAAGTCTTCTCAATTCATTGGGTTGGAGGAATAGGTTAGACAAACTATTACGAACAGCATCTACCATAATACGTCCCTTTTCTAAAAACAGACGTATTAAAGACATGCATGCGATATCTTAAACGAATAAAATCTTGGCACAGAATGATATTAATACAGAGTAAGAGTGCTGATTATAAAATTTTCAACCTTAGCGTATATTGCTTTCCAAAACGTATTTAGTCATATGATGTTAGTATTTTTTCATGACCAAGACTGTAAACAGACAATGAATTCTTCTGTATGTGACGCAAACAGTCAGAACTCGACCACAGTAATGTAAAAAGTACATTGTCAAGATTTATGTTTCTATTACGGTGTTTGTCAATAATTGAAGCACTCGCTCTCTTTTCCATGGTGGAAGTTTTACATAATTAATCAGTTTTAAAGTTTTTACTTTGCTATAGGATTGTGATTTGGACATGAATTAATGTTTGTTTTTGATGAAACAAGTATTCACATTCGCAGGACTTACTTTTCTTGTCTATTTACGATTTTAAATAACCATCAGGTGAAAACTAAAGCTACTTTTTCTTCTACATAAACTTTCATTTTATAAAACTTTTCATTATTTCAATGTAATGAAAATTTACATATGGGTGTCAACAATGGTTTATCATATATTTAACCGAAATCAAACAAACCAGCCCCAATTCAAATCACAATCAGGACACAAACAGAAATATTATTGCGTTAAATTTTTGAACCTTTACCCGGGAAGTGATGCCAGGTAATACAAAGTTGAATTGCTACCTGTTTAGCTAGATAAGCTCGCAACATATGTAATCAGAATAGAAAATAAAAAGTACATCGAACTATTGGACATCATATATGCTCAGGATAATTAGGGATACAGAGACTTAACAACAATATTGTTATGACCTCAGGGTTGCAGTATCTCAGTCAACAATTTGGAGTCTTATCAACGATTTTATTTTGTAAAGAAAATTCAGTACGCTTCCTATTTAATGTTTTCATACATTGGGACCTCGAGTGAATAATGTATTTCATATTCTTTTGCTGATATTGTTAACCGAAATTTGAAAAATGTGTTTTAAATTTTCTTTTTAGCTTGTAGGTAATTACGATGTAGTGGTTAATTGTTCTGGATTTAGAAGTAAAGACCTATTTAACGATAAAAACGTTTATGCTATCAGAGGGCAATTAGCACGGGTGAGTGGAAATATCCCAAAGTGAGTGTGGCATTACTTTTCCCCAACATAATATTACGCTCCAATGATCATCGAAAATATTTTCTCTTAAATTGTTGACAGAAAAAAGTTTATTAGAAAGATCGGCTTAACTAATGTTTTTACTTTCTTGTTTTTTCTTTTATTTAAATATTGTACATTTTTAAGTGGTAAAATTGAATAGACATTTTGCAGATTTGATTACTGTTCATGATAAAACCATAAAAAATCATGCTGAAAAGGATAATATTAAGCTCCCTTGTATATGTTCGAAGTAAAAAAAATATTTTTATCTCCGAGCATTTCGGTCAACATCAGTTACTTTCCAATTTTAAGGATCTATATTTAACTGTTTTGTTTATTTAACAAGCACTCTAAACATAGCAAACTAATAGTGAATTTTAAAGATTATTATTATGTAAAACTTTAGGTTGTCGCTCCTTGGATTAAAGCTTGGTATTATCCAGATGATGGATCGTATATAATTGTAAAGTAAGTGAGTAAGAAACATATAAAATAATTGTAATATTGTTACAAAACATGCCTCAACTCCGCAGCACCGGACCAGGTGGTCGTTTCGGACTAAAATCACCCATAAGCAGCACTCGGCCTAAAATTGGTTTGGCAGGATAAAAGAAATCTTTTTCCTCAAATATATCTATAATATATTGCATTAATCTTATCCCATGTCCTTTGTCGTTTGTCCGGGTCTGATCAAGACTTAAAATTTCGTCAATGACTCGACATTTAGAAATGATACTCACTGGGTCTTTCGGAATAGACGTTTAAAACCGATGTCTCGTGTCACGACAGGCATGACACATTAATGAAGTCACATTGCCCTGAGATTATTGCGAGAATTAATTTTTTTGCCATTTCTCCTATAAGTAGTAACGTCTCGATATAAGTGAAATATTCTTGACTGAGATGTAAATCCCCATTAATTCAATTAATTCAATCAATCAATCAATTAATCAATCAATCATTCAATTAATCGATCAATCAGTCAAACAATATTTTCTGTTTTGAACAGTCGTGGCGTAGTTGTTCTTGGTGGTACTAAACAAGCAGGAAATGAAAATGAAGAAATTGATAGCTTTGACTCTAAAAAGATAATTGACGGATGTCTAAAAGTGATGCCTGCGCTGAAGGTAACATTTTTTGAAGTGAATAATAATATGATAGATTGGTTTTGCTTTGGTTGTTAGAAGGAAGATCAAATCTCATATATAAATTTCAGTTTAAACAGGAATGGCAAGGACACAGCTCGCTACTCATCTCATTACACACACAATAGAATTAGAAACAAGTATACCAGTCGTCCATGCCAAAAAGCAAAGTAAAGGCTGACAAATTAGGTTACAAAAGCAAAGTTAAGGCTGTCAAATTATGTTGAACACGTGTACCTCCCACTCGGGATTAAGGCTGATGCTCAAGCTCAATAAGGCATTGACCAAATTTCACTAGTACGGTACTAGAAACATATTGTTATATACACTTGGTACTTGGTACGCATGTGTCATGATATCCATTTATTTCTGTTGCTTCTTCTTAAATCGGTCATTTGATTTGTCATAATCAAAACAAAACATGCCGACCCATGTCCAAATATCAACCCTAAACGAAAAGAAATAAAAATAAAAAACTTGCACATTAGGTTAAACACTTGACTTTCCAAAAGAGAAGTTAGTTCGGGTGCTCTGGAAAGGTAAGCTCATCATGTTTATCCAGAGTACTTTTGGATATAGAGATACAATAAATGTTATTCTAACAGAAATTATATGGTTGTTTTGTCTGATTTGAGCAGAGGACATCGATGCATAATATTTTATATACAATTATATTAATACAAAACTTGTTTCAATTTTCATATTTAATAAATTTTAGGGGTTTAAACTTGACCATGAATGGGTCGGACTGCGACCTGGAAGAACACCACTGAGACTTGAAAAAGAAATAATCAAATGTCGAAATGGGAATATCAAGGTATATTTATAGAATATGCATTTATTATACACGACTCACCTTTTACTAATCGTAAGAATCTAAAACTATCAGATTAAAACTTATATTGTTGTTTCAATAATCTAAAACATGAATTTCGTCAGTCAGTTTTATATCTGCTTTATACAACGGAACAAACTTGTTACAAAAAAAATGCTGACACAAGCCTAGGCTTATCAAGGTCCTTATAAATATTATGTATGTAATCACAATATAGTTAATGTCTCTCTATCAAAAGTTCCCTGGATATATTTGACTTCTTATAGTTCCTTTCATTCCAAATTTCGATTACAAAGTTGGAGGGTGTAGCTAGCTAAATTTGATGTCCTTACTATTCCAGAAGACCCAGTTTCACTTTTGTGGTGGAAGTTTACATGTTTAATACGTTTACAAGTTGACACATTCAAAGTCTTTTCTATACTTTGGTATTGTGTTTTGAAAATATATTTTTGTTTCAATTTAATATCTAAATGTTTGTTTAAGTCACATATGATCACAAGATGGTTGTTAGCGCTTTGTGATTCCACTTTGATATGTTCTTGGAGTATGTTTTATTCCAAATGTTCTTGTGATCCCCGCCTGAAGAAACGTATCTAAATCAGCCAAGTAAAAAGAAACGGTTGACTATTGTCACTAATATAAAACAAATGAAAATGCCCCACCTGAAGTACTGGATATTAGCAGTTAATGTTCCAACAGTTGTATTCAAACAATATAAAGCACCACGGTAGCTCAATCAATAGATTGAAGGTCGTGGATTCGAACACCGACCGGTTCTGATCAGGATTTAAAAATATGGAGTAACTGTTCTTTCGCTAAATACTCGGCATTTAAAAATGAAAGTCATGGGATCTTTCGGAAGAGACTTTGAAAACCTGTGCTAGGCAGATGTGGGACGTTAAAGAATCCTCCCTACACATCTCCCAAAGCGCAGTGGTCATACTTTCTGTCACTTCGGCTATAGCTGGTGACGTCTCGAATAAGTGAAATATTATTGACGTTAAACATATATAATAAATCAATCAATCAACCACTCAATCAACCAATCTATTTATCTCTTGAAGATATGGGTCTGACATAGATTTAGCTATAGTGATTTTAAGAATATGTAGTTTTATTAAGAGTTAGAATAATTCAGCAACAAATTAAAGGGATAAATAGTTAATTTATTATGTAAGAAAGTTTAAATAATTTATAATTGTGGTATTTAATGCTTCATTTTTTATGCACAGGTTGTTCATAATTATGGTCATGGCTCAAATGGAATATGTCTTAGTTGGGGGACAAGTGTCGAAGCCGCCGAAAAAGTGAAAGAAATGTTGTTAGCTCAACACAGTTCAAAGTTATGATCGATTGAAACATTAAGAATATAAAACATGTTATTCGAATTATTGCTTGTATATACGAGATGTATACATACAAAGAGAACACTTGTATATTTCTGAATAAACTTATTTTCTTCGGTAAAACTAGTGAAGAATGTACATAGCGCAATGGAACTTTGTATTCATTTGATTTTATCTCTTTACCAATTTGTACGCTGTGTATAGTCTTGTTATTGTTATCCTACACAGATGGTTAAGTGATTTTCATACTGTATATAATTACATGTATAAAATGGGCATGTTGTGTAAACATCTTCATGACCTTATGGAACATTAAACTGTAAAGGAGTAAATTTTCGCGCGGGTAAAATTTTCGCTTATTTCGCGCTAAAGAAATTACCGTGAAAATTTTACCAACACGAAAATGTCTAACATACAGGTTAATATATCATAATATATAGAATATAACCTGCTTATATTGGTTACGCGAAAATTACACCCACGCGAAATGAGAGATTTCAGAAATCGCAAAATAATCCCCTTACAGTATATTATTTATATAAAGCAGAGAATTATTATTATTATTATTATTATTATTATTATGTTTGACATAAATAAAATATAGATTATAATGTTAGCTAATGATTGTGATAATATAAATGGTAGCGTTTGACTCGACAGTGAAAACTATTTCACTTGTTAGTCCTGGAATGGGAGTACAATTAGGTACACAGAAAACGCCACGGACTTTAAGGCAGCTTGAACTGACAAATGTCCCATCATTTTAGCATCATTGCAACTAGTAACTAGGTAAGGCAGACAAAACAGATTTTCAGCAAGGACGTATTCAGAGTTACAATGTAAGTATTAAGAGATCTACCAGCAACAGCAGCACTATATCTCTACCTTTTCAATCTATTGTGTTGACACATTGGGATTTCTAACTGACCATAAAATTATGTTAAGGTAGTTCCATACCATAGTGACGTCGTCGTTTTGTGCGTACGGTCGAAATATCTGATTTGACGTCTTTTTCATCTATGACGTCACGAATATGTGGTCCTCGGCGCCTGCATAATTTTAGCGGGAACGCTATTACGCTATCATTTAGAATTATTTTCTGCTTTCACAAAAGATTATAATTCACAATATCAATTTTGAGTACGATTTTATAGAACTAAACTAAATGTGTCTTTTAATGAAAATTAGAAAGATCTACACTGTTAAGGGTACAAGTTGAGTACACGTTTAAAATTTGAAATACTGTGTTGTAAATGCTGATTCGTGTGACTTTTTCGATGAATTTAAATACAGATAGTATGACACAAACTGAGATTTTGCAATAAAGACACTGTATAATAAATTTTCTTGGTGTCAAATTGACTATGCTCTTGTATTTGCGTTTCATTTTGGCGGCCTAGATTCAAGAAAGCTTCATCAATATATACCAATTCTCTTTCCACTTTCATTCATCTGTGTTTGGTAACGGTAACAGTTCATATGATATTTAAAACTGGTTTTGTTTTGCACAACCAAAATCAGCGTTTTTGTTTATTTGTTAATACTAAACAAAAATATTGAGTTCATAGTAATATACTAGGACACAAATAGTAACTTCTTATCTAAGAAATAAGGCTTTTTTCTTGTTTCCGGATTTTGATGCAAATGTTATGGAAAAAGTAGCTTGACGACCCCAATTTTTTTGTTTCAGAAAACCAAACTTATCTATCCATGTGCAATATATGTGAAAATCAGGGGTCGTATTCGACTTAGTTAGTTTTTTAAGTATCTACAATTTAACAAAAGGGTGTTACTTTTAGTTTTTCAGAATTTTAATGTTCTGTCTTGATAGGTGGCGTGGTAGAAAATAACCACGTGACCGGAAGAAAAACTCAATTGGTCCAAATAATCTTTATGACATATGGGTTAATTTTAAATACAAGACACTTTTGATTTCTAAGCATGACAAAAATTATTAAAGCTAGTGGTTGTACTTTGATAATTTTTCCCGTGAAAATGGCCACCAGGTGGCGCTTCAGAAGTTCTCAAGTAACTCGAAAACCTACCCTGAAATTCTGGCATGTTGAATGGTTTACGCCCATGTACAAAATATCAAACTTTCAATACATGTTTTCAAGCGATTCGTAAGGTATGGAGGAACTGTCTTAAATTGGCAAATTGCAATATTAAATCAAACTTGAAAATATCTCATTATTAAACAATTATCCTCTTATCACTAACATAAGAGCTTTCTGACTTCATAAGTTGAAAATATAGGTTTCAGTTCTGTAAACGTACCATGTATCGTGTCACAGAACAGAAAAATGATGCTATTAACTTTGACGACATCTCTAGAATTACCAGATTGGAGTTGACGATAACTATTCTATCGTCTGGTATAGCTACTGCTTACCTATCTACTTTCAATCATGAAAATGTAGTAAAAATGCTTCAAAACTTCAAAATTAAAATATACCTCAAAACATGATCGATCTAAATAGCTTACGCACACAAGTTAAAATTATGGTCATGACCTTTATCTTTCACCTCGAGCGAAGTAAAACAGTTCTTACGTATACACGCACTTACACTTGCATAAATACATGCTGAGATATGTCATAAGCTCACAAGTCCTTTCGTCTGAGGACCTAATAATTGGAATGGAAATGAATCCAAGCTCATCACATTATTAAGCGAAAGTGCTACTCACTGAACTAAAGTTATTATTCAACATCTGTGCTATTTTCCTGAAAGTTATGGTCATTTAACCGTTATGGCCGTTCACACATTTATAAACACCAGGGTAATAGTACAAATAGTTATAGCAAATACTTATCTTAGCTAAACTCTGAAAAACAAATATATAATAAACAAATTTAAATACCAGTTATATTTGGCGTCTTCTTCTCAACTTTAGACGAAAGCCGCTACCTTACACGAGTTACACCCAGCCTAACCTCTCTGGTGAAACTGCATTTGGTTTACTTATTTTGCTAGTTTTTAACCTTTTACGGCTGTGTCACAGAATTAAAAATGTCTAGTTATAATTATTTTCCTTTAAAAATTTGTAATTAGAACATGGATTGATATGTTTGATTGATTCTATAATAAATATATAGGAGTGATAGGAGTGATAAATAATTTGAAAATTGCAACTACAAAACTAAAAGAACTGCCGTAATAGTTATAAGTCATCAGTTAAATTACATTAATTAAATTTGATACACATATAACTAAGAGTTATCTTACATCCAGAAATACCCGGTTTTTATTAATGATGTTTAAACGTTATAAACACTAAGTAGAAGTTAGATAAAATATATATACAGTAGTCATATGATACACTGTGTTGGTAGTCACGTGAAAAAAGCCTTCAACGACAACATTGCTCGACCTGCATTAGCACAAGATTGCAACTTTTTACAAGTCTTTAAGGTAGGTTCAATTTTATTCGTTCACAACTACTACCATATTGTAAGTAGTTTCAATTGCAGCTAATTAGGCAACGACAAAAACGTTTATGTGTAAATTAATCTGTTTGAAACTTATCAAAAACAAACATACAAATGCCGTCCAGGCCACAATCCTAAAGCAAGAGCAAAATCTTTAAAACTAGCAAATAAGATTTGTGAGGCCGTGTGATTCAGAAGGGCAAATACTGTACCTTAATTATAGCTATCTACACCCATTGCGTGTGAAATCGAAATTGAGAATAAAAAATGGAGGTACTGAAATATTCAAGGTAATTTTGGATACATACGCAAAACCATACATATATGGTTTTCTGACGTAGCTGATCGCACGGATTTATTGTGCGGACGGATACATTACACGAGTGCGCTCTGCGCACGAGTGTAATGTATGCGTTCGCACAATAAACGAGTGCGATCAAGCTACGTCAGAAAACCACTTATGTGTGGTTTTATATTTATCACATGCCCTACCAAACTAAATAAAAAGCTTTCTTTGGCTTAATCTGTCACAGAATTCACAATCAACTCAGTATTTCATATTGATTTTTGATCTGATTCGAGAAATTTGATACCTGACTGGAAAAACTGCTAAAGAAGTAATTAAAAACAACAGATAACTCTTCGTTTACGCATCATTGGTTAACATTTTACTAATACCATCGTAAACACTGGGAAAAATTAAAAACAAACATTGATTTTACAAAATTATTTAATATCGTCCGCGATTCTCCCAACTCGAGTAAATTCTCCCAACTTAACATGACGTATGTATCACATATTGACGTCATGTCATTTTTGTCATTACGTATCACATAATGACGTCATATTATTGTTGTCGGAAAAGGGAATTCCTCTAAAAGGAGTTCCGGCTACTATGGTGATACAGAATGTTGTATCACACACGCGTGTGATACATACTTCCATATCACATAGCTTGAAAAAACAGTGTATTGCTATAGTAAGATTAAATGGGTATGTGATAAAAAAACATACTTTTAAAGCATATTTTGATGACGGCTATTAAATTTTTGAGGGTTTTCAAAAAGCCTAGATATCCTTGGTTCAACCATCTGTTTTCAGCTTGGTTAAATGTATGAAGTGCCCGTTGTGGGAATAAGGTCTGTCATACCTTATGAATTGTAATACTAATACAACATAAGCAGAAGAAGCATAAAGTGAGCCTTTCCTGCTTCATTCACAAATGTATATAATTTCCGATTGAGTAAAAGATACATGTAACAGCTAAGAAACGGTCTTAGTTCAAGAGGAACATAAATTGTTACCTTGTATTTTTTAATCAAGGATATTTGCTTATAGATCCTTTAAACATTGATAAAAAACATCATCGAAACACCTCAAATTCATGTTTAGCTTCATTTGAATGATCACAGATGGTAGATATCCCTCTATTACATACAACAAATATCTACCATTTTAGAAATGATATGTTACTTATGGTCTATCATGAGGATGTTGAAAGCATATGAAGCACTATTTCACGAAACTTGATGCAAAAAAATCTACAGTGATAGATGTACATTTCAGTAACCCGAGTTGTTTTCCTAATTTTTTGTAAGATATATGGCCTTTTGACTTAAGCTAAATTCTTATGTGATATTTAGATTCTCTATTATAGTTTAATATTAACAATTTATTTACTCTGTAAAAATTTTCTGGAAAAATCGGTAATGCGTTTTTGTGTTAAAATTTTGGCAAAATTGTAATTTCAAGACAAAATTTTGTCTGAACATTACAATTTGCATCAAGTTTCGTGAAATATTGCTTCATACTTTTTTAGAATTAGCATATACAAGGATTTCGGACCAAAGGACGTAAACCAAATACCTGAACTTAATGTGAAACAGAAAACAGCGTTATTGTGTGTAACGAAAATAAGAAGACAATCGGGATTATCTTGCCAATGCAAATGCACTGTTAAATATTCTGAAAATGTTTTTATTTCCAAATAGTGTCAAAATTCCTGATAAATTTTGAATTTCAAATCTAACACTTAAACTCTCTCTCTCTCTCTCTCTCTCTCTCTCTCTCTCTCTCTCTCTCTGTGACAGACAGACAGAAAGACAAAACGTCGACTGAGTCTTTACATAAAAACATTTATGAAGTTAACAATAAGCATATCCATGAATATCGGTCAAATCAACTATCTAATAAATAAATATAGATAAAATAAATAAACTAGATGTTAGATTTTACTGATTTAAACATTTTAAATGTATGATTATATCCTCTCTATTCCCTCCGCTCTGATATATAAAGTTGATATTAAGTCGATTTTGTTATCTCGGGCTATCTCGAAATCGGATAGTTCAAATTGTTATGAACATGTTACGATTTTGTACGTCCTTAAATGAAAATTTGATAAAAATAACGAATCGTTCACTGGAACTAAATTTATTCAGTTAAATGTGATATTTTTTAAATTCTAAACAATTATATGAGCATCTTTCATCTAGTACTTTTTCTCGTGTAAAATGTTAAAAACCGTTTTGATTTCTCTATGAAGAAGTTATACTGCAAACACGAATAACTTCCTTTTCCATGTAAAAACATACCTATTTCTCCTACTTATGGAGAATTTGCTTCAGACAGGTCTGATTGACTGAGAATTGAGAGGAATATAGACTGTACACAAAGTGTATTTAGCACAACTAATTTTGCCACTTCTGTACAGTTTAAATTCAAATACAACCAAATTTTGCTCAATTCAAATTAAATAACAAACACTGAAATTGTTTGTCGAGGATTGTCCTAGATATATTTGAGGTCCCATATTTCTAAGTTACTTTCACACAAATTTGTTTTCGTGACAAGTGACCAGGAGGTGATTACCCTTTTGGAGCACCCGGCCTCACTTTCCCGGTGAAAGTTCACGTGTCTAATCTAACTTGTTATTTCCAAAGTTTTCTACTTTGCTTCTGGATTGTTAATAGGGCATGGATTAGTACATGACGTTTCGGTTTGGTGTTTTTATTATGTTATTATTTAAAATGTAACATATTTAACACCGTAAAGATACAAATAAATACTTTCGACAAGCTGACTTCACTTCGATTTTTATATTGTTAATTTTTCTTTTCTATGCAGCAATATAACTGATGTAAAAAATTAATACGCTGTGGTATTGCTCGTTATCGGTACGAGACCATATACAACAAAGAAAGCCGCTTAAAGATAAAAAGAATATTGAAGGCCTATCCTTATATCTAGATTATAATATTAGCTAATGATTGTGATAATATAGCTGGTAGCGTTTGACTCGACAGTGAAAACTATTTCACTTGTCAGTCCTGGAATGGGAGTAAAATTAGGTACACAGAAAACGCCACGGACTTTAAGGCAGCCTGAACTGACATGTGCCATCATTTTAGCATCAGCGCAAGTGGTGACTAGGAAAGGCAGACAAAACAGTCAGATTTTCAGCAAGGACGTATTCAGAGGTCTAATGTAAGTATTAGGAGATCTACCAGCAACGGCAGCACTATATCTCTACGTTTTCAATCTATTATGTTGACACATTGGGATTTCTAACTGACCATAAAATTATGTTAAATTGGCAAATTGCAATATAAAATCAAACTTGAAAATCTCTCATTATTAAACAATTATCTTCTTGTGACTAAAAAAGTTTTCTGACTTCATATGTGGAAAAAATATGGGTTTAAAATGTAGCTGCCTTCAGTTCTGCAAACGTACCATGTATCGTGACTCGGAACAGAAAAGTGAAGCTTTTGACTTTGACTACATCTCTAGAATTACGATATTGAAGTTGACGATAACTATTCTATCGTTTGGTAATTAACCATGTACCTATCTGCTTTTAACCATAAAATGTAAAAAAATGCTTCAAAACTTAAAAATTAGATTTCTACCTTAAAACATGATCTAAATAGCTGAAACACACAGGTCAAAATTAAGGTAATGATATTGATCTTTCACCTCGACCAAAATAAATAGTTGTGACGTACACACGCACTTACACTTGCATAAAGACATGCTGAGTTATGTCATAAGCTCACAAGTCCTTTCGTCTGATTAGCTAAAAATTTAGTATTTAGAATGGAAATGAATCCAAGCTCATCAGATTATTTAGCGAAAGTGCTGCGCACTGAACTAAAGTTAATATTTATCATTTGTTGCATTAAAATATAACAAGAAAATAAATTTTTCAAATTTGGTCCTTGTTATTTTCAGAGAACTACCTTTTGAAAACTTTCTGAGATAACATATATTAAAAATAAATCAATAAATAAAAAGACTAAAAAGTGAATCCCCTTATATATCACATTTTGGCAGCAGTAATATTGGAGATGACAAAATTATATTTGCAAAGAAAATGTCAATACAATACACCTATGTATGGATCAAAATTGGTTATTTCTATGTTTTTATTTAAGTACAAGTATTTTTATATATATTTGAAAAGATAATGACGGACTTTTACGGAGAAAATCCTGTTTAACCACCAGAACTAATTTACATTTACATTTAAATGAGATGCGCATATCGTTAACATAGGTTAATGTGCTCATTTTCCTGGAAGTTATGGTCATCTAACCGTTATGACCGTTAACACATTTATAAAAACAGAGGAATAGTACAAATAGTTATAGCAAATACCTGTCTTAGCTAAACTCTTAAAAACAAATATATAATAAACAAATTAAAATACCAGTTATATTTGGCGTCTTCTTCTCATCTTTAGACGAAAGCAGCTAGCCTTACACGAGTTGCACCTACCCTAACCTCTCTGGTGAAACTGCATTTGGTTTACTTATTTTGATAGTTTTTAACCTTTTACGGCTGTGTCACAGAATTAAAAATGTCTAGTTATAATTATTTTCCTTTAGAAATTTGTAATTAGAACAACATGGATTGATATGTTTTGATTGATTCTATAATAAATATATAGGAGTGATAAATAATTTGAAAATTGCAACTACAAAACTAAAAGAACTGCCGTAATAGTTATAAGTCATCAGTTAAATTACATTAATTAAATTTGATACACATATAACTAAGAGTTATCTTACATCCAGAAATACCCGGTTTTTATTAATGATGTTTAAACGTTATAAACACTAAGTGCAGTTACATTAATATTATTATCATATCAGAAGTTAGATAAAATGTATATACAGTAGTCATATGATACACTGTGCTGTTAGTCACGTGAAAAAAGCCTTCAACGACAACATTGTTCGACCTGTATTAGCACAAGATTGTAACTTTTTTCAAGTCCTTAAGGTAGGTTCAATTTTATTCTTACACAAAACTACCATATTTCAAGTAGTTTTAATTGCAGCAAATTAGGTAACGACAAAAACGTTTATGTGTAAATTAATCTGTTTGAAACTTATCAAAAACAAACATACAAATACCGTCCAGGCCACAATCCTAAAGCAAGAGCAAAATCTTTAAAACGGGCAAATTAAATTTGTGAGGCCGTGTGATTCAGAAGGACAAATACTGTACCTTAATTATAGCTATCTACACCCATTTGGGTGTGAAATCGAAATTGAGAATAAAATATTGGAGGTACAGTGCTTACGGCAGTAGGGGATCTCAGTCAGTAGCGGATCATTTTTTAGAATAAAGTTAATTTTTTCCATATCATTACGAGAGACCAATAAAACTCGGATATATTTCTGTAAAGCTGATATTTTTTACTTCATTCTACGTTTTATTTGTGTTAATAAACGTCCTATTTTTTAAATTCTCGGCTTTTTAATGCGAATGTCACAAGCGTCTCAGCGACATGGATGTGATTTCTAAAACCTAACTTTCGATTTGACCAACGTGTTCAATACTTTCAAAGGTAATTTGAAATGATTACAATAGCTCTTTACACTCGTTAATGTCTTCTTTCACGACATAAACCTTTATTGAGCTTTACAGTTCATGACAATAAAAAATAAACCAGTTTATGCAGGGTGCCATTACGGCAATAACGGATCAGCTGCTGTCTACAGGGGACCTCTCAAAAAGCTAAGAAAAATATGGCATGTACCCATGGAGCTGTCTGGTGCTTTCAGGAAAATAATAGATTCTGGTGGGTTTATTTATATGCAGAGGCTATTGGAAATCCAGTGCCTAGCTTCCCTCCATGGCCAGTACCCCATGAGAAAGATATCTTATTTATCGTATGATAAGACCAGATCAATGGGCATTTAAAAGAAGCCATAATTGTCATGGTTGAAGGATAATCTGTATGAGATTAGAATATATTGAATAAATACATTAATATCCAACCCTATATTTTGTGTTTAAGACAATTAAAGTTTTATTCAGCTCTATATTTTTGTCTGGTAACAATTTTGGACCTATGATGTACAATGTACAATATCAATAAGTATCATTGTATGCATATACTGTTCTTGTCAAAATAAAACCTTCATGGACAAGAGCATGTCAAATATTTATAACTTATAAGGTATAATTATTTTATTTCCTTCGCCATTTACTGCTTTTATAATTCAGTATTCAAGACAATGTTGATTGACTTAATTTATCAGGGACATTGCGATGATTTGTTTTTTGTTATTTTAATCATGACATTTGTTGATATTACGACTAAAAATCTTTAATATTGTTTCATGATTAGTATTTTTGCAACTGAATGATGGAAACTCAAACAAATCATGTTTTGAGTTAATCCGTTATCGTTTTCTTGACACTAGTGGCGCGATCCGCTACTCACAAATTGATTCGTTACTGACGTAAATACATGGGATACAAAACGCGTGGAATGCCCATACTTATAGTCGGACGATTTTTATCATCTAATGATAAATTGAAAGAGTGGAGAAATGTCAATTGATAGTACCAAAAAATTACAATCGGCAGCGATGTTTTTATCGGAGAGCAGTGAATATTGCACTAATGATCCGCTACTGCCGTAAGCACTGTACTGAAATATTTAAGGTAATTTTGGATACAAAGACATACTTATAAAACATATTTTGATGACGGCTATTAAATTTTTTGAGGGTTTAAAAAAGCCTAGATATCCTTGGTTCAACTATCTGTTTTCAGCTTGGTTAAATGTATGAAGTGCCCGTTGTGCCATAGCTTATTAATTATAACACTAATACAACATAAGCAGAAGAAGCATAAAGTGAGCCTTTCCTGCTTCATTCACAAATGTATATAATTCCCGATTGAGTAAAAGATACATGTAACAGCTAAGAAACGGTCTTGGTTCAAGAAGAACAAAAATTGTTACCTTGTATTTTTTAATCAAGGATATTTGCTTATAGATCCTTTAAACATTGATAAAAATCCTCATCGAAACACCTCAAATTAATGTTTAGCTTCATTTGAATGGTCACATATTGTAGATATTCATTTATTACATACAACAAATATCTACCATTTTAGAAATGAAATGTTAGCTATGGTCTATCATGAGGATGTTGAAACCATATGAAGCACTATTTCACGAAACTTTCTACAGTGATAAGAGATGTACATTTCAATAACCCGAGTTGTTTTCCTAATTTTTTGGAAGATATATGGCCTTTTGAATAACCCCAGTTGTTTTCCTATTTTTTTGGAAGATATATGACCTTTTGACTTAAGCTAAATTCTGATGTGATATTTAGATTCTCTATTACAGTTTTATACTAACAATTTATTCATTGTGTGAAATTTTCTGGAAAAATGGGTAATGAGTTTTTGTGTTAAAATTTTCACTAAACTGTAATGTCAAGACAAAATTTTGTCTGAACATTACAATTTGCATCACGTTTCGTATATATTGCTTAAAACTTTTTTAGAATTAGCATATACAAGAATTTAGGACCACAGGACGGAAACCAGATACCTGCACTTAATGTGAAACAGAAAACAGCATCATAGTCTGTAACAAAATAAGGAGACAATCGGGATTATCTTGCCAATGCAAATGCACTATTAAATATTCTGAAAATGTTTTTATTTCCAAATAGTGTCAAAATTCCTGATAAATTTTGAATATCAAATTGAACACTTAAATCTCTCTCTCTCTCTCTCTCTCTCTCTCTCTTACGAATTTGTACGTCCTTAAATGAAAATTTGATAAAATAACAAATCGTTCACTATAACTACATTTATTCAGTTAAAAGTGGATTTTTTTAAATTCTAAACAATTATGTGAGCATCTTTCAGCTAGTACTTTTTCTCGTGTAAAATGTTAAAAACCGTTTTGATTTCTCTATGAAGAAGTTATACTGCAAACACGAATAACGTCCTTTTCCATGCAAAAATATACCTATTTCTCCTACTAGAATTTGCTTCAGACAGGTCTGATTGACTGAGAATTGAGAGGAATATAGACTGTACACAAAGTGTATTTAGCACAACTAATTTTGCCACTTCTGTACAGTTTAAATTCAAATACAACCAAATTTTGCTCAATTCAAATTAAATAACAAACACTGAAATTGTTTGTCGAGGATTGTCCTAGATATATTTGAGGTCCCATATTTCTAAGTTACTTTCACACAAATTTGTTTGCGTGACAAGTGACCAGGAGGTGATTACCCTTTTGGAGCACCCGGCCTCACTTTCCCGGTGAAAGTTCACGTGTCTAATCTAACTTGTTATTTTTTAAAGTTTTCTACTTTGCTTCTTGGTTGTTAATAAGGCATGGATTAGTACATTTCGTTTTGATTTGGTGTTTTTATTATGTAATTATTTAAAATGTTACATATTTAACACCGTAAAGATACAAATAAATACTTTCGACAAGCTGACAGGATTTAGATGCTTCACTTCGATTTTTATATTGTGAATTTTCCTTTTCTATGCAGCAATATAACTGATGTAAAAAATTAATACGCTGTGGTATTGCTCGTTATCGGTACGAGACCATATACAACTAAGAAAGCCGCTTAAAGATAAAATGTTGACGCAAGAATATTGAAGGCCTATCCTTTGATCTAGATTATAATATTAGCTAATGATTGTGATAATATAGCTGGTAGTGTTTGACTCGACAGTGAAAACTATTTCACTTGTCAGTCCTGGAATGGGAGTAAAATTAGGTACACAGAAAACGCCACGGACTTTAAGGCAGCCTGAACTGACATGTGCCATCATTTTAGCATCAGCGCAAGTGGTGACTAGGTAAGACAGACAAAACAGTCAGATTTTAAGCAAGGACGTATTCAGAGGTCCAATGTAAGTATTAGGAGATCTACCAGCAACGGCAGCACTATATCTCTACGTTTTCAATCTATTATGTTGACACATTGGGATTTCTAACTGACCATAAAATTATGTTAAATTGGCAAATTGCAATATAAAATCAAACTTGAAAATCTCTCATTATTAAACAATTATCTTCTTTTGACTAAAAACGTTTTCTGACTTCATAAGTGGAAAAAATATGGGTTTAAAATGTAGCTGCCTTCAGTTCTGCAAACGTACCATGTATCGTGACTCGGAACAGAAAAGTGAAGCTTTTAACTTTGACGACATCTCTAGAATTACGATATTGAAGTTGACGATAACTATTCTATCGTTTAGTAATTAACCATGTACCTATCTGCTTTCAACCATAAAATGTAAAAAAAATGCTTCAAAACTTCAAAATTAAAATTTCTACCTTAAAACATGATCTAAATAGCTGAAACACACAGGTCAAAATTAAGGTAATGATATTGATCTTTCACCTCGACCAAAATAAATAGTTGTGACGTACACACGCACTTACACTTGCATAAAACTGAACTAAAGTTAATATTTATCATTTGTTGCATTAAAATATAACAAGAAAATAAATTTTTCAAATTTGGTCCTTGTTATTTTCAGAGAACTACCTTTTGAAAACTTTCTGAGATAACATATATTACAAATAAATAAATAAATAAAAAGACTAAAAAGTGAATCCCCTAATATATCACATTTTGGCAACAGTAATATTGGAGATGACAAAATTATATTTGCAAAGAAAATGTCAATACAATACACCTGTGTATGGATCAAAATTGGTTATTTCTATGATATTATTTAAGTACAAGTATTTTTTAGATATATTTGAAAAGATAATGACGGACTTTTACGGAGAAAATCCTGTTTAACCACCAGAACTAATTTACATTTACATTTAAATGAGATGCGCATATCGTTAACATAGGTTAATGTGCTCATTTTCCTGGAAGTTATGGTCATCTAACCGTTATGACCGTTAACACATTTATAAAAACAGAGGAATAGTACAAATAGTTATAGCAAATACCTATCTTAGCTAAACTCTTAAAAACAAATATATAATAAACAAATTAAAATACCAGTTATATTTGGCGTCTTCTTCTCATCTTTAGACGAAAGCAGCTAGCCTTACACGAGTTGCACCTACCCTAACCTCTCTGGTGAAACTGCATTTGGTTTACTTATTTTGATAGTTTTTAACCTTTTACGGCTGTGTCACAGAATTAAAAATGTCTAGTTATAATTATTTTCCTTTAGAAATTTGTAATTAGAACATGGATTGATATGTTTTGATTGATTCTATAATAAATATATAGGAGTGATAAATAATTTGAAAATTGCAACTACAAAACTAAAAGAACTGCCGTAATAGTTATAAGTCATCAGTTAAATTACATTAATTAAATTTGATACACATATAACTAAGAGTTATCTTACATCCAGAAATACCCGGTTTTTATTAATGATGTTTAAACGTTATAAACACTAAGTGCAGTTACATTAATATTATTATCATATCAGAAGTTAGATAAAATGTATATACAGTAGTCATATGATACACTGTGCTGTTAGTCACGTGAAAAAAGCCTTCAACGACAACATTGTTCGACCTGTATTAGCACAAAATTGTAACTTTTTTCAAGTCCTTAAGGTAGGTTCAATTTTATTCTTACACAAAACTACCATATTTCAAGTAGTTTTAATTGCAGCAAATTAGGTAACGACAAAAACGTTTATGTGTAAATTAATCTGTTTGAAACTTATCAAAAACAAACATACAAATACCGTCCAGGCCACAATCCTAAAGCAAGAGCAAAATCTTTAAAACGGGCAAATTAAATTTGTGAGGCCGTGTGATTCAGAAGGACAAATACTGTACCTTAATTATAGCTATCTACACCCATTGGGTGTGAAATCGAAATTGAGAATAAAATATTGGAGGTACAGTGCTTACGGCAGTAGGGGATCTCAGTCAGTAGCGGATCATTTTTTAGAATAAAGTTAATTTTTTCCATATCATTACGAGAGACCAATAAAACTCGGATATATTTCTGTAAAGCTGATATTTTTTACTTCATTCTACGTTTTATTTGTGTTAATAAACGTCCTATTTTTTAAATTCTCGGCTTTTTAATGCGAATGTCACAAGCGTCTCAGCGACATGGATGTGATTTCTAAAACCTAACTTTCGATTTGACCAACGTGTTCAATACTTTCAAAGGTAATTTGAAATGATTACAATAGCTCTTTACACTCGTTAACATGTCTTCTTTCACGACATAAACCTTTATTGAGCTTTACAGTTCATGACAATAAAAAATAAACCAGTTTATGCAGGGTGCCATTACGGCAATAACGGATCAGCTGCTGTCTACAGGGGACCTCTCAAAAAGCTAAGAAAAATATGGCATGTACCCATGGAGCTGTCTGGTGCTTTCAGGAAAATAATAGATTCTGGTGGGTTTATTTATATGCAGAGGCTATTGGAAATCCAGTGCCTAGCTTCCCTCCATGGCCAGTACCCCATGAGAAAGATATCTTATTTATCGTATGATAAGACCAGATCAATGGGCATTTAAAAGAAGCCATAATTGTCATGGTTGAAGGATAATCTGTATGAGATTAGAATATATTGAATAAATACATTAATATCCAACCCTATATTTTGTGTTTAAGACAACTAAAGTTTTATTCAGCTCTATATTTTTGTCTGGTAACAATTTTGGACCTATGATGTACAATGTACAATATCAATAAGTATCATTGTATGCATATACTGTTCTTGTCAAAATAAAACCTTCATGGACAAGAGCATGTCAAATATTTATAACTTATAAGGTATAATTATTTTATTTCCTTCGCCATTTACTGCTTTTATAATTCAGTATTCAAGACAATGTTGATTGACTTAATTTATCAGGGACATTGCGATGATTTGTTTTTTGTTATTTTAATCATGACATTTGTTGATATTACGACTAAAAATCTTTAATATTGTTTCATGATTAGTATTTTTTGCAACTGAATGATGGAAACTCAAACAAATCATGTTTTGAGTTAATCCGTTATCGTTTTCTTGACACTAAGTGGCGCGATCCGCTACTCACAAATTGATTCGTTACTGACGTAAATACATGGGATACAAAACGCGTGGAATGCCCATACTTATAGTCGGACGATTTTTATCATCTAATGATAAATTGAAAGAGTGGAGAAATGTCAATTGATAGTACCAAAAAATTACAATCGGCAGCGATGTTTTTATCGGAGAGCAGTGAATATTGCACTAATGATCCGCTACTGCCGTAAGCACTGTACTGAAATATTTAAGGTAATTTTGGATACAAAGACATACTTATAAAACATATTTTGATGACGGCTATTAAATTTTTTGAGGGTTTAAAAAAGCCTAGATATCCTTGGTTCAACTATCTGTTTTCAGCTTGGTTAAATGTATGAAGTGCCCGTTGTGCCATAGCTTATTAATTATAACACTAATACAACATAAGCAGAAGAAGCATAAAGTGAGCCTTTCCTGCTTCATTCACAAATGTATATAATTCCCGATTGAGTAAAAGATACATGTAACAGCTAAGAAACGGTCTTGGTTCAAGAAGAACAAAAATTGTTACCTTGTATTTTTTAATCAAGGATATTTGCTTATAGATCCTTTAAACATTGATAAAAATCCTCATCGAAACACCTCAAATTAATGTTTAGCTTCATTTGAATGGTCACATATTGTAGATATTCATTTATTACATACAACAAATATCTACCATTTTAGAAATGAAATGTTACTTATGGTCTATCATGAGGATGTTGAAACCATATGAAGCACTATTTCACGAAACTTTCTACAGTGATAGGAGATGTACATTTCAATAACCCGAGTTGTTTTTCTAATTTTTTTGAAGATTTATGGCCTTTTGAATAACCCGAGTTGTTTTCCTATTTTTTTTTGGAAGATATATGACCTTTTGACTTAAGCTAAATTCTGATGTGATATTTATATTCTCTATTACAGTTTTATACTAACAATTTATTCACTGTGTGAAATTTTCTGGAAAAATGGGTAATGAGTTTTTGTGTTAAAATTTTGACTAAACTGTAATGTCAAGACAAAATTTTGTCTGAACATTACAATTTGCATCAAGTTTCGTATATATTGCTTCAAACTTTTTTAGAATTAGCATATACAAGAATTTAGGACCACAGGACGGAAACCAGATACCTGCACTTAATGTGAAACAGAAAACAGCATCATAGTCTGTAACAAAAATAAGGAGACAATCGGGATTATCTTGCCAATGCAAATGCACTATTAAATATTCTGAAAATGTTTTTATTTCCAAATAGTGTCAAAATTCCTGATAAATTTTGAATATCAAATTGAACACTTAAATTCTCTTTCTCTCTCTCTCTCTCTCTCTCTCTGTGTGTGTGTGTGTGTGTGTGTGTGTGTGTGTGTGTGTGTGTGTGTGACAGACAGAAAGACAAAACGACTGAGTCTTTAAATAAAAACATTTATGAAGTTAACAATAAGCATATCCATGAATATCGGTCAAATCAACTATCTAATAAATAAATATAGATAAAATAAATAAACTAGATGTTAGATTTTACTGATTTAAACATTTTAAATGTATGATTATATCATCTCTATTCCCTCTGCTCTGATATATAAAGTTGATATTAAGTCGATTTTGTTATCTCGGGCTATCTCGAAATCGGATAGTTCAAATTGTTATGAACGTGTTACGAATTTGTACGTCCTTAAATGAAAATTTGATAAAAATAACAAATCGTTCACTATAACTACATTTATTCAGTTAAAAGTGGATTTTTTTAAATTCTAAACAATTATGTGAGCATCTTTCAGCTAGTACTTTTTCTCGTGTAAAATGTTAAAAACCGTTTTGATTTCTCTATGAAGAAGTTATACTGCAAACACGAATAACGTCCTTTTCCATGCAAAAATATACCTATTTCTCCTACTAGAATTTGCTTCAGACAGGTCTGATTGACTGAGAATTGAGAGGAATATAGACTGTACACAAAGTGTATTTAGCACAACTAATTTTGCCACTTCTGTACAGTTTAAATTCAAATACAACCAAATTTTGCTCAATTCAAATTAAATAACAAACACTGAAATTGTTTGTCGAGGATTGTCCTAGATATATTTGAGGTCCCATATTTCTAAGTTACTTTCACACAAATTTGTTTGCGTGACAAGTGACCAGGAGGTGATTACCCTTTTGGAGCACCCGGCCTCACTTTCCCGGTAAAAGTTCACGTGTCTAATCTAACTTGTTATTTCCAAAGTTTTCTACTTTGCTTCTGGGTTGTTAATAAGGCATGGATTAGTACATTTCGTTTTGATTTGGTGTTTTTATTATGTAATTATTTAAAATGTTACATATTTAACACCGTAAAGATACAAATAAATACTTTCGACAAGCTGACAGGATTTAGATGCTTCACTTCGATTTTTATATTGTGAATTTTCCTTTTCTATGCAGCAATATAACTGATGTAAAAAATTAATACGCTGTGGTATTGCTCGTTATCGGTACGAGACCATATACAACTAAGAAAGCC
Source organism: Anadara kagoshimensis (assembly GCA_021292105.1). Taxonomy (NCBI): domain Eukaryota; kingdom Metazoa; phylum Mollusca; class Bivalvia; order Arcoida; family Arcidae; genus Anadara; species Anadara kagoshimensis. The sequence continues at coordinate 30,671,740 of CM037875.1, read as the reverse complement.
GCTTAAAGATAAAATGTTGACGCAAGAATATTGAAGGCCTATCCTTAGATCTAGATTATAATATTAGCTAATGATTGTGATAATATAGCTGGTAGTGTTTGACTCGACAGTGAAAACTATTTCACTTGTCAGTCCTGGAATGGGAGTAAAATTAGGTACACAGAAAACGCCACGGACTTTAAGGCAGCCTGAACTGACATGTGCCATCATTTTAGCATCAGCGCAAGTGGTGACTAGGTAAGACAGACAAAACAGTCAGATTTTAAGCAAGGACGTATTCAGAGGTCCAATGTAAGTATTAGGAGATCTACCAGCAACGGCAGCACTATATCTCTACGTTTTCAATCTATTATGTTGACACATTGGGATTTCTAACTGACCATAAAATTATGTTAAATTGGCAAATTGCAATATAAAATCAAACTTGAAAATCTCTCATTATTAAACAATTATCTTCTTTTGACTAAAAACGTTTTCTGACTTCATAAGTGGAAAAAATATGGGTTTAAAATGTAGCTGCCTTCAGTTCTGCAAACGTACCATGTATCGTGACGGAACAGAAAAGTGAAGCTTTTAACTTTGACGACATCTCTAGAATTACGATATTGAAGTTGACGATAACTATTCTATCGTTTAGTAATTAACCATGTACCTATCTGCTTTCAACCATAAAATGTAAAAAAAATGCTTCAAAACTTCAAAATTAAAATTTCTACCTTAAAACATGATCTAAATAGCTGAAACACACAGGTCAAAATTAAGGTAATGATATTGATCTTTCACCTCGACCAAAATAAATAGTTGTGACGTACACACGCACTTACACTTGCATAAAGACATGCTGAGTTATGTCATAAGCTCACAGTCCTTTCGTCTGATTAGCTAAAAATTTAGTATTTAGAATGGAAATGAATCCAAGCTCATCAGATTATTTAGCGAAAGTGCTGCGCACTGAACTAAAGTTAATATTTATCATTTGTTGCATTAAAATATAACAAGAAAATAAATTTTTCAAATTTGGTCCTTGTTATTTTCAGAGAACTACCTTTTGAAAACTTTCTGAGATAACATATATTAAAATAAATAAATAAATAAAAAGACTAAAAAGTGAATCCCCTAATATATCACATTTTGGCAGCAGTAATATTGGAGATGACAAAATTATATTTGCAAAGAAAATGTCAATACAATACACCTGTGTATGGATCAAAATTGGTTATTTCTATGTTTTTATTTAAGTACAAGTATTTTTTAGATATATTTGAAAAGATAATGACGGACTTTTACGGAGAAAATCCTGTTTAACCACCAGAACTAATTTACATTTACATTTAAATGAGATGCGCATATCGTTAACATAGGTTGATGTGCTCATTTTCCTGGAGGTTATGGTCATCTAACCGTTATGACCGTTAACACATTTATAAAAACAGAGGAATAGTACAAATAGTTATAGCAAATACCTATCTTAGCTAAACTCTTAAAAACAAATATATAATAAACAAATTAAAATACCAGTTATATTTGGCGTCTTCTTCTCAACTTTAGACGAAAGCAGCTAGCCTTACACGAGTTGCTCCCAGCCTAACCTCTCTGGTGAAACTGCATTTGGTTTACTTATTTTGCTAGTTTTTAACCTTTTACGGCTGTGTCACAGAATTAAAAATGTCTAGTTATAATTATTTTCCTTTAGAAATTTGTAATTAGAACATGGATTGATATGTTTTGATTGATTCTATAATAAATATATAGGAGTGATAAATAATTTGAAAATTGCAACTACAAAACTAAAAGAACTGCCGTAATAGTTATAAGTCATCAGTTAAATTACATTAATTAAATTTGATACACATATAACTAAGAGTTATCTTACATCCAGAAATACCCGGTTTTTATTAATGATGTTTAAACGTTATAAACACTAAGTGCAGTTACATTAATATTATTATCATATCAGAAGTTAGATAAAATGTATATACAGTAGTCATAATACACTGTGCTGTTAGTCACGTGAAAAAAGCCTTCAACGACAACATTGTTCGACCTGTATTAGCACAAGATTGCAACTTTTTTCAAGTCTTTAAGGTAGTTCAATTTTATTCTTACACAAAACTACCATATTTCAAGTAGTTTTAATTGCAGCAAATTAGGTAACGACAAAAACGTTTATGTGTAAATTAATCTGTTTGAAACTTCAAAAACAAACATACAAATACCGTCCAGGCCACAATCCTAAAGCAAGAGCAAAATCTTTAAAACTGGCAAATTAAATTTGTGAGGCCGTGTGATTCAGAAGGACAAATACTGTACCTTAATTATAGCTATCTACACCCATTTGGGTGTGAAATCGAAATTGAGAATAAAATATTGGAGGTACAGTGCTTACGGCAGTAGCGGATCTCAGTCAGTAGCGGACCATTTTTTAGAATAAAGTTAATTTTTTCCATATCATTACGAGAGACCAATAAAACTCGGATATATTTCTGTAAAGCTGTATTTTTACTTCATTCTACGTTTTATTTGTGTTGATAAACGTCCTATTTTTTAAATTCTCGGCTTTTTAATGCAAATGTCACAAGCGTCTCAGCGACATGGATGTGATTTCTAAAACCTAACTTTCGATTTGACCAACGTGTTCAATACTTTCAAAGGTAATTTGAAATGATTACAATAGCTCTTTACACTCGTTACCATGTTTTTTCACGACATAAACCGTTATTGAGCTTTACAGTTCATGACAATAAAAAATAAACCAGTTTATGCAGGGTGCCATTACGGCAATAACGGATCAGCTGCTGTCTACAGGGGACCTCTCAAAAAGCTAAGAAAAATGTGGCATGTACCATGGAGCTGTCTGGTGCTTTCAGGAAAATAATAGATTCTGGTGGGTTTAGTTATATGCAGAGGCTATTGGAAATCCAGTGCCTAGCTTCCCTCCATGGCCAGTACCCCATGAGAAAGATGGGGGCATTGTCATGCCATGCCACTATCTTATTTATCGTATGATAAGACCAGATCAATGGGCATTTAAAGAAGCCATAATTGTCATGGTTGAAGGATAATCTGTATGAGATTAGAATATATTGAATAAATACATTAATATCCAACCCTATATTTTGTGTTTAAGACAATTAAAGTTTTATTCAGCTCTATATTTTTGTCTGGTAACAATTTTGGACCTATGATGTACAATGTACAATATCAATAAGTATCATTGTATGCATATACTGTTGTTGTCAAAATAAAATCTTCATGGACAAGAGCATGTCAAAATATTTATAACTTATAAGGTACAATTATTTTATTTCCTTCGCCATTTACTGCTTTTATAATTCAGTATTCAAGACAATGTTGATTGACTTAATTTATCAGGGACATTGCGATGATTTGTTTTTTGTTATTTATTTTAATCATGACATTTGTTGATATTACGACTAAAAATCTTTAATATTGTTTCATGATTAGTATGTTTTGCAACTGAATGATGGAAACTCAAACAAATCATGTTTTGAGTTAATCCGTTATCGTTTTCTTGACACTAGGTGGCGCGATCCGTTACTCACAAATTGATTCGTTACTGACGTAAATACATGGGATACAAAACGCGTGGAATGCCCATACTTATAGTCGGACGATTTTTATCATCTAATGGTAAATTGAAAGAGTGGAGAAATGTCAATTGATAGTACCAAAAAATTACAATCGGCAGCGATGTTTTTATCGGAGAGCAGTGAATATTGCACTAATGATCCGCTACTGCCGTAAGCACTGTACTGAAATATTCAAGGTAATTTTAGATACAAAGACATACTTATAAAGCATATTTTGATGACGGCTATTAAATTTTTTGAGGGTTTAAAAAAGCCTAGATATCCTTGGTTCAACCATCTGTTTTCAGCTTGATTAAATGTATGAAGTGCCCCTTGTTGCTTAGCTTATTAATTGTAACACTAATACAACATAAGCAGAAGAAGCATAAAGTGAGCCTTTCCTGCTTCATTCACAAATGTATATAATTCCCGATTGAGTAAAAGATACATGTAACAGCTTAGAAACGGTCTTGGTTCAAGAAGAACAAAAATTGTTACCTTGTATTTTTTAATCAAGGATATTTGCTTATAGATCCTTTAAACATTGATAAAAATCCTCATCGAAACACCTCAAATTAATGTTTAGCTTCATTTGAATGGTCACATATTGTAGATATTCATTATTACATACAACAAATATCTACCATTTTAGAAATGAAATGTTACCTATGGTCTATCATGAGGATGTTGAAACCATATGAAGCACTATTTCACGAAACTTTCTACAGTGATAGAGATGTACATTTCAATAACCCGAGTTGTTTTTCTAATTTTTTGGAAGATATATGGCCTTTTGAATAACCCAGTTGTTTTCCTATTTTTTTTGGAAGATATATGACCTTTTGACTTAAGCTAAATTCTGATGTGATATTTAGATTCTCTATTACAGTTTTATACTAACAATTTATTCACTGTGTGAAATTTTCTGGAAAAATCGGTAATGAGTTTTTGTGTTAAAATTTTCAAAATTGTAATTCAAGACAAAATTTTGTCTGAACATTACAATTTGCATCAAGTTTCGTATATATTGCTTCAAACTTTTTAGAATTAGCATATACAAGAATTTCGGACCACAGGACGGAAACCAATACCTGCACTTAATGTGAAACAGAAAACAGCATCATAGTCTGTAACGAAAATAAGGAGACAATCGGGATTATCTTGCCAATGCAAATGCACTATTAAATATTCTGAAAATGTTTTTATTTCCAAATAGTGTCAAAATTCCTGATAAATTTTGAATATCAAATTAAACACTTAAATTCTCTCTCTCTCTCTCCTCTCTCTCTCTCTTTCTCTCTCTCTCTCTCTCCTCTCTTTCTCTCTCTCCTCTCTCTCTCTTGTGTGTGTGTGTGTGTGTGTGTGTGTGTGTGTGACAGACAGAAAGACAAAACGACTGAGTCTTTAAATAAAACATTTATGAAGTTAACAATAAGCATATCCATGAATATCGGTCAAATCAACTATCTAATAAATAAATATAGATAAAATAAATAAACTAGATGTTAGATTTTACTGATTGAACATTTTAAATGTATGATTATATCATCTCTATTCCCTCTGCTCTGATATATAAAGTTGATATTAAGTCGATTTGTTATCTCGGGCTATCTCGAAATCGGATAGTTCAAATTGTTATGAACGTGTTACGATTTGTACGTCCTTAAATGAAAATTTGATCAAAATAACAAATCGTTTACTCTAACTACATTTATTTAGTTAAAAGTGGATTTTTTTAAATTCTAAAAATTATGTGAGCATCTTTCAGCTAGTACTTTTTCTCGTGTAAAATGTTAAAAACCGTTTTGATTTCTCTATGAAGAAGTTATACTGCAAACACGAATAACTTCCTTTTCCATGCAAAAATATACCTATTTCTCCTACTTATGGAGAATTTGCTTTAGACAGGTCTCATTGACTGAGAATTGAGAGGAATATAGACTGTACACAAAGTGTATTTAGCACAACGAATTTTGCCACTTCTGTACAGTTTAATTCAAATACAACCAAATTTTGCTCAATTCAAATTAAATAACAAACACTGAAATTGTTTGTCGAGGATTGTCCTAGATATATTTGAGGTCCCATATTTCTAAGTTACTTTCACACAAATTTGTTTTCGTGACAAGTGACCAGGAGGTGATTACCCTTTTGGAGCACCCGGCCTCACTTTCCCGGTGAAAGTTCACGTGTCTAATCTAACTTGTTATTTCCAAAGTTTTCTACTTTGCTTCTGGATTGTTAATAAGGCATGGATTAGTACATTTCGTTTTGGTTTGGTGTTTTTATTATGTAATTATTTAAAATGTAACATATTTAACACCGTAAAGATACAAATAAATACTTTCGACAAGCTGACAGGATTTAGATGCTTCACTTCGATTTTTATTGTGAATTTTCCTTTTCTATGCAGCAATATAACTGATGTAAAAAATTAATACGCTGTGGTATTGCTCGTTATCGGTACGAGACCATATACAACAAAGAAAGCCGCTTAAAGATAAAATGTTGACGCAAGAATATTGAAGGCCTATCCTTAGATCTAGATTATAATATCAGCTAATGATTGTGATAATATAGCTGGTAGTGTTTGACTCGAAAGTGAAAACTATTTCACTTGTCAGTCCTGGAATGGGAGTAAAATTAGGTACACAGAAAACGCCACGGACTTTAAGGCAGCCTGAACTGACATGGGCCATCATTTTAGCATCAGCGCAAGTGGTGACTAGGTAAGGCAGACAAAACAGTCAGATTTTTAGCAAGGACGTATTCAGAGGTCCAATGTAAGTATTAGGAGATCTACCAGCAACGGCAGCACTATATCTCTACGTTTTCAATCTATTATGTTGACACATTGGGATTTCTAACTGACCATAAAATTATGTTAAATTGGCAAATTAAAATTTAAAATCAAACTTGAAAATCTCTCATTATTAAACAATTCTTCTTGTGACTAAAAACGTTTTCTGACTTCATAAGTGGAAAAAATATGGGTTTAAAATGTAGCTGCCTTCAGTTCTGCAAACGTACCATGTATCGTGACTCGAAACAGAAAAGTGAAGCTTTTGACTTTGACGACATCTCTAGAATTACGATATTGAAGTTGACGATAACTATTCTATCGCTTGGTAATTAAACATGTACCTATCTGCTTTCAACCATAAAATGTAAAAAAAATGCTTCAAAACTTCAAAATTAAAATTTCGACCTTAAAACATGATCTAAATAGCTGAAACACACAGGTCAAAATTAAGGTAATGATATTGATCTTTCACCTCGACCAAAATAAATAGTTGTGACGTACACACGCACTTACACTTGCATAAAGACATGCTGAGTTATGTCATAAGCTCACACGTCCTTTCGTCTGATTAGCTAAAAATTTAGTATTTAGAATGGAAATGAATCCAAGCTCATCAGATTATTTAGCGAAAGTGCTGCGCACTGAACTAAAGTTAATATTTATCATTTGTTGCATTAAAATATAACAAGAAAATAAATTTTTCAAATTTGGTCCTTGTTATTTTCAGAGAACTACCTTTTGAAAACTTTCTGAGATAACATATATTAAAAATAAATAAATAAATAAAAAGACTAAAAAGTGAATCCCCTAATATATCACATTTTGGCAGCAGTAATATTGGAGATGACAAAATTATATTTGAAAAGAAAATGTCAATACAATACACCTGTGTATGGATCAAAATTGGTTATTTCTATGTTTTTATTTAAGTACAAGTATTTTTTAGATATATTTGAAAAGATAATGACGGACTTTTACGGAGAAAATCCTGTTTAACCACCAGAACTAATTTACATTTACATTTAAATGAGATGCGCATATCGTTAACATAGGTTGATGTGCTCATTTTCCTGGAGGTTATGGTCATCTAACCGTTATGACCGTTAACACATTTATAAAAACAGAGGAATAGTACAAATAGTTATAGCAAATACCTATCTTAGCTAAACTCTTAAAAACAAAAATATAATAAACAAATTAAAATACCAGTTATATTTGGCGTCTTCTTCTCAACTTTAGACGAAAGCAGCTAGCCTTACACGAGTTGCACCAGCCTAACCTCTCTGGTGAAACTGCATTTGGTTTACTTATTTTGCTAGTTTTTAACCTTTTACGGCTGTGTCACAGAATTAAAAATGTCTAGTTATAATTATTTTCCTTTAGAAATTTGTAATTAGAACATGGATTGATATGTTTTGATTGATTCTATAATAAATATATAGGAGTGATAAATAATTTGAAAATTGCAACTACAAAACTAAAAGAACTGCCGTAATAGTTATAAGTCATCAGTTAAATTACATTAATTAAATTTGATACACATATAACTAAGAGTTATCTTACATCCAGAAATACCCGGTTTTTATTAATGATGTTTAAACGTTATAAACACTAAGTGCAGTTACATTAATATTATTATCATATCAGAAGTTAGATAAAATGTATATACAGTAGTCATATGATACACTGTGCTGTTAGTCACGTGAAAAAAGCCTTCAACGACAACATTGTTCGACCTGTATTAGCACAAGATTGCAACTTTTTTCAAGTCTTTAAGGTAGATTCAATTTTATTCTTACACAAAACTACCATATTTCAAGTAGTTTTAATTGCAGCAAATTAGGTAACGACAAAAACGTTTATGTGTAAATTAATCTGTTTGAAACTTATCAAAAACAAACATACAAATACCGTCCAGGCCACAATCCTAAAGCAAGAGCAAAATCTTTAAAACTGGCAAATTAAATTTGTGAGGCCGTGTGATTCAGAAGGACAAATACTGTACCTTAATTATAGCTATCTACACCCATTTGGGTGTGAAATCGAAATTGAGAATAAAATATTGGAGGTACAGTGCTTACGGCAGTAGCGGATCTCAGTCAGTAGCGGACCATTTTTTAGAATAAAGTTAATTTTTTCCATATCGTTACGAGAGACCAATAAAACTCGGATATATTTCTGTAAAGCTGGTATTTTTACTTCATTCTACGTTTTATTTGTGTTGATAAACGTCCTATTTTTTAAATTCTCAGCTTTTTAATGCAAATGTCACAAGCGTCTCAGCGACATGGATGTGATTTCTAAAACCTAACTTTCGATTTGACCAACGTGTTCAATACTTTCAAAGGTAATTTGAAATGATTACAATAGCTCTTTACACTCGTTACCATGTCTTCTTTCACGACATAAACCTTTATTGAGCTTTACAGTTCATGACAATAAAAAATAAACCAGTTTATGCAGGGTGCCATTACGGCAATAACGGATCAGCTGCTGTCTACAGGGGACCTCTCAAAAAGCTAAGAAAAATGTGGCATGTACCCATGGAGCTGTCTGGTGCTTTCAGGAAAATAATAGATTCTGGTGGGTTTAGTTATATGCAGAGGCTATTGGAAATCCAGTGCCTAGCTTCCCTCCATGGCCAGTACCCCATGAGAAAGATGGGGGCATTGTCATGCCATGCCACTATCTTATTTATCGTATGATAAGACCAGATCAATGGGCATTTTAAAGAAGCCATAATTGTCATGGTTGAAGGATAATCTGTATGAGATTAGAATATATTGAATAAATACATTAATATCCAACCCTATATTTTGTGTTTAAGACAATTAAAGTTTTATTCAGCTCTATATTTTTGTCTGGTAACAATTTGGACCTATGATGTACAATGTACAATATCAATAAGTATCATTGTATGCATATACTGTTGTTGTCAAAATAAAATCTTCATGGACAAGAGCATGTCAAAATATTTATAACTTATAAGGTACAATTATTTATTTCCTTCGCCATTTACTGCTTTTATAATTCAGTATTCAAGACAATGTTGATTGACTTAATTTATCAGGGACATTGCGATGATTTGTTTTTTGTTATTTATTTTAATCATGACATTTGTTGATATTACGACTAAAAATCTTTAATATTGTTTCATGATTAGTATGTTTTGCAACTGAATGATGGAAACTCAAACAAATCATGTTTTGAGTTAATCCGTTATCGTTTTCTTGACACTAGGTGGCGCGATCCGTTACTCACAAATTGATTCGTTACTGACGTAAATACATGGGATACAAAACGCGTGGAATGCCCATACTTATAGTCGGACGATTTTTATCATCTAATGGTAAATTGAAAGAGTGGAGAAATGTCAATTGATAGTACCAAAAATTACAATCGGCAGCGATGTTTTTATCGGAGAGCAGTGAATATTGCACTAATGATCCGCTACTGCCGTAAGCACTGTACTGAAATATTCAAGGTAATTTTAGATACAAAGACATACTTATAAAGCATATTTTGATGACGGCTATTAAATTTTTTGAGGGTTTAAAAAAGCCTAGATATCCTTGGTTCAACCATCTGTTTTCAGCTTGATTAAATGTATGAAGTGCCCCTTGTTGCTTAGCTTATTAATTGTAACACTAATACAACATAAGCAGAAGAAGCATAAAGTGAGCCTTTCCTGCTTCATTCACAAATGTATATAATTCCCGATTGAGTAAAAGATACATGTAACAGCTTAGAAACGGTCTTGGTTCAAGAAGAACAAAAATTGTTACCTTGTATTTTTTAATCAAGGATATTTGCTTATAGATCCTTTAAACATTGATAAAAATCCTCATCGAAACACCTCAAATTAATGTTTAGCTTCATTTGAATGGTCACATATTGTAGATATTCATATATTACATACAACAAATATCTACCATTTTAGAAATGAAATGTTACCTATGGTCTATCATGAGGATGTTGAAACCATATGAAGCACTATTTCACGAAACTTTCTACAGTGATAGGAGATGTACATTTCAATAACCCGAGTTGTTTTTCTAATTTTTGGAAGATATATGGCCTTTTGAATAACCCGAGTTGTTTTCCTATTTTTTTTGGAAGATATATGACCTTTTGACTTAAGCTAAATTCTGATGTGATATTTAGATTCTCTATTACAGTTTTATACTAACAATTTATTCACTGTGTGAAATTTTCTGGAAAAATCGGTAATGAGTTTTTGTGTTAAAATTTTGGCAAAATTGTAATTTCAAGACAAAATTTTGTCTGAACATTACAATTTGCATCAAGTTTCGTATATATTGCTTCAAACTTTTTAGAATTAGCATATACAAGAATTTCGGACCACAGGACGGAAACCAAATACCTGCACTTAATGTGAAACAGAAAACAGCATCATAGTCTGTAACGAAAATAAGGAGACAATCGGGATTATCTTGCCAATGCAAATGCACTATTAAATATTCTGAAAATGTTTTTATTTCCAAATAGTGTCAAAATTCCTGATAAATTTTGAATATCAAATTAAACACTTAAATCTCTCTCTCTCTCTCTCTCTCTCTCTACTCTCTCTCTCTCTCTCTCTCTTCCTCTCTCTCTCTCTCTCTCCCTCTCTCTCTCTGTGTGTATGTGTGTGTGTGTGTGTGACAGACAGAAAGACAAACGACTGAGTCTTTAAATTAAAACATTTATGAAGTTAACAATAAGCATATCCATGAATATCGGTCAAATCAACTATCTAATAAATAAATATAGATAAAATAAATAAACTAGATGTTAGATTTTACTGATTTGAACATTTTAAATGTATGATTATATCATCTCTATTCCCTCTGCTCTGATATATAAAGTTGATATTAAGTCGATTTGTTATCTCGGGCTATCTCGAAATCGGATAGTTCAAATTGTTATGAACGTGTTACGATTTTGTACGTCCTTAAATGAAAATTTGATAAAAATAACAAATCGTTTACTCTAACTACATTTATTTAGTTAAAAGTGGATTTTTTTAAATTCTAAACAATTATGTGAGCATCTTTCAGCTAGTACTTTTTCTCGTGTAAAATGTTAAAAACCGTTTTGATTTCTCTATGAAGAAGTTATACTGCAAACACGAATAACTTCCTTTTCCATGTAAAAATATACCTATATCTCCTACTTATGGAGAATTTGCTTTAGACAGGTCTCATTGACTGAGAATTGAGAGGAATATAGACTGTACACAAAGTGTATTTAGCACAACGAATTTTGCCACTTCTGTACAGTTTAAATTCTCAATACAACTAAATTTTGCTGAATACAAATTAAATAACAAACACTGAAATTGTTTGTCCAGAATTGTCCTGGATATATTTGAGGTTCCATATTTGTAAGTTACTTTCACACAAATTTGTTTTCGTGACGGGTGTAGCTAGCTAACCAGGAGCAGATTACCCTTTCGGAGCACCCGGCCTTACATTTTAGGTGAAAGTTCACGTGTCTAATCTAACTTGTTATTTACAAAGTTTTATACTTTGCTTCTGGATTGTTAATAGGGCATGGATTAGTACATTTTGTTTTGGTTTGAGGTTTTTATTATGTAATTATTTAAAATGCAACATATTTAACACCGTAAAGATACAAATAAGTACTTCTGACAAGCTGGCAGGATTATAATGTTATAAACTTCACTGAATGTTGAATCTAAAGCAGTTATCCAACAAAAACACTGGATATTCAGTAAAATTAATTATTCATTTAACTAACTCAAGGATAGTGTAGGCCTAGGCTTATCAAGTTCACTTTTTATGTTCGTAATCTCAAGGTTTTTGATACGTATCTTTGTATGTCTCTGTACCCAAAATTACCCTGGATATATTTGACTTCACATGGTTCAGTGTTCCATAATTGTCAATTTCTTTACACACCTAGTGGTTGTAGAACATTTAAAAAAATGTGCTTGCTCTTCTGGTGCACCCATACTCATTCCCTGATTAAAGTCCACTGGCTGAACCTAATTTTCCAGATACACAATTTTAATTTCTATTGGATTGGACATGGATTGGGTTGTTTGTGTTTGATTATCTGTGTATAATTATCTTTGTGATTTCTTTTTTGTTTAATTTCAAAATGTAGACTTAATTTTTTTGTTTAAACATACATGAATTGAGCAATTATATTCTACTTTTTAATTTCGTTTATTTAAAAAATAATTGGTTTAGATGCTTCACTTCGATTTTTATATTGTGAATTTTCCTTTTCTATGCAGCAATATAACTGATGTAAAACATTAATACGCTGTGGTATTGCTTGTTACAGGTACGAGACCATAAACAACAAAGAAAGCCGCTTAAAGATAAAATGTTGACGCAAGAATATTGCAGGCCTATCCTTATCAAGACCCTCAAAAACGTTTATGGTCGTCCTCAAAATATTGTTAATACACATGATGTATTTGTATAAAAATTACACTAAATATATTTCACGTACCCTTGTTCCATTCCAAATTTTAATTTTACGCGTTGCGTGTTTAGCTAGCTAATCAGGTTGTGATTACTTTTTGGAGCACCCGACCATACTTTCCAAGTAGAAGTACACGTGTTAAACCTAATTTGCCAGCTTTTCACGTTGCTTTGGGAAACGGATTATTTTTAATATATATTTGACGTGGTTGTGTTCCATACGTTTTCTTTCTCCAAAATGAAATTGACAAATTAGGTTAAAGGCATGTACGTACACTAGCAATAGCAGTCCATGTGCTCTAAACGGGTATGCATCACCCGTAAGCAAAAACACTAGTGTTTGAAATTGCAATAAGAAATTAATGCAGGGTTCCATAACTTTTTTGTAGATTACCTCAATGGCTGGGGTTTCATCAAAATTTGTTGATGTAGAAAGGTTGAAAGAGCGATTTCTAGAATGTGACATTTGTAAAGAAATATTTGATGAAGAGAATCATCATCCTCGTTTATTACCTTGCCTCCATACTCTGTGTAAAGACTGTATTGTCAAACTCGTAGCTGATGAAAAGATCAGATGTCCTAAGTGTCAAAAATTCCACAGCGTCCCTGGTAACTGCATAGAAACATTAAAGAAAGATAACACTAGGCGTGATTTACTTGATTTCGTAAACGTTCAAAAGGAGCCCTCAAGCTTACATTGCGAAAGCTGTGATAAAAACTTACCAGCAAAGTTCCGTTGTAAAGATTGCTCGGAGTTTCTCTGCACGGAATGCAACAATTACCATGTTCATAACAAGAAATTTAAGAAACATTATGTTTTTTCAATTGATTCGATAGAGTTTGAAAAAGCACAAGTAGAAAATTTTAAACATGAAAGCAGTTGTAGCATACCTGAACACAGCGATGCGTTAAAGTTTTACTGTGACAAAGGTACATGCAAAAAACCGATTTGTACAACATGCGCTATTGCTGAACACAAAGAATCAAATGGGCACATTGTTCGTGATATTTTGGATGTTTACAGTCAAGAAAAGGCACAAATGGAACTGAAAAAGGCGACTTTGGAAGAAAAGCAAGAAATGGCTCTGGCAATAGTGAAATGTATAGAACAAGAAGAAATCGACCTGCATCAACATGGGGAAACTGCAAAAGAAAACATTATGGCTCAATTTGAGACTTGCTTTAAAATTCTGGAAAGACGCAGAGATCAATTAGTACAAGACCTTGATGTTACCATTACAAGGAAGAACAAGGTACTCGAAGCCCACAAACGGGAATTAGAGAGCTTAAACGAACTTATAACCGATGCTGTTAGTTTTTACGACCAATCATTGCTTTACAAAAATTATCCGGCTTTCCTAGAAATTGTTAGGACCATAGAAAACAGGTTTAAATACCTGATTGATCAGAAGATTGATCCTGTTCCACATGAGAATGCCTGTGTTGAATTTACACCGACAAGTATGGGAATGGAATTCCAAACATACGCCAATACAACCGGTAAAGTCTACCATACATCGGTTTACCCACCAAATACTATGATAGAAATACAACAGCTCGAAAACCAGGAGAGGGATGTCCTTATTTCGGTCACTTTCCGGGATGAGTCTGGTAATGAAATTACCGATTTAGACACCATGCCTGATGTTATTGTTAAGATCAATTCAGAGAAAGAGCCAATGGAATCCGTCGAAATACCATGCGATCTCTCTGATACTGGCAAATACAAAGCAGTTACAAAAGGTCTTTCTCCAGGAAAGTACAAAATTGAAACTATCATGTTTAAGAAATGTTTTGGAGCAGACGTGAAAGAAATTGAATACAAAGAGGATGGTATGTAGTTATTATTATAAATCAATTGCCCAAAAGTTATATCTGTTAATTTAAAAATTAGTTTTAATTGTATTTCCCATTATCAGAATTAAATATTTGGTCGAGTTTAAACAGCGACTGCGCCTAAGGATAGCATTTTTTAGCCTCTGTTGTGATAAATAACTCAATAATGACTGCAGTTTTATTACCGCTACGTTTTGTGACAATCGGAAAAGATATAATCGAAGCAGTTTGCTATTTTATATACATGGCATTTGTGATTTGGACATACAGTTGTATGTTTAGTTTTAATTTCTTTGTTTATTTCGTAAACACAAATGTATAATGTACATAATTTAATCACAAGTTTTAAATAAAATATTTCTTCATTTGCATATTTTAC
The DNA here is from genome assembly GCA_021292105.1 of Anadara kagoshimensis. Taxonomy (NCBI): domain Eukaryota; kingdom Metazoa; phylum Mollusca; class Bivalvia; order Arcoida; family Arcidae; genus Anadara; species Anadara kagoshimensis. Next base: position 30,656,674 of record CM037875.1, on the reverse strand, counting down.
GTTTTCATATTTTCCAATTTTCATTTTTCTGTCAAGCCAAATTTTTATTTCACACGCAGAGGATGTAGCTAGTTGAACAGTAGATGTTTAGCTATCCGAAGCACTGTGTGTCATATTACGGGAACTTACTTTGAATTTGGATTATGGTTTAAACATGGATCAATGTATTTGTTTTATCTAAAAGTTGAGTAAACGTGCAATTACAATGCAACATTTCTAAGAATTAATGTTGGTGTAAAATGTCTTTCTATTTTAGAAAACAAGACAACTGTTGAAGACGGAAAGGCCAAAGATCTGTTAACAACACCGATGGCAGGTAAGCATTCATATTAATTTTTTACTGCTAAATATTAATTGCATATATTTTAAAATTTTAAAATGCCAATGCCTTTGAAACAAATAAGAAATCTAACAGTTACACCAGCAATGATTGAAGGCAAGCATCCATATTGATTTCCTTCTGCAAAATTATTTTTGCATATATTTTATAACGCAAATACTTTTGCAATATAATACGGATGTTTTTCTTATGGAGCATCGTCATTTAACAGTTTGACGTGCAAAAATACAATACTAAGCATTAATTTCTGAAATGTCTTTCTATTTTAGAAAACAAGACAACTACTGAAGACGGAAAAGATCAGTTAACAACACCGATTATAGGTAAACATTCATATTAATTTCCTACTTCTGAATATTAATTGCATAAATTTTTAAATTAAAAATGCCTTTGGAACAATAAGAAGTGAGTGTTTAACATTCCAAAGCACCCGGTTTCACTTCTCTATTGATAGTTTATGTGTTAATTTTTTTCTATTTAACTTTTACTCTGGGATTGTGACTTAGACATGCGTTAGTTTTTTTCTTTTGATTGGTAAATGGACAATCGTATACACGTATAACCAAGTTTCTAGTGACACTAAAAGTATATTTAAGTAATATAAAAACCACCTCCGTTAAGCATGTGAACTTTATATTTTATAAATGTCTTTCAAAGATCACCAACACGTTTTCTGACTGTTAATGCAGTATTGTTTCGAAATATCATGTATTTTGGACAGCCATTTCCATTTGAATATTGTTGCTTATATTATATTTCTGTATCTGGGACAGTCATTTTAATATCATTGCTAAAATGATGTCTCTGTATCCGGGACGGCCATTTCAATATTTTTGCTAAAATTGTGTCATTGTATCTTTGACGGCCATTTCAATATGTTTTCTTAAATGTTGTCTCTGTTTCTGGGACAGGTATTGCATTCATTTTTGCTAAAATTCTTACTCTTTATGGGGGACAACGTTTTCTACGATATATCTGGCGTCTCGAAGCACAATGTTCTTTTCATTATCAAAATTGATTTTACATGTGTGGCATGTTGATTGATAGACAGACATGGGACATTTAGCCTTCCTGAGAAACCGTCATCACTTCACTGGTAGACGTAAAAGTGTTTTACTTATTAACCAGTTTTTATTTTTGAAAATGTGACTTGTAAATGTAATTGAATGTTTTGGTCCTTGGTTCTCTTTGAACAAAGACATGGGAGCACTTATTCGGATGTTAATTACTGTTTTCTAAAAATCAAATGAATAAAATAGTTTATGTTTTATATAATCAAAACTTTATTTAGTATACTTGAACTTATTTTACAAAACAAGAAACAAAAGAAATACAGACATAGATGAAAAACATTTTACAGATATATATAATTTTAGTTTGGAACTTGAATAACCGTAAACTTTTTTGAAATGATCAATGAAAGAACCGGTTGTTCGAAAAGATATTCAGTATGAGTCACACGGTCTATGTATTTCGTTATTACAGACTTCAAAAATTTGATTCATTTGACAAAAACAATAAATGTGCTAGCTAACAAAGGACCCTAAGTGCTAAAACAAAGGGCAGATACTCTCAACATAGCAAAATGGCCATTCAGTTGTAGACTCAATTCCTTTTGATTGTTCCCCAATATTTAGTTGACACCTTATAATAATGGAATAATTCCAAAATAGATTTTTTTTAAAAATTGTCATTAATTATGAGGTACCCTTTATACCACATATTCTCAATTGACATTTCTTTATAACACTTCAAATTCATAGGACCTATTCGTCTCTTTGTAGATTCAACGTTTAGCTAATTGTAAATGGCTTCTCCTATTCATTGTGTATTTGTTTTCCTAACAAAACGTAAGCTCCTTAGAATTAAATTGTTGACTCAGGGATATTTCAAGCTCAGTCTTATCAGTGGACTAAAAACTTCTCTTGATCTTCGAATTGTATTTTTTGATATGTATGATGTCCCTGTGTCAAAAACTACCCTGATTATTAGATTTATATTTTGTGTTTGGTTAGCAGTCAATTATGTAGTATGTTTGTTTTTCCCAAATTTGTGAAGAGTGGTAAGGTAACCTTTACTTCTATATAGATGAATGTTTACCATTATATTAAGATTCAAAATCAACCAGTCTCAAATATTTTTGACTAATATGACCACTATGATTTCAAATAAAGTTAAGGTTGATTGGCTTTTTACATCATTCACTACGAATTATATATGATACTCGACAGACATACTAATCCATGTCCGAATCACAATCCAGAACAAAGTAAAAACTTTGGAAGTGACAAGTATGTGTGAAATTCAAAGCTTCCTTAGCAAGTACAGCGGGTCACATGATTATAGCATATGTGTTATATAATATGTAATTTAAACCCCTTAGCCAATATCTCTGCTGGTGGCTGGTGTCAGAAATATACTATAATTGTCTACATTTCCTGCAAGTAAAATTTTGAAATTTCGTAAAAAGTAAGGTATACTCCCTCATGCAAAGTATTTTCTTAGCTTAATTTGGTAAAATATATTTTGGTCCTTTGGGTAGCTATTCAACATCTTCAAAATAATTTTGGTTTCATTATTTTTGTCAAAGCACTACTGATGAGGAATTTTATTCCGAAACGGCCGTCTAGTGCTGTAAAATTAAAACTGGTATAATGTGTAATAACTAACACCAAGTAACTCGTACTTCTAAATATACTGTCAGTTTGATATTCAAATAGCATTATAAAAGTCATCACTTGTTTCGTATATTATCATCGTTTGTTGTAGAGAGAACCCCTGGCGATGTAATGTCATTGACTTTTGATCCTTTGACCTTACATAAAAAGCGCTATATTTCTGACGACTGTTTGAACATAAGTAACGTAAAACAAGAAGATACACATGCACAGGTGAATGAAGAAAAAACTCTTAAAGTCTATGAAGGAGTAAGAGGATCAGCACCTATAACATATCCAGAGAAGTGTATAATAGAGGTAGAAATCAAGTACAAAATTATAAAGAATTTGACATCGGACTGGTTAGTTTTTGACATAGGTTTTATAAAAGAAGAGAAAATCGATACACAACACCACTGTGAATCATTGGGTATGTATGCGGCACATTGTACATCATGTCAAATGGTTTGTCTTGTTATGTTAGTTGGAAACAAAATTATCAAACATATACCACTATCGAATAAAACAAAGGATACTTCATACACAGGAACATTCACGGTATTTATCAACTCAGAAAAGGAAGAAATTGAAGTGTTTAATGATCAACATGTTCAAGTCTTTCTTTTCACGGAAGTAGATTTTCAAAATGAACTTTGGCCAATGTTCGGGTTGTATAACAGCAACTGGGTACATACACAAATGCGTCTTATTAGAGCAATTAAAGGAAAAGATTTACCATTACACGAAAATTCAACTTAAGTCGGTGGTACTGTCGGAGCAATGAGAAGTTAAAAATCATCGAACAACCAGTCAAATGATGAACTTTCGGAAAACGAAATTTGTAAAACATTTTGAAAATTTAAATTAATTATTTATGAGCTCATGTGTAGTAGCTGGGGTGCAATGATTTAAAACAGTTTCTAATATATTTTACCGTTGTAAGAAACTTTTTAATAACAGACACCGGCTATTACGTGTGGTTTTATCTTACACGTTAACATGTATACATACAACCAGTGTATCAAACGGCAGAAATACAATCAGACGGTAGATATATATAACCCTGACATTATTTGGTAATTTTCCTGCCAAACCATAACTAATGTAATAGCGTATGCCCGACGTATGAAAACTCACTGACCTTAATTCGAATAAGTTAGATGTAATAACAATTGACGAGAACAATAAGATTTACTGCATGCATAAAATTGACCTTTCCTCATATACGTTCTAAAGAACCAAAGAATTATTTGATTGAATCCCGAATTTTAAAACATTTTCAAAATGATTTTTTAATGTTTTACTTTTACCGTTATACTCTACATTTATCATGCCTGCAAAACCCAAAATTCTGTAGATTAAAAAGCCTATATATCTATATTTCGAAAAAAGAAAAAAAAAAAAAACGCCGTCTTCAGTATGAAGGTCTTAGTCCGCCTGTGTGAGGTGGTACGTGAGTCGAAGTATGACATTTCCAAATAAATACTTATAATAAAATTTAGAAATTAGGATAATATTCTCTGTCATTTTGAACTTATGCAATTCTTATCAAAACAAATTGTTTAATTCTTTGATTTCAGAATAAAAATATTTAAATAATAAATAAATGACATTTGTATAATCATTTCAGTGGTATTATATTTTGTTTTGTTTTTAAGGTTTAATATTTCTGATAAAATGCTAAACACACATATTATAGCTTACTTGTTTTATGTTTTTTGAAGTGGTATGCTTATACTGACGTTATTCTATGGTAATGTCCCTCATTTTTCTTTGGAAATATACGTGTTGGTATATGTGTCCTATATCTGAATGTAATACAAAAATGGAAAATGTATTGAAAATTTTAAAAGTAATTCAAGATGTTTAATTGAATGATACAGCAATGTAGTTTTATTGAATTTTTGAATCAATGAACAATTTTTCATTTTTTCGTTATAGATTGATGCAATCTAAGCATATAGATATATATTATTATTTAATTTAAAGTTATGATTTAGATTTTCCAATTTTGTACATTCACACTTGTTTGTTGTGATGTCTTGCATCACACAATGAAATAAGAACCATATGAAATTAATCAAACATGCTTCTAACCTATAGATACACATGATTTTAATGATATTTTTTGCGGGCGAAAAGAGTTTGTAGTCTATCTTTCACAGTGGTTTAGCAAATCGAAAGTATCTTTGCTTTTTTGAAACTTTCAATTTCGGGTGCAAGAACATTTATTTCATTAATAGGACAATATTATCATTATCATTTCATAAAATCCAGACAAAAATACATTACCCCGACATGAACGTACTTTAAATTGGTATTTGAAACCAAGTCATATTCTTAGATTACATTTTGGTCAAAATAAACTAATGTATGTTCTAAAACGATTTTTGGCCATGTAGATTCAATGAATCTAGAACCATTACAGCGATTGTAATTTATTCTTTTTTCAAATTTTAATTCATTTGTAAATTTATAATTCCAACATTAGATGCATGTTTATTTATAAATGAGTCTATTTATTTACATGTATTATTTGTAATCTTTTATAATTTGATTCCATTCATAAACTTTTTGCGTGAAATAGAGTATGTAAGTTTTCTTGCACAGCAGATCTCAAGGTGGATATATCTTTCACTGCTATTTTTGGAACTTTTATTTAGCGGTGCAAGAATATTAATTTATTTTATTATTCCAGAAAAAATATAATCTTTTAATAAAAACAGTCAAGCTACATAGCCTTGAAATCACATGGACGTACTTTAAATAGGTACTTGAAAAGAAATCATATTCTGAGGTTTATTTTTAATCAAATTAATCCAGGTTGCAAAGCGTTTTGATACAGTTTTGCCTCAGTAGATTCATCGAATTGAGAAAATACATATGTATGAACGCCCTTATCCAATCTATTATTATTTTTCATATTTTCCCTTTAAATTAATCAATTCAACATTAGATGGTGCTATTATATGCATTTATTTATATTTATTACTTTTTAATTGAAAAAAAATATCTTACCGTTTATTTTATATAAAAAACTTTCATAAAATATGAAATTATAAAATGTATTAATTATTTTGTTGATTTTGTATATAGAAACAATTGATAAAATAAAGCTTTTTTCTGCTTCATTTCTTGTTTTTTATCATTACACACTACAGTTAATGTATTATATGTAAGATAGTGGATTTGATTCTCTCTGTTTCAACCAGCATGTCTTTAAAGTAGGTAATTGTTTCCATAAGACATATTGCGAAAGCCGGACTTAATTCATATCGTTTTGCGCCTTGTAAGATGTTGTTTAAGATCGCATTGATAAATTAAGCTTATTTTGACGATTAAAGAATTAAAATCTAAATAAAGTATTATTATCCCCGTCATCACAATATCGTTGAGATGTATAATTTCTCAATGTCCATAATGCCCTTGCTCTATTTGACACCGGAGCATCTGATCTTACCTCTCTGGTGGAAATTCACGTGATTTACTTAATTTGGAAGTTTCAAAGTTTTACTATGGTTTAGGATTAGTAAATTGATTTTGCATTTTGAACAACATAATGTGATCATTGAAGATCTAAACTCACAAACTGTATAATCGCTAAGACATAGAAAACATCGATGCTATGGTTAAGTCCCGAGATACCAGATATACATTAATATCGCTATATATGTTATTCCATGGGCAAAGTGTTTCCCTTAATTTACTTTATACGTCATTATTTAATATACAAAGTCTAATTTGAATTTAAAAAACTTGTTTTGATTTTACAGTACTAGACAGTCGTGTAGGAATAAAATTCCTCATCAATAGTGCTAGCCCTGAAATTATGGTATTCAAATATTAGGTGTTCAATTGCACATTATATTTCAGTGAATATTTTAAAGCACTAGACGTCCGCTTCCAAATGCATTTCCTCATCAGTAGTGCTAAAGGATTACTTCACATTGGTAAGTTTATCTTAGTTTTTTCAGATTTAAACTAGCTAAAATTAAGACCGTAGTATATTTCTGACAATACAAAGTATTGCCTACCGAAGTTATGATATTTTCGGGGATGATTAATCCACCAGCAATTATACCGGCCTATTGAGTTAAATTGCATATTAAACCAGTGTTAGTTCACGTCAAAAAAAGGATTATAATGTAATTTAACACTAAATTATATATAGTTATTTGATGGTTATGAAACGTGCATGAAAGCGCTATTTGACACCACTCGTAAATTATATCCGACAAACATTGGCCTTAAAATAAAACTTAAAATAATTTATATACATGTGTATGTTAGTTCCATAAGTTACAAATTGTCTAAAACATATGTAAAACATTGGCCTTAACTCTGTAGCTTACTCATTTAAGCAAATGAAAAACCATCGGTTTGCTATTTTTAAAGTATAAATCAAACACATTGCTACCAACAAAAAAGCTTGAATATTTAATAAATTAAGGGATTTAAAGTGTCTTGCCATTTAAATAATGCGTATGTCATAGATATTTTGTTGAACCAGTCGAATAATAGGTCTGACAAATTGCAGATATTCAGCGTCATCTATGCAGTAGAAGTATTATCCATGAATAATATAAAGTACACTCTTTCTTAAATCACAATATTTTTTATAACGATGACGGCTCTATTATCTAAAATTACACTGAATATTTTTGACGTAACATAGTTCCATGGCCCTTTCATTAATTTGATTCTGAACGTGACAGGTGTATTTAGGTAAGTAGGTGTGATTACTTTCCTAAAAAAAATCACGTGTTCAACTTAATTTGTTAATGTCTAAGTATTTTTATTTAGGGATTTGATTTAGACACAGATTGAAATGATTACTATATAAACTCTTATTTTAAGTTTGAAAATGATCATATCATTTTACGAAAAACTTACAACAATACGACGTAGAAGTCATGGTTATTCGAATATTCTGTACGACATATTTACGCTTTTAATAAAAATAGTTAGGAGAGTACGGAAATTAAATGACAAAGACCTGACTATGACCTTCACCTATCGATAAGAACGAACATTCATTGAAAGCGCTTGATACCACTCGTAAATTATATCTGGCAAACAGTATCCTTTAAATAAAACTCAAAATGATTTATATATACTATGCATGTTAGTTCTATAATTTTTCTTCATTTATTAAATGACCGATGATTTTGCCCTTTTCTGATTGGTTGAGAAGGCGTTTGGCGACCATAATAAATCGTTATATTCACCGCGCAATATCGCACTCGACGTTTTTATGACGTAATAATGGGCAATGTTCACCGCGCAAAAACGCACTCAACGTCGTGTGACGTAACAATGGGTAATGTTTACCGCGCAAAAACGCACGCGATGTTATGTGACGGAACTACGGCCTCGGTAAATATAATGTGTTTGAGGATGATAAAGCATTATGTTTACCTCATTAAAAGTCAATAATTGTATAATGTTATATATAGGCCTTAACTCTATAGCATCTCCGAAGCATATTTGAACCTATGAAACACCATTTGTTTGCTATTTTTTTACAGTATTAATTAAACACACTGGTACCAACAAAATAACTTGAATATTTAATAAACTGAGGAATTAAAAGTGTCCTACCATTTAAATAATGCTTATGTAATAGATATTTTGTTGAACAAGTCGAAAAATAGTTTTGACAAATTGCAGATATTTAGCATCATCTCTGGAGTAGATGTTTTATCCATAAATAATAAAAAACACACTCTTTCTTAAATCACAATAATTTTTATAACGATGACGGCTCTATATCTAAAATTACGGTGCATATATTTGACGTCACATAGTTCCATGGTCCTTTCATTTACAAACTTTATTCTGCACGTGACATGTGTATTTAGGTAAGAAGGAGGTGCTTACTCTTCCGGATCAACCGTACTCAATTTCCTCGTGTCAAATCGCGTGTTCAACTTAATTTGTCCATGTCTTAGTATTTTTATTTAGGGATTTGATTTAGACATTGATTGAAATGATTGCTTTATAAATCTTAATTTAAAAATGATCATATCGATTCAATACACGAAACACTTATAAAGAAAACATAAAAGCAAAGAGGCTTTTAAAGGTAATTTTATAATTAAAAAACAAAACTCATCAATCCCATGACTAAAACCTATAGATATTAAAGGCTAAGGATCTAAGCGCGCTTATATCTGTCACAACTTTGACCATTAAAATTGAAAAAAATATACATCAAAGTATCAAAATATCAAATTATATTAATCTGCATTTACGCTTTTAATCAAAATAGATAGGAGTGTACGGAAATCAAATGACAAAGACCTGACTATGACCTTCACCCATGGATAAGAAGGAACACTCCTAGAAAACATCCAAACTAGAAAACATTATGACCAAAACTTTACTTTACAAGCTTATTTAAGCAATATGGCCACAAAAGCACCGATAAACAAACAAATAATAAACAATTAAATTATCATCGATATATTTGACGTGTTCTTTTTACGGGTTTCTTTCACTTGAGGTGAACCCAGCCACACCTCACGTGGTTTACAAACTTTAGCTGTATCTTTTTAAATTTGTTTATGGTTGTCTTGTGCTGCAAAATTAAAAACGTGTTTAGTAATAACTAATTTGATTTTGAAAATTGCAACTAAAAATTAATAGAACTGCCGTTTTGAGTCATCAGTTAAATTACATAAATTACATATGATGTAAATATAACTAAGAGTTATCTAACATTCGGAAACACCCGGTGGTTTTTATTAATAATGTTTAAACGTTATAAACATTAAGTACATTTACATGATTATCATATCAAAAGTTAGATAAAATGTATATACAGTAGTCATATGATACACTGTGTTGTTAGTCACGTTGAAAAAAAGCCTTCAACGACAACATCACTCGACCTGTATTAGCACAAGATTGCAACCTTTTTCAAGTTTTTAAGGTAGGTTCAATTTTATTCTTTCACCACCACTACCGTAATGTAAGAAGTTTTAATTGCAGCTAAGTAGGTAACAACAAAAACTATATGTGTCAATTAATGTGTTTGCACCTTATCAAAAACATACAAATACATGGCCAAACCACAATCCTAAAGGAAAAGCAGAGGCTTTGAAACTGGCAAATTAAATTTGCGAGACCGCGTGATTCGATAGGGTAAATACCTCGTTTTTAGCTATCTACACCCACTGTGTGTGAAATCAAAATTGAGAATTAAAAAAATGGTAGGTAAAGAAATATTCAGGGTAATTTTGGATACAAAGACATACTTATAAAAATATTCTGATGACGGCTATTAAATCTTTTGATAGTCCTTGGGTCGACCATTTGCTTTCAGCTTGGTTCGATGTATAAAGTTTCTGTCATAGCTTATGAATTGTAACACAAATACACCATAAGCAGACGAAGCATAAAGTGAGCCCTTTTTGCATAATTCAGCGATTGGCATTATTCACGATTGAGTATAAGATACATATAAGATAAGAGCTAAAGCAACGGCATTGGTTGAAGAAGAACCAAAAGTGTAATTTTTTTTAATCAAGAAAATTGGCTTTTATTATACCTCACAGAAAATTCTTAAACTATCATTGGTCAATTTCTAATCACATGGTATGACACAATTCACAATAGGTCAAGCCAAGGGACATTGCAATATTTAACGCTAACACGGAAACTACCGTGTAATCCTACTTCTATCCGTATATCATTACTTTCTGTTAGGGACACTTCTGTCAATGTTGATGTTTTGAATCAAATAGTGAAATATTAATGTTACAGAAAAATGGGAGAACTACTACGGACAAGATGTGCCTGTACATAACAATATGAATGTATTTTATCAAAATATAACGCAAAAATGCATGATCCATTTTTCAACTTAATTTCAAGAATTGAATTCATTATAAGTTAAAGACTACAGACAAGCCAAATGTCAATTCAGATTTTTGCTCCAGTCAAATGTTTAAGAAAACACTAAAAATGAGCAAACCGACTCAGATTAATAATATGCATATCTCCTATCAATATTGATGACTTGTTGCAAGTTTCGAGGGATAGTGCTTTATAGATCCGGAGAACCATAGACAAAAATTTGTCTTGACATTACTTTATAAAGGCATTTTACAATTTTGTCAAAATTTTAACACAAAAACTCATTACCAATTTTGCCAGCACATTTCACACAGTGAATAAATTCTCAGTATAAATATCACATCAGAATTAAGCTTAATTCAAATAGCCATATATTTTTTCAATAAAATTAGAAAATCAACTAGGGTTATTGATATGTACATCTCCTATCAATGTAGATGTTTTGCGTCACTTTTCGTAAATTAGTGCTTCATACCTTAGGAGAATTAGCACATACAAGAATTTCGGACGAAATGACGGAAACTACATACCCGCACTTTCTGTGAAACAGTTAACGGCATCATATTGTGTTACGAAAATAAGGAGACAATCGGGATTATCTTGCCAGTGCAAATGCATTATTAAACATTCTTAAAGTGTTACGCAGTGCATGGTGGTTTTTTGCGACTGCCTTATTACATATCTTGCATGGGTGTTTGATGGGACCTGGGTTCTGATGTACATCTCCAGATAATAATATGAGTGCGTAAACTATATGTGTCTGATTTGGTTTACTGCACTTGGTTGGTGGTGTTTGGTGGTTCCATTTTAGATAAGTATAATTATTATAAATGTCTTGTTTCACAGAGTGTTGGCTTCTGAGCGACAACAGCGGATACTCCTCTATCCAGGGGTGTGTGTGCTGAAAGATTGTTGGTTCAGTAGATCTTACGGAGTGATGGTATATATTGACATCGGGGTTTGTTGTCGGTGTTATAAAAATGAGTATTGCTACTTTATAAAGAGTCAATATGATGTAGCTGCACTTAAACGATGTCATTTTCACACTTTGTTTACATATTGGTAAGGTATTCGAAAATGGCGCTTATTCAATCGATACTTCAGGTTTAGCGAGGAGGGCCTCACTGGCCGATTTCTGAAACTCTGCAAGTGATAGCACTGTAGGGATCCAGATTTCGACGAGAGTGGGATGAAGTGGATCTTACCAAAGTCGTTGAATGTATTGATTCGGTAGATTACAATAATTTTCATTCATAATTGGTAAATTTTCCAGAGCTGAAATGGATTCCTGCACCCATGTTAACGCATGCGCAGTTTCAAAAAAATCTATGTATGAAATCTAACAAAGGCAATAACTCTTAAATTATGGAAAATAAACGTTATGGAGCTTGTACACTGCACTTCTCTTTATCAAGATCTATCTATTATTTTTAGTAGCAATGAAGTTTCGTGTTGATATTTCTACAGTAACAGTTTTGTGTTATGCTCAGGGAAAAATTATGATGGACGTATAAACAAACGGGACCAACGGCAACGGGCAGACAGACAAACCGACAAAGATATCCTTTCCCTTTGGGGAACATATATATCAAGTGTTGCTAATGGTTAGAAATTTTTATGTCAAAAATGCTACAAACATTCCTAAATTTATCAATTCAGAGCTATGTATGTCAAAATTTATTTTTTGTTCCTTCTTTATCCAGAAGTATCATCAGCGAGGTCATGATATTGTTGGACAATTAAGTGGGAGTTTTAAATCATTTTCTATAAATCAAGAATATTGAAATAGACTATAAAAATCAATATAACACTTGACTGACATGTTAATTTCACGTGCAGGTTTATTGGTGTTGTACAAGCTTTATCATACCGGAAATACCAAATATAAACTTAGTCCAGGAAGTGCGCAAAATTAGCCGCCAAGTTAAGGGGGGAGGGGCATATTCAGTAAGAAAAAAGTATGTAACTTAAATTCCAGTGTCATCTATATGAATTTTACTGGAAATCTAAAAGAAAAAAATCTAGAATCCCAGTGGCAGTGTCATTCATACCACAGGGTCCAGTTTTATAATAAATTTTTTAAAATACCGATAAGTATATAAAAAGAGTATACTTATCGATATTTTTTTAATTCTATCATGAAACTGCCCCCTGTGATCCATTCCAAACTTTACCGGAGTTGCAGAGGATTTTAAAAGTAAACTGACATGTTAATTTCACGTGCAGGTTTATTGGTGTTGTACAAGCTTTATCATACCGGAAAAAGTAAACTTTTAAAATTATCTGGAATTCCGTTGTCACCGGGGATTTGGATGGGGTTCTGGACTGGTGTAAACAGGTAAAGCTGAAATAACCCAATTAAACGGGTGCGTCAAGAGAGAAAAATACAGAATTGACATTATTTTTAGACATAATCAGTCTCAACAGTGACCATTGTCTTGCGGTCTGTTCTGGGCAATCCATAAAATTCACTAATTCAAATAAATTATAAAATATAACTTACTTTCAACGATCCAGCTAATCAAAACTCAGCGAGGTGCACTGATGAGATAAGAAAGTTTTATAAAGTGGTTGTAGCGTATAATTTACAAATCGGTAACCGCAAGGTAGACTTGCTTACAATATGGGCCAATGCAGACTAGAAAGTAACTGGCAGTTGGCAGATCCACACCACGTGCACGGTGACGTCGTCGTTTTGTGCGTACGTTCGCAATGTCTGATTTGACGTCTTTTTTATCTATGACGTCACGAATATGTGCTCTTCAGCGCCTAAAGAATCATGGCGGGAACGCTGTTACGCGTATCATTTTGAATAATTTCAGCATTCACAAAAGATTATAATTCACAATATCAATTTTGAGTATTATTTAAAAAAAACTAAACTAAATGTATATTTTAACGGAAATTAGAAAGATTTACACTGTTGAGGGTACAATTCTAAATTTTTGAAAGATTAAAATTTGAAGAACTGTTTTTTGAATGCTGCTTTATGTGACTTTTAATTCATCTGTGTTTGATAACGGTTGCTATTGTACAGACTTTATGATGTATAAAACTGGTTTTGTTTTGCACAATCAAAATACCTCAAAATTAGTGTTTTTGTTTATTTGTTAATACCAAACGAAAATATTGAGTTCATATTAGTATACTACGACATAAATGGTATCTTCTTATGTAAGGAATAAGACTTTTTTTCTGGTTTTAGGATTTTGATGCAATTTTATGAAAAAAGTAGCTTGACAACCCCCTATTTTTTTTATTTCGAACATCAAACTTATATATTCATATGCAATATATGTGAAAACCAGGAGTCGTATTCGACTTAGTTTTTTTTAATTATTAATAAATTAACGAAAGGGTGTTACTTTTAGTTTTCCGGACTTTTAATGTTCTCTCTTGATAGGTGGCGCTGTAGAAAATCATCACGTGACTGAAAGTAAATTCCATTGGTCCAAATAATCTTCATGACATATTGGTTAAATTCAATGCTAGACACTTTTGGTTTCTAAGCATGACAAAGAATTATGAAAGCTTATTTGTTGATATCTACCAGTGGTTATACTTTGATCATTTATCCCGTGGAAATGGCCTCTAGGTGGCACTTCAGAACTTCTTAAGCAAGTCGAAAACCTACCCTGAAATTTTGGCATGTTGAATGGTTTATGCCCATGTACAACATTTTGAAATTTCAATATATGTTTTCAAGCGATTTTTAAGGTATGGAACTACCTTTACCCTCTTACTCCGACGCTGTTCACCGAAATGACGAGCCGGACCTCATGAATAGTTTCATGATTATAACGTCACGGAAAAACTATCTTGTTTTAATGAAATGCATTTAAGCGCCGCAGTCAAGATCGGCTTACAGAAAATGAAGTTCATTTTAGAATACGTAGTAATAAGATTTGCGTATTCAACATTTAACAATGCGGATAGAAATCATGTTTACCTTTTAAATAAGATTACGAAGAGGACATGTACTTAGCTGTCAACGAACTTTGGCCAAAAACGTTATATTTTTTCTATATAAATTAAAAGCAAAAATTTAAAAGAGAGAGAGAGAGAGAGAGAGAGAGAGAGAGAGAAAATTATCTGCCTTTTCAAATTTAACAATGTAGATAGAAAAATAGTATTTCAAATGTTTTAGATTGCAAAGAGAACGTGTGACTTTTCTGTTATTTGTCAACGAACCTTTCTCAAAAATATTTTAAGTTTTTCAGATAAATTAAAAGCAAAATTTCAAAAACAGAAAATTTCGGAAAAATGCCGCCGGCAACTCCGACAAAACCAGATAAATTTCACCTGTATTGAAGTTATGTTTATGCAAGATATCTACGTAGCTACTCCATACAGTTGGCAGAGTGCTCGCTCCGTAAGTAGGAGGTCGTGGGTTTGAACACCGGCGGGTCTGACCCAAAACTTGAAAGTGAGAAGTGACTGTTCTTTCGCCAAGCATTCGGCATTTCGGATGAGAACTTGAAATAAACGAGGTCCCGTGTCACGGAAGGTGTTGCACGATGAGAACCCTGCTGTATTATGCCATTATATTAGCGCAACGCACAGGCAAAATTTCTGCACCGTTCGCCTATAGCTGGCAACGTCTCGATATAAGTGAAATGTTCTTGACTAATACGTTAAACGCCATTACTCAATTCAATTCTACATCACACATGTACTTTTCAATCAAAACACGTTTTCTTATAGATTTTAATAGTTTTACAAGCGCATACAGAATTCAAGGTACTCTAAAAGAAATTTTCTGAATAATACCTGGCCCTGGTTTCACAACCAATCCTTAGTTAAGATTTTCCTTAACTTTAATTTAACAAATTTTATTAATCTTTTTTGGAACTATTTTAAAATATTTTTGAAAAAACAAAATGCATTTATTTTAGCTCAAAGTTATCTTCAATACGGTACCTTAAATTCCCGAATATATTAAATAATAAAAAATAATTATAAAGAATTGAAATTTTAAAGTTTTAAGTTAGGGTAATCTTAGCTAAGGAATGAGTGTGAAACTGGCCCCAGTTTACAATCATTCTTTAAGATTTTTTAAACTTAAAGCTGATAACTTTTGGCACTCAAATGGAAGCGTCTTCAAAATTGGAATGTAAAAATGAACTTCAAAACGACACCTCATATAAAAAATTATTTAGATTTCAAATTTCCCGGAATTAAGTTAAGGAAAATTTTAGTTAAGGAATGATTGTAAAACTAGGGACTGGGCTGGTTTTCTTTCATATTCTATACATCTGATTTTAAGGCGAAACGGTTAAGAGCAATGGGACCACTATGTACATGCAAAGAGAGACAATCCAGAGATGTTTTGATCCACCAATTGTGTACCTTTTTGATATATTAACTTCAATAATATCTCAATTTATCTGCGTTCAACAGGATAAAATTTGCCCATTTTAGCTGCAATTTTTACTGACTGATCTTAATTATCAATCATTTATATTATCAGGGGGAATATGAACCCTAGTTGGGATTTGAGCATTAATGCGACAACCAAATTACGGTATACATAGCTCTAACGAAACCATATCCCTGCGGTTTAATGACACTTAGTCCCTAGAAAAGGACACTTTGCATGTATCCTAAGCAAAAGTTGAATTGCATCAGTTGTAGAGAACATAAATTATTCAGCAGTAGGTTTCAAAATTATTTCAAAATTAAAAATAACTAGTTCTTAGAATGCTGTAAAGGCTGAATGAGGCCATGTTCCACGTGCGCACGTGGAACGTTTTCGTGCGCACGTTGAAGTTTCACGTGCACACGTAATAGTTCTACGCGCACACGTGGAAAATATTTTTTCTGCATGGTCTCATTCATCCATCGTAGTAAAGTTATGAACAGCTAAAATAGTTAAAAAATTACATTTCTATATCCTTTTGCTTCGTGACCTTGACCTATAAACAACTCATAACCTTTATCTACATACCAAAACCATTGTAGATCAATATATATATAAACATATAATGTGATGATTAATCGTGATGTCATTAATCTTTGTACTGAATCAACGTATTTTGAATTTTATTCTGATTCTTGACAGGGTAAACATATTTAGTTTCGTGGGGGTGGGGTGGGGGGATTACTTATTTGTTGAGTAAGTTAGGAAAGTAAAGTAGTGTTTTCACGCCAGAAAATTTTGTTTGCGATAACACCCCCTAGCTGGTTTCCGTAATCGAAAACCGAGTCGTATTTTATGGTGCAGCCATTAGTTTAAACAGTATTTATTGGATAAATTAAATTAAAAACAATAGATATAACATTATAATAATTAATAGGATTCTGGAACTAGAGAATATCCCTAATATTAACCAGTCTCCTATATCTTAAACAACTTAAACGTCTAATAAAGGTGTATAATTAATTATATAATAATAGTAGTAGTAAAAATATAATAATAATAATAGTAACGAGTATTAATGTAATGATGGATGCATCATTACAAATAAGGCGCCCAAACAAATAAAAGTCAAACCCTGTATTCAGAACTCATATTATTAGAAATTAACAGGTTTTTTTTTACTTCAAGGTTTAAATGAAATAAAGATTCAAGAGATGTAACCTTTTTGGTCATTTAGAATATATACTTGGAGCAAGCGTGTCTATGTATGGCGTCTCTCTCTCTGAAATTTTATTCTAAAAAAAATATTGTCTTGGTGTCAAATGAAAGTAGAAGTAGTACATGAATCCAATTGGTTGAAATTCAAACAATAGACAAAGTTGTCTGACATCACCTATACCCAATATCACAACCTGTTGTTTTGATGAGCTAATGATGTGTTGATTAAATTAATCCAAGCATTTACCAATGTAATGTCCTATTGATAACTAAATACAGCTACTCTATCGAATTGAATAATAAATCACGCCCAGGGATAAATGGCCATTAGTGTTGCTTATAAAAAAGATTTCGCTTGAGAGCTTTTGGACATGGATCAGTGATTACTTAAGTATCCTTTACAATGAAAATTCAAGCTTGTGGTTTAATTCTTAAACAAAATGATAGCAGCCATCCATGAAGAAAACTATAGTTTGAGGGGGGGATCTCAAAGTTAGTACCTAGACCTACCTGTCCCCACCCTCCTATTGAATGACCATGTGGGTTTACTTAAGTATCAATCTATTCAACTTTTCATAAAGAATAAGAAAATATATATGTTAGGGGTGGGGATCTCAACTGATCAAAAGTTAGTACCCAGCCCCACCCTCCTCTGGAATAACGTCATTTGTATTTCTGCAGTATCATTCTATTCAACTTTAAAAGCCAAACCGGAAAATATATAGTTTCAGGATGGGGATATCAACCATTTAAAGGTTAGTACCAAGCCCCGCCCATCCCCACCCTCCATCAAGAAAGACCCCATGGGACTTTCTTTAGTATCACTCTATTCAACTTTTCATGTAGAACCAGAAAATATATAGTTTATGGGTGGGGATCTTAACCGTTTAAAAGTTAGCACACTGCCCCGCCCATCCCCACCCTCACTGATACCCCCGGGAAAATCTTGCAATACAGACTTGTACATCTCGAAACACTGATCATGAATATATATGGTTTTATAGTACAAAATATAGTATAAATAGCAAAATTGAGCATTATTGTTTTTAAGACCCCGCCCTCCTGCCCCTCCCCTAATGACCCATGGGCATTTTACGTCGGCCTCCAGGGAAGGAGATGGGGATCAACCTTCATGTGAAGTTTGGTTAAGATTGGACCAACGGTCTTCGAGAAATTGGTTGGACAAGTTCATGGCCGGAAGAAGAAGAAGAAGAGGAAGAATAATAAAAATAATAATAATATAATAATAAGAAACGGTGCAAAAACAATAAGTCGCCAAACTTTGTTTGGGCGCCTTAATAATAGTAATAATAATAATAGGAAATTGTGGTAGAATAATAATAATTATAATAATAATAATAAAATTGTGAATAATAATTATAATAATAATTGTGAATAATAATAATAATAATAATAATAATAATAATAATAATAATAATAAATAAGGGCGGAATGATTATGATTATAATATTACTAATAGTATAAAAAATTAAATTGTTATAAATAATAATAATAATAATAATAAAATAATAATAATAATAATAATAATAAATAACGGTGGAATGATTATGATTATAATATTACTAATAGTATAAAAAATTAAATTGTTATAAATAATAATAATAATAATAAAAATAATAATAATAATAATAATAATAATAATACAAAGTGTGTACATGTGCAAAAATAGATTCATGGGTGTATTCATATATCATTGAAAAATTCATAAAAATGAAACTAATTAAATACATTTGGTGTGTAACAAGTAATTAATATGATAATAATATGATTGACAATGGTAATAATAATAAGTAAGCCATGATGTGTTAAATATTCATAATACAATACTTTTTACTGTTTTTCATTAGCTCAAAACATGCAGCCTGTATTATGAATAATAATAATAATAATATAATAATAATAATATGATTGACAATGGTAATAATAATAAAGCCATGATATATTAAATATCTATAATACAAGCTACATACTTCGAACCAATGAGAAACAGTAAATAGTGTTAAGTAAAACGTTTACTTTTTAAAATGAATTCCTGTACTGTTAGAAATATTATTTTATTTTGTTCGAAGGACAAGGTAGGGTCACCAAACAATAATTTTTCAACGGTTAAAACATATGGAAGTGTAAATATGGTTGATGTTCGAATATGTCTAAAATTTTGACAATATAAAAGAAAATGATTATTGTCCTCTATTTGACCACATATACAAAAGGGCTCTGGATCTAAATGTTTACTATATAAATGATACTTTAGAGAGCTACATTGTAATCGCAGCCTTGTGTGGAGTATTTGACCTAATCTTGTCCCACAATTATAGAAATTTGGAACTTTGATATGAGAGTTAATAAGTTTCTTAAAAATTGGTAAGGAGTTATCTCTTACATCGCTTGGTAATTGTTCCATTCTGTAATAGTGTAGGGCAAAAAAGAATTTTGATAAAATGAAGTTTTACATGATATGTTTCGAATATTATGGGAACCACGCGTGTTATGCGAATGAATATCGTTTTGTGAAGGTGGGATAAGCATGCGTAAATATGGAGGGGCTAGATTATGATACATTTTATAGAACTGGACTAACTTATGATTATTTCGTCTTTTCTCTAAAGTTTCCCATCCTGTTTCAGAATAAAGCATGTGTATGCTAGCGATGCGCGTTGCACCAGAGACAATTCTGGCGGCTTCTAAATTTACTTTTTCTATTCTTAATTTTAAATTTTCTGGTATGTTTCCCCACACAACATCGCTATATTCAAGTAATGGTCGAATAAAAGTGAAATATATTTTTTCTAAAACATCCCTTGATAAAATAAATTTATATTTTCTTAAAATTGAAAGACGTGAATTGGCTTTTTTAACAATATTTTCAACATGATAATGCCATGAAAATTCAGAAGTGAAAAATAAACCTAGATGCTTATGTTCTTCCACTTCTTGGACTAATGTGTTTTCCATGTAAAGGCAGGGGTGAAATGGTTTTCTATTTTTTCTAGAAAAGATCATTGATTCTGTTTTTTGAGGGTTAAAGGACACTAACCATTTTTTTGACCACTGGTTAATTTTTTCTAAATCTGCATTAAGCATAAGGGATGATTGGGTTGGGTCATCAACAATACAATAAAGAGTAGTGTCGTCTGCAAATAAACGGATTTTACAATTTATATCCATTACAATATCATTAATATAAATTAAAAATAATATGGGACCTAATATCGATCCCTGTGGAACTCCAGCATTAATATTCAACCAACCAGATATACTGTTCCTAATTACGACTCTACACTTTCGATTACATAAATAACTTTCAAACCAAAGAATGAGTTTACCACAAATTCCAATAGACCTTAATTTTGCCAGTAATCCTGAATGCCAAACTCTGTCGAAGGCCTTGCTTATATCACAAAATACGATTCTGACTTCTTTACCCATGTCTAGTGCTTTAGTTATGTCATTTGAGATATCTAGTAATTGACAAACAGTAGAGTCACCATTTCTAAAACCAGATTGAAGACTAGTAATTATATTGTTGCTACACAAGTAATTGTTTAAGTATTTGAAAACACATTTTTCAAACACTTTACCAATGATATTACAAAGAGAAAAATAGGTCGATAATTACTAACAATACTAGGGTCACCTTTCTTATATATCGGTGTGATATTAGCAGTTTTCCAAAACTTTGGAAAGATAGATTCATCTAAGAGTTTGTTAAAAAATAATGCAAGGGGCTGACACAATTCATTACCCAAGCCATTACCCAATGTCATCGAGGCTCCAAGGTTAAAAAAATGTCCATGAAGAGCCGGCTGATGTGGTTGGCTTAAGCTTATGATTATGGCTCGTTATCTAATGAAACTCCTTCAATTTTGTTTTTGCAGAGTAACAATATACAGTGCTTTCCTTCTAAATATGTGGACATTTAAAATAGTCACCGAAGCCATCACCCGAGTTAGATATACCTCTACTTAGAGACCAATAATACTTTTTTATTGTATCAAGTTATCTCCCTTGTACCGGGTTGTCACATCATCACATGGCTCTGTCGAGATAAGAGAGTTTACCCCCCCCCCTTCCACCCGCTTACAGTAATTTTGTAGTATAGTCTGATTTATAACATGTCATGTGATTGCAAAATATCCATTCACGTGATTATGCGAAAAAAAGGCGTTATAACGCAAATTCTTAGGCGTAATAACGCGAATTAGCGCGTCTTTTAATTCGCGTTATATTTTAACGCCTTTTAATTCGTTTTTACACCTTTTAATTTGCGTAATATTTTAACGCCTTGTAATTCGCGTTATATTTCAACGCCTTTAATTCGTTTTTACACCTTTTAATTCGCGTAATATTTTACCGCCTTTTAATTTGCGTTATATTTCAACGAATTCGCGTTTTAACACCTTTTGATTCGCGTAATATTTTAACGCCTCTTAATTCGCGTTTTTACGCCTTTTAAATCGCGTTATATTTTACCGATTTTTGATTCGCGTTATTACGCCTTTTTTTGTCCATGAGCCTGTTAGGCTTCCGTAGTATTTCAATGAACAAAGACGTTTTAACAGTATGGATAATGCAAAACAAATCAGCAGAAATAAACAACACATTATTGCATTATTACCTTGTCAAATAACTGACATAACTGTTTTAAACGCACTTAATTATATATAAATTGAATACCCACGTCTACGCTAAGTACTCAATATGTCACTATCTGTCAATTTTTTTCATTGATTTATCAAAATTTCAAAATAAATGTTTATTTTACCAAATTTGATAACGACACCAATATTTTATTGTTTTCATACTTTTTTTTATTAAGTTTAAGTGACAAATAGAAAGTTATTAATGTCAATAACAAGCATGTAATTTAACCACTGCGGTAGTCAGTCAGCTGGCAGAGTGCTCGCTCTGTAAGTGGGAGGTCGTGGGTTCCAACCCCGAGACTGGGCCTGACACAAGTATGGAAAGTGACTGTTCTTTCGACAAGCGCTCGGCATTACAAAATGAGTCACGGTTTATTCGGATGGTAACTTTAAATAAATGAGGTCCCGTGTCACAGTAAGCTTGGCACGTTAAAGAACCCTGCTGTATAATGCAATCAGCACAACACACAGCCAAAATTTCTGAAACTTCACTTATAGCTGACGACGTCTCGATATAAGTGAAATATTCTTGACTGGGACGTTAACCACCATTACTCAATAACACAAGCATATGAGTCCATATCCCAATCCCAATGATAAAGTAAAAAAAATGGTTGGTCGGTTGGTTGAATGTTGATTAACGTCGCATCAGCTATTTTCCAGCTATTCACGACGAGAACTATTTTATTAATCTCTGTCGATTAATCTATGAACAAGTTGTGTATTCATGTGAAGTGCGAGTGTGTCTTAAGGTAGTTCCATACTTTACAAATCGCCTGAAAACACATATTGAAATTTTAATATGTTGTACTTGGGCATAAACCATTCAACATGCCAAAATTTCAGGGCAGGTATTCGACTTGCTTAAGAAGTTCTGAAGCGCCACCTGGTGGTCATTTTCACGACATAAATGATCAAAGTATAACTACTGTTATCAACAAACAAGCTTTAATATTTTTTGTCATGCTTGGAAACCAAAAGTGTCTTGCAGTTGAAATAACCATTATGTCATGAAGATTATTGGGACCAATGGAATTTTACTTCCGTTCCCGTGGTATTTTTCTACAGCGGCACCTATCAAGAGAGAACATTAAATTTCCGGAAAACTAAAAGTAACACCCTTTCGTTAATTTGTAGATTTTTAAAAAACTAAGTCGAATACGACCCCTGATTTTCACATATATTGCACATGAATATATAAGTTTGATTTTCAGAAACAAAAAAGGGGGTCGTTAAGCTACTTTTTTCGTAAAATTGCATCAAAATCCTGAAACAAGAAAAAACCTCATTCTTACGTAAAAAGCTACCAATAATGTCCTAGGATACTATTTTGAACTCAATGTTTTTCATTTGGTATTAACAAATAAACATAAACACTGATTGTGAGCTATTTGATTGTGCAAAACAAAACTAATTTAAATACCATATGGTCTGTCACCCATAGAAACCCATAGCAACCGTTACCCAACACAGCTCAGTTAAAGAGGAAAGGGAATTCGTATACATTGATGAAGAGTTCTTGATTCTAGGCCGTTGAATGAAACGCAAATACAAGAGCATAGTCAAACTGCTAAAATTTGACACCTAGAAAAATTATTATACGGGAAATGTCCCGGCGCGAAGCGCCGGGAATTTCCCGTCTATAGGTAACACGTATGTATTATGACGTCATAGAAAATTGTGGAAAAATTCTATAGACCGTACGTCCAAATCATTTGACGCCGCGCGTGCACCACTTTTCTAACTTTTCTCAAGGCCATTGAAGGGGTCAAATCGACAGGAAGTGAGCTCCATATGGGGGGAAATTTCGCCCGTCTCGTACATCAAAAATGAAACCAAGAAACGATTATCGTGAAAATAATTCATTGAAACAAGTAATAATTTAAATAGGTTGATCGAATACCAAATATTTACGTTTCTTTCGCCATTCTGGCTGATCTCCAAGTGTAGCGTTTTAAGATTCGCGATGACGTGATTTCTTTTGATCGGGTCAAAGTTCAATTCAGATCGATAACCACTGTAAGCCAATCAGCGACCGACTTTCCCACGTGCGTCAACCTTGATCACACAGTATACAATGCGGGAAGATACAAAATTTGCCGATTTCAAGTTAGATAAATCGATAACCATAGTTACCTGACACAAAACTATTACGAGGTTAGCATAACCACAGTATACGACTTCTACGGTAACTCTTTTTCACATATAATTACATAATTGAATCAAAATTTTGAGTGCATCTGTGACCCTCGCTGAATGCAGTGTAAACAAAAATGGCGTTCGTCAGGACGGGAAAGACGTTTTCACAAACGATCGATTTTTAAGAAAAATATAAAATGCGTTTTTCAAAAGAATTAATTAACAGTTCGTCCCAATAATCATTTTTATGAAAATACAGATAAAATTTATTGAATTTATTCCGAATTTAATGTAAATATTGACAAATCCTCTTGTTTGTTTACATGTGACGTGGATATCGTGATCAGCTGATCGAGCTGGACCAGGTGCTGACTAGACAATGACTGCACTCATCAAAATTCTAACTTGGATATAACTGATGAGGAAACTGTACATGTTGTGCAATGAGATGGACCTCTGTCCCAAAAAGTTGTGATGAAAATAACAATAATAAAACATTCATGTTGCGTTTAGCAGCTGACTGTAGTTGAGATCCTTGAAAACCTCCAGGGATGGCGACTGGACTACTGATGCTGGCAGGGGATTCCAATAATTTAGTTCTCGGAATGAATATAAAAATTTTAACTAGGGTAAATCAACATTACCTTCTTCAATATCCCAGACTTGGTTCTCAAAAAAAAGTTGGTTTAAGTGAATAAATGCCAATTTCCACTCCACCATCCACATAAGCGACCATTTCAATATAAATCTTAAAGCACCATCTTTGTAGTATATCATCCCAGAATGTTTCATTTCAATTTAGGTGAATAATGAATAATCTTGACTGGGGTAAAAAAAACTCCAACCCACCATCCTAGAATTAACCGTCTCGATATAAGTGAAAAAGCATTTTCAACTCTCCGGGGCTGGGGCTCTTCATGCAGTGAAACTTAAAGGGGCTGGGCTAAAATTAACATTATTTCGGTACAAGCCTGTCAAGTTTTAATCATATCATTTGTCAATTGCAATGGTCTGTGCTTTAGAAAATTCTCACCATGGTACTATATGCCTGTGAATGTTGAAGGTGCAAGAGGAGCTTACCCTCATACCACTGTATTAATATCGGGTTGTGGGTTAAAGGTGCTGCCTAACAGAGTCACAGACAAGCATTCCACTCCCAATTAATATAATTCTATAACCAGTCGATAATCTATCCTTTCGGCCAAATGTGGCTTGCAAAATGAGGAAGCAGTAACTCAAATTTTGAAGTATTGTCATGTATAACACAAGTCAGGTTGGAACCAAAAACCTTCCACTCTCCAAGACGATGCTATACCGGTGTAGCTAGCTAACAGCATAGGCGTAGGAGGGTTTTTAATATTGGGGGGGCCAAACCGAAGCTTTGTCTATGTCGTGCCGCAGGTACGACCTCGTGCCTATGGCACGAGGCGGGGAGTATAGGTGGGGGTCCGGGGGGTCTCCCCCGGGAAATTTTCAAAACTAAGTCCTGTCTAGACTAATTTTCAATGTATTGTGCATCGTTTTGATAGGTTTAAAATACTGTGATATCAAGGCAAGATTATATAAAATGACCGTATGACACAAGTTCCATAATCAACTGAACCAGAAATTTAGAAAGGGGGCGTATACTATAATGTGAGAGTCGAAGGCTCGAACCTTCTAGGGGGTTCGGGGGCATGCTCCCCCGGAAAATTTTGAAAAAGTGGCGCAAAAATCTTGCATTCTGGTGCAATCTGAGCTGAACGATATGTATTATTAGCGACATAAAGGGGTGGGGGGTGGGGTGGGGGCGTATTACCCCAACGCTGAATCCGCCACTGGATATGGGGGTACCCCGGAAATTTTTGTCGCCCTTTTAAAAGTATAATGATGAAATTGATAATTGATTGGTTACCAGATGGACATTTCCTGTTAAAGCTCTTGTTTTTTTTTTTTTTTTTTTTTTTTTTTTTTTTTAGCATGATACAAAATTTCACACAATATATTGCGGGGGGCAGGCCCCCCCCCCTTCTCTGACATTGGGGGGGGGGGCGGCCCCCGCTGGCCCTCCCCTGCTCCTACGCCTATGAACAGAAGGTGCTAACCCTTCCAGAAAACTCGGTCTCACTTCCCTGGTGGAAGTTCGCGTGTTTAACCTAACTTGTCAGTTTCAAAGTTTTTTTACTTTACTCCCGGATTGTGATTTGGACATGGATAAGTATGTTTGTTTTTCATTGGTATAACTGCTTCATTAATTGAATGGGGCAATCTTGAACTGTGATATGATACACATCTTGTTTTAAGAAACAGGAGTAGTTATTTATGCAATCATAAATCAGTAGATTAAATTATTCACATGGTATGGTAAACGATGATTTAAGATGAGAAGACATTACAACGTGAGAATGTTGTCGTGGTATGGATAGTATATATTTACTATATTGGGTAATTGAATAGCCTTTTGTGTCCCTGGAAAGATCATACCAAAACTCAGTTCTGTGTGACAGAACATGATTGAAAGAACTCGGCGGTAGTTAACTATAGTCAGTCCCACTAGTATTTGGTGTGGAAGCGCGTGGCCTAGTGGTTAAGGCGTTGGACTCATGATTCGAAGGTCGTGGGTTCGATCCCTGGACCGGGTGATGTGTTGTGTCCTTGAGCAAGACACTTAATTTCACGTTGTTCCAGTTCACTCAGCTGAAAAATAAATGAATACCAGCAAAATTCTGGGGGTTAACCCTGCGATGGACCGGCGTCCCATTCAGGGGAGAGTCTTGTACTCTCAGTCGCTTAACGCCACCGAAACCGGGATAAGCTCCGGCCTGATGGGCCTAATGGCTCAGGACAGACTTTAACTTTAACCTTAACTAGTATTTGGTGAGACAAAACAATGTGTGCCATCTCTTTTTTGGGTGGGTGTGTGTGTTGTGTGTGTGTGTGTGTGTGTGCACAATAACCCGATAATAAATTTGGACATTTCCCGGGATAGGCAATGCCTATTTTCATTTTACAATATGTTTATTAAAGAATCGTCAGTTTGTGTCCTACTATTTGTATTTAAAATCACCGAAAAAAAACAAACATAAACCGGCATTTAAAACGCCGTCTTCAAAATTTAAACAATGTACTCGAATCTTTCAATACTCTCAACAGTGTAGATCTACCTAATTTCCGTTATGTACAATATGCATTTTCTTCATAACAATAGTGCACAGAATTGATATTGTGAAATCGACTAATCTTTTGTGAATGCAGAAAATTATTCTACTGAATGATAGCATAACAGCGTTCCCGCCATTATTCTGTAGGCGCCGAAGACCACACATTCGTGACGTCATAGATAAAAAAGACGTCAAATCAGACATTTCGACCGTACGCACAAAACGACGACGTCACCATGGTATGGAACTACCTTAAGGTCTGCCTTCTACCAGCGCACATTCAGGGCGAATTTAAGGTGCTAGCTCATCGAGTCAGTATGCCGCAATAACATACCACTCCCCCAGTCAAATTATACTGACAACGGGTGAACCAGTACAGGTCAATGGCAAGGAAAATTCACTTCCCCACATATGGCTGAGCAGGACTCAAACTCACAGCGATGAGAGACCCTGGATTTGTAGAATGACGTCTTATTCATTAGGCCACCTACCGCAGCTTCTGCCCCGAAAAAGTGGTGATATGCCAATTGATTGTAATAGATTAATAGATGCTTAAATGTACGCAAATTTTCCACGAATCCAACGGATATAATAGAGTCACACACCATCCCTGGACCGAACCTCTTAATAACTATCTATAAGGGGCGTAAAACTTCATTACTCAACTCATATAAATAAACCCGGGGAATTCACAAGAACAAAAATATCCCAATCAATAAATATATTACTTAATGATACTGTATTTAATTGAGAGAGGTCGCGGTGGCCTAATGGATAAGTCGCCATTCTTCAAATCCAGTGTCTCTCACCGCCGTGAGTTCGAGTTCCGCTCAGACCACATGTGGGGAAGTGAATTTTCCTTGCCGTTGGCCTTTAATGATTAACCTAGTATCTGTATATAATGGACTGGGAGTGATACGCTTGTCTGCTGCGTACTGAATCTGTGAGTTAGCACGTTAAAGTCGCCCTGAGTGCGCGCTAGTACAAGGCAGTCCATACAACACACTCGCACTTCACATGCATACACAAAATTGTTCATAGATTAATCCATAGAGATAAATAAAATAGTTCTCGTCGCGAATAGCTGAAAAATTGCTGATGCGACGTTAAGCAACATTCAACTAACCAACTGTATTTAATTGAGAATATGATAGACAGTGTAACGCCACATAGCGGTGTTGTCGCATAAACGTGTTCCAACACGTCTATGCGGGGAATTTCTACGCATAAAGAGAACGCTTTTGTGCGGCAAAAAGGCTACCTTCAGCCGCATAACGAAAACATTAAAAGCACGATACCATAATATCCTTCACTATCACCACCTATACCTCAATCATCATTACCAGCTTCACTAAAAACACCACCATCATCATTATCATCGTGACGATTATATGATGATGGTCATCATTATCATTATATTATTATCTCCCCGCCCTCAGGGGTTAGGGGGTATAGTAATCTCTCTCTCTCTCTCTCTCTCTCTCTCTCTCTCTCTCTCTCTCTCTCTGTAATTCGGTTTTCGTGCATTTGAAAGAAAATCGCACATCCGATTGAGCTGAAACTTAGTCAGTTGATTAATTACGATGGGGAGTGGTATGGGATTGCCACCACCACGCATCATCAATATCACCACCACCGTTTTTGTCAAGTTATAAAAACTTTTTAAGATTCGTTTAAATTAGTCCTCTTTATGTGTCAAAAACGCAACCCTTCCGCCACATAAAAGCAACACATCTTTATGCGTTGAACGCCACCGCATAAACGTGGCCGACCTCTTTATGCGTTGGAATTCTCCGCATATACGTGTTGGAAGCGTTTATGTGGCAACACCGCTATGTGGCGTACCTTGTAATACATTGACACTGACCTTTTATACAGACAAACAAAAATCCTGTCCGCTTAACCTTTCATTAGGAAAATTGATATACGGTGATCCATCGACACATGGATACATGGATAGTGTTATAGTTCGCGGTTTAACAAAAACAATACATGGTTTCCATGACGTGCTGGCGAAATAAAACACCCGAGGTCCCCATACATAAATGCATTTGCCAATAAAAACATTCAAATTAAAGGTCAAGCGGATAGGCTAGTGTTCTTTGTACGAAACATTACTCCTGATACCTCACAAGAACAAAAACATCCCAATTACTCAGTGAGAATGTATTAGTGAGAATGTATTAGACCAGCCAGACAAATCTTGTGATTTTAACATTATAAACATTGATATGGATGTAACTTTTTAATTGGCGCATACAGTACAGACCTGTCGAAAGTTTAACACTGAGCAAACAAAAACGAGT
Organism: Anadara kagoshimensis; assembly: GCA_021292105.1. Lineage (NCBI taxonomy): Eukaryota > Metazoa > Mollusca > Bivalvia > Arcoida > Arcidae > Anadara > Anadara kagoshimensis. The sequence goes on along the minus strand of CM037875.1, from coordinate 30,626,991 downwards.
CTTAAGCTCGATACTCCCTAGTGACCGAGATATGGATAACTATTCTGGCAGAAAGCTACCGAAAGAAAGATTGCAGCTGTTGAAAGATTGGTAACAATGAGCCGAAATAAGCTGCCGATTTGACACTAATACGTTAGCTTGGTGTTAAATTTTCGACAGGTTTGTACTGTAACTGTCGAAAGTTTAACACTGAACTAACGAAAGAGAGTCGAAACCCGGCTGTGGAGCCAGTAGCAGGGAATTCGAAGATATGGATAGTTAGTCCAAATAAGCAACCCTAAAAATAAAGTCATTATTATTACTATTATAATTATTATTATAGTGACCGACATAAGAAAGATAGAAAGAAACTGCCGAGACAAAGCTAAGGACAGACACGGTTGATGATGATTCAGTAATGTTTGTTTAGTGTTAAACTTTCGACAGGTCTGTACTGTAACTTCATTGAAACCTGAAATGAAATTATTACCACAAGGCAGACTATTTACACCATTTACGCACTGGAAATAATAATATTTGCGAGACAATAAGATGAATATACTGCGCACATACGTGTATATGGCATCACCTGATTAATAAAAATAAACTGCAAGCATACTCTCTTAATGTAAAGCCTCGACACATGTAATGCTTAGGAGACGATGAATTATAGTACAGGCCTGTCGAATGTTTAACACCAATTTGACAAATTAGTACCTGATCGAAAAGCAAATATCAGCCTTTGTTAGCTAAAATAGAGAAGGACCTGAACGCGAGGGAGAGGAAACACGATGGCGAAAGAGCGAAGATACATAGTGTCATACACAATTTTTTAAATGTATGATTAAATTTTAAAATGGTATATGACAATAGCAAAGGGTCACTGAGAAGTTGCGAAGGCGACAGAGAGATAGTACCTTCGTTTTTTCGTTACCGACCGTATCTTCGCTCCATGCGTTATCGCAACTTAAATCCCTCGCCACCGTATCTTCGCTCTTTGCGTTATCGCAACTCCGTTCCTTCGTCACAATATCTTCGCTCCATGCGTTATCACAACTTCGTTCCTTCGTCACAATATCTTTGATCCTTGCGTTATCGCAACTTCGCTCTTTCGTCACCGTATCTTCGCTCCTTGCGTTATCACAACTTCGCTTCTTCGTCACCGTATCTTCACTCCTTGCGTTATCACAATTTCGCTCCTTCGTCACAATATCTTCGCTCCATGCGTTATCGCAACTCCGTTCCTTCGTCACAATATCTTCGCTCCTTGCGTTGTCGCAACTTCGCTCTTTCGTCACCGTATCTTCGCTCCTTGCGTTAACACAACTTTGTTCCTTCGTCGCAATATCTTCGCTCCTTGCCTTATCGCAACTTAATTCCTTCGCCACCGTATCTTTGCTCCTTGCGTTATCGCAACTTCGCTCCATCGTCATTGTTTCTTCGCTCTTTCGCCATCAAGTTTTGCATTATTGCTACTTTGATCAAGGGCGCAATAATGCACATTTGGCGCCAACAGAACACCATAGAATACAATGCTACTTAGAGTGGCAACATCTGTCAAACACTAAATTCAATGGTTCATCCTAAGTACGAACTTATCCAATTCTTCTATGACACAAATATAATCCGAATTTCCCGAAATTTCCAAAAATTGCCTTTTTCTTTCCTTTTTTTATTTTTTGGCATACCAATAGCTCATTTGGTACAGTGTACTCTCCGTACATGGGAGGTCGATGTTGGAATCCCGCTCTTGTTTGATCAAGGCAGAAATATGAAGTGAATGTTTATTAGCCAGGCTCTTTGCATTTAAAAATGGAAATCACGGTAGTTGTTGCATGCTCAAGATCCCCATTGCACTATTACCTAAACACACTGCAAATGTCAAAGTTTTTGCTACTTCACTTATAGCTGGTGATGCCTCGACATAAATAAATTACAATACTCTTTACTGGTACGAAAACGTCATTCAATGAATAAATCAATTTTGGTACTAAGTAAATAATTTTAGAAAACCTTTTTTATTTTTTCTTTCAAGACCTTTTCTTCTCTCGCCAGAATTAATGGTTTGATCAAACGGTCTGTCGAAAGTTTAACACTGAACGTCGATAACAGTTCAGTTAGGCCCCCTTCGTATTGACTACAGCTTTTCGGAAACAAGCAACATGAATCCCCAACTCGGTTACTCGGGAGTCGAACGACTCCTTTTCGTTAGCTCAGTGTTAAACTTTCGACAGGTCTGTACCGTATATTAACATCCGACTTAATCTGTTAACTTCGTTCCAATCCCCTAGGCACATATTTCCTAAACTCATTTCAGATTTTTAAAATTGTAAATTTGAAAATGACGTTTCAAGGAATTCTTTAAATTCAATTTCCTGCTATTTCGTGACATGTTTTATTTAAAACATACTGGGAGTTCAATCTTTATACATTACATAAATGCATTTTTAACTTAAAACGTGCATTTGAAAACAGCTAACGCAACCACGAACATCACTATAAGCAAAATATATGGTTAATTCATCATTCAAAATCTTGGTTTAAAACAACAGCTTGACATTTTTTTATTCTTCCATCAGCTATTTCAGCCATTGTAAAAAGACATCAGCTACTGGACTCTCCTGATAACATAAACTTTATTTGTTACTTTCAAAGAAATTTCTCGCATAGCGATTGGTTAACTTTCCGGGGTACATGGAACTATGTTCGGAGATCTGCCGGGATACATGGACGCACGCGACGTTTAGCGGTAAAAGGGAAGTATCTCGTACATTGTGAACGTATAGTTACCGTAAACAAACATGGCGACAACATATACGCAAGTCACACAAAATACGGAGTTAAAAAGATCCAACTGGTAACGCTTTGAAAGGTGACAAAAACGTTATACAGGGTTTTGGCAGGTTACACAGCCTCATGTTCCCCTGTACGCCTGCGGCTCAGGGTACATTAATCTTTGATTGGGTACATGGGGCCGTGTAACTTGCCAACGCCCTGTATAACTTTATATATATCATGAAACAAAATATTAGAACATTGAATAGTTTTTATTATATATTATGGAAGGCTGGGCATACGTTGTCACTTAAATAATTTTTTTTAAAAAAGTCATTGACACTAAGAATATCGTAACAAAGATAAAGGTAAATGCTTACTCTTTAATATTTTTTAGAAACCTTACAGTAGCCCAGAACTGTAAAAACTTGGTGAACCCGTAGGCCCAACCTAGGCACCATCTAACCCTGGTAGTTAAGTCTGGGCGAAAAAAGAACACCACCTATAACGATATGTTAAATTAATGGGTAGTAAGTAATGATGTTTAACGTACCAGTAAAGAATATTTCACTTATATCAAGACGTCGCCAGCTATAAGCGAAGGTGCAGAAATTTTGCCTGTGCGTAGCGCTGATGGCATTAAACAGCTTGGTTCTTTAGCGTGTCAAGCCCACCCTGACACGGGACCTCGTTTATTTTAAGTTCCCATCCGAAAGAACCATGACTTTCATTTCGTAATGCCGAGTGCTTGGCGAAAGAACAGTCATTACCCACTTTCAAGTCTTGGGTGAGACCTGACGGGGGACCGAACCCAAAACCTCCCACTTACGGAGCGAGCACTCTACCAACTGAGCTACCGCAGTGGTACATATGTTAAATTAGGAAGAGAGATTGCAAAGGCACATTTGCCAAACAATTTAACCAAGAATTTACATGTACATGTATATCAATGTCGTTACAAGCATCTTTTGTCTCCATCGTTCTGTCACACAGAAATTTTCTGAGATGAGTATTTATCTTCCCCTAAGCCTTAAGTTGTGAAAACCTCATAATTAGAGTAGTGTTTCGGATGACACTCGAAACTCAGGCCCCGTGTCCCTGTGCACGCCAAAGAAACATTTGAAGAGTTTGAAAAATAGTAGGGGAGCACAGGGACTACATGATGTAATCAGTGATATGACTCTAGACTGTAGTGTGGAAAGACTTACTGATCCAACACATGTGGCACAAGGACAATTCAGAAAATGCCAATCAGATAAGTTCAGTGACCAGATGTTTGCCTGGAGTAGGCCATGGCCAGCTGTGGGTGCTACAGAGGACGTTTACAACTAGCAGCGGTTGATACAGACTGAGTAATTAAGAAAAACGTGGTCATCTTCATTTCTTGTATAGTATAACGTTTGCTACGCTTTTTATCAACAAGATACTAAAGTATATCAATATAAAATGGACAAACGAACAAGTGGTATGGTGCGTCAAGTTTGACCTTTAATTTAAATATTAGCCAAGTTTGACCTAGCCGTTTGACCTTTAATTTAAATATTAGCCAAGTTTGACCTGGCCGTTTGACCTTTAATTTGAATTGTCAAACAGATATCCATTGCGTAATTTAGTGGCTATATAAAGTTGATGTTTAAGTAAAGATGGTATCAATATTGGGTACTGGGTGTTTGTAGTAATAAAACATTTGGTTCAAATCAATATTCAAATTATAGGTCAACGGCCAGGTCAAACTTGACGCACTATACTGTAAGTGCCAAATTACAATACTGAGTCAATAAAGCAAGAAATATTAACCAATAACAAACATACCAAAACATACCAATCTTTGTCCAATCTAAGTTCCCAAAGCTAAGTAAAAACGCTGAATCTGGTGAATCGGGGTAAACAAGTGAAAATTCATCAAAGAAGTGAGCCCGGATGTTAAGGAAGGGTAAGCACCTACTGATTAGCAAGCTTCACCTGCCACATGTGTAATCAAGATCGAGACGGAAAGGAACATTATAAGTTATACAGGGCTTTGGCAGGTTACACGGCCCCGTGTACCCCGTCAAAGATTTATGTACTCTGAGCCGCAGGCGTCTTTGTCACCCTTCAAAGCGTTACCAAATTGATCTTTTTAACTTCCATATCGTATTTTGTGTGACTTGCGTACGTTGTCGCCATGTTTGTTCACCGTAACTAAACGTCAGAGATGTACAAGTTACTTCCCTCTTACCGCTAAACGTCGCGAGCCTTCATGTACCCCGGCAGATTTCCGAACATAGTTCCATGTACCCCGGCAAGTTAACCAATCGCTATGCGAAACAATTCTTTGAAGGGTGACAAGGAACTATAGAACGTCAAACATTTCCAGGGTAATTCTGAAAACAGAGATGTCATACTTATCAACAATACTGTGATGACGGCCATAAAACTTCTTGAGTGCCTTGATAAGCCCGGGATTGCAATATCCCTTGTTAACAATTTATTTGTAAGCAGCATGCTTCGTTGTATTTCAAAGTTCCCGTAGTGGGAACAAACTCTGTCAAGGCGTATTAATTATGAAACAAATACACTGCAAGCAGAAGAAGAAGGTATATTGCTGCATAGGAAAAGAGAGCTGACAACAGAAAAGTTGAAGGCAAGTCAAAGCGTTTGTCACATAGTTTCAAAATCAGCCTCTTAAGCCACTTTAATCTGGAGTGTTCTGGAATTTTATTAAACCTTTGTTTTGATAAGCATACTATTTAGATACTCAGGTTCCCCCCCTCTCTCTCTCTCTCTCTCTCTCTCTCTCTCTCTCTCTCTCTCTCTCTGTATAAAGAGGATAGAATAAAATATTAAATATCAAAAAAGTACCGTGATTTCTAGTATCCGTTAATTGTCACACACTAGTATGTATTTACTTCAAATTTTCAGCTTCTAGTTAATTTAATTAAATTGCAAAATACTAGTAAATGATGCAATCGGAGATCTCCTATGCATATACATAATAATGCTGATATTGCTAGCTTTAATTACACTATAAATGCGGAGTGTTAAGATATAGAATTACGTAATATGGAGATTTTTATATCATATTCCGGATTGTTTGTCAGTTTCTCATTATTTTTCTCTTCTATTATATAATCAGAGAAATTTTATCAAAAAGTATGATTGACTACATAATGCGGGTTTGTTGGTTTAAACTTATTGTATCAATTATTTCAACACCTTGCTGACTCAATGGTAGGCAAGGAGCCTCTAGAGCGAGTTGCTGTGCGTTCGAACCTAATCTGGGTCATACAAACATAAAACTTTAAAAATTGAAATACTGCTTCCTTACCAGGCCTTCGGTATTAAGAGGATAGCGTATCGACTGGTTCACTCGGTTTCAGCATTATGTAACTAGGAGAATGGTATGTATGTTTGTGGCATACGGATTTGGTGAGAACACGCTAGTTCAAGATAGACCTCAAAATACACTAGAATATACCACGTATATACGAACTTAGTCTTTAGAGATTAATAAACTTGTTTTTCTCGCTACTAGATGAAATGTTGCTGATATGACGTTAAATGACATTACAACAAAACAAATGATCTTTTATTTGGGTGATTTTAGGAATCACCGGTTGTAAATAAATCAACGAACATCCCAGCCGATGTTAAAACCACGACTAAAAATAAAAAGTAAAAACTTTGAAAACTATTAACTTAAACACAAAAACATCGTTCCATGTCAAAATCACAATCCTTAATGTAAAATCTTTGAAAACTTGCAAAGTAAGTGAAATGCGCGAATTTTAAATCAGGGAAGTGAGGTAAACTTTAATACGTCCACTACCTGTGAAGTCAAAATTGATATACATGTACATGGAATTCTGGGGATCGAACGTATCAAAGATAATGAAAGTAAAAACTCGAACATTTGCTAATACGTATTTCTTACTGATTGTTCAACCAAGCCATGTGTTCTAATGTTTTTGTATATTTGTACCTGTATATGTTATTTATTCTGCCGCTATCTTTATCATTGTATTTTATGTTTGTGCTATAAGCTTTGTGTAGCTTGACGCAAATAAAGTTATTAGTATTATTACAAAAAAATGTTCACCATAGGTCATTTATAATACCGTAACTGACATAAGCAGATTATTAAGGGGTCTGATAATATTTTTTTACTGATTATGATATGAATAAAGAAACAAGCCAGCAAAACACAGTTTGTGCCCACTAGGTTACCGATTTTTTTTGATTTTTTTTTTTTTTGAAAAATATATTGCCAAACATAACATCAAAAAACTAATTCTGTATCTACATTATATTCTTATTTGCTTTACAAATTAACCACATACAATTCTTGCCATGCATACAGTTTTGTCATTGAAGATGGTGCCTCTCCTGCATGGGATCCAGTCGCCGATGTGAGTTCGAGTCCCGCTCGGACCACAAGTGGGAAACTTAATAAAGTAATGATAAGATGAAGTAAAGGTTTTTTAGAAGAAACATGATTCAGATACAGGATATTGTCATATGACTTGGTCTACTCCATGCGATTGGACAATGAATCCAGTACTATTGCGAACCACGGGGAACTGCGTGAAGTTACCGGAACAAAAAAAAAAAAATAAAAAAAAATACGAGTATGTAGTTACGGCATTTGAGAAAGGTGGCGACAATATGAATGATATTGATCTTACGAGAGTTTTGTAACGCCTATATTCTTAAAAAGTATAATATTTAAAAATTCGTTTATCTAGTTATAATCTTGCTGTAGAAGTTGGGCGCTATAGGAAAGTTGACATTTTTATTGTAAAGACTGTTTAGAGGTCGAATACCATTTTATTTTACAATGTCCTCTATATAAATTATTCAGAGTAAAATATATTAAACCGTATTACTGGCAAAAGCCGATTATGTTTAAACCAATACAGTTATTAAGTGACAATAATGTTAAAGAGAGCTTTGTAATTTTCGTATGTTCTTAAGAAAATCATTTTCACTGCGTTCTAACCAGAGTCTTAATCATACTTGCTATGATATGATATATAACACATGATGTAAAACACTGAACATTGTGTACCACTGTTTACATGCTTTAGGTACAATTTATCATATACGAAGTTTCTGCACGCTAAGATACGGCTAAAATAACGTCATCCATATCACCGACCGCACGCGCCCGGTTGAAAAACCCGTATCACCGGTCTGATATCGATATCAGACCGGCTACTCAGAACAAATAGGTCTAACCACTATATCAATTAGAAAATTCTTCGATGGCATCCTTATGCATTATAAATAAATGTCGCCCGCGAAGGAATATATATTATGCGAATAGGATTATTTCGAGGAATGCATTTAAACTAGTCTAACTTGAATAGTCTAATTGCCACCAAGTTAAATTTTGTGTGATATACATGATAAATGTCTGTATTTAATGAATTTATTTGTTTTAAATGGTAAAAAATTTAAGTTTATGATAAACAGAATAAAACATGGTGAAATCCATATCATATGCCATATCAGACCTCGGCCAATATCAAACCTCGGTCTGATATGGGGGTCTCGGTCAGATATGGCATATGATATGGATTTCACCATGTATTATTCTATATGTACACTGATGGATATTAATATTCAAAGTAATAAAGTAATAATAAAGGGACAGAACGGATTACTTTATACGTGTTCTTATATATATAGCGAACACCATAATGCCAATCCTAATAACGGTTACAAAAATCTATCCGAGAATTGACCGTTAGAAAGTTAATACAACTCCATCCATAGGTCAGTATTATAGAATATATCTCCATAATGTCCATTATCATGTCATCTAGTCGTCGGAGGTACCAATTCACATCGATAGGAAATAACTGACATTGCATTAACACTATAACCCATGTCATTTCCACATATCAAAACTTATCAAAAAGTACTATAATTCCCTACTGTAAATATCTCATCGGAATCAGCCTGTGACAGCTATAATCACTAAACAAGATTGGAACCGACCAAAAAGCATAGCTAAACAGCTTGTTTGAGATTGAATCTTTTACAGTCGAGTCCTATGATTCGGAAAGGATCAATTTATTATCATATCATCATGTTGAAATTGATTTCTTCTCGGATATATGTTAGTATTGTTAGATGTGTTTCAGGCGAGATTGTTTTAGCAGCTAAACCATTTAGTTTAATTAACTAATAACATTTAAAAACAAATTCTGATATGTTAGTATTATTATATGTGTTCCAGACTGTTTGGGATTGTTTCATTTGTTTTATGAGCTAAAACATTTAGTTTAATTAACTAATAACATTTAGAAACATATTTGAATATATATGTGTGTTTTTATTAGTATATGCCTTCCAGGCGAGATTATTTTATTTGCTTCAATAAAACATTTAGTTTAACGAACTGATAACAATTAGAAACAAATTTGGATATGTATATATGTGTTTGTATTGCTATATGCGTTTCAGGCGAGATTATTTCAATTGCCTTTAATGAAAATAATTCAACTAATAACAATTAGAAACAAATTTGGATATATATACGTGTTTGTATTGCTATACGAGTTCCAGGCGAGATTATTTCAATTTTTTATAAAGAAATAGTTCAACCAATAACATTTAGAAACAAAGTTTGATGTAGGTGTATGGTTTTCAGGCAATGTTGTTTTATCGGCTTAAATCACAGATCTAGTTTAATTGATTACAATTGGAAACAAACTGGTTTGTTTCAACAATTTTACACAAACTATTGCTCTCTTGTATTGCGAATCGAAAAGGCAGTAAAATAAGAAAACAGTTAAAACATTTTACATTAGATTTTCTTTGAAAATAGCGTGACTTTGTGATATTTTGCTATGGAATTATTCGTGGATTTTGTATCTAAACAGATTGTATTAAAGGGAATATAAAAGTGTTACATCGCTGAGTGAAAATGTTTGAACTAATAACGTGACGGAATCATGACACTTGGTTCAACACCTTCAGTTATCATTCCGCTAGTGTTTCTGGTTTATTTTCCACTACTTTTCACAATCTGGCTTTGCTTTTATCTGTGTTACAAAAAACGAGAATTAAATCGGGAGTCGACGTTAACGGTGGCGTAAATCTGTTACAATGGATTTACACATATTAACAAGGTACGTATATTTTGTCGCATATACGCCCAGACAATAAGTTCTAATATACATATACACGTGTTTACACTAACTGGTACATGTTACATTTTACTTTAAAATTTTAGCAGAGCCTTGGTTCGAGTAAGGGCCGCGATGGCCTAATGGGTACGACGTCAGTCTTCAAATCTAGGGTCTCTCATCGCTGTGAGTTCGAGTCCCGCTCAGATCACATGTGGGAAAGTCAATTTTCCTTGGCCGTTAGCTTTTACTGGTTCACCCGGTGTCGGTATAATTACCAGTATAGTTACTGGGGGAGTGGTACGCTTGTCTGCGGCGTATTGGCTCTAGATCTGTGAGCTAGCACGTTAAAGTGGCCCTGGGTGCGCGCTTGTACAAGGCAGACTATAAGACATACACTTAATTCACATGCATACACAACATTCTTCATAGATTAATCCACAGAAATTAATAAAATAGTTCTTTTCGCGAATAGCTGGAAAATTACTGATGTGACGTTAAGCAACATCAACTAACCAACCAACCAACTATCTCTGTATCCAAAATTATCCTGGATGAACTTGACGCCTTATAGTTCAAAGTTCCTTTCATTCTCAATTTTGATTGCACAGGTGGTAGGCGAAGCTACATGTAGCTAAACAGTTACCTTCCGGAGCACCTGACTATATACTTCCCTGGTGAATGTTTACTTTTTTACTAAAATTCTCGCGTTTTTAAAAGTTTTTACTTTGCTTTCGAAATTTTATTTTTAAAACATGGACTGGTATATTTGTGTCTCATTCATTTTATGCTTCAAATGTTTTAAAATTAAGGTATTGTCATTCATAACAAAACGCAATTAATATTATATTTGACGTCTCATAGTTCCATGTTCCTTTCACACAATTTTGATTTAACACGTAGCTAAACGGGAGGTGCTTACCCTTCCGGAGCACCCGGCCTCACTTCCCTGGTGGAAGTTCACGTGTCTAACCTAACTTGTCAGTACCAACGTTTTTACTTTGCTTCTGGATTGTGATTCGGACATGGATTAGTATGTTTGTTTTTGATAATAACTAGAATTAATTATAAATAATTCTCTGTATTTACAATTTTACAACCAATAAATCAACTGTACATACATAATTATCTAGTGAAGACAAATTATTCTATTGGTATTTGCACCACTACGATAGCTCAGTTGGCAGAGTGCTCACTTTGTATTTGGGGGTTGTGGGTTCGAAGCAAGACCGGGGTCTGACCAAGACTTGAAAAAAAGGTAGTCTTTCCTTATGCCGAGCGACCAGCATTTCGAAATAAAAGTCACGAGGCCCTTCAGAAGAAACCTTAAAACATATGTTGTCACGACTGGCGAGAGACGTTAAAGACCCCCCCCCCCTGCACATTGCCCTGAGCGCACTGCAAAGGTTAAAATTTCTACCACTTCACCTGTAACTGATGACGTCCCGATCTAAGTTAAATAGTCTTCGCAAGGACGTAAAACCCCATTCAGACAATCAATCAATAGTGTTGTATATACAAATTGTTGGTTTGATCTACTAATTGCTAAAACACATTGCCGTGACATTAAGCAGCAATTGTTCTGTGTGTATTTGATTAAAAGCATGTTCTGTATTTGACTTTTAGCATTTTGTTTATTTTTGTTAGTGTTTCTTTTAATAGGAAATAAATGCATTTTTGTTTATTGTGTGAAAAATATAGGATTGTTTGTCGCCAGTTATTTGTACTGCCAGAATTGTAAGTTTGTATCCCATTACAACCCTGTCAAATTTAACACAGAGTTCGGCTGTCGAATGGCCGAACTATGGATAGAAAGTCACTGTGATGGAAATACTACCAATAGGTAGATAACAGCTTTCGAGGTATAGCTAACGGGGAGGGGGGCGAGATGAGCTGCTAATTTAGCACTACAGTCCAACCTGTCTTAAAGGCCAACTGTATATTAGGGTCACCTGCTTATAAAGGCCAGTAGAATTGTATATCAATTATTCTTCATTCATATTATTTAAACCTGCCGATAAAGGCCACTTTTACTGGTTTCCTTGGGTGATCTTTATAGACAGGTTTGACTGTTATTTGGTACTTCGGTGTTAAAATTTCGACAGGTCAGTATTGTAGTTTGTTTCAAAACCACTTTGATAATTACACTTTGTACTTTTGAAAAACGTAATGAAAATATTTTTGTATCAGGTTTGGTATGAAAGTAATATATTGCTTTTGAAATGTTAAAAAAGTACAGAACTAAATTATCTAGTGTCTTGATAAAGAATGTAAAGCCGAAACATTGACTAAGAGATAATTTTTTATTATCATTTTCAAATGGATTTCCCCTCAGGGAATAATGTTAAGAAAGATATAAAGCTGTTAAATATATTTTCGTCCTTTGAATATTTGTTCGATCCGGTTTCACAACTTTGGTAAAGGTACTACAGATAAACAATTTTATTATACCTCATGAGAAAAATACGATGCTATCTGTAATTTGATTGGATCGTTTGATCATGTGATCAGGGTGGAGAAAACATCGTGTATCCCTCTGAAAACATCATATCCCACCTCTTCGGAACACACCATGACGTCACAATGATATGACGTCATCGATGGAGAATCGGTCACGACGTTCTAACGTTTGCCTCCGATGAGTTCCGATAGGAGAAAAAGCAATGAATCGAAGAAGGAATGATGTTTTCAGGCTGTCTTTTGTTAAATATTTATCTTTCTTTCTGTCTTTCTTAATAAATGGTTATTTTTCGGTATAATAAACAATTTATTGCCTTTGTTTGAGGGAGATATGACCATTTATATCTCCCTCACTCAAAGGCAATAAATGTATAGTATTCCACAACGACCATCTAGTGCTGTAAAATTAACTGAATACATTGTATATGTAATTTCCTTAGTAGCCTTTTATCGTGTATGCTGAATTTTATTTGGCAATTTTTTTTTAATTTTTTTTTTTTTTTGGCAATGGCTAATTACAGCTCTGTACTTGTTCTGACCTGTCTAAGATTTAATACTACGCTTCAGAGTTTGTACTGAATTGGTAGTTCATCTATTTCTCCTATTGATATATATCTCGACAGTTTTCTAGCTTTTAGCAGTTTTTCGGTAACTAATTATTCATATCTTGGCTACATGGCAGTCGGACTTAGACTTATTTTGTTAGTTCAGTGTTAAACTTTCAACAAGTCTGTACAGTACGTCTATACCGTACAGGCTTGTCGAAAGTTTAACACTTACTTAACGAATTAGGGCCGAATTGATCGTTCAAATCTACCTCTCGTCAATATTGTATCTCGATGGCTTTTCGTCAACTACTATCTATCGCTCGTCCACTATTTACCTATATATCTCGACCGCTCGGTAATCCAAAACAAACATACTAATCCATGTCCGAATCATAATCCAGAAGCAAAGTAAAAACTTTGGAACTGACAAGTAAGGTTAGACACATAAACTTCCACCAGGGAAGTGAGGCCGGGTGCTCCGGAAGGGTAAGCACCTCCTGTTTAGCTATAGTACAGACCTGTCGAAAGTTTAACACTGAGCTTACGAAAAGGGGCCGAACCTCGGCTATCGAGTGGCCAAAATATGGATAACTAGTGACCGAGGAGCTGCTGAAAGCCGTCGGGGTATAACTAACGACGGGCTTAGTTTAACTTCAATTCGGCACTAATTCTTGTTAAACTTGTGTAATAAAATTGTGTAAAAGGAACATGGAACTATGGGCCGTCAAATATATCAACTGAGCTTTCAACTCCTTCTCGTAAGCTTATTGTTAAATTTTCGACAGGTCTGTACTTAACAATATTAGACATCTTAAAATCTACGATGATTTTATGTTTGTATAGTTCGAACTGATGACCAATTAGAACGGAAATGAATTCCCGTTTGGATTACAAAAATCGATTTATGTAGTGATTCTTGTGCCTCGAAATCATCACGAGATTATTCTGTTGTTACCGCTGAGAAAATCTAATTGTTTTTTGCTATCAATCAAATTCAGCAGAAGATTCATAGATACATCAAAGATTATCGTGATCAGTGTAGACATATCGACATATTCTTACAACGTATTCTCGTATTAACCCTTTTTTCTTTCCTTTTTTTTTTCGTAATTCGTTAATCCGGATGAAAATTAGCACAGACTAACAGACGACCATCAATTGAAAATGCGAGACCGTGTGAATCAAAAATACAGTGAATAACCAATAGTATTGTCTGGTTTTTTTCTGTTGAAATGCAGCTATGATGTGCTGGTTTCTATTTCTGATTCTTAGAGCTGTTCTATCCTTTTTGGTTGTTGCTTCGTTTAAAAAAGTATTCACATGTAATCCTCTCTATTCCTCTCTCTGTCTCTCTCTCTCACACACACACACACGCACGCAAGCGTACACGCGCAGTTTTCAAAAGTTACACTGTTCGATGAATCACAAAAAAGTATTCTTTGAATTCACATTAAAAAAACAAAAATTATATACAATATATATATAAAATATATATATATATATAGAGAGAGAGAGAGAGAGAGAGAGAGAGAGAGAGAGAGAGAGATGTTGCCAAACGTAACACTGTTTGATAAACAAATCTGGAAAAAACTAAGCTTGTATTAATATTGATTAATATTATATTTCGTAATTAAATATTGAATATAAGATAATATCAATACCCATATCGTCTTGTAGTCGTTAAGATCGGAGACAGTTGCGTAATTCCCTGGTGATAGTTGAGATTACCTAATGGTAAAGAGTGATACTATATAATGTAACAGACAGACATACATCAATAAATAGATTGAGGTGTCTAAGTTCGACACCTTATCAAATAGAAACAATGTTAGATTTTTCGATTTCTATTCCTTTGATGTAATAAAAGGATTTATTACAGAGTTAAGGAGTTTCCTTTGATAACCAAAGAAAAATGGCTGTTGACTCAATCTCATTTGACAAAGTTATTGTCTATGTCCAGTGTCGGTTTAGTTTGCATAGTTCCAGTTTAATCCCATCGTGATTTAGTCTTATCTCAAGAAGCGCGTGGCCTAGTGGTTAAGGCGTTGGACTCATGATTCGAAGGTCGTGGGTTCGATCCCTGGACCGGGCGATGTGTTGTGTCCTTGAGCAAGACACTTAATTTCACGTTGTTCCAGTTCACTCAACTGAAAAATAAATGAGTACCAGCAAAATGCTGGTACCCTGCGATGGACCGGCGTCCCATTCAGGGGAGAGTCTTGTACTCTCAGTCGCTTAACGCCACCGAAACCGGGATAAGCTCCGGCCTAATGGCTCGGGACAGACTTTAACTTTAACAAGAGGTGCTTACCCTTCCGGAGCACCCGGGCTAATTCCCCTGGTGAAGATGTTTGACTCGGTTTGCCGGTTTTAAAGTTTTCATTTTGCTTTGGAATTGTGGTTTAGGCGTGTGTGTGTGTGTGTTGTGTGTGTGTGTGTGTGTGTGTGTGTGATCAGATTTTGAGCACCTGTAACTTTTCCTGGTAAAATTGGATCACTTGCACATTTCCGTTTGTTAGAACTAATTCACGAGACTTTTAAAATTATTTTTTTAACAAAAGCTAAAAAAAATATTGTCGCGATTTAAACAGTGCATGTACGTTATAATATATTACATGTAGCAGTACTCCGATAAAGCGAGTTTTTCGAGGTACCAAACTATCAAATTTTGATTATATAGTACAACCCATGCTTGTTTACTTGCTTATGACTGTGGTATATATCAGGGAGGTTACAAATAACACTTCTCCATCTACTTCTGTTCTGTGCTAGTCTGATCAGATCTTGCCATTTGTACCCCTCTCTGTCCATTTATGTTTGCCAGGTGTTTCTTGGCCTTCCTACTTTTCGTTTCCCCTGAGGATGCCAGACCAGCGCTTGTCGTCTGTTTAAATTTATTGGTATTCGCAGTGTGTCCCAGCAATCGCCATTTTCGTTTTTACAGCTTCATCTCTATAGATTGTTGTTTGGTCTTTACTCATAGTACAGCCCTAGACATATAAAATTTGGATTAAGAAAAAAAAACAACTTTTTTGTTTATGCGATAGGAATTTTTAGTGATATCTTTATTAACGCGATGTATTTGGTCTAACACTTCATTAAATTGGCAGCAAAATTTGTCAACTTTAATTTTCTAATATTTTTATAAGCATTTAAAATTGTTGATAGCAACTAATATGACTTCTGGTCATATGTTTGTCACGTTTTTTGATGTCTTTGTATTAGGTTCTAAGCATAATCTTTTGACCCAAGTTAATAGTCAACCGTGTAAAGCGCGAATATGACTATAAGGTTAAAAGGATGGAAATGCGATATACAAGCCTATTGCCAATTATATGATTTACACTCAATTACCGATGAAAGGAATTGGCGAGTCGGCAACATTTACCACTCTCACTGATAAATTACAACAATCGTGTTACAGACGAGATCTCGAGATAGTTAAATACATTTTAAAGCTTACAAAATCTTCTGATGACATCTCTAATGTTTAGACGACAACTGTATAATTACATCTATTTACGAGCTTGTAATGTTCGATCAATAGTCGAGTTCTGTTATGTCAAAACAGTTGTGTAATGCACAAGTAAGTCGTAATAATGTTATATTGAGAAATAAAGTGTTCATACATACGCTGTTTCTGCATCTAAAATTATCCTGGATATATTTGATTTCCCAAAATGTCCTGTTCCTTTTATTCATTCTCGATTTTGATTCACACATAGCGAGTGTAGCTATCTAGACAGGAGATGTGTGCCCTTCCAGATCAATCGGCCTAATTTCTCTGGTTGAAGTTTACATGTTAAACTGAATTTGCGAGTTTCATAAATATGTTGTTGTTGTGCTTATGGGATTGCAATGATGTTCCTCAAAACATTGTTTTCTTAATAAAACTATAGGTACATATTTGCCGTCCCATAGTTCCATGTTTCTTTCACATTATTTTGATTACACACATGGCGGATGTAGCTAGCTAAACAGGAGGTGCTTACCCTTCTAGAGCTCCCAGCCTCAATTCCCTAGTGGAAATTCACGTGTCTAACCTAACTTGTCCATTACAGAGTTTCTACTTTGCTTATGGATTCAGATTCGGACATGGATTAGTATGTTTGTTTTTCATTTGAATAATCTTCCTCAGTGACTCTAGAATTCCAAACAAAATCGTTAATCACAAAATAATAATTTGGTAATCCATTTACAGTCTTAACACTGAAATGTATCTTGATACAAAAATATTGATTACCAATTAGTTGAAGCTGTCTGGGTTTTGAAGGGATAAATCACAGACCTTTTCTTGAATCTGGCTATGGAAAGAAATCAAACGTCTGCTTCTGCACTTCTTGCGCATATTGTTTTCATTTTTAGGGGATAATGGGATTTAAAAAACATACTTCAAAGCCAAATCTATCTTTCTTTCGCAAAATTTAAAATACATTTATTTGTAGTGTCATTAATTTTATAGTTTGTCTCTGTAAATATGTCTTCAACATCAATTGATAAAATATATATTATAAAAAGTGGCAATATCTATTATAGAGACTCTATGTCCCTTTTAATCTTAGAACAACCTTATCTGCTACGATCAATTATTTCTAAATTGGATTCTCTCTAACTGTCCTTATCTGAATCTAGGATTTATTCTTTCAAAAAAAAGATTCTTGGCCTTTTCGGTTTTTATTTCCATGTTAACATAACTTTTATTTTCTATTCCTTTTTACAGTTAGTTCGCCGATTTTCAAGATCATTTTAAGCATCCAGCTTTACTGTCTAGGTTTAAACTACTTTGTTTTACTTTGTGATTTGGTCATGGATTAGTGTGCTTTTGATTAATTAAGGTACTTTTTCAGCTGTATTTTCATTCCGAAAGTCGGTAAATATCTCGATTTAACATTTACTTAGCTTTGTACCAGTATTTTCTTTGGTTTTAAATTCCATTAACACTTTGTATTCATTTATAACCTCAATATTAAGATCAAGTTTAATGTGTTGCATACGCTGTGTGTAAATGTTCACAGATATAATTATAAGGCCCCACTAATCTTGGAACGTTCACTTCTTTTTCCAGTGTTCATGTTCTAATTTTTTAATCTAAGGATTTCAATTCGGGCATAAACAAATATATTTGTATTTGATGATCTTAAAATAAAAAAGTGTAATTATGGACATATCGCGGTAATTCGAAGCTTGAACCACAAGAACCGAATCTTCTACCAACGATAGAATCTCAACACAACCAACTGTAGTACCCGGGGAATTAAAACACCATTATATGTCACTGTTGATCATCAAACAAAAATATACCAGTCCTTGTTAAAATCACAATAAAAACAGCAAAGTAAAAACATTTTTAACTGGCAAAATGAGTTAAAGATTAAAACTTATTCCAATGGAGTGAGGTCAGGTGTTCCGGAAAAAATAGGCACCTCCTTCCTATCTAGCTCTACCCTCCACGGGTAAAAGCAAATTTGTCTTTGTTGCGTCTTTCTAGACAACATTAATGTCCTGGTTAGTTTTTAATAGCGATACAGATTGTTTAGAAATGAACATTTTAAAAAAAATCCGAGGAGGTATATTTACTTTTAGTACATAGAGATGTGATATTGCAAGCTTAAGCTTATCAAGCCCCTCAACAAGTTTTATGCCCATCATCACAGTATTGATGATAACTTTGATATATATGTGTACAGGAATGCTCTGGATATATTTGACGTCCCATAGTTACATGTTCCTTTCACTCAATTTTGATTACACTCGTTACGAGTGTAACTAAATAAACAGGAGATGCTTGCATTTCCGGAGCACCTGCCATAATTCCCAGGTAGAGTTTCGCGTGTTTAACCTAACTTGTCAAGTTCAAAGTTTTTACTTTGCTTCTGGATTGTGATTGGAACATGGATAAGTATGTTTGTTTTACATGTTTGTATTTGTGTATCATTAAATGTTTTTATAAAGATTTAAGCGATATAATATTTGTTTACAGTACTGCAGATTAATCAAACGTGTCCCTTTTAACCAGTGTTAATCTCTCACATCAATCAATGCTGAATGTAAGTCGTCGGGTTCTGCTTCATCGATAATCTCATTTAAATTTGTCAGTTCTGATGTCTGACAATGTGTAACGTGTCCCTTTTAACCACATTAAGTGATATAATCTCCAAACTAAGCAATTTGACATTTGAATCGGATGTTGCTACACCAGCGATCTCATTTAAATTCCAAATATAAATTTCAACATCTTGAAAACAATATCGGTTTCATAATTGTAGCACTACTGATAAGGAATTGTATTCCGAAACGGTCGTCTAGAGTTGTAAAATTAAAACTGGTAAAGTATGTAATTTAGCTAAAAGTATTCTGTATGAATGTTTGACAAAGTGTAAGGTGGAATAATCTTGATAAAAAACAATGTTACACGTTATTCGAATGTTGTATCTCCAGCGATCTCATTTGAAGTTTTCCAGTTCCAATTTAACCATGTCCAATTTAACCAGTGCATGTGTAATAATCTACATATAAAACAACATTACATGCGGGTCGGATGCTGCTATATTAATGATATCATTTAAAATTTTCAGTTGCAAATTTTCATTTACCTAAGAGGATTCTGTGTGGATGTTTGATAAAGTGCAAGATGAAAGTATCTAGATAAATAGCAATGTTACATGTGAGTCGGATTTTGCTACACCAGCGATCTCAATTAATTTCTCAGTTCCAAAAATCCATGTAGCAATATGTATACTGTATAGATGTTTGTTTCATATTAATCAGTTTCTTTGATAAACATACAAAGTAAATCATACGCTCGAATTCAAAGTCAATTTAATCATGATGAATATGATACAAGAAAAGTGATGTTCATTTTATGTAAACTATTTAATAACATTGATGTTTTCTGTCACAAAATTCTGTCTTTTGATATCTCACCTGCTCATCAGGGAAATGGCAAGTGTCTATTTACCATAAATATTTCATTACGAAGTCAATTAATTGAAAGTAGAAAAACATCTGTATATTTGATCTTCTATTATGTAATCGCTTTTTTCATCTTTTTTGACAATGTACATGTAATACAGGACGATGGCAATGACAAATAAGCTACCTTAATAGTATAAACAATATGTCCGTTTTTATTTAACAAAATCAAAATTCTCGTGCTATTAGTACTGTTATGTTTTTTGCTGAAAAATTGTAATATTTTTTTAAATAACGAGTGCATGTCACTATATTTTATCGGCGATCTGATGGCAGAGTGTTTAAACAAGGACGGTTATAGAATTTAGGACCATCTAAGTGGGAAATTTCAAGTAAAAACCATTTGGTTGAAAACGTGAAAGAGAGGTACAATTATGAAATTACCTACACAAGGGTGAAGATTTATAAATAAAAATAAAGCGAGAATTGATAATTTAAGAATTTTTTTAAAATATTTGTTGCATTTTTTATGGAAAGTGTGCAAAAAGACACGTTCTGAGGGAAATAGTTTTTACCTTCTATAACGATTTAATTTTAAATAATGAAACGATATTAATATATTCGACGTAATAGAGCATTGCATAGGGGCTAGAGTTTGTTAAAGAAATACGAGGTTTTTTGAAAATTCGACAAGGTAAAACTATTTTTTGATGGTGATTTGAATATAGACCGATATTGTTTTTTATTAGATCAATGTTAAATCATTATAATAGACGTTGATCTGACTATGTCAAGTCTTGTCTCGTGATTTTGAAAAAAAAAATTTCTCCGAAATCCTTGAGAATAATATTATTTTTAAAAACCTGATACAATACAAGATTGATATGTTATAGTTTTACTTTTGTCAAGTGAACGTTTCAAATGCAAAACAGTGTCTAAATTTCCACGGCAAAAGTAGTTTTACAGTTAAAAGAATGTTTTTGAAGCTGTAATACAATGCCAAGAAGCCATATTAAGAAAAGAGTAAAAAAGAGTGTAAATATACTGTATATATCAGTATTTTAAGATGGCATCTTGGGTTTATAGCTGATTGTGCGAGTTGGGTCACCGTATGTAAACAATGAACACCAGAAATTGGGTTCTCATATCTGAAAACATATAAAAGGATATATTACAAGCTATTGGAAGATATTTTATATATAGCGGTATGTATTTCAATTCGGCGTTTGACGGCCATTTTGGATTTATGTATATTGTGCAAGTTGCCCAAATTTTCCTGAAAGGGCAACTAAGTTAGTTTTGTTCAAGGGCCTACAAGGAAAATAAAGCATAAAAAAAACTTCATAGGAATGAACATTTCTGGGTTCGTAAAATGCCTACTCGACTATACGGCCAACGGGCTAATGAGCAGTTTAATAGCAATACTATGTTAGAATAGTCGGAACTAATGTATCTAGTAAGTGAGATGATGTTTAGAAATACAAGATAAATAAACTTCTGACTTAAGCATTTTTGAAATCTGAATATATTTATGCTGCAGGCACATTTTGTAGTAAATGTCAATATTTTTTCACTATTGTTATTTTGTATAAAAGCATTGTTTATGGAAAAAGGAATCTAACACCGAATACAATTTTACACATACTTATGATATAATTACGTCTGTAGCAGATGTTTTACTGAAGTTAAGTATACATGATGGCTGTATTTATCATACTGCAGTCCAAACTGCCTTAAAGGCAACCTCTTTTTAAGGGCCACCTGCGTATAAAAGCCAGTAGAATTTTATTTAAATTGTTCTTTATTCATATTATTTGAACCTGTATATAAAGGCCACCTGCCCATAAAGGCCACTTTTACTGGTTCTCTTGGTTGGCTTTTATAGACATATTTGACTGTATCATCTATTTTGAGAGATAGAAAAATATATAAATACAATTTGACCGTAGATTTAGGTTTCACAATACAAAGTGATTGAATGTTTTTATAAAAGTAACATACTTCCATGTTCCTCTCATTCCTTATTTTGATTTTAAAGGTTGTGGGTATAGCTTGGAGTACAGAAGGTGTATATTCTTGCGGAGTGTGTTCAATTAGTCTACTTTGCTTGTAAGATTCTTATTTGAACAAGGACCGATATGCTCCTTTTTGTAACCATACTTTTGTAACAGTTTCACATATTGATGATTTGTTTTTGACAATTTATTAAATTCTGACGTTAAAAAAGTATAGAAGTAATCAAAACATAAACAAAACAACCCATGTCTGAATCAAGATTCCAAAGCAAATTAAATTTTTTTAAACTGGGAAACAAGGTAAAACACACAAACTTGCATTAGCAAAGTGAACACAGGTACAAAAAAGGGTAAGCGCCTCCTGTTTAGCTAGCTACATCCGCCACACTACTACTTGATTAAAATTCCATCACTTAATTCACAAAAAAGTAAAAACTATGCCTATAATGTATCATAATTATGCTATTTTATACATATAATACTAGAAACTAGGATATTTATAACAATGATGATATTAAACCGTTTAAAAATTTGATCTTCATAATTATTCTCTATTTAAGAGCTTTAAAAGCTGTTGCATTCACGCAATTAAGATACTTGACTTAAATATGAGATTAATTGTGGTCGTAAAATTTTGACATTTTAGTTTCGATAAATGCCGTATTGGCACACAACAATCAAGTATATTCTCCAAAAGAAAAAGTTATAATAAAAAGCAAACATACTTATCCATGTCAAAACCACAATTAAAAAGTCTAGTCCTAGACATAAAAACGAAACAATAATTAGATGACGGCCATAAACTTTTTGAGGACCCTGATAAGTACTAAGTAATATAGTCAACTATAAAGTTACTCCGAACTAATTGCTGAATAAGCCAAATATTTTTTTAATAAGAACAAAATGTTCTCAAGCGAAATGCATTTTTAAAGAAACTTTAATGATCAATCGGTTACAGAGAGAATTGGTATACATTATATTATTTAAACAATATAATAAGATTATAAGCTTTAATGTTCATAATAAAACATGAATGGAATAAATAAAACCGTTAAATTCCAATATACGCATTGACGCCTATAAACTATCAATTAAGCGATTATTTAATCCAGAACATGGGGGTTTCGAACTTTTCTGCTCAATATCGTAGCATCTTTATGCATATTAACCAAACACTTAAAATATGTTCACTTGGGTGATCTTTATAGAAAGATCGGACGTTGTATTCATTTCAGTGTCTATATAGTTCTTCAGTGTCTGACATTGACTTATAAAACTAAATTGTTATATCTAAATAATAATTTTCAGCTACAAAAATGCAAAAAAATGTAAATCAAATAACTCCAATTTTCAAATCTGATTTCTTGCATTGTGGTATAAACGTAGGACGGTACGTTTGTGTTCGTTATGTACGGTCTAAAATACTTTTCTATACTTATTTTAGGTGTATGTTGCTCAATAGAAAATGTCTTCGGACCATTATAAATGCAACTCTTCAAGATCAAGCAAAACATTTAAATATTGTTAAAAATAAATGTGTAATGTTCAAACCATAAATGCACAACACTACAAATACTGTGGTCTTTTCGCATTTTTTATTCTTTGTATTGTATCGTGTAATTTCAGTGAAACAATTTAATTACCAATTTGAGCAAACAAAATAAAACGAATCATCAAGAATTTACTTGATTGATGTCCTTTAACTATAGAAAATTAAAAATAATTTAGTTTTCTTAACATGCTTCATTATACAATAAATCACGACTTGTAACAGAAATTAATAGGGAAAGTTATCTATTAATTCTATTTATATGCTCTTTAATTCTGTAAAACTGCGATTTAATAAGCGTTAAGATGTAATAAAAGAGACAAGAGAATTCTTAATTGCACCAGCACTTGAATATACTGAAGTGTTCTTAACAATATTCTAAATTCTTTTTATTTTCATTTGAGCCCAGGCGCTTGCTTTGTAATACACTCAGAAGTATTTAAGATTTGATAGTGTATAGTCACCGAATACAATAGACATCTCAAGTCAATTTGAAATGGCATACTGGTTAATATTCTGCCTTCAAAGGGGAAGTAAGGCCGATGGCTTCGGAAGGGGAGTCACATTCTGTCTAGCTAGCTTCACCTTGCACATACTTTCATAAACGCCGAATTAGGAGGGTCATTATTACTAAATCTGTTTAAATTTTGCAGTGCTAGACGGTCGTTATGATATTTAATCACTCGTCAATAGTGCTTGGACAAAAACTGTGGATAACCAAATATTTTTAAGATGTTAAAACGAGACAGAATAGGATCACATTTACCAAATCCATCTAAATGAATACATTGTACAATTAAACATAGTTAGTCTTTAAGGTAGTTTTAATTTTAAGAAACAGACAATTTTGATTACTTGACAATACTATGAATTAAATAATTGTTAACAATATCCTCAGAAATGCCTAGTCCACCAGTACACCTGTCCAGTGGTTTTAATTATCAACAAACATAATGGAAAATTATGATCATGGTTGTTATATTATGTACTTTAATATAACCTTAAATGCCTTTAAGCGTCCTTGCAGTTCTACGCACATTTTTAATCTTAATAAAATCCTTAATAAAAATTGAGTAATCGTCAGTGAGAGAATTTTACCACAGAAGTTAATTTTTTGTATGCAAATATCTATAATCCTGTAAACATGTCCTATTAATGGTGTGCGTTAATGATTAGACCTTTTCTATTTCAAATCTGTGTTTTAGGCATGAAATACAGTTTTTAAAAAAAATGCTGTAATTTGAACTTTTTACAACGAAGCAAGCTGCTTAAAAATAAAATGGTGACCCAGGCATATTGCAAACCTAGACTTATCAATGAACTCAAAAAGGGTAATGGCTGCCGTAACGTTATCGTTAAGAATGGCGTCTGGTGAAAATTCACGTGATTTACTTAATTACAAAGCTTAGTCAAGTTTCAAAGGCTTTTTTTAACTTAACTTGGGGTTTGTGATTTAGACATAGATTGTTACTTTGTTTTGGTTGCATGCCACACTTTACATATTAACAGCATAACCATAAACACATATGTGCTACTAAAGAAGCTTAAGGAAACTAGTTTAGAGTCACTACAAAATGTAGATTTATTCTTTAAAATTGATGCGCCTACATGTAAAATGGCATATATCGTTAAATCAATATACCCAATGTCAATTCTTACCATACGAATTCTGACGTTTTGTAATTTAGTGGTTCCAATGCATTATTTTTCTATATAAAATGCATTATAATTCGTTCGTTTCTTGGTCGTATTAGTACTGTTTCAGCGTTCATCATTTTAGCTACGTATTTCTATATTCGTTTCTATTAGCATTGCATCTTGTCTTGCTAAATCTCGTTTATTATATTGCGGTACAGATATATTTGAAATATATATTTATATTTAGCTTGCCAGACAATTTAATCTAGCGGAAAGGATGGAAATTAAGTCCAACTAATATAAGATGGACTTTTACACAGGAAGGACAAGTTAAGGCTTAATTTACTCGGTGTATTCCTTCAAACACGTCGTATATTACAGATATAATTCAATACATTATACGATATATGTGTATATATTAAAAAGGAATATCTTCATTCTGATAGAAGATCAAGTCCGATTAATAGTTTTTGTTTTTTTACAGTGTCAATGTCTTGCGATGCAGAGATCGAGTATGTATTGTGTAGTGTATGTCTTAGAAATACGTCTCGATGCAAAAGTCATTTACAAGAAGAAAACAATTTCAGAAATGTAGACACGAAATCTAAACACAAATATCTAACGGATTGTACCACAAGTGCAAAACATACGGTGCTCATTGTCAAAACATTTATCACATTATATCTAATTAGAGAGGTGAAAAAATATGAAAAAGGAAAACAGGGTCTGTATTTTATCTGATAGTAATCTTGACTGCCATTATACCTAAAATACAAAAAAACTCAGCAATGATTTGTGCTTAATTTATTTCAAGAGCAATTAGTTGAAGCCTATCTCGAGGGCCCCATTTAAGGATATTAATCTTAACATATAATATATAATGACTCGCTGTGTCTATTGTGTTTTAGTCGAAAGATAATCTTCAATAAATAGAAATTCCAGTGATTTAATTAGCTAATAAAAATTTATAATGACAGTCATACTATATAAATGAAGCAATTACATATACCAGTTTTAATTTTACAGCACTAGACGGTCGTTTCGGAATACAATTCCTGATCGATGCTGCTTGGACTGAAATTGGGAAACTAAAATTTATTTTCCAAGAAGTTGAAAAGATACCCAAATGACCAAATTACAACAGTTGTTCTTTTGAGCTTTATGTAAAAATGCAGCCACATCTGATTATGATTAGCAACAAATCAAGAGAAAGACACACACCGGTATGAGCCAGTATGGGTGTGTTTTATATGGCTCTACCCGTGTATTCTAAATAGTTTTAAATCATAAATTATATCCTAATCTATCAGACATCCAACCGCTTACACATATGTCATCTTTTACCAAAATTTCTGTCTACTTACTTTATGGATAATGAGATATTATATCATTTGGAGTTTTTATCATATTAATCGAATCTTTCATTTACGTATATCTATTGTGAGCTGGATGATTAGAACACTGACCTTTCTCTTATTGCACATGGCGTCTTAGAAAATAAATTCACCTAATCACACGATTGTGAAGTAATCAATCAAAATGTAATATATTTCTGCTAATACGAAAACTCAATTTTGCTTTGCATATTGTAAAATTCAAATGTAATTAAATCTAACAATATAACGATGTAAATTAGATATTTTTGCCAATGTTATCAGACATAAAGCAGACGTTTTGTCTACAGAAATATGCTCAACACAATTGTTTCTACTAATACCTAATTACCTGAATATAAATTCGTGGTCGGATAGCTTGAGATGATATTGGTTAGTTATCTAATAAAGTTTTTTAAATTCATTACTAACTGCATCATATTTGTGTACAAGTAGGTTTTTTATCAAATACATAAAAATACGTAAAAACATCATTCTTGGGATGGGATTAGTTTTATTTACGCTATAATGCAATCGTATTTACTTCAACTTTTTATTGATGTTGTTTTCTTTTCTAAGCAACAACGACAGCAACTTTATACAGAGAAGCAACTTGCTTACAATTGAATTGATAGCTCAAGAATAGTGCAAGTCTAGACTAATGAAGACTCTGAAAAACATTTATGGCCGCCATCACAATAGTATTTATAAGTATGCTGTATCTGTATCTAAAATTATAATGGATGCAAAAGTATTTTCTTAGCTGATTTTCGCAAAAGATATTTGGTCGTTTAGGGTTCTTTTCAGCATCTTGGAAAATGCGTCTGGTTTCATAATTTTGGTCCAAGCACTACTGGTGAGGAATTGTATTCTAGTGCTGTAAAATTAAGACTGGTATATAAAATATGTAAAATATTTGTTGCCTAGATGTTCCATTTGCTTTCTATTTTACCTTAACACGTGACAGGTGTAACTAGCTAAGCAGGAAGTGTTTGCTTGTCACTGATATATTAGAACAAATTCATCTATTTAAGCAATAAAAAAACGAGTCAAATTAACATTTGAAAATTACATAATTTCAATCCAAAACGATTTTCCCATGTTACATTATACTAAGAATTGTAAATCTGTTAATCGGAATCTCCTCAATGAACCTGTGTAACGCGATTCCTTGATGTATTTTAATTAATGCTAATCGGTTTTGCATTGCTTTCGAATCATTACGTGGGTTATTTAATTCAATAAATTAATGCAATTCAGATTACGATCTCATATTACGATATACATTACTTTTATTATTGCATTATGGAGATGAAACTGTTATATGCTTTAAACGTTTTAAAGGCTTTTTAAATAGCACATCGGTAATATTTGCTCCAGTTGTTTTTGCCTGGTGTTATTATTCATTTCATTATTGCAATTTACAAAATGAAATAAGTACAGAGATGTGAGGTCAACATTTCCTTATATTCGCCACTTGATGTATGTACTCACAATTCTGAGTAACCCGGTCTCACATTTCTCTAAAACCGAATTTGCCACTTTCAAAAGTTTTCGTTGTGCTTTTTGCGTTGTGGTTTGGATATTGGCTAGTATGTTGATGTTGAACTTGATATATACAATCAATAAGAGTTTTCTGTTAGGAATATAAATTAGACTTTCATTTATAACTTTTCATCATACAAGTATTAAATTGTTAACACTGTTTATAGAGACATATGTTTACGCACATTGCACTACTGTTCATTTAATGTGGTATAGATTAGATAAAAATCAAATATCCAAGTTCATTTCGGAATCACAAACCCAAAGTATCAACTTTTTGAAATGAAAAATTAAGTTAATTGCGTGAACCTGCACCAGGTACGTTAGCTGCTCCGGGAGGCTAAGCAACTTCTGTTTAGCTAGCTACTCCCGCCATATGTGAAATCAAAATCAAGAATGAAAGAATCACTGGGTTATGGCGTTAATTCTTTCAAAATTAGTTTCAGATATAGAGACATCATACATGTACTTATCAACAATATTATGGTGACGACTATTAAACATTGTAAGTCCTTAATAAGCCTAAGCTAGCAATATACCTGCGTCAGCAATTCATTTGTAAAAATTTTGCTTCGCTATATAAAGCTCCCTTAGTTGGAATAAGCTCTATCATCGCTAATTCATTGTGTAACAAGTACAAGATAATCAGAAGAAGGTACATTGTTGCATGCGGAAGAAAAATTGAAAATAGAAAATTTGAAGTCATTACGATTTTTATACAGCTTCGTGTGTAGCCTTCCGCGAATTTCATAATTGATATTTTAGTCTAAAAGGTCAGCCGTATCATATATTTTCAAGGGTCGCTAGGGCAGATGATATCCAAATCATATCCAGATTTACGATTATTAAGTGATTAGAATAAGGCAAACAAATACATTCTTTGGTATCAATCTTTCGAAAAATAATATAATGATTCTCTAATTTATTAACATTCGATAACGAAAACGGGACATTTTAAATTATCCAATGTGTTCTGGTTGTAAGATGCTTAACATGGCAACAATAAAATGTAAACAAGTTACGTATTATTGTCCTCAGTCGTCCAAGAAAATGAAATAAAGACAATACGGGTCAGAGGTATAAAAGAGGAAATCATATTACAATATATGTTAGCCTAGTAACTATTTATTCTATAAACCCTCGCTAATTTCGAATTTTATACTTTAATTTCAAACCTTTGTCTCTCCTTTTGATCACTTAAACATGTAAATATGCTATAGTTTCACAGACATACGAAGACGATCTAAAATGCAAAACTTTTCAACAATTAATTATCACACGATGGTATTTTTAAAGCCAAGAGAGAGAGAGAGAGAGAGAGAGAGAGAGCATTGTCTTACTAATATCGCAAGCATTTTAATAAATTGATACATGTAATAGGTTGCTTTATAAATATTTGTAGATTGTTATGGTTTTTTTTAATTAACTAATTCATCTTATTGCGATGATTATACAAATAATTAACATTATTAGGACTGATTCGTATGATGTATTTAATTCACATTTTATTGAAAAATAATTGTACGAGGCACCCCTGAAATTTTTGTATTGAAAAATTGAAGCCGATAAGACGCTTGTCGTCATAATCACCTGAGCGACATAAAATAAATGAAGTGGCGGTTATTTTTAAATTCAAATTGACTTAAAATCTCATGTTTGTTTTAAATTTGTAACGAATATCAACAGATTTTGATCAGTCAATGACAAAAAAGATTAATCAGTTAATGATTTTTTTCAATATACGATTCTTAATAATCAAAAACGATGATTCGCAGAACCTTAAAAAATAACAGCATTAATATCATTTGCAATAAAACAGAATTATTAGACATCGGGGAAATAATATTTCGGTAATATTGTATTGTCTATGTTATTGTTATTATATTGTTATTACATATGTTATAGAAAACTGATAACAGTATTGTATTTTGTGTTTAGACTCAATCATACGTATATATTGTAGACTCTTGAGAATTTAAGTTATTAGCTTTCTATTCTGGCATATTTATAGATTTATTGATGTCCATATTTGATAACAGGGTATGAGCAATACCAGTACTGACTATACTATCTTATGAATGGTTAAATATTGCGTAATGGTAGTTTAAAATACGATACAAATTGATTCGTTGTTTAAATGGTTAACAGAGGACTGATTTTTATTTGCTTAGGAAAAACATATTATTGATCATGTTATTTCATCATTTTTTTTAAAAAAATATAAATTATAAATATGTTTGTCTCTATAACACTTTTAATAAAAACTATTTAGAAGCCAGCTGTTGCGGCAATAAAATAGTGTTATACAGGTCCTCCCGAAAAGTAACGTAATTCCTTTATTTCCCAAATGCCACACCACCCCCTTCATGAACGAAAGACATCTCATAGCTATTCCACTACATAGAGTAATGTGTACATCTGTCAAAATAATGGAATGTTAATATTTTTAGATTAGCACCTAGCCTTAATTACTGCTGTGACTTTTCAAGGAAACTGTTATATAACCAAAATCAAACATACTAATCTATGTCCGAATCATAATCCAGAAGCAAAGTAAAAACTTTCGAACTGACATGTTAGGTCAGACACGTGAACTTCCACCAGGGAAGTGAGGCCGCTCCGGAATGGTAAGCACCTTCTGTTTAGCTAGCTACAACCGCCGCGTGTGTTATCAAAATTGTGTTAAAGGAACATGGAACTATGAGGCGTCAAATATTTCCAGGGCAACCCTGGACACAGAGACATCAAACTTATTAACAATACTGTGATGACGGTCATAACACATTACTTTTCACATCCTTGCTTTGCTACGCTATTGCAATGTCTTGTAAGTTATAATATTTCTATATAGGACATACTGTACATTGTAATGGATTTATTGATGTCCATATTTGATAACAGGATATGAGCAATATCAATATTGACTATACCATATTATGTATAATTAAATATTATGTAATAATAGTTTTAGATATGCTATATTTCTTGCTTCTTCTAAATAAATGTACATGTTGAATATATTTGTTTCTTTTAAGAACGGCGATAAAAGTTTGTAATCCACAACAAAGCTACTAATTCATATCCAAATCACGATTCATAAGCAAAGTAAATAATTGAAACTGACAAGATATTTTAAACACGTGAAATTCCACAAGGAAAGTAAGGCTGAGAATACGAAAATTTAACATGTTGTTTCTAATATTTTTTTTATATCTAAAGATTTATACGAAAAAGGAGCAAATCTTAAATAAGGATATTTGGTAAAATTTTATAATAATATTAAAAATACGTAGATTAATAGAAAAGTGCATATGCAACACATCTTTACGAAGAAATCACTCTGTTACATTCCTATAGCCATTAATCATCGAATAATAACTATTTGTATAAGATATCAATATCACATGAAAAGTAAAATTTCGACTGACATTGTATGGATTTTCTCTGATTGTGTAAATATTGATACACCTTCATTACAGTTTATATCAAACTGTACATGTCGAAAACTGGGCTGTGATAGAAACGTCTAAGAAGATAAGCATGCTTATAAATGTTCATTAGAAAACAAATCATAACCCATTTGGTATCAGATTATATAAGAACAATCTTTTTTTTTTTTTTTTTTTTTTTTTTTTCTTAACATTATCCATCTTTAAAAAAAGATATTATATTTTGGAAAAAAATGGTTATTGTTTTTACAATATAATTTTTCTCACCAATGTAATCAAAAACAAACATACTAATCCATGTCTTAATCAAAATCAAGAAACAAAGTAAAGCTTTGAATCTGGCAAAATACAAAAATGTAAATTAAACACCAGGCAAATGAGGTCATGTTCTCCACAAGGGCAAGACCCTCCTTTTTAGCTAGCTACACCCACCATGTGTAAAAATGTTGTTCTTTTCTTTCCTTTTTATTACTTATGTTCTGTTTCAACGATTTATTGACTCTCAAGAGTCAATGACATTATTGGTTCACATGTACTTAACTTTTATTATATAATTTTAATCACTAAATATATTAGCCCATGTATTATCTTGCTACTAGACTTCCTATTCATGTATTAAGTTGTAATGAGTCTACAACATCAATTACGCAATCCAGTAATTGCTAATTCCAGAACACTTCTATATAATTATATACTTCTAATAAGTTTTGATGTTAATTTTGTAATCTAAAACAAACATTCTGATCCATATTCGAATTACAATCTAGAAGCAAAGTAAAAACTTTGAAACTTACAAATTAGGTTAAACACGTGAACTTCCACCAGGGAAGTGAGGCCGGATGCTCCGGAAGGGTAAGGATCTCCTGTTTAGCTAGCTATACCCGCCATGCGTGTAAGCAAAATTGAGTCAAAGGAACATGGAACTTTACCAATCTATGAAATATATACAAAGTAGAAAACTTAGCAACAAATCAGAAGAGAACATTAATGGTTTAGGTCTTACATACCACTCAAAACAACCAAATATCAGTTGTATAACTAGATCGACATAGTACTTTAATTTATAGAATATTTACAGCTTAAAATTTGTCCACACAATCATCCAAAATAGAGTGATGAATATTGAAAAACTTTAATATGTTTAGCTTGGAATAATAAGTGACCAACAAGTTTCATCTTAACAACTTGCATATTTAAAAACAATTCACATGTTTCATTGACAGTTCGACAGCTCTTTTATAAATCCAAAAGGCAAAATAACACAAGAGATAGAAATGATGTCAAAATCAATTGAAAATACCTAAATTAAGAAATCGTCATTAAAAAATTAAATGTAAAATAAATTTAAAACGATATTGATTGAGTAGGTTGTTAGACGACTATCATCTGTAACCTCCCAATGTTTCTTCCTAAGGATGTAGAATAGAGAAAATCTATAATTTGAATTCATTTAGACTAGAATGTTCCTACAATATGTGTTAAAATTACATAGTTACATCATTAGTAACATTAAATGAATGCGTGTTACTACATATTAAACTGTCTTATTTCAGAAATAAAGAGAACAGTAAATATAACTTTTGTAGCCTGAATTCAATGTTTAGATTAAATAAATTAACTTTGTACTTTTCTGCCACGAATCATAAATCAATTTATCGGCTTACCGAATAAGGTGAAAATAACAATTTAAATTTCCAAGATGATTTATGTAAGTCAAACATATAGCCAACATAAAAATATTTGATCACGGTTTATCAAGAAAACTTTTTTTTTAAAAAGTCATCCACATATATTGTGAACTTCTACGGTAGCTCAGTTGTTAGAGAACTCGCTTCGTATGTTGGCGGTCGTAGGTTCGAACTCCGACTGGGGTTTGGCCATAGTTAAAAATAGGTAGTGGCTGTTCATTCGTCAAACACTTGGCATTTAGAAATGGAAGTCAAAGGGTCTTTCGAAAGAGCCTCTTGAAAAACCGATGTTCATGTCACGTTCAGCTTGGCACGATAAAGAATCATCCATGTTCAATGCCATCAACTCATTGAAAAAATCAAAATCAACGCCTCATCACCTATAAATAGTGACATCTTATTATAGATTTTTATTTCCAATACCAATTCGCTTCGACAATCAAACACATGTTCAATTCACGATTATAAAAGAAAAATGAAAAGAACTTTTCAATTAAGTTTTAATAAAGAATGTGAGACCGAATGCTCCGAAATGGTAAGCATTTATGTTTTTAAGCTTCATCCGTTTCAATAAAATGAAGATTGAATATGTGATGTCAAACTGGTCAATGCATTTACGTCATTCTGTGTAGTGACACTGGGTGCATCAAAAGATTAAGAGCCTTTTGTCTAACTAGCTCCTCTTGTGAAATCTAAATTGAGAGTTAAAGGAAAACAATGCACGTCATATATGCCGAAGACAACCTTAGATACAGGAACAACATACGTTTTCGAAAAACACATATTTATAAATAAACATACCAATCCATGTCAAAATTAAAATCTCGGAGCGAAGTAAAATCTTGAACACTTGCAATTTTAGTTAAACACGTTAACTTCCACCATGGTCGGGTATTCACCTTTTGCGAAAATTTAAAGCACACAATGTTTCTTTGCTGTAGATATATTTCTTCTTTTCAAATATCGGGGTGTTATATTTCTGAAGTCTCTTGTTGTCTTTGATAGAAACGTGATTTACTATCTTCTCTTGGCTTTCATTAAGATTCCAGTAACAAAATGTGTATATTGGCTATGAACCAGTGTTATTGTGTTTTATATATTGTTAATATGGAAATCAATTCACTATTTCATACAGACATTTTTTACATACAACTGATCTTTATTCTGCGTGCAAACTATTTTTCCGGAAGCAGAATATACAGGAGATTAATGTAGTTTTAATCTTTAAAGGCATCAATAACACCTTATACGCCGATAGATCTATAAATGGAATACACAGGTCCGTTCAAAAAGTAACGTCACTACTAAATTTCCAAAAAGAAACGTCAGCCCCTTATGTAGAATCTAAAATCATTTCGTTCATTATTTTTTGCAATAGGTTTTGCAACTTAAGATAAATCTCAACAAGACCAGATGTCATGTGTTTTTTTTTAATTCGGACTCTTTAACACTTAAAATCAAATATATTTCTTAATTTTAAAAATTTGAAATATATTCGAAATAGTATGGTAGATGGACAAAAATGTGGGGTTGAAATTTGATTTTCAAATGATACTTGCAACTGAAAAAGCTGGTGCTAGGCAGAACCTTAAGAAGTATTTGAATAAAAATGATATGGTAAAATTGGAATAAAGTCAGGACGATTATAATTTTTTTCACATGATTATTTTAATTTCTATCGCGTATTTTGGTTCATGTTTCTTTTCTTATTTTGGTTCCACGTGTATAGTTACATTCGTCAAAGAAGACACTAAAATTCATACAAGAAACTAAAAATATACCTTTCTAGAAAGGCCTAGCAATTCTCCGGACATGAATCCCATAGAACAACCGTAAAATGATTTAAGGAAGGGAGTAGCTACGGATAATCCTAGATTAAATTCTACTCCTTTTTGAAAGTCCATGCAAAGTTACTGGTATAAGTTAACAAAAGCAAAGCGCAAAGAAAAGAGTTTGAGAGTATACCTACTCACGACGAATGAATATTGTCATCAAAGCAAGAAGAGCATCAACAAAGTACTAACTCTTGGATATTATGAGTATTGTATTTTTGAATGTATAAAAGCTGTTTTTGGGGTTTTTGTTTATTTTTATATATAAAATAAGTCATCGTAACTCTTTCGTTCTTCTTTAATGCAGAATCAAAAAGTGTGACTTTTCTTTTTGAAAATTTAGGGGTGACATTACTTTTTGAACGGACCTGTATATACTACGACTGTATATGATACATGGGAGATGTCTGGATCTTTTAAGAAAACAAGGCTTTTGATATTTTTGCATTAAGTTGGCAGATTAAATCTCTTTATATTCTATCAAAATGCTTAGAGATATAGACCATATAGAGAAGACAAAAATCAAAATCAATTTTAATCTACATCCTGTGTGAGCATCTTAACATTCTGTTCATTATTTGTGTTATTAATAGATGTTATTGATATTATATAAATATTTATCCATAGACAATTTTTATTTTATATTTATTCTTATCTTTCATTTTTACAGCGACATCCAAGATTAGTATTATGCAAGATTTTATATATTTACAACGTTGATATTTATTCCATCTTTGTCAATATATAGGACTCTGATTTACTTTATCTATTTTAACCCTCAAGTTATTTACCGAGAGGGAAGAAGATATAAGAAAAATAAAAAAATAATTTTTAACCTTGCCTGACCAAAAGTAATGGCAGTTTATATTTTACATACAGCGTTTATTTGTCAGTATGTTTGTACACATTATGCTGCATCGTTTACAATGCAAGCCTAGGGTTTCAAATGCCCTCAAAATGTCTTTTGGCCGTCATCACTATCATTGATAAGTTTTATGTCTGTGTCCAGGATTGCTGCGGATATATTCAAATAGTTAAAGGTTCCTTTTATCAAAATTTGATTACACACGTTGCGGATGTATCTAGCTAAATAGGAGTAGCTTATCCTTCCGGAGCACCCGGCCTCACTTCCCTGGTGGAAGTTCACGTGGATTGTGATAGTATGTGTTTTTTTATTACAAACATTGTAATGTCTCCTAAATAAAATTTGGCTATAATCATCTATGAGTCTGTGCAATTCACATTAGTAAATACTGTAAACGTATTTATTTTCGCGAGGTATTAATTTTCGCTTATTTCGCGGTCGTTTGTTTAGCGCGAAAAGTAATACCGAACGAAAATTATATTGTGCTTATTGTGTTATAGTGCATATGTTAAAAAAACGTGAACATGTAATTACACGGACATGTCTTAATTGCCTATACCGCGAAAATAAATACACGCAAAAATAAATACGTTTACAGTAGGCAAACAAAACAAAATGACGACAAGCTTGTAGCTTGAATTATTTATGCTTAATTTTTTGCTTGTTTTGTTTTGGAGTAAAATGATTTTAATATGTAACACATTATTTGTTATAATATCTATCCAAACCAGCCAAACTGTTTTAATTCAATTTTTTTATTTCAACCTTATCAAAATCAAAAACCATCTCGCTGATATGACATATCAATTTTGTCGTGCAGACTAAATTAATTAAATTTTACAAAATGGTATGATTTCCATATTATCTAATAAAAACAACAGACTGGTTTTTAATCAAATATGAAATATCAATTTCTACATTTTTATACATTCCTTAAATTTAATCATTTCGTATTTTTATATGAGAATATCCAATACAAGATTTACTAAGATTAAATAGCTGTTGTTA
The DNA here is from genome assembly GCA_021292105.1 of Anadara kagoshimensis. NCBI lineage: Eukaryota > Metazoa > Mollusca > Bivalvia > Arcoida > Arcidae > Anadara > Anadara kagoshimensis. The sequence goes on along the minus strand of CM037875.1, from coordinate 30,590,240 downwards.
TCACTTGAGCATCAAACTTGAATTTGAATAGTGAAATCCTAAACTAAAGTAAAATGCTTTTATATTTCATTCAGTAGGAAAAAGTGGAAAGTATTTACGCGTGATGATCAATCTTGTTGTGTAATTTAGTTTGGAACTGGACATCATCTTAACATCTCTCCGTTGCACCATTGATTTCTTTGACACATCCTTTTAGCCATCAACTACTATGTATAGTCATTTGTGATAAGTCACTATGTAGTATACAAATTCAATATATTGTACTTGATGTATCAATTACTTCATAAGCATTTCACTAATGGTCATCCTGATATGAACACTGAGAGAAGATGTGTGTGGTTCATTTATTGACTAAGGCCATCCACAGCTGTATATTGACATGGACATATCAGTTTATATTTGATCTGTCTGCATGAGCAAATCCTAACATCATACCGACAACAACAAGTTTATTTGACTGAAATAAAATCAAGTTTTTAGCAACATTCGTCACAATCCGTATATGGACCGGTATCCTTGTGTTTCTTGTACGGCAACAGCCGAGTTGATGGCTATGATGACAATGAACTCCACAACTGTTAATCTTTATTTAACAGTTTAAATTTGATTTTTACTGTAGTAATGTTATATTTTAAATTTTGAATCTTGCATCAGTCATTCCACAAACTTTTCCTTTAGATTAAATTAAAAAGAGAAGTTTTACCTGTGAATGCTTTGACTTTAATGAAAATGTACCTGTTAACTTTACAAATTCTGTATATATGGACTGGTGATTTTTTGTTCGATCGATAAACTTTACTCGTCTTGTTTCCATTTTTATAATGAATTAGTTAATTGTGACTTTTTTGTCTTGAAAGTCCCGTATCATCATTTCTCGTGTCGTGTTTTCAAGTAACATATACTTATTAACAAAAGAACTGTTCCTATCACTAAATATTATGTATTTTCGTGTAAATGTAAGAAAATATCAAGTTTGGCATTTTGATTTTTTGTAAATGCTTCGAATTACTTTAATTATTGTTTCAATGTCGATGCTTATATTGGTAATCTTATCCAAATGGTTTATAGAGGTTTTCAAAATAACAGAAAAAAAACTTAAGTGTTTAAATACAAAAAAACCCAGCAGCATTTTCGTCATTATTATTCCTTCAGGAATTCCATTTAATTGCGTTAAGGAAATTTATCGTACTTTACTTTAAAAAAGTATTGTATTCACATATTTCAATCGGTTTTTGTTCTTATTCTACGTCTAAAGAGAACGTCTTTTGTTCATGATTTCTTTGGAAAATTTGTGTATACGATTACATATTAAACTTATAAGTTGGACTTGTTTTTACTCTAAGTTTATTTGAGAATGTCGGTTTCACAATTTTGATTACACACGTGTAGTAGTTAAATAGGAGAGGATGTGCACTTCCCTGGTGAAAGTTCAAGTGTTTAACCTGACTTGTCAGTTTCAAAGTTTTCACTTAACTTCTGGATTGTGATTTGGACATGGAGTGTGTTTGTAAACACGTACTGTAAGTTATGAGAAGTATTTACTGATAGGTTTCCATTAAATCAAACATTCAATAGTGCTTGATTATGGGTTATGGCTGATTACGACATATTTGCTTACTGTTTCGTCATACACGGACGTTGGATATATGTATAATTCGTAATACCCGGACATTTGAAGTATGTATAATATACTGCTTATATTTACAGGTAATCAGTTATCCAGAGACATGAACAAATCAATAGGTCTTTTATATACAGCTAATAAATTCAATTCCTAGAGCGATGGAAATGTGATATATTGTGTGAATGAATTGATTCTCGTAACAACAGAATGTGATGAATCTGTCACACCTATTATATAAAACCACACAACAGCAACAATAAGAGCGCGACGATGTAAACCATTTTAAATTCCCTAATGTAATATGAATATAGTTTGTAGCAAAATTTAATAGGAGAAAAAATATTTGGCGTTATTATTTCAGTCCGCAAATCATCATTGTCTAAAATTACAATCCCATAATGACCAATTATTAACTCAAGTGTTATCGAATGTCTGTTGTGTTTTTGAAATAAGTAGATTTTGAGTAATATAAAGCGTTTTTAATGCATTTATATTTATAAGCTGGAAACCATGCAACTTTCATTTTACAATTGGGATTTAGAATAATAAAACATTTATTTTGAATTGTAAATAAAATTCAAAATCAAGAAACAGCTTTTGTTGTTTGATTTCAAGTTCTTTATGATGCAATTGAGTAATGAAATACGTACAGCAAAGAGCTTCAAATAGTTATGAATAATATTATATTGGACATTTTAGTAATATTTACTATTGGTGACCTATTGAACGATTTATTATTTAAAATACTTTCCAATTATCGCTTTCCATTACTCTGGATATATTTGACGACTTTTTGCTCTATCTTACTTTCATTCCCAATTTTTACTTAACAGGTGATGGCTGCAGCTAGATTGGCAAGTCTTATTTGTCTTCCCGGAGCACCCGGCCTAATTTCCACCCTGGTGGAATTTCAAGTGTTACCCTTGTGTGCCAGTTTTCGAAGATTTAATGTGATTTTAGGATTGTATTTGAAGTTAGACCGATTTGTTTTTGATTGATTTGTTAATCAACTTTAAGCGAGGTAGTAAATCAAAATCATATAAAATGGATATGAAACTTTTTGATTTACTAATCTATTGCGTGCATTTTTTCTTAATGATTAGTTTTAATAAGATTTCTGAATATTTTTCGATTTTGATAATCGGTCAGTAAAATGTATAGAATGATACATGGTCAACAGACGTCTTTGTGATTTCAGTCCGCAAATCATCATTGTCTAAAATTACAATCCCATAATGACCAATTATTAACTGAAGTGTTATCGAATGTCTATTGTGTTTTTGAAATAAGTAGATTTTGAGTAATATAAAGCGTTTTTAATGCATTTATATTTATAAGCTGGAAACCATGCAACTTTTATTTTACAATTGGGATTTAGAATAAAAAAATTTATTTTAAATTGTAAATAAAATTCAAAATCAAGAAACAGCTTTTGTTGTTTGATTTCAAGTTGTTTATGATGCAATTGAGTAATGAAATACGTACAGCAAAGAGCTTCAAATAGTTATGAATAATATTATATTGGACGTTTTAGTAATATTTACTATTCTTGACCTATTAAATTTTTGAAGTCATAAACGATTTATTATTTAAAATACTTTTCAATTATCGCTTTCCATTACTCTGGATATATTTGACGTCTTTTTGCTTCATCTTCCTTTCATTTCCAATTTTTACTCAACAGGTGATGGCTGTAGCTAGATTGGTAAGTGTTATTTGTCTTTCCGGCGCAACCGGCCTAACTTCCACCCTGCTGGAATTCCAAGTGTTTACCTAGTGTGCCAGTTTTTGAAATTTTAACGTGATTTTAGGATTGTATTTGAAGTTAGACCGATTTGTTTTTGATTGATTTGTTAATCAACTTTAAGCGAGGTAGTAAATCAAAATCATATAAAATGGATATGAAACTTTTTGATTTACTAATCTATTGCGTGCATTTTTTCTTAATGATTAGTTTTAATAAGATTTCTGAATATTTTTCGATTTTGATAATCGGTCAGTAAAATGTATAGAATGATACATGGTCAACAGACGTCTTTGTGACGCCAAAATGTAAAATTACGTTGCAATAAAGATGTGTAGGGCAGGGTTTATAAAATCATCCAGTCAACGTTTCAGTCTTTTTCATTTAAAATTTGAAGTTCCTCAAAACCTAAGGTATACTCCCTCATGGAAAGTAATCCCTTGAAAAATTTGGTCCTTTGGGTATCTTTTTAACGTCTTGGGGAACATTTTGATTTCACAATTTTGGTCTGAACACTAACCATTAGGCATTATACATGTATTACGAAACGGCCGTCTAGTGTTGTAAAATTATAAATGGTATAATATGTTATATATAATTTATACATTTCCACTCATAAGTGTAACCACTGTTTATGACAACATTGAAAATGTTGTAGATTCACAAGAAATAAAACAAAAATTCTATCCCCTTTAAATCGGTTTCTATGAATATTAAGCAACATGATTAAGGTAAAAACAGTAAAGTGTTCTAGGTATTTCGAAAGACCAAATGCTTTCAAAAATGTTATCTGGACAAGAAATATTGTTAAATGCTTCCGGTTATAGTGTATTCTGCAGAAACCAATGAGACGCACCGTCTAATTCTGTACATTAGGTTTAATGTACAAATAAGTTGTTTTTCTTTATATCATTAATTTACTGGCTATAGGAAATAGTACTTATGGAACGATGAATCGCTGTGTGTCCGTCTGTACGTACCTAAATATAACTGTTGTAAGGTGCAGGCATGTTGTTTCAAAGATTTGTAATGACTGACTTCTAAATGAAGAGATACAACACGAATTATTCATGCATGACTTTAACATGTTTATGTGTAGTGTAATTATTCTATAATATGTATTTCTTCACACTAGTGTTTGTTTTTCATTGCCAATTTTTACATCATCCGTTGCATCAAGTTACATCCACATTAATTACTTATATATTCAATAAGATCCTTATCAAATGCATAATTCCAATGCTAATTACAGATTACCAGTTTTATATTTACAGCACTAGACGGCCGTTTCGGAATACAATTCCTCATTAGTAGTGCTTGGACCAAAATTATGAAACCCAAATTATTTTGAAGAGGTTGTAAAGCTACCCAAAGTACCAAAGTATATTTTAATTAATACTTTAGACTCTAAATACACTCAAACAATGATGAAGCCCATTGGTTTCTGGAGAAAAGAGGGCATTATTATAAATCTATATTAAATACATAGTTCTCTATGAAATAAAATATTTTAATTGATTAAAACAAAATGCATCAATTATTAAATATATACTTATAATATTATCAATTAATATACACCAAAATCACGACACATTCAAATAGTGATGAGGCCAATGAGTCTTCATAAATAATGAGAGCATTAATAAAAGATCTATGTTTAATAAACAACTCTCTATGAAATAAAATATCTTAAATGATTGAAACAAATTGAATCTATTTTTAAATATATACAGTAATACAATACAAATCTAAGAAAAATCTAACAACGATGAAGCCCATGTGGTGTTAAGAATAATAATATTACAAGTAAATTTTTGTAAAATGCACAATTGTCTATGAAAACATTTATTGTAAATATTTTAGACACGTGTTAATATTTATAATCGTAGCATAAAATATTTTGTAATGTGTATATCAAATGTGCAAAAAAGATATAAGATGCAAATTTAAAATCTAAAAAAGCATTTTAAAACAGAATCTATAATAATGTTATTCATAAACACATTTGGCAAAATAATATTTGTGAATGATTTATGAAAGAATTTATAAATAAGATCGTGTACGGATCAAATGATATACTTTTAGGAAAGATGGTTCAGAAATACTAACTGAAAACATGATATTTATAAATAAACAACAATCAAAGCGATGTTTGTAAAACTATCTATTACTAGTATTAAATTCCGTGTGGTAATTTAAAGAAAATACATTGTGACAATAGGGTGACAGAGGGACCAGTATTGTTTAATATTCTCATTTCATTCAATTATATGATTATATTTCTGTTACTTTAAATATTTTTATTCTAATTAACAATTTTCTCTTGTATTATCAGGTCACGACATCACACCACGGCCATATAATTGGATTTATGAATTCTGTTACGACACATTGATATTAAGAAAACATTTAACATTTAAAAACGTCATTTCAAAAAGAAACGTCACCTCCAAATAATACAATAATAGTAAGAACAAAAATCCAAATACATTCCATTTAGAAATTATTTAATTAGAACAAGTTACATTGCTTGGTGTCAAAACAAGCTCATGTTCAGCTAGTAATTTGTAGAAGCATGTCTTCCTTGGATAACAGGTCTAACTCGATGATGTAAAGTCGATACAAATGTTGACACTGTGATTTCTAAATCTGATAGCAGTGCTTTTTAACGGACTGCCAAAGCTCTTTTGACGATCTTCGACTACTTTCTAACCCTAACCCTGTTACAGCAACATAAAATGATTCTTGTTAGAGTCGAAAATACGAATGCTTCTCAAATTCTTGTACGCAATTTACAGTGAATTTTTTTTCTAAAGTTCATGTTTGGCAATGGTGTACTATAATGGCGTAGATGTACTAAAGAAGAGTGGCTGCTTGCCGCAGTAAATTGGTGAGACTCCCTTTAATAGAAAGTAGCCAAAAATAGTCCAAAATCGTCAACAGAGTTTAAGTAGTCCGTTAAAAAGTACTGGTATCGTTTAAGCTTTGTTTTTCAAGCAAAACGTGCTTCTACAAAATACTAGCTGTAAATTAGCTTGTTCTGATACCACACAATGTCACTTGCTCTAAGAAAATCACTTCTAATAAAATGTGTTTGAAATTTTATTCCTTCTATTAGGGATGACGTTTTTCAGAGCGAGAGAGATTTACGAAAACAAAATAAGAATCCATCGCTTTTTAGTCCAGTTTCAATTTTTCATCTGAAGGAAGATATAACAACATTTATATATAAATAGTAAGTTGACTTCATTCGTTATGGTATACGGGATGCGTTGATGACATACAGCAAGAAAATTTAATCTAAACTTGTTCCCTGACGTCACAGACGGCTATATAAAACTCATTTTGTATCACATTGCCGTCGGATAAAATAGTCTAGTAGTCTATATATGACTATGATTTTCACATATATCTTTTCCAATATATAATTACTATGATAAATGTATATACTACTTAGAGATATCAAAATGATGTACAGAGATGTTGATCTAAACAGCGTGACAAACGAAGTAAACAATAAATAACACTCTATCAAAATGATGAGCGAAACAAGAAACAATCAAGATTGTTTATATTAATAAACAGGTCCGTTTAAAAAGTAACGTCCCCAATAAATTTCCACAAAGAAACGTCACCCTTTTGGATAGAATCTAATTCATTTGCTTCATTATTGTACTGCAGTAAGAATTACAAATCAAGATAAACCTTTTAATAAGACACGAAATTATGTATACATAACGTTTTATCCACTTGTTAACAAAACAAATCATGATGACAAGTAAATTGTTGAAAAATTAAAATTATTAAAAAATTGTCAATGAAAATCCATTAAATTTAAGTATTTACTTTAATCAGTTGAACACTGAAAATCAAATAAAATTCTCAATGCAAAGATAAATATATCTAAAATAGTTGATATTTCATGCATATTGTATTAAAATGTTGCGTTGAAGATTTTCAAATAATACTGTCAACTGCAACGCTCGTCCTAGGCAGGATTATAACATATATTGGAAGATATATGGTAAAATGTATACGGTAAAATTTAAATAAGGTCAGAATAAATATAATTTTGTTTTTAACTTAAATTAAACATAATTAATGAATTTGATCCGTGTGTATGTTTTATAGTGCATTTTTGGTTCATTTTCTTTCCCTAATTTTGGTTGCACGTTTATAGTTATATTTGACACCAAATTGTATACAAATTAAAAATGTCCCCGTTCTAGAATGGCCTGGTAATTCTCCCGACATGAACCCTAAAGAAAGCCTTCGGAATAATTTAAAGGAGGATGTAACTGAGGATCAACCTAGATCAAATTCTACTCTTTGAAAGTCCTGCAAAATCATTAGTGAAAGATAACAAAAGCCAATGCACAAGGTGTTTGAGAGTATGCCAAGACAAATAACGACCGTCATCAAAACAAGAGGCGCATTAACTACAATATACCTCTTAGTTCTGTAATTTCAATGTAACATAAGTCATGTCAACTCTTTAGTTCTTCTTATGTACAGACACAAGCGGTGACTTTTTTATTTTATTTTATTTTTATTTATTTTTTTTTTAGATTTAGGGGTGATGATACTTTTTAAATGGATATGTACGTTTATTTGTTGTATCAAAATTAGCAGATTTTTTCAAAGTACATGTATTTGGAGTTTTAATTGTAATAGTGATGTTTGCATTTTCAACGACATAACTTTTTGTGAGTATTGTTAATAAGTTTCAAGGCCAAATTCACAGTACTATTGATCAGTTTGATGTCTCTGTGTCCAGGATTGTCCTGGATATATTTGACGTCACATAGTTCCATGTTCCTTTCACTCACTTTTGATTACACACGTGGCTAGTGTAGCTGGCTAACCAGGAGGTGCCTACTGTTCCCGGTCTCACTTTGCTGGTGGAAGTTCACGCGTCTTACCTAACTTGTCAATTTTAAAGTTTTAACATTGCTTTTATAAAAATTATAAAAAAATAAATAAATTATTTCCACAATTAAGTGTTGCTTCAAGATATTGCATATGACAAAACTGAAGATGTAGTAGATGTAGTAGATTTACAAGAAATAAATAGAACAATATCTATCACATTTAAATTTAATCATTCTTATTGATAATTTAGCAAGATAAATGACGTTATAAAGGGTAAACTTATCCAGTTTATTAATTGTAAAATGAAAAATGCAGTCAAAAATAGTTACAGTGAATTCGATATAATGCAACGAAACACCCATTCCTAATCTGTAAGAATTTGTGCAAATAAGGTGTTTTTCTTTCACCATTGCTTGCTGATTTGTTTCTTTATTCTTATGAAGCAGAATTTATGCAGAACCTTATTAAACATGGAGAGAAGACTGTCGCTAAATCATTCAACTCAACACAGATATACAGATAACGTTCTGTCTCTTAACAATCCTATATTTGGAAATGTAAATGTCATCTATCCTAGTGAGCTTGAAATAAAAGACACGGCTGATTCCCCAAGTTCTGCTTTATATTAAGACTTATAACTGAATTATGACGTACACGAAAGGCTACTTTTGAAACTTTAAGACAAACGTGATGACTTTGTCAACGTTTTTTTATGCAGCAATATACCTGCTTCTCCTGCTTATGGTGTATTTGTTTCTGAATTAATACGCTATGGTAGAACTTGTTCCCACTATGGGGACTTTTTACAGCGAAGTAGGCTGCTTGCAAATAAATTGTTGACTCAGGGATATTGCAAGCCTAGGCTTATCAAGGCCCTCAAAAAGTTTTATGGCCGTTATCACAGAACTGTTGACAAGTTTGATGTCTCTGTGTCCAGGATTGCCCTGGATATTTTTGACGTCTCATAGTTCCATGTTCCTTTCACACAATTTTGATTACTTACGTGGCTGATGTAGCCAGCTAAACATGAGGTGCTTACCCTTCCGGAGCACCCGGCCTCACTTCCCTGGTGAAGTTCACGCGTATAACCTAACTTGTCAGTTCCAAAGTTTTTACTTTGCTTTTGTATTGTGATTGGATATGGATTAGTATGTTTGTATTTGATTAACTAAACAAACTGGCCATAGACAACTGTGCTTATTTGAATTGCCCATGTATCCGTCTGGGTGTAGTGGTACACGTTAAATACAAGATGCATAATTGTCAAACATTTTGTAATAACTGACTTGATGTACAGTATTAAGTAAATGGTTTTAACATGCTTACATGTTCATATTGGCACGATGGAGTTCACCAGTGTATCACAGTATACCCCGTTTTTGTGGTGTAGTTATGGAATTGCTTCAGTTTACAATTACCGGTACAAATGACGTTACTCTTGGGGAATTTCGATGTGGCACTCTGAAGACTCCATCTTTCCATTTTAATTATTTCTCCATTTTGATGGTACTACCTCAATGCCATTCCGTACACCCTCCGTTGCACTTTATTACATTTAAATCATAAATTCATTCAGATCTTTATTAAATGTATTATTTCAATACCAATAAATAATTTTAAAATATCAACACACCAAAAAATTGCATGTTTTAAATGAGTAAGGCAATAACTGCAGTTTATGTAAGCAATATGCACAATTGTCTCTGAAATAAACTGTTATAAATTTTTAAAACATATTACAAATATTAGTAAATATATACTTTCAACACTAACAACCAAAATAACAACACTTTCAAACATCGATGAGGCCCATGGGTTGATTTAAATAATGAGAACATAAATAAAGATTTATATGAAATGCATATTTTATATGAAATAAAATATTTTAAATGATAAAAACAAACTGCATCCAAAATTAAATATATACTTCAAATTTTATCAATAAGTATTTTTAAAGTTATAACATTTTCAAACATTGATGAGACCCATGGGTTGATTTAAATAATGAAAGCATTAATAAAGATTTATGTTAAATGCATAGTTTCATATGAATTAAAATATTTAAAATGATAAAAACAAACTGCATCAATTATCAAATGTATACTTTGAATTTTATCAATAAGTATTTTCTAAATCACAAAAATTTCAAACATTGATGAGGCTCATGGGTTGATTTAGATAATGAGGGCATTAATAAAGATGTATGTTAAATGCATAGTTTCATATGAACTAAAATATTTAAAATGATAAAAACAAACTGCATCAATTATCAAATGTATACTTTGAATTTCATCAATGAGTATTTTTAAAATTACAACACTTTCAAACATTGATGAGGCCCATGGGTGTATTTAAATAATACGTAAATAAATAAATAATACATTAATATACATTTATGTTAAATGCACAGTTCTATATGAAATCAAGTATTCTAAATGATAAAAACAAACTGTATCAATTATTAATTATATACTTTGAATTTTGGCAATTAATGGTTCAACATCTAAACACAATCGAACATTGATCAGGTTTATTGGTTGATTTAAATAATAAGTACATTAATACAAATCTATTTAAAAACATTTCTCATTTCTCTGTGCGTCGTCTATAATAAGATGACGTCACTGAGAGCCAATCTATTCATGCAAACGTAAGAGAAAAGATCTGACCAATCCCAATGATTGAAACAAGGCGAATTGAATTATCCATACACACTTTTGGCAAAATAACTAGTCATGTTTTGTAAGAGAATATATGTTAGATCGTGTACGGTTCAGATGATTTACTCGTTAAAACATAGTTTGAAAATAAAATGTACTATATAAAAGCAAGATATGGTAACATCAACAACAAATACACCAATGTATGTAAAACTATCTATAAGGTACTGTCATTTAATTTTTTTCAAAGTCGCTTATTTAAATGCTACGGAAGGTTAAGCACCATCTGTTTATCTTGCTACACCAGCAGTTTGCGAAATTTAAATAGGGTATCAAAGGAAAATGCACTATTAGACGTCAAATAAATTAAAAATCACAAGACCATTTTGGATACAGACGCATTGTACTTATCGACAATATTTTGATGTCGGCTGTAAAACCTTTTAGGACCATTCAATATTTTGAAATGAAAATCCGGTTGCGACGACCTTTTTGATTCTTGAAATTGAAATTAAAAAGATACCTCATGCTATTTCATTCCAGACTGATTATGTTTGACAGAACACAAGGGTGATAACTTGTAATATTCCGTGTGGTAATAAAAAAACCATCGTGACACCGAAGTTACAGATTAATATTCTCGTTTCATTCACTTATGTGATTACATTTTTTCTGTTACTTTTATTATTTTCATATTAATTAACAATTTCCTTTTGCATAAAGAAGTCACGACATCAAATCACGGCCATATAATTTGAAGTTCGTAACGACAAAATTATTCTTATATATTATATCAGTTTTAATTTTTCAGCAATAGACGGCCGTTTCGGATTATGAAACCAAAATTGTTTTCAAGATGTTGAAAAGATACCCAAAGGACCAAAATATATTTTACCAAATTAAGCTAAGTAAAAACGCTGCATGAAGGAGTATACCTTAGTTTTTGAGGAATTTAATTTTTTACTATCAACAAATTCAGACAAAAGTATATTACTCACAGTAACACACAATTATTGTCTACTGAGTTTGTGCTATCCCCGGGGCACCAGCCACCAGCAGAGATACTTGCTCAGGGGTTTACATTATGTATTATATCGGTTTATTTATTTTACATAACTAGACGGCCGAAACTCACTAATTGATAAAAGAAAACATTTTTCAATCAAAAGCATGTACTTGTCAATTCACAACACATCAGAGAACTTAACACAATACAATTCTCAGTATACCGGTAATTCATTATTGTTTAGTTTTTGCATCTGTATTATTTATAATGCGTCAATTAGTATATGTTTTCATAGCAGTCATAACAATATTTTTGATAAGTATGATGTCACTGTACCAAAGGTTGTCAGGGATATATTTGACATATTTAAATGCTCAAAAAGGGTAAGCGCCTTCTGTTTATCTTGTTAAACTCGGTATGCGTGAAATCAAAATAGTGTATGGAAATAGCACTTTGAGACCTCAAATAAAATCAAGATCACTATATCATTTTGGACACAGACGCATTATACTTATCAACAATATTTTGATGTCGCTGTAAAAGTTTTTACGACCATTTAATATTTGGAAATGAAAATCCGGTTGCAACAACCATTTTAATTCTTGAAATTGATATTGAAAAGAGACCTTAGGCTACTTCATTCCAGATTGATTATGTTTGACAGTACACAACGATGATAAGTTGTGAAATCCCGCATGGTAATTTAATAAAAAAAACATCTTGACAATGGAGTTACTTAGGGACTAGTATTGTTTAATATTCTCATTTTATTCACTGTTACGATTACTTTAACCATTTTCTCTTGTATAATGAGGTCACGACATCAAATCACGACCACATAATTTGATCTATGAAGTCTGTCACGACAAAATTATAACAAATTAATACAAGAAAATTCATTTTACAATTAAACGCATGTCTTTGTCAACTGCCAACACATTAAAGAACTAAACACAAAACAAGTCTTAGTACATCGCCTTATTGATTGGTTTCTGTATCATTTATAGTACGTCAATAAGTATATGTCTCTTTAACAGTCATAACAATATTGTTGATAAGTATGGTGTCTATGTACCCAAGATTGCCATGTATATGTTTGACGTTCTATAGTTCAATTTTCCTATCATTCCCAATTTTTATTACGCACGTGACGGGTATAGCTAACTGAACAGGACGTGCTTAATCTTCCAGGACACCAGGAATTTCACATGTTTAACCTAATTTGCCAGTTTCAAAGATTTTACATGTTTTGCTGTGATATTTTGGTTTGAACATGGATTTATACGTTTGTTGTCGATTTAGTAACATCAGCTGACGATTGGAAATTTACTCTGTATGTAGAATTAAGTCATTATGCAAAACAGGACATAGAGAGGGGGAATAGAGAGATTTATTAACACAAAGTAAGACCTCAACTGATTTGGTCCAGTTTTAATCTTCTGTCTGAAAGAAGATATAGCATATATATAAATAGTGATACTGATTTCATTATTTACGTTATACGAGATGTATTGAGGACACACAACAAGTAAATTCAATCTGAACTTGTTCCCCTTACGTCAAAGACGGTTGTATATAACTCATTATGTATCACATTGCCGTCAGATTGAAATGTTTGACAACATATACAATGTATATGGCTTTGATTCCCACATAAATATTTTCCCAACGTATAATTATTTTGATATAAATGTAAAAAGAAATATGAAAATGAATCATAGTCATTTTGAGCTAAACGACAATCCAAATAAACAATAAATAAAACTCCATACATGATGAGCAAAATAAGAACATATAAAGAATGTAAATAAATATTATACATTAAATCTGTAGAAGATTTTTTAAAGTATTTGGGGTATTAACTGTAAGAGTGTTGTTTACATTTGCATTGCCTAAAAGTTTTGTGATTTATCAGTTTCATTATGATGTCTCTGTACCCATAATTAACCCGGATATATATTTGATGTTCGAAATTTCATGTTCCTTTCATTCTAAGTTTTGATTTTACACATGGCAAGTGTGGCTAAATATAAGATGCAAAAATATATCGAAAATAACACCAACAACCCAATATTTGGTTAATATTTGGGTAATGAGAGGAAATGAATTAGCTGAAAATATAAGTAGCAAAGTCATATTCTATTTAAGGGGACTAGTTATGCTATATTATCCAATAAAACGGGTGTCAAAGATTTTTTCTCTGACTGAAAAATTTGACACTTATTTCATTCTTACTTATATTGTTTACTTTTATTTAAAGTCGATATTACGTTTAACAATTAATTTTAAGCTATTATCTAAATTGCGTGAATATAATAGTTTTACCGAGATTGATATATCTCTGGGGAGAAATAAAACCAAATAGGTATTGTAACTGTATCTAAACGAACGATTTTTGTCCGATTAGTACAATGATATACATTGATCCCTAAGTGTATATGTTTTAAAGTACCTCAAATGGATATCTACAAAAGGTTTGAATTTCAAATGGTTACTGCGTTGGTGCTGGAACATTTAACTTATGAAGATAAATCTGATAAGGACGCAATGGAAATTATGTGATTATATCGCAAAACACTGGAGACAGCTAAAAAAACAATGTATATGTACCTAATTTCTCATATAGTCGTATATATGTTATAAAGGTATTGTAACAAAAATATCGAAATGTTTAATTTTAATCAGGAATAAAAACATACCAGTTTACTTCAAATCGCTATCCGAAACACAAAGTAAAAACTTTTTAAAAAAAACTGGCAAAGTCGGTAACACATGTAAAGAAAAAATTAACCAGGAATTTAAGTCGAGTTCTACGGAAAACTTAAACTAAATATAATAGAAATACAATAAAGAATACGATATCGAGAACAAACATACCAATCCATGTTCAAACCACAATCCCAAAGAAAAGTTAAAACTTTGAAAATGCAAATTAGATTATTTGTTTATAGTAATTAGTTTAAGGTAAAATATTTGGATATAGTTTTTAATTTAGGCTATATCATAATGAAAATTTCACGGTTTTCATACAATGATGATATTGTCATATTAAAACGTTGATTCAATGATTCTTTTATTGAAGACGTACGTAGATTTATAGTCTACCCAAATGTTTTAAGTAAAATACTACCAGATACCAATATCGACATTAATGGAATCTGTCTGCTTATTATATATACGTCTATCTGATCTAAATATAGAAAACATTTACTTTTACCACAAGTTAATAAACAAGAAAAGATAAATTCTAACACGATGTATCGGGAGAGGATTTTGAAGTACGTTTTGAAAATCCACCAATCTTAATGTTTTAAGTTCTGCATTTTTTCTGAATTAATATCAAAACAAACAAACAAATCCATGTTCAAACAAGTTTTCATTTTTTTACTTTGCTTTGGAATTGTGATTTGGACATTGGGGTGTGTTTGTTTTTGTTGTTAATTTCAATTCGTTAACAGAACCAAAACTTAAAGCAATTTATTGATTATAGTCCTTTTAAACAATAGATCTATATTATTTTTGAAACGCGTATAATATTGTTCCAGTAGGCCTTAGCCAACTTTTTCACTGTACGATTTACTTTGGTGTTTTACCTACAGTAAATTGATTTTATTGATTTCCCCAAGTTCATTTTAAAAATATTTGTGTAACTCGTTACTGCAATATAAACTTTATCTTCATCATTTTCTCCCGTGTTGACCTCAAGCTTGAATATAACTTCCTCATTTTTGTATCAGTGAAATAGCTAGTGTATATTGATGTTAGTGAGTACATTCTGTACATTTTACATCAGAGGAAACATCTGCTGTAGGCATTGCGACAGTTCCTGAAATACGTTACCTCGAAGATGTAACAGATTTCTTTACAAATTATTTGAACAAAAAAGAAACCAATTTTCAAAGCATACGTGTACAATTTACAGATGAAAACAGACATTGAGATCGATTTTTGTGCTACAAACACGTCTTCTGCAGATTCAAACATAGAATTACAAACAAGCAAATTCTGAACTGAACACCGAAAACTGTCCTTTATACATATATTCGAAACAGTAAAACAGAAAATTTAACATAATGACAATCCAGTGACTTGCACCAAATATGCTAAAAAATATTTTATGTTTCAATTTTCGTTTGCATACTTAAAAAATTCCACGTTTCTTTCAGTCTCAATTTTACACGTGGCTAATGAGGATTCCTGAACAAGGGTGATTGCCTCTCCGGAGCACACGACCTTGCTGTTTTTGTAGTAATTTGTCCATTTGACTTGATTTGTCAGTTTCCAAAGTTTTTACTTTCCCTTTTGGAATTATGATTATACACGGACCTGTATGTTTGTAATTAATTTTTTCCTATGTCCATGTGTATTATATGTACTAATTACTTTAATTCAGTGTCATCTTACAATTAATCGTCGCTGTATCAGAATGCGAGACTTTCCTTTATAATATTAGTTTTCAGTCAATTCAACGCCTGTAAACTTGATACCTTTTTTATTTTTCATGATTGTACACTCACTGCGGAGCTAGTATCCAGTATCCAGTCAGTTGTTAAAAAACTATTTTGAAAAATGACCAAATAGATGTAACTCTCCCATAAAATCGGAGATAAATAGTTTAAATGTTGCAATGCTATTTTTCAGAAACGTTTTAAAAATGGATAATAACTACAAGACTATACTTGAAATATATATCTGCAATTTTGATCTTAATCTTTTTGTTTTCTTTCAATTTCATGTTTGAATATTCTATTTCTTGTTAATTGCAAAATGATACCGCTTTACTTATCTGTAATATTACGTCATTATATATCAAAATAATATATTCTTCAGATTTCAAACTAATTGGATAGTGACAAGTACATAATAAATGCTATGATATGGTAATCATAACGCAAAATCACAATTAAAATTACAGATTTTCTTGTAAAACAGAGATGCAAAGATATAATCATTTGGTTCTAATAAAATTCCACATCGATTTAAAAACAACCACTCTACGTTTATGTATATTATTTAGGTCTTTACTTATAGAAAACAAACTAATTATGTCCGAGTCAAAATCCAGAAGCAAAGTATAAAACTTTGGAACTGACAAATTAGGTTAGACACGTGATCTTTCACCAGAGAAGTGAGGCATGGGTGCATCGAAAGGGTAAGCACCTGCTGTTTAGCTAGCTTCATTCACCACGTATCCTCGTTTGTGTAATGAAAATTGTGCGAAAGGAACATGGAACTATAGGACGTCAAATATATACAGGTCAATCCTGGACACAGAGACTATGATCTATTTTCGAAATAATATCATTTCGAGAATATTTTTTGGTGTTACGTTTTTTAAAGATTGATACACATTACAAAATTCTGAATTAAAAAATTGTTGTCCTGTAATTTTTGTACTTTGTTGTGGTGGTTTTTTTGGATTTTGCCATTTAAGGAACAGCCTGGGTTTGTCCTTGTGGAACATTCAAATAATTCCAGTTGTCTGAAAATACAGTATAGTTGAAGATAAAACATTTCAATGCATTCTATTTCATTTCTTACCTTTTCAATCTTACAACTTAAACCAATGGTGCATAAAAACGTTAGACTTCTTCTAAAATACTAGGAAATGGACATTAAATTTAAACACGTTGATATAATACTTAGAATTTTCATTGAAAAAACATACTGGGTAATGTGTGATCTATAGAGTATTATATAAAATTGGTTAAACGACAAAGTGATTGCCATTAATTTCACTTCTATATCAAATAAAACACAAATATACCACCCACAATAAACATACCAATCAGTGTCCAAACCATAATCACCAAACAAAGTAAAAGCTTTGAAGCTGGCAAATTTGGTTAAACACGTGAACTTCCACCAGGTCGGATGCTCCAGAAGGGTAAACACTATCCACGTCAAAACCGCAGGCCTTAAACAAAAATGTTATCAAAATGAAAAAAAACTATGTTTTTATTTCAATTGATGACACAATGTTATATTTGCAGGTGAAATTAGGTTTCTTGCTATTTTTGAATGCATGTATTTGTATAATAACTCCAAAGGTTTTGACCTTTAAATGTACGATTACCAAACGGTCATTTCACTTATAATTTCCAATATTTACATATCGAATTAACGCCTCAAATGCCAGACGAACTGTCATTAGATTACATAGTCTTTTTATCAAAAGATGGGTCTGCTAACGAAACATATCGGAATTTCCTAAAGCTTCTCGTTTAGAGTTTTTGATCAATTAATCTATTTAAATTTCGTCTCAGTCGCCGTTCTACATATCAAATAAAAACCAATAATACCAATCCCTGTCGAAATCACAATCCCAAAGCAAAACATGTTTTAAACTGACACAACACGTGAGTTTCTAACAGTGTTTTAAGGCCGGACGCTCCGTTTAGCTAATAGCTACACCTGCCGAGTGTGAAATCAAAATTGAAAATGAAAGTTATATCGAACTTACTGACGTCAAATATACCTAACATATTTTTAGATACAGACACATCATCTTTTTTAACAAAATTATGATGATAGCCATAAAACTTTTCATATTTTGGGCAGTTTCCAAAACCATTTTGTATGTATTTTACAGTTTCACAATTTTATTGGGTTAAATTTATTCTGGATAATAAACAATAGCTTAAATATAATCTAAATTTTCATAAAATGAAATTGGTTTTCTGTTTACCATAAGAAAATAATTTTTATCTCTGTCATGCTTGTCAATACGTATATTTTTACTTCGTTTATTACCATATAGTTACTTGTGTATATTTTTGTCCTTTATTGGGATTGATAAGATGTAAGTGGTCTCTGAACATTGTTCAATTGACATGAACGATATCTAAATATACAGTATATATATTACTCTTTACAATCATATTAAATCATGTAGAAATCTCCATAAATTGGAAAGTTTATTATATTAAGCTAATGAAGTATATTCCCCATGGTGATCAAAATGCCATCCACTAATCTTTTTATAAGTCATTGATGATAATAACAATATATGAAACTGGTCCGGCATTTATAAAAACAGAAGTCAAAACAAGAGAGAGACATCGTTATTAAAATCAGTGATTCCCTTATGCCCAAGAGTCCCATGGTTCCATGTTCCCTTCGCACAATTTTGATTGCACACGTGGCGGATGTAGCTAGCTAAACAGGAGATGCTTACCCTTCCGGAGCACCCGGCCTCACTTCCCTGGTGGAAGTTCACGTATCTAACCTAACATGTCAGTTCCAAAGTGTTTTTGCTTTGCTTCTGGATTGTGATTCGGACATGGATTTGTTTGTTTGTTTCTTAATAACATTATTCCTGTCACTTTTTGAGACATTTTATTTGAATTAACATCGTTTAAAATGAGTATCAAAAACATAATTATTATCATAAATAATTTAGTGGATGTCACTAGTGAGACAAAGGGTGGTTACACTAACGGATAACTCGGTCCCACATGTAATGGTGGATGTTCGCGTGTTTAATCTACCTAGCCAGTTTTTGGCAATTTTACTTTGTTTTTGGAATGGCGATTTGGACATGGGCCGATATATTTTAGGATTTTTGAATTTTAATTTATGACACAATATTTTTGTTCGTAAAATAATGTTTATTGTTGTCTTTGAATCCTCGTATTTGTAAAAACAAAAAGTCAAAAGATTTGACCTTACAAATGTACGATTACCAAACGATCATTTAACTAATAATTTCAAATATTTACATCCTGGATTTAAGCCTAAAATGTCAGACATCCTTTAATTAATTTACATGTAATACGGGTTCTTATCTTATAAAAATAGTTGCTATTTGCTGAAGGATGAGTCTAGAAAAGAAGCATATCGCGATTTCTCGAAGCTTCTTAAAGATGATTTTTGGTCTATCGATCGCTCTGTTTACATTTTGTCCCAGTAGACTTGCTGCAGATTAATACATAAAGTTATTGTTTTTTCAGTTTTGCCGATGTCACCCTTGGTTTAGACATATGTTAATGGTTTTTCTTTGATACATACTTTGATAAAATAGGGTTCGTTTCATTTAGCATATTTTTGTGATCATAGTTCTCTGGTACAAAATATTAAATGCCGTTTATGAAATTAAAAGCGCCGGAATGATAAATGCAATTAATATTGGCCATCCGTTTAACATAAAACGAATTGTTGACAGTTTTTTACCAAGATTTTCACTACGTAAAATATATTTTGATATCATTTTATAGCTAATTATGTAGTAGTAGTTTATTAGTATTGAAAATCATAAAAAACATTCGTAGTTAGTGGTCCCTAAACAATATTGTATGGTCCAGAACCATATTATATTACTGTAAACAATCATATTAAACCATGAAGAAATCTCCATATATTGAAAAGTTTGTTATATTAAGCTAATGAATTATATTCCCTATGGTAATCAAAATGCCATCTACTAAACTTTTTATCACTCATTGATGATAATAAAAATATATGAAACTGGTCCGGCATTTAAAAAACAAAAACAACAACGGGAGAGAGATCGTTAAAAAACCATTATTTTTTCTTTACCCAAGGATTCCTTTTTTACAGATTTTCTGTCACTTTTTCTCACCTATTTTATTTTATATATTCACTGATCATTGACTAAAATAAATATCCAAAACCCAATTATTACCATCACTAATTTAGCGGATGTCGCTAGCTAGATAAAATGTTTTTACACTTCCGGACCACTCGGTCTCACTTATATGGTGGAACGCGTGTAAAATCAAATTTACTATTTTGGGCAACTGTTTTTGCTTTTGAGATAATTATTTGGAAATTGACCAATGTATTTTAGTGCATACAATTTTTCATTCAATCTGTCGTTATTGGACATGCTTTATTAAGTCCATTTGTTGCTATTCACATCTTTTGACACTTTACACCACTTGTGATTCACTTCTTGCATTAAATAAGTCATTCCGTCAAAATATAAAATAGATGGCTGCCATATCATTTTGTATGAAAAATATATAGATTTATTCAGATCCTTATCAGTTTGCACTTTCCAATATCAATAAATATTTATAAAATTTCGAAGAAATTATTAAGAGCCATGGGAAAACTTATAATATCACAAAATAGGAATACAAGCATATTTTAAATGATATTATGTGAAAATAAAATCCGTTAACTTTTAATGTATCAAAACACGCAAATTGAATTATAAAATAAAAAACAAACGTATTTTAGTCTTTAAAATTCTGACAAATTAAGGAAATAATCCTGTTTCATTAGGTTTATGTTTTTCAACAAATGATTATCAATGATATCGAAAGGGAACAGCAAATAGAAACGGCATTTAAATAGTTGACATATTAATTGCGAGTTTGTCCCATAAACCATATTTTTTTTATTTGAAAATTCAACATACGACACATTTTATCTTGGCAAAAGGAATACAGTTAAAAAATACGGTTATTTGTTGGTTTTTTAAATTGAAGGAATTACACAATTTTTCTGTACATTTCACTGATCCCATTGCAACCATGTTATCGTGATATATATTAAATTTCTATTCTGTCTGCAGGTGATGAAAATGTCCAAGAATGTGTCAACATATCCTACAATTGCTACACTTTCATTTTGAGGTTTTGTTCAGTAAAAACTTAGCTGTCGCACTTTATCGTTCAAAGTATTGCTTTAGACGGATAAAATCAACTTTTGTATTTCTATTTTTCTCAATTTAAGATCTTAAACATATTTCGATTTTGAATTTTGTTCTGATGACAATTAGAAAGTTTATGTGAAAACGAAGTCAAGTGTTGCAAAATTATAAATTATATCTCATAATAATCTCTTTAGGGTGCAGATATTTGCAACTTACTGATTATATCAATATTTCTTATGTAACCAGAAACTCTTGTGTTCTATAGAATCATCAATAATACGTTAACTTATGCTTTTGCTTCAACATATAATTTTTCAGTTTCAATTTTAAAACAATAAATCTGATTTATGTCACACGCATCTGATACACACAGTTTCTATACTTTTTCAGTTTCAATTTGAAAACAAAATGTCTGCTTTATGTCACAGGCATCTGATACACACAATTTCTATACATATTACCCTCCATTGTTTGTTTTTAGTGAAGTTATTGAACTTATGTTAATGCATTACGTAATTGCTTTGCTTACTTATTATGGTTTTCTTTTAATATCTTATTTTTTTATTACATCATGTAATTAAAATATGAAATTTCATAATTATCAACTATATTGATTTCGAAACGGCCATCTAATGCTGCAAACTTAAAACTGGTAAAGAAATAAAAAGAAATCTACAAGTTACTGCTCACTTAACATACCCACGTTATGAACGACAACCATTGACCGCAAATATCAAAAATAAAACTAACTTTCCTCTTTGATGCAGCTCAGATTGCACCAAAATGCAGGATTTTTACGCCATTTTTTCAAACTTTTCAGGGGGAGCATGCCCCCGGACCCCCTAGAAGGTTCGAGACTTCGGATCACACATTATACGCCCCCCTCCTTTCTAAAATTCTGGAACCGCCTCTGAACAGAAAGTGGATATTTGGAATACTTGCGGCATGAAACCCCATATTAATCTCGCATGTAAAATATAAAGTAGCACTAGTTACTAGAAAACGGTTGATATTTTTTTTCAGACGGACGAACGAAAGGACAGAGGTTAACCAGTATACCCCCTTTTCTTCGAAGCGATGGTACAATTATTAATAGATATCACTTTTCAGGTTTCTATTAAACTTCCACTATAATACGCTTCACCATTCGCCATTTGTTTGATAAAAATACATATCTTTGAATGATAGACTTGTCAGTTACAATCCGAGGTACTACAAGATGTGTTCATTTTTAAGATTTCAGACGTCTACAGGAAAAGCCATATAAGTACCCGTAACTCTAAAAGCATGCTTTTAGCAAAATATTTCAAATGTTTCACCTTGACAATAAAGACAGATACTTATAACTTTTATATGAACTCTTTAAAGCAACAAGAAATTGTAGACAAGTGAACAACTTAATACATAATACTATCAAAAAATTAAATACATACGTGTAAATAAATTATATACTAGTAAACTGAAGAATAAATCTTTTATTATTTATTAAAGTTATCAGTTATATCCGCATATTCAATTTTGATATATTTAAAAACAATTTATATGTGTTTTATAAGGAAAATAATCGATGTAGATTACTGAGGATTTAATTGGCTGATATGCGGTATGATATGGCAAAAATATTACCTCGTAGATATACCCCCAAAAAAAGAATAGTTATAATAGAATAATTTGTCGAATACAAAAGGTTGCAACACAAATTGGCAGTAATCTATGCTAACTTATATTGTCTCAAAATTTATCTAGGATATATCTGACGCCTCAGATACCATGTTCCTTTTATTCTATATTTTGATTTTACGTGGCAGATATGGCTATCTCAGCACAAGATGTTTTACCTTCTAGAACACCCGGACTTACTTCCCGAATAAAAATTCGCATTTTTAATTAATTTTCTATTTTTCAAAGGTTTTACTTTGATTTAAGGTTGTAATTTGAACATGGACTGGTATGTTTATTTTTGGCGATTACATTTAGCAGAAATCCACCACATTATTAATATTGATTTCCCATTCTTGTTACAAATGGGTTTGTGTCATTCTCATCACTTAAGCGTTCACTATTTTCTATAGTACTTAATTTTATCAATTAAACTGTCCCACTGCATAACACGGTCAATTAACCACTTTTCAACTCTTTACCTGGGACTAGTTCCATCCATTCATATTTTTTGTGTTTATCACATTGTCTTTAAAGAAAAATAACCTAAATGATCCCTAATTATTTGTACTGAACAAATTATCTTTGTGATTAGAATGTGTGAGATACGACAATGATGGTAAGTATGCGCGTGTTGTAAGAAAACAAATTCAGTTCAACAGGTAAACGTCTACCAGATAGGTGAGGCCGGGTGCACTGGAAGGGGAAGAATCAAGATTTGTTTGTAAAAATGTTTTGAAAATGTATTTAATTTCGTCTCTTTATTTTCGAGGTATATGAAATTTAAACATATCTGCGTAGTTAAATTTTTCGCGTTCTTTTTAAATATACAACATTAAGCATAATATAATTTTCGCTCGGTAATAATTTATGCGCAAAACAAACAACTGCAAAATAAGCGAAAATTTGAACACCGCAAAAATAAGTATGTTTACAGTAAATTTTAACCAGACAGACAAAAAGAATCAAACATAAAAATACTGGTTAATTTTATAATACAATCGCATTTGCGTAATATACTTTACTTTAAACATCAAATGTTTATTTGTTAATTTGGTTTTGTGAATGTAAATAGTTATGCAAACAAAAATGACGATGATAATCTCAGGATAATTGGAAGAAATTTTTATATATTTTTTTCATAAGAACATAATAACGTATGATAAAAAACAAACGTACCCAGCGATTTCCATATCTCAATCTCAAAACAAAGTTAAAACATGTTAACGCGAAAATTAAGTTAAACACGTGAACCTCCTTCATGGAAATGAGACCAGGTGCTCCATTTAAAATTAAATTCTTCCCTTCAATTTGTGTGTTTGTGCCATGGTGTCATGTTGGCTTTTAGATGTAACAACACAATTTCTTGAAATCGTACTCAAATACCACGCAAGGTATTATCGCATATTGATACCGAATGAATCAGTAACGCAAAAGGACAATGACAATGCGTTCCCTTTGCAGTCAACTGGTGTCGGTTTAACAGTTCTATCATTCTTCAATGCTCAAAGCTATAATCTAATTAGTTATTACGATAATACAAATGTGGATGTCATTGAACAAATTGCATATCGGTTTGTACTGATGCAGATTAACCATTTAAGTATCTTTACGTGCGATGAAAATCTATTGAAATTTTATCAATCGGTATCTTTAAGAAATTAATGAATTGAGTTTTCAGATTTACTTTTATTAATATAGTACAATGGGCAATTTATCATGCAATCCCTCGGTATAAAGGCATTTCTTTACAAGTATAGCATTTGATCATATCGATACAACTGTTGCACCTGCGTCCATTATTCAATTTTGGATATTAAACTGGAATGCGCGAAGAGTGTTTAATATAATAAATTGTGTTTAAGTCATACCAAAATCGAAATACAAATTGCCTTTTTATAGTTATATCGATTTTGCTAACAAATTATTGACTGGTAAAATAAGCTTGCAAAAGCACAAAAAATGTCAACGTAGTGATGACATGTGAAATATTGGAAATCAATTTCAAATTGTATTTGGTCGGTCACAGCCAATAGCATGGAATAAAAGTTGATGCAAAAAAGGACATACAGTAAAATAATGTATATGTGATTACGTATTATTAAACTTCAGACAGGCACAAGATATTAATGTAAAAAGAATGTCGTATATCCCATGGCGTGGTAAGAGTACTACTAGGTGAGTCATACGCCAATCCCCTAATTTTGTTTAACTAATTAACCCCAATGAATTTTAAATTTTAATATTGAGCAGCATAAACTTTCTTTTACAACTACTAAACGAATGAGTTGATATGTTTAAATTATGCTTTATTATTGTTATTATGAAAACATGGCATAGTCTGTCCAAATATAGGTAAACAACATTAACCTGTCCGTTTGACCTTTCATTAGGAGTATTCATATAGGAGGGTCCTACCAATAAATGGGTAGCGTTGTTTAGATCCACAATGCACAGGTGTACTCTACGAGGTGAGTATATCTCATGATGTATACAAAATAAACACCTGTATCTCATATACATAGATGTACTTGGTCTGTGATAATTATTTTAAAAAAAGGTCAAACGGACAGGTCAAAGTTGTTTAGCTGTACGATGGCAGAGTGTTTATAAACACATTTAAATGACTTCTATAGGTGTATAGGCAAACGACATTGACCTGTCCGCTAAACCTTTGATTTAAATATTCATTATAGACAAGCTGATTAAAGAACAGGGATCACGCGTGCTCATCATGAGCAATGTGTATATGTATTAACTGCGAATCTTAACACTACCAATGTATTGGGTGGACCCTTCTATATGAATATGCCTAATTCAAACGGACAGGTCAATTTTGTTTAAAGTTCAAAGTAGCGTATCGCAATATGTGAATAATCACGCCAGTACACGCTTT
Organism: Anadara kagoshimensis; assembly: GCA_021292105.1. Taxonomy (NCBI): domain Eukaryota; kingdom Metazoa; phylum Mollusca; class Bivalvia; order Arcoida; family Arcidae; genus Anadara; species Anadara kagoshimensis. The sequence goes on along the minus strand of CM037875.1, from coordinate 30,564,157 downwards.
ATTCATTATAGTTACCCTAATACTCGCTGTATACGTTAGATCGAGACCGGCCGATATACAACACGTGTACTAAAGTTTATAAAGGAAATAGCTAATGAACTTCGTTTTAATAATACAAATTAAACATACCAATCCATGTTGTAAATACAATCTGAAAGTAAAAACTTTAAATCTGGTAAATTAGGTTTCACACTAAGGAAGTGAGACCGGATGATCTGGAAGTGTAAACAACTCCCGTTTAGCTAGTTAAACCTGCTACGTGTAAAATTGAAATGGAGAATAAGGAACATGGAACTACGGGACGTTAAATATCTCCGGGGTTATTTTAGACACAAACTTCTTTCTTTTGCGATTTTGATTGCACATTTTGCGGTTGAAGCTAGTCAACCAGTTGCTTAAAAGGTTATGAGCCCCTTTTTGACTAGCTTCACCCGTAAAATGTGTAATCAAAATTGCAAATGAAATAACCGTGTGTCTCTGACACGTAAAACATATCCAGGTTAATTTTGGATACATTAACATCATACTTATCAATAATATTGCGATGATGTCCATTAAACGTTTTGCTAGCCTTGATAAGCCGCCTAACAATATAAATCCAAATATTCAATGTCTGTTAATTTTGCAATCATATAATTATTGAACTCTATTGTACTGTTTGTTTTGTTTGTTGTAGAGGAAGGCAAACAGTTACCGTTATCGTCTAAGATTGAAAGATCAAAGCTCAAGTGCTTATTCAGCATCATCACACATGACACCCATTACGTATCAGTGGACATTGTGTGTCATCAAAGTTCAAGACTAATGGTTTTATCAACAGGAGGGAATATTGATGGTTTTCAGTTTGTCAATTTTGTTACAATGGAACATACTAATGCTTCAGAGATAAAAGTGTTTGTATACGGCACTTGAAAGTAGTGTTACGAGTAGGAATTAACAAGCAAATTTAAAATAACTTTTACAATGTGAAAGAGCGATCTGCATTGTTAACTTATGATTTAATTAGGTTTCATTATGAAGTGTGTTATATAAATAATTAACGTTGAAACGACACAGAATTGTCATAATTAACTTTAAAGTTTATCAGTACCATTATTTTGTACATCTGTTGCTACGGAGCAACATTATAACCAAAATTTATCAACTTGAAAGATAAATGATTTTATATGTAGAATAGTATATTTTCGAGTGTTGTCCAATCGGAGCGAATGATTAAATCCATGAGTGATGTTGCATAAAAAATGCAGCAGTGTATTAAAACTAAATGTGCATATTGAGTTAAAAGTCAACATATCCAATCTGTATTCCTCGGTTTTCAATATTGATACTTTCTGCAACAGGAAAACCTAATTTTATGTCTCAAAACGCTGAAATTGAACTAGTCAATGAATGAGACATTACATGAGTTGGCGTAATTTCCTTGATGTGAATTTAAAATCGAAGGGTAACAAAACGGAATTAAAAGGATGAGTCTGTTCTGGATTGGTTTTATAATGTTTCCTTTCATAATTAATTTGATTCAGTTTAACATTATCATAGAATTTTATCCATGCAGTACAGTGCCATAAAATGGAATAGCGCAGCTGGGAAGAAATTGTGTAAAATGTAATTAAATTTTTTTTCAAATTTAAATTGTTATTTTTTCTTAACAGAATATTTAACTTGATCATTGTTTTATTAAAGTAATATTCCAACTACACTTAAACATTTATATTTTATATATTGGTATATAAGTCAGAAAATAGTTAAAATGAAGTTACATAAAGACAAAGCTCTATTTAAAAGATGAATATTATAATACCATACTTTAAAAAATTGAGATTTGCAAGAGTAAAATGTAATATTCTCCATTGATAATAAATGTTTCAATCGTGTTTTAAAATTTATTAAAATATGTAATTTGGATCAACTTAAAATATATTTCCTGAAAACAATTAATCAAAAACAAACATACTAATCCATTTCTGAATCACAATCCAGAAGCAAAGTAAAAACTTTGGAACTGACAAGTTAGGTTAGACACGAACGATTAAACATTCACTCAATCACCAAACCATGCAACACATTTGACGGGTATACCTAGCAAAACACACGATCGATGCTTAACCTTCCAAAACACTCGGCCTCACTTCCTTGGTGAACGTTTACATGTTATACTAAATTTGCAAGTTATTAGATAGTGATTTGGAAATGGATTGGTATGTTTGTTTTTGATGATACCATGCAAATAGCAAAGGGCTTAATCCTAAATATCATACAAAGGACAGATTTTTAAAACAAACTGTGAAAAGAAGATAATTATATGTTTTACTAACTATTAATGTTAAATGTAAAGCAAAGTCAACCAACTTCTCCAACTTGGTTAGAGAACTAACACTGGTGCAATATATTAAAATTCAAGCATTTTGACATTTTGGTTGATAAAAACATTTTATTAAAATATTTTTGAGGGAATTTATACCTCAACCGAACGTAAAAGTCAATCAACGTTGATGATTCGTTAATCCTGAAATCACTAGTGCTATGATATTGTTTCAAACGTCTGGTTCGTTTTGTATATAAAAAGATGTTTCAATAATGTGCCAGTTTAGGTCTTTGTAATTTTAAATTCGGTCAAGATAAACTAGCTTTAAAATGTAAGATAAAAATAGGTAAAAATAGCCTTGTGGTTCATGATATTTAAAAAGTTAAATGTTGCATTAAAGCTATCTGCTACCTCTTCATAATTGGTAAAAATTATAATGGTTTCTGCCTGGAAAAATTCATGTGTTTCATTATGGTTTATTCACTAATTTTGGATTAAAAACTGAAAGGGAAACAAAGCATAACGTTTGATTGACACGCAGAAATACAATAAGGGATCTTAAACTTTGTATACGTAAATGTATAAAACGTTCCCCGTCAAGTATCATGATTTTATAAAAAATGGTTTGATTATCAGAACAATCAGTAATGCATTTTTCAAGCCAAAACAGAACAACATAACTCGCTTACACAGTCAATATATAAAACATTTTTGTTGAAAAAATTACATAAACATAAATATATTAATCAATGTCCACATCACAATTTAAAACCAAACTAAAAATTTTGGAAATGACAAATTAGGGTATACTTATACAAATACGTCAGAGGAATAAACCAAGCTCTACAAGTAAGTGTGTAGCTAGTTGTAACGCTTTAGCAGTGTATATATTTAAGTGTTTTGTATTTATGAAATTAACCACAAAATGCTTGAAATAGACTGTTTGACGCCTTATCAATTTTGTATGACAAAGCAAGTCATTTGGGAATTTCTTGTAGATTAATTTGAATGCTTATTTTAACATAAATCCTAAAACACAAGTATCAATTATAACCGACTCTTCCTGATTCAAATTGTTTAGTTTAACATGTCATCGACATGGGTTTGTTCGTAATTTTATGGACTTTATGTATAAATGAACAAATAAGTTTAGTTGTTCAATTCTAAAATTCCTCTAAACCTTAGCTGTGCTTGATCAATTAATGTTTTGGTAAGTACAGTCTCACCTGCCTTAAAGGTCATCATTATATATGGGTCACCTGCTTATAAAGACCAGTAGAACTGTTTCCAAATTCTTTATTATTTATATTAGTTAAACCTCTAAATAAGGTCACCTTTCCATAAAGGCCACTTTGATTTGTTTCTTTTGGTGGCCTTAATAAACATGCTTGACTGTACTACCAATCCTACCCTATCCTTATAGAGTACACGGCCTCACTCCCCTCATGGAACCTCACGTTTATAACTTAATTTGTCAGTTTTGCTCTGCTTTTGAGAACTGGTGTGGGTTTTTTTTAATATAAATATGTTTTGAACCCTACATCGCCAATCCTTGAACAAGTAAGAGGCCTCTACAATTATATCAACCATGATCATTAATCGCAATTGTTCCATACTTTCAATTTACTGCCTTAATGAAGATATCAGTTCTCATATACATTTATATGTCGAGATCTATTGATTGAATTATATCCTTAAAATGAGATGTACTCGAAGAAATAAATTACATGTATGTCTGAATTTGTCCTTCTAATGTCATTTCTATTCATTTTCCCGCGATATCAGATTGACTAAAATGGAATATGTATTTCAAATATAATTTTTCTGTTATGGTCGTCAACACATAATTTATGATACGTATGATGTCTCTGTAACCAAAATGGTCCTGGATTTATTTGACATCAGATAGCACCTAGTTTCTCTAATTTCTTTATTTCTTAATTTTGGTATGTTGTGGTGGGTGTAGCTAGCTTCTCAGGAGATGCGTACTCTTCCGGAACCCCGATCCCCACTTCTCTGTTAAATTACACGTTCTTCCTAATCTTTGTCAATTTTCAGAGAACATGTGCATTTATGGTTTTGTATTATGATTTAAACAAAGACTGCATTGTTTGCTTTTAAATACATACAGTTTACATTTATTTGTATTAACACTAGGTAACAATAAGCAAAGTAGTATAGAACTATTTCAAATATTCTTCAATACAGAGATTTTTATTGGAATAATTAACGAGACGTTAAAATTGATATTTCAAAATTCAGCAGTTTCATTGATATTTAATCAATTTGTTCATGACAAACAATGTGAAACACGTGTCGTGTAAATAAAACAAATCTTAACAGTATACAAATGTTAAACTATCCATAATATTTAGTTTATGAAAAAGGACATTGTTAAAAACAATAAATATAATTTTTTTTTCAAAATAATTTCCACGACTTTAAAAATATGCGCGTCTGTTTCATGCATTTAACTGTTCAATCTTATATCATTGGTTCCTTTACAAGAATTAACATAAAAATGTTTGAGTCCCATAGCTCTATGTTCCTTTCATTCTCAATTTGGTAACACACGTGGTGGATGTAGCTATCTAAACAGGAAGTGCTTGCCTTTCCAGAACACTCGGCTTCACTGCCATGGTAAAAGATTGCATGTTTAACTCACTCGGCATTACGAAATGAAAGTCACGGTTCTTTCGGATGGGAACTTAAAATAAACGAGGTCCCGTGTCACGGTGGGCTTGGCACGCTAAAGAACCCTGCTGTATAATGCCATAAGCGCAACGCACAGGCAAAATTTCTGCACTTTCGCCTATAGCTGGCGACGTCTCGATATAAGTGAAATATTCTTGACTGGGACGTTAAACACCATTACTCACTCACTCAATTTGCCTGTTTAAAAGGTTTACATTCCTTCCTTTTGAGATTGAATTTGATTTTGACATGGATTTGCATTTTTGTTTTGTATTCAATTATTGAAAACAATATAGAACATTGCCGAAAATCAAGATAATAATGAGTATTTTCAAAATGACATCAAAATTTCAATCATGGTTGCTAAAGGTCCATATATTTGTGATACACCATAGTTAATTAACCATTGAACTGTCTAGAAATGACGTTTATAGCGCTATAACTTCCATTGATATTCTATACCACAATTAATCCCTGGTTTTATGATATATTAACATTACATGAATATAATACATTTTCGTTAACATTTATACGTCTCTAGAGGCAAATAAACACCGAAGAGGCAATGTTATCTTTTTTAAATGTAGATTTTATTTTTGATTTGTCAACTGATATACATTTTTCATGTTGGTTTTTTTAGAATATCTCGAATTAATATCAACATAATTGTTCTAGATTCTATCGTTACAACCTAGTTTTAAAAATATTCGGTAATAAATGTTTAATTTTAACCGAATATTCAGATAATTACAGCTTGGTTCAATAATTCATGGCGCTTAAACATGTTAGCTGCAAACTTGTCACAGAAACAGGCGTTCCATTTTTAATTTAATTTAATTTTTTGGTTTACACACGGCGGGTGTAGCTAGAAAGACAGGGATTACTTACCATCCCAAAGTAGCTGACCTCACTTTTCTATTGTTTTGCTAAATTCGTCAGTTACAAAACGTTTTTACTTTGTTTTGGACATGATAAATTCAACTCCCGATTTGATATATTTGTTTCAATTCAAAAGATCGTTATTATTACTAAATCTTTACCTTTGAAATAACAAAATAAACAATTGTATTATCATGTGTTGACGATATAGAAGTATGAAAATATGCACTTGGTAAGCAAACACAAGAAATAAAACAGGACAACAAATAAATATTTTCATTACACATGTGGTGGGAGTATCTAACTAAACAGAATGCATTTATCCTTCCAGATCACTCGACTTCACTTCCCTGGTGGAAGTTCACATTACTTTAATTTGCCAGTTTTTAGTTTGCTTTTAGGATCGTTATTTGACAAGTTTGTTTGAGTTTAGACAGACACTTCATTCCATTATTTATTGATGCCCTTTGCGCTAGTTATAAAATTAACCATTTTCTTAAGACATGAAAGATAAATTTTGGGGCACTTTAATTTAAACTTTCTTTGTTTCATTTTCTGGATTTTTTTTATTCTAGTCTTTACATTAATCAATGCGTACAAAAGAAGGATAAAAATAAGACATATCCAAATTCTCTCTTGAATTACTAAATTAACGATGATTAGAATTGAACTTTTACTTTTTATGAAGAACTCAATAAATTCAATCCAAGGAGTTTTGGAATGAAAGCCATTTTACCGTCTCCTAAGAGCAGTTTAAGAAATCCCGACTTTGTATAACTGACAGTCATCGATACTGCTTGATGTTTACTAGTTTAACGGTACCCTCGTGTACAATGATCAGATTGGATATTGTTTGTTTTAAGAATGCTCCTGGGGAATATTTTTGTTTCTTTTTGTATTTTTCCCTTGTTGCTAACATTGAACAAATCATGTGTGTCATTTTGTCATTCCCATGCCATATACATGTATAAAGAAGCAAAATGCATGTAAACCTGAATATTCTACGTTTTGAAACCATTATCGTCCAATCTCATCGATTGCCAATGTTCCTTTCACTAAATTGTGATTACTACCTGGCAGTTGTACCTTGCTAAACGGTAGATGCCTAACTTTCCGGAACAACCGGCCTCACTTAACTTGGCTGAAGTTCACGTGTTTAACCTATTTTTCAGTTTTAACGTTTTAACTGTGCTTAATTTAGATTTGGACATGGATTAGTATGTTTGTTTTGATTTTAAATTATTACTAAACCTGTTTTTATTTGACTGCAGTAGACGACTTTTTGGAATTAAATTACGTTCCAGTAGTACTTGGACAAATTGTCATATCATCATCTTTTTATTACGTATTCTTGTCTACATCAATAACCTTTACTTGGTATCTTATGCTGTCTTTATAAAATCTTTTCTCTAATGATAAATTATAACTATTATAATTTGATTTGATAGTAAACAATCGTTCAGTAACATCGTGACATTAAAACTAATGCGTATGCCTGAATTACGAGGTGTCTTCCAAATTTGCTGTGATGAATTAGGCTTTTTTCTTTGGTTTGGTTTTAAAAGTGAAAGTTCGTCAGATATTGTGTGTTTTGAATAGTTTTAAGTGTGTATACTTCGTGTAAACTGGATTCACCATTGATCATATTGAGTACAAGTTGGAAAAGCCAGTCACGTGACCGTTGTCGATTTCCGGAAGTTACTTAGATACACTAGCCGTAATTCACCATGTGCACAGCGAAGTATAAATTTTGACAAGAAGACCGCAGGGTTACACAGACGGATTCCTCTTTACCCGTAAAAGAGGAATTAAGGTATGAAGGTATAATTCATACGGGTGAACATAATAAAAATCATGAATACCCTTAAACGCCATTATTTTAGTAGCACTGGAGAAATATGGAACCTGACACAAGAAGCCTTACAATGACAGTCTACAAAAGAATGTGACAATACGAAAAGTGGCAATTATGCTATCATCTTTCTAAAATAGTAGGACATGTTACAACTGGTAATAGAAACCTGATGACAAACATCATGAAAATCATGAATATCTCAAACCATTATTTTAGTAGCACCGGAGAAATATTGAAACTGACAAAAGAAACCTTACATGACAATCTTCAAAAGAATGTGACAATTATGCTGTCAACTTTCTAAAATATACGAATAACGTTAAAATGTTAAACTGGCGACAGAAACCTGACGAACTACGAGAGGTGACCATTTATATTTGAACACAAAATAACCGCAATAATTTTGTAGAAATTTTATTTCATTGTAACAATGCTCAATATGGGATCCATGACAACTGTATATCAGACGACAGCGCCTAGGTCAAGATTCCAGTGTCTTATTTATTGTATTTTGTTCCAGTTTCCTCCATTCGTCCTTAAGAGCTCGTTTAAGACCTATCAATGTGCTAATTGTTCGTTTCTGTAGTCTTCGTTTCAGTATGCCCCATATTCCGAAATCCATTGGGGCGGCATCCGGTGACTTAGGCATCCATTCTTCCGGCGTTACAAAGTTAACTTTATTGTCCTTTAGAAACTGCAGCGTGTATTTTGAAGTATGGCTGGATGCGCTGTCTTGATGGAAGACCATGTTCTTGAATCCCTCAGGAAAAAGTCTGGGTACATCATTCTTCAAAAATGGCTTCAACACTTTATCAACATAGTATTTACTATTGACTTTTGTCCCCTTGTCGATTATTCTAATCTCAGTTTTGCCTCTGTAAGACACACCTGGCCATGCCATAAAACCAGCAGCAAAAGCATCTCTCTTAGCAAACTTCAACTTGTCACCTGGAACTTTACCTTTTCGAATATAGCACACTCTTCTCCGACCATAGCTACCACCAAAATAGAACATGGCCTCATCAGAGGTAACATAATTCTTCCATCTACCATTCCGTAACTTCAGATACAGAGGCCAAGACCGGGCACGTCTCTTCTTGATTTGCGCCATGTTCAACTGATGTACCTTTCACTTTTTCCTGAGTCTGGCTTCTAATGTTTTGGTTATTATACGATATACAGTTCCCTTAGATATACCTAATTTGAATGCAATCCCCCAATGGGTTGGCGGGTTCACTTTCGAGATTGGCAATTTTGCAAACAACGTCAGGCTGTGGGTCGTTTTTTTAACTTTGTTACACGTGACCCGGAATTAATCGTACTTCGTTGTAAACCAATATTATCACTAATGTTCTTAATTGTACCCAATGATATACCATGTCCCATCGATTTCAATGTTTTTGGATACTTCTATATGAAAGGTTAGTCTTCAAAAGACCAAGCACCATACCTTCAACTTTGTCTGGTATTTTAGGTCTCACCTTGTTGACAAAATCACATACAATACATGTATATTATCTATCGTGTATCACCTGAACGAATACCATGCTAATGACTCAAAACACCCGTGCATTTAAACCGCGTGATCGATAAATAAAGTGTTCAAATACAAATGGGCCACCTCTCGTAAAATGTCTATATAAAGAATGTGAAAATTGGAAAAGTGACAATTATGTTGTCAACCTTCTAAAATAGCAAGTATGATGTTAAAATGTTGAACAAATACGGTAACTGGGAACGCAAACATACACTTTTCTTAGGTAGGAATGATCATTGACGACTGATATTGATCATTGTACATAATGACTCTTTGTTATCATTTTTTCAATGAAACAAATGCTTTTATACTTCTAATATACATGTATGTTCACCATGATTATATATTTTTCAATCTTTGAAAAATTTGGTTTCACAATTTTGGTCCAAGCACTACTGATGAGCAATTGTATTCCGAAACGACCATCTAGTGATATAAAATTAAAACGGGATTCTTCTATGTCAATATTCCTAATGAAAAGTCAAGCAGGCAGGTCAGTGTTGTTCGCCTACGCATATTGTTTAAATGTACTGATACCACAATCGTGACTATGCAAAATTATGAGTATTTAGAACGACATGTGTTCCGTGAACAATTGTTTAATATGTTACAAAGCATGTTAATTTTTAAATACTATATAACACAGTACATATATCGCCGATATTAAAATGTCTAAATCATGCATATATAAACAATATACCTAATTCTATTGGTAAATGATATTTTACTTAAAATACAATTTCCCTGGTAAGTGTTGTCTAAATCGAGCATATATATATATATATATATATATATATAAACAACTTTATTCTAAATGGTAAATGGATATTTTACCTTGAAATTTATCTTCCGTGGTAAGCGTTGTTGAAATCATGCATATATAAACAATATACTTTATTCGTAATGGTAAATGTAAATTTTGCCCTGAAATACAACTTCTATGGTAAGCGATCGGGGACTAAGTTTCCTAATTTAAAGTACCACTGCGAGAGATCTGACATCATGTTCGTTCGGGTTTGCTAATAATTTATACATTACAATTCTATATACTATTTTAAGTAAGAATATTGCATGCAAGTCGTGTATTTTACTATTCAACTCTAATGAACTCTTTTAATCTGAAATAATAAAAATAATATAGAATGCCTTGTAGAATCTTCGAGGCATGGCGTCATTATAAACTTCAAAAAAGTACAAGTATAAATGAAATAGCTGATAAAACGGTAAGTATCACAGATTATATTATTAATACTGTAACAATAGAAAGGGTAAATGGGGTCTAAGAAATAGTTATGGCATCATTATAGAAAATGTAACAACATTTATGGTGAATTTAGAAGAGCTCTTATGTTATCGGTCGATATTGATAAATCTGTCCCACAAAAATACAGTATGTGGGGCAAACATGGCTCAATTTTGTCATATTTGAGTACAAATAAATCCAGTACAACCCGATTTTTATATATATGTTTTGGATTGGATATTAATAATACATATTGTAATAAAAAGCTTAATTGAATAAAACGTATCAAGAGATGAAATTATGTCAACCGAAGTTTTGCTATTTAGGAATAAAATTCCTTATCAGTAGTGATTAGTCCATTATTTTAAAAACAAATTGTTTTTTCAAGGGGTTGAAAAACTGTCCAAAAGACCAAAATATATTTAACCAAATTGATGTAAGGAAATACATTGCATGAGGTAGTATACCTTAGTTTATTAGGAATTCAGATTTCAACTAGCAGCAATTTAGACAATATTATATTTTGACATAACGACTGCGTTTTTGTTATTCTTGGGGAAACATTTACCAGTAAAGATGCCGCTCAGATAATTATATATTATACCAGTTTTAATTTTACAAGATTAGGCTAGCTTTTAATGTAACCATAGGTAAATACTTTTTCCAGCTATCATTTACCAGCAGTATATTGCAATATGAGAAAAATGCATACCGAGTTTCATAACTCAAAACCTCGTTAAATAAGCATGTTTATGTGCAGTGGTAATTCAAGTCATACATCATCTGATTTTCATTCTTTTATCAATTTAATTGAAATTCAATATATTACATAATTCTCTTGTTTATTGGTATTATCATTCAAAATCATTCTGATCCATGTTCAAATTACAATTCCCAAAAGCAAATTAAACACTTTAAAAACTGGCATAATAAAACGTTCAACCAGGGGATCAAGTCAGATTCTCCAGAAGGGTCAGTACCTCCTGCAAAGCCGACAACATCCATCACGTGCAAAATCTAAAATGAGAATGAAAAGAACATGGAACAATCTGACATCTAACCAAGATAGTTTTGACGCAGAGACATCATTATTTTCAGTCATGCTGTTATGACGGCTATCAAACAACTCAGGACCGTGATTAGTTTAGGCTTGTAAAACCAATTATGTAAAATGTTAGACTTTTGCATTTCTTAACACCCAAATTTTATCTTGACTGTGCCACATTTAAGCACAGTGTATTTTCGTAAGGATGGCAGTTGAGTTACATAAGGCTGTAAGTAAGAAAAACTGCTTATCTCTTATTATAAGCAAATATTGGTTGACTCTTTACCAGTGTAATTGATTTTGGTGATTAATTTGTTATGTGACATTGTGTTCAGAGCATGTCGCTAAAAAGTTCGCTCTTATAAAATACATATCAGAAAAAATTATATGCATTTTTAAAATATTTGGTAAGATATATGAACTTTAAACGATATGACCACCATCTCAATATCCTTGATATGTACTAATATATATATATCAGAATCCTGGACATATTTGTCGTGTCATATAGTTCCATGTTCCTTTCGTTCACAATTTTGATTACACATCTGGCAGGTGCAGCTAACCCAGATCGATTACCTTTCCTCGTCTCCCTTGTGGAAATTCATGTTGTGTTAAACTTAATTTGCCAGTTTCATAGTTTTTACTTTGCTTAAGTATTGTGATTTGGGCATAGACATGTGGGTTTTTCATTTAATTCAGTTGCAAATAACTCGAATATAATTCAAAAACATGAGGTGCTTACCCATCCGGAGCACCCGATCTCACTTCCCTGGTGAAAGTTCACGTGTCTAACCTGACTTGTCAGTTCCAATGTTTTTACTTTGTCTTTGGATTTTGATTCGGACATGGATTAGTGTGTTTGTTTTTACCGACAATGTAGAAAATGATAGTCAATTGTGTTTGTCCCATTTACTAACTGCTATATATTTAGATAATGAATTCTGTATCGATAACATGATTGTTTATTTGCTGGTTGGTGATTGCACAATAAACTAATCCTGGCAATAAATATGTAAATACTTAATATCGATTGCTTAAGTAAGATCAAATAATTCCTCTATATAATTATGTTTGTTTTCGTTTAAAGGCAGACAACAGTTATCGTTGAAGACTGGAAAATCTAAGAATTAAACGATAACAGCTTAAACGTCTATTAGAAATCGCCACATTTTAAGCATTTAGTTTATAAAAAATATCAATCTATGTCAAAATTACAAAGTAAAAATTTGAAACTGACATATTAAGTTAAACATGTGAACTTCCATACGGGTAGTAAGACCGACCGGGTGCTCCGGAAGGACATTTCCTATGTCTTTAAATACAGCTGTTTTAGAATTATAGTATAACCAATTGTATACCATCTAGCATGTATATCCACATTCCACATTATCCAGTATACAGCACACCTTTCAAAAGTCTTATGTTTTGTATCGGTGCATATTAATGTAAAGTTAAAATCTTGATGTTAATATCAGTTAGATTACACTTACAACTACACCGATATTACAATGACTGAAAGCTTGCATTCTGCATAAGTCAGGTTTGTACTTGCAATGTTTGGGTTCTAGATAGCACACCAAGATAGCAGTTGTAGATGTTTCATCCCCACCTACCATGTCCAAATTACAAATCTAAAGCAAAGTAAAACATTTGATACTGGCAAATTAAGTTAAACATGTGAACTTCCATATTGGTGGTAAGACCGACCGGGTGCTCCGGAAGGAAATTTCCTATTTCTTTAAATAAAACGGCTTTGGATTCATAATGTTACCAATAGTATACCTTCAAGCATTTATATCCACATTCTAGTATAATAAGTATACGAGACACCTTTCAAAAGCCTTAGGCTTTTTAATCTATATGAAACAGTGGTTTTAATACAGGTCTACATGGCTGGCTGTGTGTATTATGCACAAGCCTGCATGTGTAGTGGCCACTTTTGGGTTTTGCAGAGATTGTATCACAACCGGTCATATTCCCTAACATCATTTACTTAGTTGGCAGGAGTAAGTGCTCAAAGTCACAACATGTCCTAATCGAGATTCTAACTCTTTACCCTTAGATTTGGAGTGTGAGTAACCAACTGCGCTAGATGCTTCCACTCTGCCAACTGAGTAACATATTTGAAATTTTATCTCAGCCAAAAGCATACAAAACTTCTGTTGCATGCAAGTAATAGATATGTAAAATAGAAATATATTTTAGTATCTAGTTAAGTAGCTAAGATGAACATAACAATAGCTAGGCACCACAAATATGACCTCGACCGCCCGACTTCCCGACCGCCTGGCCGCTACAACAAAGCATTTGAATAAAGAATAAAGTCAAGATAAACGCATATCAAAACGATATAATTCATTGCTCCTCTGATAAAAATGATGCATTTGTTTGTCTCACTCCTGCTTAATTGTGCATTTGTTTACATCACTACTTTACTTTGGAATTGTGAGTTGAACATTGGTAGGTATAGGGTATGGATGGTTTTGATGAGAACGCGGGAATTAATTTATTAATTGCATAATTAAACCTGAGGGTTACTAAAGATGTCTAATCAAGTATATTTAGAGGGAAGACTAGTGAATATAAATGCTATACGGAATAAAGTAGCATTGGTAACATAGTAACTAAAAAACCGCTTTATTTTGGGGAAATAACAAACACTTTCACTTTCTGATATCTCATGTACACTTAATTGGTATAATATTAACTCAAAATCTTGGGAAATAACAAACACTATCACTTTATGTAGTCTCATGTACACCAAATTCCCGTGCTACATTACGTTACGAATGACCTATTATCATAAGTTTAGTTGGACGTCATGGATTTGCCAGTTATTAAATTCGAGCTCATTACTTGATAACAAGACAACAATGTTATTGAATTCCGAAATACTCGTAAGTTTCATACATCATTTTATATAATCATTCAAATCCGTTTTACTTGTAATTTTTCAAAATTCATTTTCCAATTATTTTTCAGAAATAACGGTATGAGTTATTTTTCTTTAAAAAAATACTGGTAAAAATAATATTTCACAATTAGTGTATTGATACGGGTCTTATATTAGGATTACTGCGATAGTGATTTTTCAAATTTAATTGACTAGTAATGATGCAATAATAATGGACAAGAGTGACGAGATTGAGTAGCATGTCTCCATAACAACGTAACAATAATCAAATTGACTTCTAAATTTATGTTTTATACTAATATTAACGCAGTAAAACTTGTGTTTTGAAAAGCAAACTGAAAGTTTTATTCGTTGAAATTACATATTATACCAGTTTTAATTTTACAGCGCTAGACGGCAGATTTTGAAAGCAATTCCTTATTATTAGTGCTGGGACCAAAATTATGAAACAAAAATTCTTTTCAAGATGTCAAAAAGATACCAAAAGAACCAACTTATATTTTACCAAATTTAGCTAGGAAAATACTTTGCATGACGGAATATATCTTATTTTTAAGGAATTTCAAATCTTAACTTACAGCAAAAATTTGTTAAGACACAACTAACTTTAGATAGTATTCTTTTCATCCTCAATTTTAATTTCACACTTGGCGGATTTAGTTGCCTAGGCAGGAGAAACTAACCCCTCCGGCCTCACATCTATGGTGGACGTCCATGCGTTTAACGTAATTTGTCAGTTTTCAAAGTTATTCTTTGCATTATTGGTTGTGATTTGAACATGGACCGGTATGTCTGTGTTTGCTTTGTTCACTTTGTTTTTTAAGAAGTTAACCATCTTTTTAGTACTGAAATCAACGAGTTCAAAGGTTTGCAAGCTTTGTAGTAGTTCATGTTTCACTTGAGCTTAATATTACAGCATAAAGGGTCTCTTGACCAGAAAAGATACTGAAGTAGAAAGTTGATTTACTCGTCTTTATAAACAGATGTTATTTATACACAATTTAGTATGTTTAAATAAACTCTTGGTTATTCCGAAAAGATGCTGTCATCTCGCATTTCATGTAATACTATACATCCCGAGTGGTGTTTAAACAGAAATGAAACAAAACTGCAGGATGAGTCTAATTCAACCTATTAGATTTACAAGTGCATGTAATTCTTAATTTCGTCACTTTAATAAAAGTATAAAACTTAAACATTTAAAGCATATTGAAGTAAAGGCCTGGTTAAAGATTTACACTCGTCTGTCAGAAAAGGTGATAATTCAACAGCTTAAATCGCCAGTTATTTATATAAAAAACAAACATACTAATCTTTGTCCGAATCACAATTAAGAATTCACAAGTTAGGTTAGACAGGGAAGTAAGGCCGGGTGTTCCGAAAGTGTAAGCACCTCCTGTTTAGCTAGCTACACCTGTCACCTTTGGAATCAAAATTCAGTGAAAGGAACATGGAACTATATCTATTTTTGTAGATAGCAAAGTTTATTTTAAACATCCAGTGTAGACTTGTCGAATGTTTAACACTCGTCCGTCAGAAAATGGGACGAATAACAATATCTCGCGCGTTACTTATATCTATTTTTCAAGACAGTAAAGTTTATTCTCAACATACGTTACAGACTTCTCGACCACACACCGAGCTAACAAAAAGGAGTCAAAACTCAGCTGCCGAGATGTAAAGAGCTAGTGACCGCAAATCCTAAGATATATAGCTACCAGCTGTCAAAAAGCTGTCGAGATATCGCAAACTATATCGAATTGATCTGCCTGCCGATTCGGCACTAATTTGCTAGTATAGTGTTTAACTGCGGACTGTAATGTTAAATTTTTGCCAAGTCTATATTTTCCCGATTCACATTTTAACATCACTTTGACAAATAATCACTTGACTTTTATACAAGTGTCCATCACTTCAATTTGAAGAGGGCTCTTAATTTTTGGTTACACAAGAAGAGGACTCTTAACTTTTGGCCACACAATGTAATTTTTCTTAGAAAAAGAAATATAAATCATAAATTGACAACAACACACATGCAGTGTATGTATTTTTTTCTTGCGCCGGAGAATTCTTTTTAAAAAGGTGAAAAAAGAGAAAACCTATATCTAATTCAGTCAAAATAGACGTAGATGTATGTTATTCAATAGTAAGGTCAGTTATTTGCATCTGAACTAGAAAGCAGTGCAGGGAATTCCAGGTGGGACACGGAACAAGTTTTAATAGTTGAAAACTTTTTTTAAGCTACAGTTTTTATATAAAAGGTATAGTGCAATTTACATATAGCTTAGAAATGGAGTTTGTTTGCGCTATAATTTTGATTTTTAGTTGTTTTCCTTTAACTGAGCAACAAGAAGGAAAGACGTGTATTGATTTTAAGCAACATTTAGATAATTTAAACAGGACTTTGGGGGCAGCAGAAAAGATAACGGAGGAGTCTTTTCAGAACCTTAATAACAGAATACAGGAACAAAAATCTTACTGCGATCAACAGAATGTAAACACCATTTATCGGCTTCAGACTATGATGTTACAACAAAAAAGTATGATAGATGACTTAGTTGATGAGACTGCCGTATTGGAAGACTCCATGAAAACGCTAAACAAGACATTCGTTTCTCAGATACAAAATTTGAAACAAAATGTCAAAAACCTAATAGACAATTTTATGGAATTGAACACGTCTTTTGCAAGATCTTCTGCAGAGACGAATCAAAAGTTTTCAAAAATTCATGACGAATTAGTATCACTGAGAAGCAGGTACAACCAAAGTCAACAAAGAAACCGTGAAGAATTATTATCACTGAGGAGTGAGTACAACCACAGTCAACAGAGAAACATGGAACAATTGATGGAATTAAAATTGCGTCAGAATAAAACGGACGAGGTTAATGAAGATAATTTCATTGCAATAGCACAAAACCAAAGTAGACTAGAACTGATGCTTGAGGAACAAA
This sequence comes from Anadara kagoshimensis, assembly GCA_021292105.1. Taxonomy (NCBI): domain Eukaryota; kingdom Metazoa; phylum Mollusca; class Bivalvia; order Arcoida; family Arcidae; genus Anadara; species Anadara kagoshimensis. The sequence continues at coordinate 30,546,728 of CM037875.1, read as the reverse complement.
GACAACAAATAGCAAAACTGACGGAACAAATGGATGAACAAAACACAGTTCTTGTGGATGGGAACACAACCATATGGCAATTCGTAAAGACTTTATCCACAAACCAAGATCTCACGGAAGGCCAAATGAACCAACAAAAAACCCAGATACAAACTGAAATTCAAACACTGAAAACTGCATTAAACAGTGAGAAAACTCAAATAACTAGTTCAATCAACCAGTTCCAATCCACGGTGAATTCCCTGAGAACAAAAGTAACACAAGGTAAGATTCCAATATATATATACATGCAAGCGCGACTCGTAGTGATACGACTACGAAAAAAGGACGAGACCTGATACTGAGGGTTGTACATACACACTGTGTATATGATATTTTTATCTAACATTTCCTATTAGATCATTAAAATAATAAAAACCCAATACTTTATGTGAAAAAAACAACATTTTACCACAGAAAACCACTCAACTATGTTATGACATGTTTTGTAGTAATGACGTCATTGTTTACATTTGACAAATCGGAGATTCCACAATGACGTCACAAAAAGAAATGCACGTGTACTTTACCGCAAATGTTGTATCACCACACTTGTTGTATCACCACAGTGTGGTGATACAAGATTCTGTATCACGCGTGTTCGATAAAACTTGTTTTTCATCAAATACAGACAGAAAAACTAGTCTAATGTTAGATAAAGTACAGTCTCTCCGAAAGTTAAATAAAATCTCATGATGAATTTGTGTACAATCAGCAGGTCATCTCGGACCCTAGTTGGCTATATCTTCACAGCTTTTCGGCAGCTGTTATCTTTATCAAAGCAACTTTAGACAACTAGCAGCTTAGTGTTAAACTTAAAATTTTATACTGTAGACAATAAAAGTCATGGTGGAAATTCGCGAATTTAACTTAATTTGTCAGGTTTCAGTGTCTTTATTTTGCTTTTGAGATTGTCATTTAGTGATCATGGACAGGTATGTTTGTGTTTATATAATTTTTATCACCCGGTATCACTTCCCTTGTGGAAATTCATGTTGTAATACTTTACTTAATTTGTCAGGTTTCAAAGTTTTTACTTCGCTTTTTGAGATTTTTTAACTTTTATTATGGACCGGTAAGTTTATTTATTTATTTTTTTTTTTATTTATTTATTTATAGGACCAACATATTGCCGCTGCTCTTGGACTGGATATGTTAACTCGTGGGACCGAGAGGCTCGGTTTACTGTCTCAAACGGACAGGTCCTTGCTGGAATATTAAGTCATCATCATAACCATTACGAGTAAGTTTTTTCTAAAGGGTGGTTGGGTAGTGTTTGGGGTGATGTTTTCCGTTATAGTTAGGATTATCTCACAGCATATTCAGGTTGGCAATTCCAATGGTGAGTGAAACTGAAACTGTGATGGAAAACTACCGGTTAGCTTTTAGGACTTTTATAGGATTTTTCCTAGCAATAATATGGAATTTCAGCCTACGCGACGATCGATTCATCTAATTCGTTTGAAAACATGCATGAATGGACTATCTAGTCATGGTCAATACACTACGTTCTTAAATTCATTAGAGCAGACGGACCGATAAAAGACATAGTGTCATTCAATGATCCTTACTGAGTGTTCTTAGAAGGACCAAGGCTATCCTATAAATAGTTTTCCTAAATTTATAAATACTCATGACAGGATGAACAAGTAATAAGTTTTAACTTTGCTTTTGGGATTGTTATTTGAACATTGGTCGGTCTTTTTATGTTTGATTCATTAGTGTGGATGGACAGACAATGACCATCATGTTAAAAGTTTAGGCCATCCAAATCATTTTATAACTAATGTTCATTTTGCTTTTTACAAAGATAATCCATCAAAATCGACGTGTTATCATTGCATATTTCATGAATATGAGTAATGTAGTAATTAATTTTGTTTTATTTTCAGGGATCGACGCTTTCGATTTTACGTCTGTAGTTTATGTTAAGAAAAAGCGTACGGATAATTAATGAATGGTAAAAACACAGGTGTCACTCCCTAAGGTGTAATATATGTAACTGACTTACAACCAAATACTTATCATCTTGGTTTTCGTTTCCATCAAAAAAAAAAAAAAAAAAAAAAAAAAAAAAAGTTTGTGTCGACGATCAAATTTCTAAGATTTAGCAAAGACAATTTTTATTTTTAGTATATGCCGTATGGTTGGTTATATTGATTTGTAGGTGAATATCTCTCATGAAATTGAGATAGGTGTAACTGTTTCGATTTTTAATTTTTTAAAATAAACAAACGTTTAGTAACTTGTTTTGTCTCTTGTTTCTGTCTTGATAAGTCTAGGTGTTAGCCTAAAAAAATCCAAATTCTCAGAATAAAATATGCATGTATTATATGTCAATTTTTAGATGTGACATTTTACACACTTAGTAATTAAAAGATGAAGGGTCCTTATTTGTATGCATGTTATTAAAAGATGTTCATAACACTTTCAAGACATCTATAATTATCTATTATTTATTGAATTTTGCCCACAATCAGTTCTGTTAAACTTTCAAGGCCGGTATGAAGTGGTGCAATTGTTTTACGCCCATTCAAATTAACTTGTAAAGACTGGAATTGAGTGACTGTATTTAATGCCACAGTCGAGATATATTGCGAGTACAACGAAATAATTGTTTACGTTCAGATCACTTGAAATGTAAATATTATTTATGCAACAGTCGCGTTGTCTTTAATTTGGAAGACGTAGTGCCGAATAATGGTTTTACACTCCTTATCTTCTTGCAAAAGTGTACACCCTCCTTACTTTATCTTGTAGGGAGTGTTAATGTTCCAGTCGAGATAATTTGCAAGAACTTACGTAAATTTAAGTGAAGAAATATTATTTTACGTCTCAGTCAACTGCACTGGCAAGAAGTGGAGCAATTGTGTTAGGTCCCAGTCAAGTAATCTTGCAAGGAGTGAAACAATTGTGTTTTACGTCCCAGTCAAGTAATCTTGCAAGGAGTGGAGCCATTGTGTTTTACGTCCCAGTCAATTGATTTTGCAAGGAGTGGAGCAATTGTGTTTTACGTCCCAGTCAAGCAATCTTGCAAGGAGTGGAGCAATTGGGTTTTACGTCCAAGTCAAGTAATCTTGCAAGGAGTGGAGTAATTGTGTTTTACGTCCCAGTCAAATAATCTTGCAAGGAGTGGAGTAATTGTGTTTTACGTCCCAGTCAAGTAATCTTGCAAGGAGTGGAGCCATTGTGTTTTACGTCCCAGTCAAGTGATTTTGCAAGGAGTGGAGCCATTGTGTTTTACGTCCCAGTCAAGTAATCTTGCAAGGAGTGGAGCCAGTGTGTTTTACGTCCCAGTCAAGTAATCTTGCAAGGAGTGGAGCAATTGGGTTTTACGTCCCAGTCAAGTAATTTTGCAAGGAGTGGAACAATTGTGTTTTACGTCCCAGCCAAGTGATTTTGCAAGAAGTGGAACAATTGTGTTTTACGTCCCAGCCAAGTGATTTTGCAAGGAGTGGAACAATTGTGTTTTACGTCCCAGCCAAGTGATTTTGCAAGGAGTGGAACAATTGTGTTTTACGTCCCAGCCAAGTGATTTTGCAAGGAGTGGAACAATTGTGTTTTACGTCCCAGCCAAGTGATTTTGCAAGGAGTGGAACAATTGTGTTTTACGTCCCTGTCAAGTAATCAAATTATCCTGCAAGGGGTGGATTGGAGCAATTGTGTTTTACGTTTTTGTCAAGTTATCATGCAAGGGGTAGATTGGAGCAATTGTGTTTTACGTTCTTCTCAAGTTATCCTGCAAGGGGTGGATTGGAGCAATTGTGTTTTACGTTCTTCTCAAGTTATCCTGCAAGGGGTGGATTGGAGCAATTGTGTTTTACGTTCTTCTCAAGTTATCCTGCAAGGGGTGGATTGGAGCAATTGTGTTTTACGTTTTTGTCAAGTTATCCTGCAAGGGGTGGATTGGAGCAATTGTGTTTTACGTTCTTCTCAAGTTATCCTGCAAGGGGTGGATTTGAGCAATTGTGTTTTACGTTCTTCTCATGTTATCCTGCAAGGGGTGGATTGGAGCAATTGTGTTTTACGTTTTTGTCAAGTTATCCTGCAAGGAGTGGATTGGAGCAATTGTGTTTTACGTCTTTGTCAACTTATCCTGCAAGGGGTGGATTGGAGCAATTGTGTTTTACGTTCTTCTCAAGTTATCCTGCAAGGAGTGGATTGGAGCAATTGTGTTTTACGTTTTTGTCAAGTTATCCTGCAAGGGATGGATTGGAGCAATTGTGTTTTACGTTCTTCTCAAGTTATCCTGCAAGGGGTGGATTTGAGCAATTGTGTTTTACGTTCTTCTCATGTTATCCTGCAAGGGGTGGATTGGAGCAATTGTGTTTTACGTTTTTGTCAAGTTATCCTGCAAGGAGTGGATTGGAGCAATTGTGTTTTACGTTTTTGTCAAGTTATCCTGCAAGGGGTGGATTGGAGCAATTGTGTTTTAAATTTTTGTCAAGTTATCCATCCTGCAAGGGGTGGATTGGAGCAATTGTGTTTTACGTTCTTCTTAAGTTATCCTGCAAGGGGTGGATTGGAGCAATTGTGTTTTACGTTTTTGTCAAGTTATCCTGCAAGGGATGGATTGGAGCAATTGTGTTACACGTTCTTCTCAAGTTATCCTGCAAGGGGTGGATTGGAGCAATTGTGTTTTACGTTCTTCTCAAGTTATCCTGCAAGGGGTGGATTGGAGCAATTGTGTTTTAAGTTCTTCTCATGTTATCCTGCAAGGGGTGGATTGGAGCAATTGTGTTTTACGTTTTTGTCAACTTATCCTGCAAGGGGTGGATTGGAGCAATTGTGTTTTACGTTCTTCTCAAGTTATCCTGCAAGTGGTGGATTGGAGCAATTGTGTTTTACGTTCTTCTCAAGTTATCCTGCAAGGGGTGGATTGGAGCAATTGTGTTTTACGTTTTTGTCAAGTTATCCTGCAAGGGATGGATTGGAGCAATTGTGTTACACGTTCTTCTCAAGTTATCCTGCAAGGGGTGGATTGGAGCAATTGTGTTTTACGTTCTTCTCAAGTTTACTTGCTGGGAGTAGAGTACAGAACATTGTTTTACGGTTCAGTTAAATTTAGAAGTAGAGTGAAATATATGTGTTTTTACACGCCAAATAAGTGTTCTTGCAAGGTGTGTAAAAGAGTAACTGTGTTAACAATTCAGTTAAACTAACTTACTACCGCATTGGAGTCTACTTGTTCACTGTGGAATACATTTGAGTGACTAACTAGATGACAATCTCCATTAAGACCAAAGAGCCAGCTTTTGCATATTCTTAATTATGCATAACCTGATGCACAACATTTAAGAAACATTGTTTCAGAATGTCAGTTGACAAATGTTAATGTTTGCAGAAGAAAGGGTTTTTATGTACGACATATTCTCTCTGGCTACAGTCACTCAGTTGTTAGAGTGCTTGCTTCGTATGTAGGTGGTCGTGAGTTCAAACCCTGGCAAGTGTCTGACGAAGACTTGAGAAAAAGTAGAAATGAAAGTCATGGGGAAGAGACCTTAAAAACCGATGTTCCTTGTCACGGCAGGTGCAACACGTGAAAACAGCTTTACTGCACATTGCTCTTAACACACTGAAAAGATAATTGTTTCTGCCACTTCACCTATAGCTGGTGACGGCTCGATATAAGTGAAATATTCTTAGAGGTACAACTCAATCAATCAATCTGGCCCTAGTTTCACATTCATTTTTCAACTAAGATTTTCCTTAATTTAAATTTAGAAAATTTTGGAAATCCCTTTCTTTTAATTATTATTATTATTATTAAATACAAATGTTTTAAGCTTCAAATAATTTTCAAAATGACCTTAAATTTTAGAAAAATAATGTTTTAAATATTTACAAAATAAGAGATTTCATTTGTCAGATTTAAGTAAAGGAAAATATTGGTTAAGAAATTATTGTGAAACTGGAGATTAATTTGGTTTTAAATAATTTAAAGAGCTGTTAGTTTATTATTAAATGTTTCAACATTTATTTTGCACAACAGTATAAATAATAATAATAACATTAGCAATGCAGTAAAAGTAAAATACAATTTGTAATAATAAGTAAATGCAATTCCTTTTCCATGCAGAAAATAGTTTTAATACACTAATATTAAGTTAAAGTCTGTCCCGAGCCATTAGGCCCATCAGGCCGGAGCTTATCCCGGTTTCGGTGGCGTTAAGCGACTGAGAGTACAAGACTCTCCCCTGAATGGGACGCTGGTCCATCGCAGGGTTAACCCCCAGCATTTTGCTGGTACTCATTTATTTTTCAGCTGAGTGAACTGGAACAACATGAAATTAAGTGTCTTGGTCAAGGACACAACAAATCGCCCGATCCAGGGATCCAACCCACGACCTTTGAATCATGAGTCCAACGCCTTAACCACTAGGCCACGCGCTTCCACAAATACACTAATATACTAGGTTTTTATTGTAAGAAAAAAAAACTGTAAACTAAAACTTATCAGGCTTGTGTAAAATTCCATCCAAAAGTTTCATATTCAAGGGTCTCAAAAAATTTTGGTGTTATGTTCTTTTTCCTGAATAAAAACAATGCATGTATTACCTAAATTAAAGGTCAAGCTAACAGGTCAATATTGTTTGCCTACACTGTTAAAATAATGTGTACACAAACTGCGTCATTGTAAAATTATAACATATATGATTGTATCTTCAATAATTGGTGGTTTACAGTAGGTTATAATACTCATAAATATCAAACTAAGTACGTACATGTAAGTTAGTAAAAACTTGAACTGTCTCTTGAGAGCCAAATACCCCAACTCCCAACAGTTTGTTTTCCAACGACCTTAACTTTCCGATATGACCTTGGTTTAAGGTCATGATACACCTTTGGTATGTGAAGTTTCATGACAGTCGTTGAGAGTAGCTATGAGATATGACTCGTACACAATTTAACATGGATGGACAGACAGACAGACATGGTGATTCCTATATACCCCTCTCAAACTAGTTTTCCCGGGTATAATAATCTTAAGCTGTGTATTACTCTTCCTGATACAAAGTAAAACAAATTTTAAAAAAAACTTTAAAATACTAGTAACAAAAAATCAGCACCAAAATTATGGAATGAAAACAATTTAAGTTATAAAACAGCAAAGATACTGTGTACCAACTCTTATCTATGTGCCATTAACTTTTGCATGTTTCTTGAAGATAATTGTCACGAATTTGTTTCCGAAAATTGTTTTATTTATACCATATATTCTGATTAAGTCTATATCGCGAAAGTTAATAGTCATGCAATGGTTTTGGCAAGAGAATTGCTCAAGTTAATGTCCATGAATAAAAGTAGGTTTACAGTAATATTAATATAGGGCATATCCAACTACTAGTTGTCTGTTGAACAAAAAGCTCTTCCATTAATTGCTATCTCCCCACCTTTATTTTCAACCAATCAGATCACATGAAACAACTTCAAAATTCTTATTCAACTGGAAAAGTGTTCTCAACGTGTTTTGTGATAAACACTGTTTCAAGTCTGAAGAGACTTAACCAAATAAATGACAAATAAAATAAAATAGTCCAAGCACAAATTGTTCAAAAAGGAGGAAAAGTATGTAAATGGAAAAGCCTCATGTTCAACCGAAAACTTTAATTGATAAAATAATATACAATATTACAAGCACTACTATTGATAATATTTTCACAGTGAGCAGGCACTTGCAGGTAGATTTGTTGCATTTATGTCCTCTCCTGAAAAGGGCAACACATAAAATATTGTTTAGCATCATTTTAGGAGGTGGGTGGTTGGTGACTTGTGAATTGTAGCCAAAGCTATATGACTACGTGATTTTTTGCAATATCCTACAAATGTAGTAATGACCTACCATGAATAGCTTTAACCTTCTTGCTGTTAAACAGACATATGTGAATACCGACAGCCTGCCATATGGACACATATGTCCTTTCAATGAAATTGACAACTCGTGGTTAAAATCCTAAAAGATAATCAAATTATTTTGAAAAGTAAACAAAAATGTAAAATGTTGACTATTGAGATTATAATCTACAATCATGACAATTAACTAATGATGTCATATGACTACAAGCGCGTCTGATGTCATATTCTATTGTTTACGTCATATCATTTCGAATTGTGAACTTCAATTTGGCACTGTTAAAGTTGCATTGAAAATTAATTTGGCAGCAAGAGGGTTAAACATTAAAAGTTTTTCTGGCTTGAGCCAACTAACAAGATCATTAGTTTGGTGCTTATCAAAGTTTCTGTTTGTGTGAGAAGACTTCTTCTGTCTGGATATCCCCTCACCTAATTGAGGGATCAATTTTTGAAAGTGAGCAAGTAATCTATTGTTTAAAGTCCAACCAGCAAAATTTCAGCTGTTCTCAGCTGAAAACTATTTTTTTTAATACTAAAATAGCTGATAAACTTAAATATCTTAGTTAGGAAGTTGTTTGGGTAGAATACACATGTACAAGACTCCACTTTGTATGGGATGTTCATGTAGGTGTATTGCAACACTAATCTCCATAATTCTGCAGGTGCACATACATTTATAAATGGGGCTCGCCGCTATACCATGTAATACCCTCTAACGTTTATGCAGAACACTTATTTCCAATGGATATAGAACAGCATGAGAAGACGTTTGTTCGCAAAAACGACATCATTCTGGAAATCTGTGACCTTAACATTTTCCAAAATGTTCTGCACAAATGTTAAGAGGTATTGATCACATGGTGCAGCGGGGAACCCCATAAGTTGGAATGGAGCATTGTAAAATGTTTATATATATCTTATATAAGCACACATCACACACTGTGAATAGAAATAGAACCCTTAACTTTAAATCAAAATTCAATTTTATGGAGTTTTATTTTTGAAGCCATTATTTTTTGCAATTTAAGATTAACAGTAGGGAAAATATATTACACACAGTGTGACTAGAATCGGAACCCTTCAACTTTATATCAAAGGTCCATTTCATGATTTTTATTTAATTTTTTTTTTTTTTTGGAATTTACAACCAAAAATGACAGTAGAAAATAATTATGACAAATAATTTTTCTTCAATTTAAAATGATGTAAATGGAAGAAAAAGCCTTGTGTGATTGGCTATAAATAATTTAATAAAAAAAAACATGGCACATTCATTTTAAGCATTATAATCTATATAATAATGCTGTTGCACAAATATATTATATTAACACACAACCAATTCTGGTCTCTTGCTTTCTATACAATCAACATGATCAATGCCTATGTTTTCATTCCTGGTAGCCAAAATCGCCATTGGCTACTAATTTCTGAGGAATTCTTTCAAAAAGTAACCTATTTTAGCAGATTTGTGGAAAATTACTTTAAAAAGGACTATATTTTCACAAATTTTGGAAATTTGGCTACTAATTATTTCAAATTTGTGGAAACCTAGAATGCTTGTTTTCTGCAGCTTGATATACTGAATTACATCACAGATGAAGAAATGAATTAAAGTCACAGATGAAGAAATGAATTAAAGTCACAGATGAAGAAATGAATTAAAGTCACAGATAAAGTATTAACTAAACTTGACAAAGTTGCCAAAGAACAAGAGAGAAATGAGGTCAAGTAATGAGAATTGTAGCCTTTAAGTACAGGTCAAATACAAGTGAGTAGTACATGTATTAGATAATTTAAGTTGGATTACATTTGCCCTACATATTTGGGCTGTCCTTATAACTCTCAAAAACCAGCGAGTGGTATTAAATAATTCAAGTTGGATTACATTTGCCCTGCAGATTGTGATATATGAGTTGTCCTTATAATTCTCAAGTACTGTGTACTGTTAAACTTTTAGACTAGCTTTTGATTTTATATGTTCAGGAAGTGTGACATATCAAATTCAAAATCATGGGTTCAAGATATAAAATTCAAAAGCATGACTGCAGAAAAAGAAAAGGACAAAATTGTGAAATTCTAATTATCCAAGGCATTGAAAAAATATTAAGAACCTCTATTGCATCTGATAATTTCAACACAAACATAACACTACATAGTTACAATTTTTGACATTATGCTTCTTTCTATATTTTGTTATATTTGCATTTAAAAAAGGTGGGCTTATATCTAATTGGTTTTTTTATTTTGAAACATAATGTATACTTTGTGTTTATAATTTTAAACAAAAATAAAAATAAAAAAGATATTTTAAAAAATTTAAAAAGCTATATATACAAGTACACAAGGAATGTAAATTAAAAATATAATAAAAATTTATATATATACAGGTATATAATATCTAAAATCTTATAAGTAAAAATAAATAGAATAAATATGACCATCCATAAACAAAAAGGACCCTTGGGTAAAACATTTGAAAATTTCACTTTCTGTTATAATTTTGAAGTACTAATATTGGTTTTTGCAAAAATAATAATAAAAGTGATATCAACGAAGTAGTTGTGGAGAAAATGTAAAAACCCCACAAAGCCATGTTTTAATAACTGACTACATTTATTTTCTTTATTTGCTGGTTTCTGCATTAAGTTTAGATAGTTCTAAGAGCCCTTTTCACTTAAGGAATGTCATATATCAGTAAATAGAGGATAAATTATCATAGGATTTAAAGCTCTGTCTGTCACCATTATTACCATTACTGAAGTCAAAAACAAGTAACATGTAAAACTGAAGTAGGATGCCAGATGCCATTTCAAGTGCCCCCCCCCCCCCCCCCAACCCCATTTGGGAAATCCATGTTTTCCAATCATGTACATAATTACATAATGTAAATATAAGTATAGATCTACTCCACCAAAAATATTCCTGTGAAGTTAAATGAAGATCTGGTAAATTGTTATCCTGCCAAAAAGCTCAGGAAAAAATGTTGGTGGAAGAAATGAAATAATCACTCTATGTTCCACCCACTCACTTGGGTGACAAAATAACAATGGTTGATATTGTCAAGATGAAAATAACAATGGTTAATATTGTCAAGATGAAAATAACAATGGTTGATATTGTCCAGATGAAAAAAAATGTGATATTGCTGTGTTTTTAACGGACAAATTATCATACAAGAATGTACATACACATTGTGAACATCTTTCCAGTGTTAAATCTATCTAGTTTTTTAAGAAGAGGCATTTTTAAAACCTTTATTCTAAAACAACATATTAATTATCATCGATATTTTTTCATTTGCTAATTATAGCTTAGTAAGGCCTTAAGCCAGGGGTCATTTGGCAAAATAAGGAACCCATGGCCCCTTCTAAAATAATCACTGTTTTTCTTTCAATAAATTACAATCATGAAAACAACCAAATGAAATATTCATGTAAATACATCCTATTTAATAGGAAACTACCAAGTTTCACTTTAAATAAACAAGAAATCTGTGAGGTACTGCTTACTTAGTATGCCCCCACTTCTAATTTCAACCAAGTCAAAAAAAATAAGTCGATAAATAGGGAGTAGATATCTGTAATTTGACCTTGCTGGTAATATAAAAAGTAATGCATCTAAAAAACAGTTTTCAACCTATTTTTACACAAAAGATTGCTGAAGATCTTTTTTATAAAAAATCCTTGCTTCAACCATGAAATAAATTTTTAACTTATACCATATACATGTAAAGGTATATCTTAGTAAAAATCAATATTTTTATAAAAATGCACAAACAAACAAACTTGATTTACTGTAAATCAAAATAAAATAGTGCCATCTACAGTACAGACCTGTCTAAAGTTTAACACTTGGCTAACAAAAAGGAGTCAAAGCTAGAATGTTTTAACTTTGTGGTCGAGATATGGATAGCTATTTGCTGAAAGGTGGTAAAGATAGAAAACAGATGCTAAGTTAACATGGTTAATAGAATCAATTTTGAGTATCCATGTACGATGGGGAAATCTCACCCTCAGGGTCGAATATTTCTGTCAGAGACTTAGCTTTGATTCTATTTCTTCCATTTTGATGACAATTTGAATAGCATCTTCATCAACACCATTTTTGTAAATCTAACTGTATTATTTAACGTTTTACATAAAAATAAATATGATTATCACATAAAATTAAGTGTACCTAATTTTAGTTTATACAGAATGTAATAACTAGGAAACAAAGTTATTTATTTTAATCTCCCAAAATGAAAATTTGAAACACAATGAAAATTTCAAATTTTTGAGACTCAGGTGTCATTTTCCCGCAAGATGATGTCATGCCCGCAAGTATAGGTGAAGATATGCACTTGGAGGTGAAGATAGAAATTTCTACCATCCTTTCTTCAAGCAGAAATCTTTTTCTTCCATCTTCCTTTGTTTGAGATAGAGATTTATGCTTGAAGAAACAATGAAAGAAATTTTTATCTTCACCTCCACGTGCTTATCTTCACCTCCTTGTGCGGCTATTAGTGACGTCACAATCAAAGGACAATTAAATGACGTCATATCTTGGAGAGATGACGTCGTTTCACAGGAAAATGACACCTGAGTCTCCTGAATTTAGATATTTTCACTGCGTTTCAAATGTTTATTTTTGGAGATTAGAATAAATAGCTTTGTTTTCCAGTTTATACATATTGTATAAACCAAAATCAGGTACATTCTGTCTGATGGTCATATTTATTTTTATGTAAAACGTTAAATAACAAAGTTAGATTTACAAAGATGGCGTCGATGTCAATGTGATTGATACTTCAAGCAAAAAATTGTCATCAAAATGGAAGAAAAAGAATCAATCATGAGTTTATCCATGTAGGATAGGGAAATCTCACCCTTGGAGTTGAATATTAGCTTAGTGTTAAACTTTTGACAGGTCTGTATCGTATCCATATGACTGCCATTAAACAAGGAAATAAGCCAATAAAACTATAAAATTCATTCAATATTACATAGAAAATTTCACTCTGATAAATAAGCTACAAAGCTAACATGAAATCAATATCAAATATATAAACCCTTTCACACATATCTAAATAATGTTTCTGACAGACAATGTAATTTTATAGAGGACTGTATATTACATGCTCAATGGCTCCTACAAAGCTTTGACCACTGTGGTAGCTCAGCTGGTAGAGTGCTCACTTCGTAATTTGGAGGTTGTGGGCTCTAACCCCAACCAGGTCTAACCCAAGACTTGAAAGTTGGTAGTGAGTTTTCTTTCACCATCCACTCAGCATTACCAAACAAAAGTCACGGTTCTTTCGGATGGGAAAATAAAATAAACGATGTCCTGTGTCATGGTAGGCTTAACACAATAAAGAACCCTGCTGTATAATGCCATTAGGGCAATGCACTGGCAGAATTTCTGCACCTTTGCCTACAACTGGCAACATCTCGATACAAGTGAAATATTCTTGACTGGGAAATTAAACACCATAACTCATTCACTTAGTCCTACAAACCTGTGAAGACTTTTGTGTAAAATGATTTAATTTGTCAGGCGTGACCATGGCTAGTATTACAGAATACATATTCATATCAATATCATTATGTAGTATGTAATAATTATCATTAAAGGGGTGACTGTTATTATCTTTTTTGTTCTTTTTTCTTTTTGTACTGTAACATGAAAGAAAAAAATGCAGGGTCGGACAGAGAATCGAACCCGGGACCTCCAGCACCACAGGCGAGTGCTCTACCACTGAGCTACCCAGACCGTAACATGCTTCCCTTCCTTTTCTTCGATTCAACTCCCTTTAATCGAAACTACCAGATTCCACCTTGGGACTAACCTGTTAGTCGGCCACTTCCCAGGTTCTGACCAGCCTCAAAATGTACCAGGAAAAAAGAAAAAATGCAGGGTCTAAAACAGCATATTTTACTTTTAAGTTAATAACTTCCAGTCATAGCCTATCTTCTGCATGTTTTAAATTTTGCTTTTCAATTTTTATGATTCTGGGAATATTCGTTTGATGTAGGCATTCAAGACTGAGTGCAAAATTATTAGATATACACATGTAAATACAGTATTTCATGATCAAAAAGTAATCTGCATATATAAAACATATAGATAGGGGTGAGAGGGTCAGTATAAAAAGCTCAATAAAAATCACAGTCTATGTTGCAGTAATAAGTTACACAAATACAGTCAACCCTGTCTATATAGGCCACCCAAGGGAACCAGTAAAAGTGGCCTTAATGGACAGGTAGCCCAAATATAATTCAGGTTCAAATAACACAAATAAAGAGAAATTGGGATAAAATTTTACTGGCCTTTAAAAGCAGGTGGCCCTTATATAGAGGTGTCCTCTAAGACAGGTTTGACTGTAATATAAAATCATTGATTATACATGTACATATTTGTGTGCTATCTATGACACATATATATACCTATTATGCATAAAATATTGGCTAAAACAGAAGTCCAGGCTATATGATAGGTACTATGATGTAGGACTTTTGTATTGCTGCAAGGTACTTGTAATTTGCTGACTTCTGAGACAACGTTGTATGTGGGCTCATGCTCTTTAGGACATGTTATACCAGAGTTCTAAAAATAAACATTATACATTTTAACACAAAATACGGTTAAATTATGGCTAAGTTTTAGGATTCAAGTCTTCTGATGCCAACATGTGCTGCACATATCAAAACTACCAGACTACTGTACCATTATATTCCATTACACTTTTTCTTAAGCTAACATGTTTACACTGAATACTTATACTGTCAAACCTGTCAATAGCAACACCTGTCCAAAACAACAACCTGTCTATAGTGGTTTTTTTTTTCAAAGTTACCGATCACTTTCACTATATAATCAAACTGTCCATAGTGGTCACCTGTCAAATGGGGTTAGTAGCCACTATGTTTTAGTTCCAAAGTCATCATTTACCTGTCTATAACAGCCAGTGCTTATTTGACAAAAAAGATTTGGTACCAAGAATCTAATATTTTGCAATGTTGTTTTAGAAGGAAAATAAGAAATGAAATGAACTTGACAACAATCAGGAAACTTCTTGCAAATGTCATCAATGATCAATTATTAATCATGTGATCGATTAGTAGGATCCCTGCTCTGACAAAGAACGACAATTGATAGTCGGCAATAATTCCGACATCACTAACTACTCATTTACTCATTTACTTACAGTCTCCTTATATATAGGGTAAATTCACCATGGATCGGACAGATACCAAACATCGGACATTTTCCATCAGCGAAAACGTTTGCTATTCAGCTTCAAAACGCGTCGGTTTTTTGGCTTTGAAGAAGATGACAAATTAAACATTGTTCTGATTACGACCGTATGCACATACGGTTATCTCCCTTTTCACTGCTGACCTTCAAAGCGAGCGGTATATCTTGACCCCAAAAAGTAAGTTACCGCGAAAATTTAAAATAAACAGGATATTAGAGTTATCCCACTTTGTTCTGTAATTAAGAAATGGGTTCAGAAAACAATGGATTTATTCTTCAAGAAGTTTTATTTATCAAAAAAGATTAAAAATACTACAAAAAATTGATAAATTATTTTTTATTTTTCCGATTATACAGTACCTGTCATTTCACCATGCATCGGACGCATTTTCACCATGCATCGGACGGTGTCCGATGCATGGTTGATGTATAATTAACATAGATCTAGTTAATTAAGAAGCTTAATAACTTAATCAAATGGAACGAAACCGCATGTGATCTTTATATGAAATAATTTTGCCATAAACTTTGAATTTAAATAAAACAAGGAATTTTTAGAGAATGAAGACCTGACCAATATTTTTTTTTAAATGTTAGATTTAATATAACTGAAATACGGACTTTTCTTTCAAAATTTCTAGGTTTAAAAAAAGTATGTAGATCTAGATCTATGTCATATTTTAGCTAAGGCATTAAGACATAAAAGCTATCTAGGGACGGTAATGAATTTTCATATTTTCAGAATCAAAATGAAGAATGTAGTAATTAGAGGCCTGTATGCAGTAGGGATGCACCACTGGGGGCCGAGGGAGTTACAAATTAATGATGTTTTTTACCTCAAACATGAACCTGAAAATAATTATGACTGTAATGCTGTTGCTATTTGCTGTGACAAGGAGAAAATGCAAACAAAAGCTTATCTTCAGAGAAAAGATGCCTTTGTAATTGCTAATTTATTTAGAAACAAGATGGTTTGTGGTAATTTTTACCTCAAACCAAAAGCTGCAGCAGAAAAATTTCGGAAGAATAGTGGTCCCATGCAAAGGTGCAATGTAGGATTTAAATCTGAAGATAATATTGTAGACACGATACGCCAAATTTGTAATGATAATTCACTGGACTTTACTATATTTTAACTATTGCATAACTGTCATTAATAAGCTATAAGGGATATAATGTGAATATATTAATATAAAATTAAATAAAAAATTATAATTAAAGAAATGAATTTTAAGGGCTTTTGTTTTCCTTTCGTAGAAATGCCACTAAAAAAGAGGAACGAGTGGTCAAAAATTGCAATGGCCGAAGCTTTGTCAGCAGTGAGAAATGAAGGCTTGAGCGTGCGTCTTGCTGCAGCCAAATACGGAGTGCCCAAGTCATCTTTGGGAGATAGGCTTTCGGGAAGAGTAAGCACAGAGGCTGTTAATGGAAAGGCTCCTTTGCTGTCCTCAAATGATGAAAAGATTCTGAAGGAAACTGCAGAACATAGGGCCGATCTAGGTATCGGATATTCCAAAATAAATTTCTTTCGTGCGGCAGGAGAGCTTGCCAAAAAAAGAGGGATATACTTCAAAAAAGGGGTTCCATCTGAAAAGTGGTGGACCCTCTTCAAAAAGAGAAATAATGGTCCCTCATTAAGAATGGCAGAGGGAATGGCGGAAATTCGCCACAAAAGTATGCAGCCAGAACGGACAAAAATGTACTTCGGAGTGCTGAAAGATGTCCTTAAAGAGAACAATTTATTTGACAAGCCAATGTTCATTTGGAATATGGACGAAACATTGGCTTCATTATCCCCTGGTTCCACCAAGGTCTTGGCTAGGTAATTAGCTTACTGCATATTTTATTCTATTAATACACAATGTATATATTATCATCTGGAACTTCAACAGAGCACAATAAAGAAAATGACTAATGACTTAAAATATAAACTGTTCAATTAATAAATAGTCAGTGGGCTTGGTGGACTCACCATGCACCACCGGATTCTCCGACATCACTTTTTTGTGGACCATAAGGCATCCAGTAATGGATTCAGCCATTTTTCCCAGAAATTAATTAATACATTTCACCAATAGAGGTAGTGGGGTGTACATGGTGGGTCCAACTAGCCCACGGACTAAAAGGAAAAAGAACACGCTCATATAAGAGAAAATTAAAATGAGTATCATGTGCTACATGTGAATGTCTCATTTTGTTAAACAAAAATATGTATACTGTGATGCACAGTATATTATACTATCGTTATCTTTGATTTAAATCTTTTAGAGATGGACCGATTATGAAAATAAAATTGTCTTGAGGCGAGAATGGATGTTTCATTTCTGGTGTCGCGATCTGTCAAAATATAAAAGAACGTTTAAGTCCAACGTCTACATGTTTTTGCCAAGCCAGGCTATAGTAACTCGATATACACTTCTTTTCGTTCCCTTAACGCCTGGACTACATTCTATTGACACTACATACCAACCATCTTCTTTAATTACACTCCATTTGTTATGAAAAGATTTGGATTTTGGATTAATGGTGTTTAACGCCCCAGTCAAGAACCTTTCACTTATTTCGAGGCGGTCAGTTCAGGGATGGCGGAGGAAACCGGAGCACCCGGAGAAAACCACCGACATTGGACAAGTGAACTGACAAACTTTCTCATACTATTATCTGCCTGAGCGGGACCTAGGCGGTGAGATGCGCTGTGATCCGTAAGCGTGCGCTTTAGACCACTCGGCCACCAAGGCCCCTGTCATGAAAAGAACATTTATTTTAATTATCCAGATTTTCATTATATAAATGCTTAAATATGGTTTATGTCGTTTTTTAATTGTGTTGTTAGAAAAGGTACACGTACAGTGCATGCTAAATGTGGTAATAAAGAGGGTGTGACGATTCTTGCCTGTGGAAATGCCAGTGGGAAAATGGTACCAGCCCATTTCATAGTTAAGGGCAAAACAAAACTGGCCCTTAAGTCATGGGACACAGAGAAAGCACCAATTGGCTCATATATAAGCGTCTCAGACTCAGGATGGACAAAACAGGTTAAAATTAATTAAAATTAGTCTATCAACCACAAACATATATAACGCCCAATGTTCAAATCAAAATGTGAGAAGTTTGTTTTTCAATAGGAATAAAAATTATACAAACGCCAAGTAATGCACTTTTTTAAAACCATCCATTGTTCCGGTAACAATTGGTTGGAAATACTGATGCAGCGTTAAACACCAACATATTATCCTCAGAATTAAGTGAAGTTATGTGGTTTCAAGACCCAGTAGAGATTATTTCACTTATATTGAGTATCCGGCGAAAATCACCGACCTTCTGTTAGCGATCTGACGAACTTTTCTCACTGTAGGGCCTAGTGGAATCGAAAAACGCTTTTTTTGTAATCGTGCACTTTTAACCATTTCGCCACAGAGGACTTTGCATAAGAATTCGAAAGACATTTAGTCAACAAGCATATATCCAAAAATGAAAACTGCGACGATTTTTTCACAAGGCACCCAACATTAAGAAATGAATCGCACGGGGTACATCGGATGAAACTGATGTTCCGTGTCACGACAGATATAACACAAAAAGAACCCTCCCTGTACACCGATTAACTTGCTTAAACGAACTGCAAAGGCCATAATTTCTACCACCTCGACTATAGCTGGTGACGTCTCGGTATCAGTGAATTATTCTTGACTGGGACGTAAAATCCCATTTAATCAAACAAATGAAAACTATTCCTGTCTCATTACTACATTTTATTTCATTTTATCTAGGGACTGTCTCTGTTGTGGTTTGAAGAAGTGTTCCTTAAAAACATTGGCGAAGAACGTCCACAGATATTAATTTTTGATGGCCATAACTCGCATCACCATATAGAGCTAATAGAAGCTGCCCGTGCTAACAACATTATTTTGATGGAAATTCCGGCACATTGTTCACATTGGCTTCAACCCTTAGACAGGTAAAACATTACAGACTTATATATGTGAAGTACACACAGACCATATTTTGTATAATTTTACATAATTATTAGAAATTAAGAATATAACCGAATACTATACTACTTTATCTAAAACTAGCGAAATAAGAACCAATGCAAAGGCTATAAATATAAACACTTTCGATTATAAATCCCCTCTACTTTTGACTAGCACCAAATACTTGTTTTGAATACTTCCAAATATGCCACAATAACCTTCTGAAATGATCGCATACATCTAATGTGTACATTATAACATGTTATAACTTTTCTTTTTCAGAACAGTTTTTGGTCCATTGAAAAAAGAATGGCGGGCGATTACCACTACTTTCCGCTCAGAAACAGGGTTATCGGTGTCTCACGCAAACTTCTTCAGACTGTTCAATAAGGCATGGGTATCGATAAGCCCTGAACATTTTTAAAGTGGTTTCAGATCAACAGGGATATATCCATGGAATCCAGATCAGATACCTCCAGAAGCATATTTGCCTTCAACTCTATACACTACAAGTATGTTAATCACATACACTTGTATTGGTTCAATGTTCAATGTATTAAACAATCTTTGAATGCAGCCACCCTTGATACATCCAATTCCTTGATATGTTATCTTGTCTTCTATTAATCTTAAAGTTGTGAATGGGGAAAGTGCCCTTGTAATTGTGAACATTAACGGTCAAATAGCCAAAAGTTAAAATTAAAATACTATTATTGCTTAAGAAAATTTAAAAAAAGAACACAATATGGCAGAGAGAGAGAGAGAGAGAGAGAGAGAGAGAGAGAGATGGTTACCATATACTTATGGAGCAATCATTCTCACAGTTAAGCAAACTAGAAGTTTATGAATTCGTTTTTCCTCGAAAACGGAATTTTGTTGCAATTTTAATAATTTTGTGGTGTAAACCTTTTCTATTTTTATTTAGCAATGAGAGAAGATAATAATGGAAATGGAGAAAAAGAAAACATGTCGGAAGAAAATGGAGAAAAAGAAAACTTGGTCGAAATACAATCTACAGTGACCAATGAGGACTCTAACATGATGGATCACCTGATACAGCAGGGCGCAACCCTAGTTGATTTGGGTATCAGCATATCAGACGATGGCACGATCAAAAATAGCGATCCAATGCTAAATTCTTGCAATGATAGTGAGGATGTTTGTCCCCCCGACTTGGCACTAGCAGCAATAGAGTGTTCTCTTACTAAAGAAAAGAAAAGGTTGTACGAAGATCTCCTTACGTTGGGTGCAGATATGAATGAAGACAACGTTTACAATACATGGAAAATGTATAAATTAAAGGTATCGTGTGCACACACACAGAGAGAGAGAGAGAGAGAGAGAGAGAGAGAGAGAGAGAGAGAGCATGTGTTTAATGTTGCTTAACGCCGCATCAGTAATTTTTTCAGCTATTCTATTAATCTCTTAAGCGCGAGTGTGTTTTTATGGTCTACCTCATACCTGCGAGCACTCAGACCGACTTTAAGGTGCTAGTTCACCCAGCCAATAGCTGTAGACAAGTGTACCACTCCTCCAGACACATTATAACCAGTGAAGGTCAACGGGAAAAAAAAATTACTTCCCCACATGTTGCCTGAGCGGACTCAAACTCACAGCGATGACAGACCCTGGATTTGTAGAATATCATTAGGTCACCGCACCTCCAAAGAGAGAGAGAGAGAGAGAGAGAGAGAGAGAGAGAGAGAGAGAGGGGGGGTAGGCATTTCACTTGATCGTGATTTATGTAGCTTCATAGTATAAAAAAAAAGAATAATAATGACGATAATTATGTTTTCAACTGGCAGAAACTGCTTAAATTGTAACATAGCAAGAGTACATTGTTATAAGTTTTTCCTTTGTTCATGTCTTACATTGTGTTTAACGTAATGTTATGTACTTTTTAGTTTTGATTAATGTTATTTTAATATTACAGATGCGTAGTCAACAAAATACAAGCAATGAACAGCACAGGGTAGATGACATCCTACAAATTCCAAAGATTCAAAGCAAAAGCCAATTATTGACAAAACCCAAAAACCAGGATTCTTCGTGTTGACGTGTGACGATGCATACCACCATAAGAAAGAAACTCAACAGAAAAGAGAAGAAAAGCGACTAATGGCAGAACTAAAAAAATAAAGTCAACTGAACTAAAAAAAATAAAATCAAATAAAAAATAGACATGGATACAATGTTTTGTTTATAACTTTTGGATATGATCTACAGTTTTATAAACATTAATTTTCTGACTAAAATCACAAATTGTTTATCGTTTCGTTAGTAACGTTTATCGGCATTCACCATAAGGTTGGCTGGCAAAAGTTATTGTTTAACAGGGCTTGATCGCGTCCTAATTTATTTACGCATCACTTCAGTCAGTGTCAGTGTGATTAGGATTAACATGTACTTGCAACACTAATGGAATTCACAAGCTTCACGCATAAAAGTTCATAACATTTGTACGAAACCTATGTAAATTTTCAATCCCTTTGAATGCCGCATGTTCTAGCTCATTTTACACACAGCTTCTTTGTTAAAAAATCTGAGTCTACCGTCGTGATATTTTCATGGGTAGTGTCAGTTTCTGGCTAAAATCAGCTCTTCAAAACAATCCAGTTCGTACATTCACTCTTTAATAGCATGTGACAAACTGACATCTCCTATTATTATTATCGCAAATTATAAACCATAATCTAGTTTATTTTTTAAATTATAAAGAGGCGTGGTTTGTCATTCTTGCATTAAAAGTTGAAAGCTTATCGGGATGACAGACAAGCCGACGGAGCATTCGTTTCTATACGTGTGTTGGCCGATTGAGTGGTCAATTGATATACAATATGTATTCATTAGCAGCATTTACAATATACAGTTTATGTGTCCGATGCATGGTATGTGTACGTCCGAACCATGGTGAAATTTCGTTTATTTTGAAATCTTCTGATTTTCGGAGTATTTCTCATTTTATCGTTACTATAATGTGAATCAACGCTCCGAACACCTTCCTTCAAACAATCGATCGTCAGTCATAGTACAGACCCGAAGTGTAACTACTGCGGTAGTGTATAATGTTGTGAGGTGTCCGATCCATGGTGAATTTACCCTACATATATTTACATTTGTGATGTTTTAATGTATTAAACTTT
Organism: Anadara kagoshimensis; assembly: GCA_021292105.1. NCBI lineage: Eukaryota > Metazoa > Mollusca > Bivalvia > Arcoida > Arcidae > Anadara > Anadara kagoshimensis. Next base: position 30,524,482 of record CM037875.1, on the reverse strand, counting down.
GTTGAAGACCAAATGGCAGTTATAGGAGTATAAATGCCATTGCTACTGTGATGTCACTCATCTCTTCCTTGTGACTATATGCATGACGTCATTGATTGCAAATACATGTCATACACGACAGTGTTTTACAGTTTTTTTAGGATTTAAATACCAAAATAAGATTTTCAAAAAATTGGAAATGTAAATATAACCATTGAACTGTCTAGAAACGGCATTTATAGTGCTTTAACTGCCATTGCCGTGCAAAGAGAACTAATCATAATGTGTAGCACATTGTTCAGTTTGCTTTGCACGGCAATGGCAGTTATAGCACTATAAACACCATTTCTAGACAGTTCAATGGTTAAATAATCTGACCATATATATACTTACTTGGCACATTTCTTGACAAGATGGACATATAATATGACCAGTATGAAGATAATATTTGGACACAAAGTTCACTCTTAGTTTCTGGCCAGCTTTTAAACAATGATGAGCCACACCATTTACATATATCAATAATCCTAGTCTCTCACGACACAGAAACTGTAAAAGAAATAAAATCTGAATCAAAGTACTGATATTTGGCATAGAAACTGTAAAAAGAAATAAAATCTAAATCAAAGTACTTATATTCGGCATAGAAACTGAAAAAAGAAATTAAATCTGAATCAAAGTACTGAAAGTACTGATATTCATCCATATAAGGTAGAGATGTCAAATCAATCAAAAAATACTTAGGTAAACCAGTTACTTGCTTTTTTCTGAATGAATACTGTCAACACATGGTAAACCAACATTTCTTTGCCGATATTAAATTTCGTGATTCTTGATTGCGACTATTAATTATAGCGATATTGACTTTATCTGAATATTTTGAATATTTGATTTAAATAATACCATTTTCAAAAGCATGTTTGCCTCAATTAGCTTTCATGATTATTTTGTCATTGGTATAAATAATACCATTTTCAAAAAACAATTTTGCATTGATTTACTTTGTCAAGTATTTTGTTCTCGCGAAATATGCGAAAGTTAATCCTATGCAAATAAAAGTCGGTTTACAGTGCTCTAAAAACTGTACTTCCTGTGGAGCAGTTTCTCAAATTACAAAAGTTTAACAAGGAAATCATTTAGTATCATTAATGTTTCGTTTGTTTTATAAGTATACAGTTAAACCACACATTTAAATAAATATGATTTGTGGTATATAGGAATAGATATACAGGTATTATAAAAAACCAAACTCAGAATATTTAATAATTTTGGTTGGCAAAAATACACTTTTACCTGCGTTAATGGTACACATGAAAATGTTCATATTGAGACAGACATGCATGCTTGTCAAGTTGAACAAAACATGGCTTAATTTTTAGCAGTTACACAAAAGTAGACAGGCTTATCTTGACAGGAGCTTCAATGGATGATTGGTTGATTGAATGGGGTTTTAGGTCCCAGTAAAAAACATTTCACTTATACTGAGAAGTCACCAGCTAAAGTTGAAGTAGCAGAAATTTTTACCTTTGCAGTGTGCTCAGGGCAATGTGCAGGAGGGTTCTTTAACATGCCACACCTTCTCTTCAGAAGGGGCCTATGGCTTTCATTTTTAATGCTGAGTGCTTGGTAAACGAACAGTCACTACCTATTCTAAAAGTATGTCTCTTGTCCATTATATGTCCTTGTCTGTTCTGTAGTGTGAGAGGACTGGGCTAGTTGAAAAAAACATAATTACAATTTTAAAGGGCACAACTGTAGAGAAAGAAACATATTTTTTTCAAATTCTCTGATATTTGTTCAAACTCCCTGACCTTGATCCTTTTTTTGAAATTCCATAATACGTTGGAATCATGTAGAACTGCCCAAGCAACAGCTCTATAATATACATGTATTACCTTATAACAACCACTTCCTCCATGTAGCAGTCCCACAGGTCTATTACAATGTTCTAATGTCCATAATCTTTCATGGTTAAAACACTTGGATCCTTGTCCATAAGTTTCTCCAAATAAATTATTCTTCTCACCTAAATTATACGTAAAGATAATCTTGTGATCGCCAATTTAGTGAATTAGGATTCCCTGTCAGCAGGTACTTTTTTGAGATTTGTAAATATGTTCAAAGGGCCATAACTCTGAAGGAAAAAGAGCAAACTAACTTGAATTAATATGTGCATCTCCTGTCAACTTTGATGCTTTACATTCAGTTTTATAATAAAAGTGCTTCATAGTTTTGCAGAATTAGTCTCTAGACAAGAAAAGTCTGAACGGAAGGGTTAAAGTTCAAATCTTTTATCCCTTTCTTTCTTCAAAGCAATATTAGCTTGTGAAATGTATTTATATTTTTGCATGCCAGTGTCATTATTTGTGGCATGTAAATCACATATTTTTTCCTTGCTATATTCACATGTATATTTGTATGTGAAATTTGTGAAATGTGAAAACCATGCAAAAATATAAATGTGTGACTTTCAACATGTTCAAAGTTGCTGGTTATATACATAGAGCACTTAAACATTTTCTTAAGATATATTTGGCCCATAGTGTTTGTCATGTTTTATTTTAATCTGGCAGCTGTAGCAATCCGAAAAAACTCAAACATATCAAAGTGGACGTCTAATGCACTTCTTCAGAATTACACCTGCAGTTTAATCACTATACCTGGGCTATAAGGGACCTTTGTGCCATTAGCCCCAAAATAACAATCCCCTCCCACAAAATTACTGCCTGTGGGACAACCCTGACCCATCCTCTCAAGTCTTTGTTTAGCAAAGTTTTGAATAAATCCAGTTCTTTTAATTTTTCATTTAAAAGTTAAAGTTAGTTCAAGTCTGTCCTGAGCCATTAGGCCCATCAGGCCGGAGCTTATCCCGGTTTCGGTGGCGTTAAGTGACTGAGAGTACAAGACTCTCCCCTGAATGGGACGCCGACACAACACCTCGACTGGTCCAGGGATCGAACCCATGACCTTCGAATCATGAGTCCAACGCCTTAACCACTAGGCCACATGCTTCCGCACTTTTTCATTTACATGTGTATTATTAAATACTGACTTTTTTCAAATAAAATGCATCAAATTATGTTCTTATTTTGATCTAGTTTTTGAAAACATGGCCACCTGTTTTTTTTTCAAGACCTGGGCCAGGATGACCCCACTAACTACTTTTCTGGTTTTAACACTATACCTGGGTTATTTTCGTGAAGACCACATCTTGAATCTCTCACTGTAATGTCACCATTTCTCCAAGCAAATTCCTGCAAAAAATAAATATACATATATATTATGGCATGTGATAAGTAACTTGTTAAAATAGCATCAAGTTGTTTTATTTGGACTCACTGCCCATCAGTTAATTTTTGTGATTGTTTTATTTTCAAGTAACAAGACTTGAAAAAAACTTTTCACAAATAAAATATTTTGATGTAATTCACCTATATTTGTATCATCTGTAGATGCTAAAATAAAAGTACAGTCCAACCTGCCATAAAGGCCACCTCTATATAAGGACCACTTGCTTGTAAAGGACAGTAGAATTTTATCCCAACTGTTCATTATTTATATTATTTGAACCTGTATAAAAAGACCACCTACCCATTAAGGCCACTTTTATGGGTTCCCTTGGTTGGCCTTTATAGACAGGTTTGACTGTATGCGAGTGTCTTGAAATGACTATTTCTGCAAAAATGAACTTACCTGTATTCGTACGTTTCCTGATTTACAGTATATAAAATCCCCACTCCCTTCACAAATATTTACAATATGACTGTATCCCTCTTCAATGAAACATATAGAAGCAATTGTATTGCGATTCCCGTTGAAAGACAATAGGGGTCATGACCTTTGATGTGTATCAATTTTCCCGCAATATTATGTCATGTCCCGCACAGGGGGTCACGTGATTATGTGAGATACGTCGATCTCACATGGCTAAAAACCCTATATAACACGAGCAGATATGGAAAAAATAGCACCAAGGTACATAATATTTATTAATAGAAAGAATTGTAAATATAAGAAATGACATTTCTGCTCATGGTATTTCAAGGAGTAATGAAAGATAGTGTGCCAAATTCAAAATGAAGGGCTAAGTAAATGACAAATGTTACATAACCTACAACTATGGTTTTATTTACCTGTAAATATGGACAAAAATCAGCCAGTGCTACCGATCCTCCATATCTGTCAGTTTCAGACACTGGTACTGCTGTAATACTTCTAAAATACTGAAAAAATAAAAATAAATAATTATCTGTACAAGACACTGGTACTGCTGTAAGACTTCTAAAATACTGATAAAATAAAAATAAAATAATTATCTGTACAAGACACTGGTACTGCTGTAATACTTCTAAAATACTGAAAAAATAAAAACAAAATAATTATCTGTACAAGACACTGGTACTGCTATAAGACTTCTAAAATACTGATAAAATAAAAACAAAATAATTATCTGTACAAGACACTGGTACTGCTGTAAGACTTCTAAAATACTGATAAAATAAAAACAAAATAATTATCTGTACAAGACACTGGTACTGCTGTAAGACTTCTAAAATACTGATAAAATAAAAACAAAATAATTATCTGTACAAGACACTGGTACTGCTGTAAGATTTCTAAAATACTGAAAAAATAAAAACAAAATAATTATCTGTACAAGACACTGGTACTGCTGTAATACTTCTAAAATACTGAAAAAATAAAAATAAAATAATTATCTGTACAAGACACTGGTACTGCTGTAAGACTTCTAAAATACTGATAAAATAAAAACAAAATAATTATCCGTACAAGACACTGGTACTGCTGTAAGACTTCTAAAATAATGATAAAATAAAAACAAAATAATTATCTGTACAAGACACTGGTACTGCTGTAAGACTTCTAAAATACTGATAAAATAAAAACAAAATAATTATCTGTACAAGACACTGGTACTGCTGTAATACTTCTAAAATACTGATAAAATAAAAACAAAATAATTATCTGTACAAGACACTGGTACTGCTGTAAGACTTCTAAAATACTGATAAAATAAAAACAAATAATTCAGTTTTAGATAGATGAACTGTTATATAAGTCATGGTAGTGTATAGCCAGAGTGTGGTGAGTGCAAGACATCTGCAGACTGTTATGTTTCACCTGAAAAGTAAATTTTGTTTTATACTTAGATAAATAAAACTTTGAAGAATATGCTATCAAAATGTTTGTACCAATGTAGAGTAAAGTGGTCTAATGAAGTTTTAATCCCAGTTTTTTTCATTTATATCAAGGTAGTCAGTTTAGGGATAATGGAAGAATCTGCAGTGCTTGAAGAAAACCACCGACCTTCTGCAAGTAAACTGACAAACTTTCTCACATTAGAATCTGCTTCGAGTGGGATTAAAACTAAGGTGCTATGATCCAAAGGGTGTGCTTTGACTTCTCCACCACCAAGGCCTCTAAGTATGTTATACAAGAAATACCTAAGCTATATCTCTTGTATGTTCATAGGTGATTTTCAGTATTTCCTGCTTTTTGGGGCATCTTGAAAAGATAACCCCTTCATTTGTGCAAATCTAAAAGCCCTTCACCTAGACATCATTTCTCCCAAATATTATCTAATTTGTCCAAGTAGTTTCAAGGGAGAGATATCAAATTCTAAATCAAATATTTGAATCATTTTCCTGGGACACTGAAACAGTATTTCCCCCAGTTTTGAGTTATACATGTACTTACTTGATATTTTTCGTTTAATGGTTGTTGATACTCAACTAAATTACAAAATGCCACAGCATCTCGGTTATTTGTACAATCTGTTTTCAGTAAACCTCTTTTAACTTCATCACAAAATGGATGTATGTCTTCATTTCTGTAATCAAAACAAAGTTCACTGATTACATTAACATGACCATTCGCAAAACTTATAAAATGCATAAAAAGAAACTCTTAAGTGAGTTACCACAATGATAACTCAGTTGGTAGAGTGTTCATTCTATATGTTGAAGGTCAGGGTTTAAACATGGCCTGGTATGACCAAGATTTGAAAATACGTAGTGATCATTCTTTTGCCAAGAAGCACTGGAGATCTGGAAAAGAAAGTCACTGGGTGTTTTGAAAGAGACCTTAAAAAAGATGTCTGCATTACCATAGACATGGCATGTTAAAGAATAATCCCTGCACATTGCTGGAGTAAAAATTTCTGACACTTCACCAATAGCTGGGGACATTCCGATATAAGTGAAATATTTTTAACTCAAATGAATTGGGAGATAAAGCCCCATTTAATCAATCAATCAATCTAAATGGGTTGGACATCAATTTTGACATCAGTTTTCGAAATTTCTAATTCTAGCGCAATAGAGGGAAATGCCATTTAGGCTAAATAACGCCTATGTTTCCATTCCTGGTAGCCATAATCATCATTGGCTACTAAATTTTGAGAATTTTTTTAACAAGGTAACCTATTTTAGCAGATGTGTGAAAAAATACTTGAAAAAGGACTATATTTTCACAAATTTAGCTACTAATAATTTTAAATTTGTGGAAACCTATTAACAGCATTATTAAATATTTTACAAAACTGAGTTCCAGTCACTAATGTTCTGTTTTTATTGGCCATTGTCCAGTAGATTATGTAGTGCACACATTTTATTTTTACTGACTTCGTTAGGGTAGGTGGAATGGTACTTTATGCCCCAGTCAACATCATTTTATTTACAATGTTCATTCTAGAAGGACCCATGGGGCCACTGATCCCTTATTTTGCTAAATGACCCCGGGGATAAAGCCTAACTATTTTGAGTAAGGGGCCCAGCTCACTTCATTAAAGAATTTGTAATAGTAATAAATAGCTAACATGTGTAAACATAAAGGGGTCCATACTAAATCTTAGCAGCCATTGGCTACTGGGCCCTGCTAATCTTCATCCCTGTGACCCCATTGTTAAGGTCAAAGTGGGCAATATTTAACATTACATGAATACAAAATTATTAATGTTATTCTGTTTTAGAGGAAAGTTTTTAAAAATGGCCTCTTCTGAAAAATCTTATTGAACAGTGCATTTATCATATTTAGACAGAAGAAACCAGATTTCCCAGATGTACCACCACATGATCAACACCACTTAACATTTTGAAAAATAATAATGTTACAAATTTCTGGAATAACATTATTTTTAAAGGAAAATATTATTTCGCACAAATTTCATGTGGTATCCAGTGATTTTGTTTGCCTAAAATTACTACTGATTAATGGTAGTTTCCCCTGGAGAAAAATGACTAAATTTTCCCAATTTGACCACTAAAATTCCAAAAACAACAGTGACATACTAGCAAATAAAATCAAGTTGTCCTTACCCACAAAATGTTAGTTACTGTTACATATAACACCTTTGAAATGAGGATCTTAAGATATTGCAAGTATGTCATCATGATTATGCAGTACACTGTATTTTTCAGAACTTCAAAATTTTCCTAATTTAAATTAGAAACCATTGAAATCGCTCTGTTTGTGACAGTGAAATGATTTTTATATTTAAAGAAAATCAAATAAACTTGAAAAATGATTGATATTTTTCACTTACTTGTACCTAGTCGTAACTGAAAAATCTGTATGCACATCTGCTATCTCATATAGTATTTCCGTAGAAAGGAAAATGTTGGCGCTTTTAGCATTTTACATGGCTAAAATGGCAAATTTTACATGGAAAGTGATTCCTTGGTGACATTTTATGTCATATGCACAACAGGATCCGCCATTAGTCTGATTATTCAACATGTTAAATCTCCATAGCTCCAACGTTTTACACTGTGCAGATATATTCTAGGCTAATCATGGATGCCCATACAGATTTCCTGTTACAACTAGGTACAAGTAAGTGAAAAATATCTTTTTTTCAAGTTTATTTGATTTCCTATGGAAATAAAGAATATTTCACTGTCACAAACAGAATGACTTGAACAGTAGATTTGTAACATGTAACAAATACACAGGTACCATGTGGTACACTGGTGAAACCCGTTATTTGATATTTTATACATACTTCTTCTTTCTTTCATCCATCCAGTCAAGACAACTCTTCTTCACAAAATCACACCCTAAATTTTTACCCCACTCTAACTCTTCAGCATTGTCATAATTGACCTTGTACCATCTGAAATAATAACAAAAGATATATAGATTAAGTATTACCAAGTTGTGTCGTTGTACATACAAGACTTTCACAACTCGAATGCATCTAAATGACAAGAATGCCCCTGCCTGCTGACACTTTTGAAAGTATGATCAAAATCAAGAATAGCCAATGACACATCTACTTTACTCCAAAGATTGTACCTGTGCAGTTTATGCCATAAAGATCTTTTACAGAGTTTTCCAGAAAAGTGGCAGACAAAATGCTCACAAAAGAAACAGAGTAGGATAGGGAAATCTCACCTGAGGGGTTGAATATTTCAGTTGGAGACGAGCACGAGGGTTAGATTTCCCTTTCCTACATGAATAAACTCATGATTGATATTTTTTCTTCCATTTTGATGACAATTTTTGGCTTCAAGTATCAGTTACATTGACATTGACGCCATCTTTGTAAATCTAACTTTGTTATTTAATGTTTTACATAAAAATAAATATGACCCTCGGACAGAATGTACCTGATTTTGGTTTATAAAAAATGTATAAACTAGAAAACAAAGCTGTTTATTCTAATCTCCCAAAAATAAACATTTGAAACCCAGTGAAAATCTCTAAATTTTGGAGACTCTGGTGTCATTTTCCCGCAAGACGATGTCATGTCTCCACGATATGACGACATTCAATTGTCCTTTGGTTGTGACACCACTGAAAGTCCGGACGTGGAGGTGAAAATAAACACGTGGAGGTGAAGATAGAAATTTCTTCTACTGTTTCTTTAAGTGGAAATCTCTATCTCAAACGTAGGAAGATGGAAGAATATATGTTTCACACTTTGTTTCATAATTTAACAACAAAATTTGTTTAAAACCTCACCCTGTATCCTCCATCATAGCTAGTGTTATCCTTGATATAACTGGATTCTGTGTGTATGTTCCAGTCATAGCTTCATTCTGAAAAACACAAAAAGAAACTTTCAGAATTACATTATTGCAGAAACATTGATGTTATCATGGTTATGGTGTTCTGAAAGATTTTTTTTTGGGGGGGGGGGGAGGAAATGACCCCATCCTAGAATTAACACTGGACTCTTTGCTTCGAATTTTAACCTAAAAAGAACTTCTATATGAAGACAACTTGTCTATAAAATCCATTTTTTAGGTTCCCTGTGTGATTTTTATACACAGGTTTTACTTATTTGATTTTTTAATTTAATGTGTTAATAACGAAGAGCAGTCAAATGGTGAGTATACATGTATATTGCCTGCAAATCTCATTCATCAAAACCACTTTCACATTTATCATCAAAACAATTTAACAAAGAACTTAAAGATATTCATATTTGGACTATAAAAACTTTAATAGAACATTTTTAGCTCACCTGAGCCAAAGGCTCAGATGAGCTATTGCAATCTATCACCGTCCGTCGTCCGTCATGCGTCGTGCGTCGTGTATAAACTTTACATTTTAATCTTCTCCTCCAAAACTACTGGGCCATATTTGATGAAACTTGGTGATTATCATGCCTAGGTAACAGCCTTTCAAAATTGTGTTCGGGGTTTGGCCATGCCCAACAAGATGGCCGCTGTTACTAAAAATAGCAAAAAGACAAAAAAATCTTCTTCTCTAAACCAAAAGGTGCAGGCAAATTTTAATTGGATATTTGGATTCAGCATACCTGGAAACATCAAAATTGTGTTTTTCATGAAAATTAGACGAAAAATAGGTTACGCGTTTTTTGCGTAAAATTATGTAATTTTTAAAATGAGACATTTATTGTTATAACTTCATTTCGGCTGAAGATAATTGTATGGAGTTTTCACTGTTGATCTTGTCTTGCAATTTTCTTCCAATTGATGTCAAGGTTGAAGGTCAAGGTCATGTCCCAGTTTTTGACCTTTGATAAAAAATGCTATTTTTTTAACATTTCTTGTGATAATGGCATAGGATTTTCAGTTATTTGTAGGTATTGACATGACGATCATTTTGATACATAGATCAGGGTCATGGGTTCAAAGGTCAAGGTCACAGATGTCCAAGAATACCAAAATAGTTAATTATCTGCAAAACTATGAATTTTTTGTATAAGCATGTATATCAGAATATTGTAGGTAATGGCACAATGGTCATTTTGATACATGAATAAAGGCCATGGGTTCAAAGGTCAAGGTCACAGATGTAAACAAGTACTGAAATGGTTAATTATCTCAAAAACTATAAACTTTTTGTATAGGCATGTATATTGGAGTATTGTAGGTATTGGCCTAACGACCATTTTGATATATGAATGAAGGTCATAGGTTCAAAGGTCAAGGTCAAAGACGCGAACGAATACTTAAATGATTAATTATCTCAAAAACTATAAACTTTTTGTATAGGCATGTATATTGGAATATTGTAGGTATTGGCCTAATGATCATTTTGATATATGAATGAAGGTCATAGGTTCAAAGGTCAAGGTCATAGAATTGAACTAATACTTAAATGGTTAATTATCTCAAAAACTATAAACTTTTTGTATAGGCATGTATATTGGAATATTGTAGGCATTTGCACAACAATCATTTTGATATATATGAATGAAGTTCATAGGTTCAAAGGTCAAGGTCATAGATGCAAACGAATACTTAAATGGTTAATTATCTCAAAAACTATAAACTCTTTGTATAGGCATGTATATTGGAATATTGTAGGTATTGGCCCAATGCACATTTTAATATAAAGATGTTTTAGCTGTTTATAAATAATATATTGTAGCTAGACTTTAAATATGTTATATATAGCATACTTATATAATAATTATTATAATTAACTTGCAAAAATACTTGCATATTATTGGCCCTTACTGCTGAAAATTTTGATATTCTCTTTATTAATGTCATTGGCCATTGAACCTCTGCATAAGATATGTACTCTTCCTCAGGTGAGCGTTAAGGCCCATGGGCCTCTTGTTTATTTTTGCTGATGGCCATGCTTTAACTGATGCTGGAGATGCAGCAAACTGCTCGTTACCAAATACTTGTAGATTACTTTTTTATCGCGAGAGATTTATTAACGCCTACATTCAGTACATGCCTAATTTCGTGAGGACTCTGGGTTGCAAATTCCTATATCGCCCGAATATTCCCAGAATCGCAAAAAAATAACTTAACGCATGGCAAAAAAATTGACAACAAACGTGGAAGTTATATGTATATATAACATGACAAGACTTCTAAAGAAGGGAGATAATTGCTTAGCTATCACAGATTTTAATATTATCATGGATTGTGGTCATGCATTCACATACTCAGAAAATGATGCTTAGGGTCGGACAGGCAAAAATGTAATTCTCAGGAATTCAAAGTCATCTACAGTAGTAGGTGCTGTTTCCTCTACACCAAACAGATGTAACTTGGTACCAGAAAAAAAGATGTCATTTAGCATGTTTAATATTAACATGGATTGTGGTCATGCATTCACATATTCGGAAAATGATACTTAGGGTGGGATACACAAACTGTGATTCATGGGAATTCAAAGTCATCTACAGTATTAAGTGATGTTTCCTCCACACCAAACAGATGTAACTTGGCTTTAGAAAAACATGTAATTTTAGTCTATTTTTTTAGCATTACATGTTGGCAATTTAATTAGAGTCAAGGATGGCATTTGACAAACAATCAACTTGGCACTGGGCTGAGTGTGAATAAAATTCCACTTATCACTTGGCTGTTGTTTCAACTCGGTCTGGACAAGTGGCCAAGTGCTTTTTTCTAAGGCCTAAGATATGGCTTACAATGTTAACTCTTCTGTTTATGGTATAATAAGAGAACTAAAATTTACATTCATACATACCTCAAATATTCTTTTCTCCCAGTGAGTTAGATTAGTACCAATAATTCCTTGATCTTCAAGTTCAGCACCCTCTAGTGTTGGACAGTTAAAATGTTTTCTAACTTCTTCCTATTAGAAAGAAGAAAAAATAAGAAAGTGGCGATGCAGTCTTGTTACTGGCAAATTTAGTGAATTAGGATCTCCCGAAAGGAGGTACTTTTTTGTGATTTGATTTTTATGTTTAAAGGTCCATATCTCCAAAAATAACACTGCTAGATTAAGAGATATGGACTTAAACATACAACTTTCACATTTTGACGCCATAAAAGTAAAACCTAAGTCTCGTCAAGCAAGACAAAAATAATCAAACCAACTTGGGTTAATAATATGTGCATCTTCTATCAATGTTGATGCTTTGCACCAAGTTTTGTAAAATAGTGCTTCACAGTTTTGGAGAATTACTCCAGACAAGAAGTGTGAAAGGACAGAACTTAAAATTTAACATACCATCTTTTTTTAAAGGCGGGAGATAAAAATTTGAAACAAAAATTACCTGCAAAAGTAAATAGAGTGGACTCTAATATAGGCAAACAAGATTGAACTGTCTGCTTGACCTTAAATTAAAATAGTTTTTTGGATGCAAACACCTATGTTGATGCTTTGAAAGAAGTTTCGTAAAATAGTGCTTCATAGTTTTTGAAGAATTACACAAGACAGGATGTGTCTAGGTGAACTGAATCAGATGGTATTTTAAAGTTTGATTTAAATATCCCACTCTCCTTCTTCCAAAGGTGGGAAGGCCGCAGTGGCCTAATGGATAAGACCTCAGTCTTCAAATCCAGGGTCTCTCACCGCTGTGAGTTCGAGTCCCAATCGGACCACATGTGGGAAAGTGAGTTTTCCTTGTAAAAGTGAATTTTCCTTGCCCTTGGCCTTTACTGGTTCACCTGGTATCAGTATAATGGACTGGGGGAGTAATACTCTTGTCTGCGGCGTACTGACTCTGTGAGCTAGCACATTAAAGTCGCCCTGAGTGCCCGCTAGTACAAGGCAGACCATACAACACATTCGCACTTCACATGCATACACAAAATTGTTCATAGATTAATCCATAGAGATTAATAAAATAGTTCTCGTCGCAAATAGCTGAAAAAATTGCTGATGCGACGTTAAGCAACATTCAACCAACCAACCAATCTTCCAAAGGTGGGGTATAACGAGGAATACATATGCTAAATATAAGTCTTCAGTACAGTCCATACATTTACGGTAAACTTTTTTAACTTATATACATGTAGTAAAACCTCATTTTGATATCCCCCAATAACATAGCCACCTCGTTTATTGGCAAAGTATTTTGAAGTCCCAAAATCTGATTCTTTTTACATTTTTCTTTATAAGCTGCCTAGATTTATCACAAAACCCAAACTTTTTAACTTAGTATACATTCATGTTAAAAAGAAACTGCATTATGATGCCCCCCAATGACTTAGCCACCACTTTTATTGCCAAAGCATTATGAAGTCCCGAAATTCTTACTAGTATGTTTTTATATTTTTCTTTATAATCTTCCCTTGATTTATCACCACAAAACCCCCTTTATAATGCAAAAACCTGACTTAACAAATAGTGGCTAGGAATCTATGTTTTACTGTACTATCACAAAACCTTGTATAATCCCAAAATCTGACTAACAAATAGTAGCTATAAATCAAAGTTTTAAAGTAGTAAACTTAAAAAAAAATTCCCACCACTTTTTATTGACTTTAGTCTTTAGTTTATATAATGTTATAGAATATGGATCCTAATTAATTCAGTATTAATAATAAAACTAAAATTTACAATTTACACAGACGATTTTACTTTATAACACAAATACAAACACAAACAAAGAGGAATAACCCTAGCTCTTTGAGCAGTTCATTTTTATAAAGTTGCTAATGGCAAATATTGGCCACTAGGGAGGGAAACAAAGATGTTAATATGTTAACAGTGTCATATTTAGTTATGACTAGGTTAACAATTTTCTGTTGTATCCATCTTATACCTTCCATCTCTGTCTCATAGCCAAAGACATTTTGCCCTACCAGAGATGGAAACATACATCTATACATGTATATGTCAGACTTATCACAACTTTTGGAGTTACAACCAAGTTAACAATTTTCTGGTAGTACCCACGTCTTGGTCTCGTAGCCTATGACAATATTGGCTACCAGGGATGGAAACAAAGCTGTTTATATGAAAACAGTGACATACTTACCACAACTTTTGGGGTTACGACCAGGTTTACTGTTTTCTGGTAATAACCACCTCGTACTTTCCATCTATCTCTAGTCACCTGACGCACTGTATTATCACTCCACTGATATAACTTAAGTCTAAATTAAAGTTAAAGAATGAATATAATTTATTTATAAATCATATTAAACCACAATATCTCAAGTCTTAATAGGGATTGGTATTATTAAAGTTTTTGTATCTTGATATACATATACATGTATTCTGATTAACATACATGTATTCTGATTAACATACATGTACATGTATTATGATTAACATACATGTATTCTGATTAACATACATGTATTCTGATTAACATACATGTATTATGATTAACATACATGTATTCTGATTAACATACATGTACATGTATTATGATTAACATACATGTACATGTATTATGATTAACATACATGTATTCTGATTAACATACATGTATTCTGATTAACATACATGTATTATGATTAACATACATGTATTCTGATTAACATACATGTATTATGATTAACATACATGTATTCTGATTAACATACATGTATTATGATTAACATACATGTATTATGATTAACATACATGTATTCTGATTAACATACATGTATTATGATTAACATACATGTATTCTGATTAACATACATGTATTATGATTAACATACATGTATTATGATTAACATACATGTATTATGATTAACATACATGTATTCTGATTAACATACATGTACATGTATTATGATTAACATACATGTATTCTGATTAACATACATGTATTATGATTAACATACATGTATTCTGATTAACATACATGTACATGTATTATGATTAACATACATGTATTCTGATTAACATACATGTATTCTGATTAACATACATGTATTCTGATTAACATACATGTATTCTGATTAACATACATGTATTATGATTAACATACATGTATTATGATTAACATACATGTATTCTGATTAACATACATGTATTATGATTAACATACATGTATTATGATTAACATACATGTATTATGAATAACATACATGTATTATGATTAACATACATGTATTCTGATTAACATACATGTATTATGATTAACATACATGTAGATGCTGTATTGTGATACATATCATAATTTATTATATAGCAATATATGCATCGCATAGAAATTAAACGATAAATCCCAAGGTGTTAGCATGCAATAAATATCGATATTTACACACAAACTTTGTTTCAGTCCGAGGTTTCCCAAATCAATTTTTTCATATTGCACACTTTGTCACATGGCGCTGTTGTTGTCAACGTCATCGCTGTGTCTTTTGTCATATTGCACTAGTTCTTATATCCATTTATAAATGGTTTTTTTACATGAAATACTAGAGGGAAGTAAACGAAATTTATTTTGCTATATGATAAAAGGGTTATTGAACTGATATTGTGAAATATTGTCCCTCGTTGACTCGACATTTGCACTCGTTCTAAGTTCATTTCTAGACAGTTCAATAGCCCTGTAATATTATTTCAAAAGTGAAGACAATAAAGACTTTAACATTATATATATAACTCATCAAATATTGTTGTATGTACATTGTTCGACATCTTGTTTTGATATCACATTGATATGTATGCCATTTATGTATCTGGGTTGCTTTATATGTGACGTAATGCGTTTATGTGTTTACATTTGGACCATATGAAGCATTACGGCAAATTCAAACACCATGTACATGTATGTTATTCAATTAAAATTATATATATATATATATATATATGTATCTGTATTATTGGATCTGGACAGTGGTATCATAATACATTGTACATCTATATGTACATACATTGTATGTATTAGGAAATCATGTGTACCCTGTGTCGATACAGATATCATAATTGTAATTCTCAGTTGCTGTGGATTATTGATTATTGATATACTGTTTAAGAAGAAACATTAGCCGTAGAAAACTTTTTTGATTTTAAAATATTTCGTGGCAAGGAATTTTCATGGTTCCGACTACAGCAAAAGTGTACTAAGGGAAATAGAAAATCTTCCCCGAGAAGAAATATTTGCGGTACAAGAGATACAATGAAAATGCAGAGTATTTTTTCCTCGCGTTTTACAGCACTAGACTAAGACAGCAGCCGTAATGTATACTTACTCAGAATTATAGCTTGGTTTATTGGTTCCATCTCTAGGAGTCAGTGGGCGTCCACTACTATCTCTGTAAAATGCATATAGTCCAGCAGTGAAACCCTGAAACAAACATGTAATCCAATGAATAAATTTTTACTTTCGAAATACTTGTTATCACTAGGTAAATAGTCTCCACCCATTGTTAATTGTTGTTAAGTTTGGATCTCTGAAGATGGATCCTTAGATACAGGTGGTTACATATTAGGGGATGAAAATGGAATACCAACATCTTCAATTCTCTGTTTATTTATGGATGATAAAAAACCAGAGGTCGAAAATACACCGATGAAAATCCACGATTGGGTCGCAAGGTTGACAGTCACAATTATTGATATTGATATAAACAGAGAATTCTCTCTCTCTCCCTCTCTGTATATATATATATTAGTACAAGTCTAACATCTGTAAGGAGTACTCTTGAGTTGTGTGTGATGCTGGTTAAAAATTAAAAAGAATAAAGGAATATAGTGCAAATTGAAGATATTTGCATGTATCTTGAACACACATAAGGTGTACCAAATAACTTTACTCAGCTACCATATACATGTATCAGGTCTGCACTGAAGTTGGTACACCTTAAGTGTGTTCAAGTTATTTTTGTTTTAATTTTGTTTAAACTTTTTATCTGAAGTCCCATAAAAAATGCCAAAATTTGTCAGATTTAAGTTAAGAAAAATCATAGTTAAGGAATGACTGTGAAACTGGGGCTTGGAAACGCTGAAACTTCTGAGGCCAAAATGAATTTTCATTATATTCTTACCAAGGCATGTAGCATCTCATGTTTTATAGTTGATAACAATTGCAGATGGTCTTGCTTTTCTACTGATATTGACTCTGGACATATACTGAAATATCCAGCCACAGGTCTGCAAATAAAAACAGCACAAATATCAACCAACTAGTCTGTGCACACATATGCTATAAGAGGAACAGCTTGCGTGGAAATTTAAAACAAAAACTAAATGAGAGAGAGAGAGAGAGAGATTTAATGGGATTTTACGTCCCAGTCAAGAATATTTCACTCATATCAAAACATCACCAGCTATAGGTGAAGTGACAGAGATTTTTGACCTATGTAGTGTGCTCAGTGCAATGTACAGGGAGGGTTCTTTAATGAGCCATGCCTGCCGTGACAAGAGGCACAAGTATGAATGGAAAACAATATTTGCTATGGCTCAATAACATAGTTCTTCAATTTTTAAAAACTCAATCTTGTATCTATATGCATGTATTACTCATGTTAATGAGCAGACATGGCCGAGTGGTACTGTCACTGGCTTTCAAAGTCAAGGGTTGAGGGTTCAAACCTCACTCAGGACATGGAAATTTTCCGAGATGATTTTCTTTTCCTGCCCATACTAGAGCCGTAAAAAGCTCATTACTAGAAAAGTCTTTTGAATGAGATTCAAAACCAAGGTCCAATATCTCATTGCATGCTAAAGACACCTCTGTAGAGTTAAAAAAAAGAGTAGACCATCTGTGGCTGCTACAGAGGATGCTTACAACTAGAAGTGAATAAAACAGACTGAGAAAGATAAGATGTTACCTGTCCAATGCAGCCTCTTGTTGACAATGTGCAGCATATGCTATAGTTCTAGCTTTTTGACACCGTCCTGTAGATAATGCAGCCACATATAAGATAAAATCAGCATCAACCACCCCGGGCCCAGCGTTGTTACCAACCATCCACATTTTAGTAAAACTATTCCAGAAGTAACAGGCCTGTAATGATAAACAAGATTGAAGATTTGGTCATAACAGGGCTTTCTCTACTCTTGATTTAGGGATGATACCCATTTGTAAAGGCAAAATATTCATATTATCAAAATTTTTGAGTTATTTTTCCAAATTATCTTTGGGTTAATTAGGTACATTACATTTTACAGTTTAGCTCAACCAATGTACTGGTAAAAATTTATATACAGAGTATCTACATGATCGTTTAAATTACATATTTTTATTTAAACTTTGGATTATATAAATATGCATTTCCTTAGACAAGAATGAAATACATGTACCTTGATTTATAAATTTGAAAATCCCAATTTGCATAAACTTAAGTGCGCAAAATTCCCACAAACGTGGCACTGACAATTTTTTTCAAAAAGTCAGAAAAAGTCCTGAATAAAAATACACATGTTTTAATCTCAAAAGCCTCATTTTGACTGCAAAATATAACTATTTGAGCAATTCATTGTTTATTTTAAATACATGTTCACACAGAAACCAACAACAACACCAGAGGCTTAATTAACTATGCTTCCGCTTTCCAATATGCTCATCTGAGAATTTTTGTCTCTATTGATCAACATTGAACAATACTTTGGTATCTTGGTCATCATAATCATACAAATGTTTTATTGGTTATCTCCCTTCGATTTGGACAAGTGCATTGACTGGATTACAAATGCCAAATAAATGACTCATACTAGTAATACAAAGCTGGCAACTTTGAGCTCTAATTATGTTGGCAAATTTACAAATGAGTTCTTCAGCACTATGTGTAAGCAGGATAAAAAATGAGAGCTTAAATATATTGTTTCCTGAGCATAAAAGCTCATCAAGTATAAAACATTGAGGAGTGCAAAAGACTCTACTATGATAGAGCAAGAGTTCATCACAAAGTTAACTCCCAGTATATTTGCCAATACCCATTCATTGTCAGCCTGGTGGACTGGTGCAATGTGAAATGTATTATGCAAGACCATATATATATTTTTACACCATACAGCCAGGATAGAGCTTAAACTCAGAATGTTTGAACCATGAGAGTGGAGTAAAGTGGTAATGGTGTTTTACACCCTAGTCAAGATTTTTTTTAACTTATTAATAATTACATCAGTTCTGGGATGGTGGCGGAAACAGGAGAAAACCACCGGCATTCGGCATGCGAACTGACAAAGGGGTCCAGACTTATTTTAGGACCCATGGGCCACTGCTATTAAGGTTACTACTTATTTTGGTTCAAATGTAGGCTATAAAGGTACATAATCTTACCTCCAGATGTTGTGGTCGTATAGCAGGCTATAAAGGTACATAAACTTACCTCCAGATGTTGTGGTGGTATAGATATATCTCCACATCTTGTTACAGATGAACATACTTCCACACAATACCTCTTATATCCATCTTTATATCTCACAGTATTGGAACATTGTCTAAAACAAAAAACATAACAAATATATAGTCGAACCTGCCTTAAAAGTCACCTCTATATAATGACTACCTGCCTATGAAACCACCTCTATATTATGGTCATCTGCTTTTAAAGGCCACCTCAATATAATGACCACTTGCTTTTAAAAGCCAGTAAAATTTTATCTCAGTTGCTCTTTATTCATGATATTTTAAACCTGTATATAAGGACCAACCTGCCTATAAAGACCACTTTTACTGGTTCCCTTAATTTGCCTTTATAGACAGCTTTGATTTTAATGCTGTTTCTATTCCCGGTAACCAAATTTGCCATTGACTACCAGTCTGTTAGAAATTCTTTAGAAAACAACCTATTTTAATAAATTTGTGAAAAAATACATGTCAATGCACCTATCGTAGGTTTCCTCAAATTTAAAATTATTAGTAGTCAAATTTCTAAAATTTGTGAAACAATACCCTAGTCCTTTATAAAGTGTTTTCCACAGCTGTGGAAACCTAGTTAGCATTCTATTTATATTGAAATAGATAGATTCTAAACTTTTTTAAGGATAATAACTAATACAGTCCAACCTGCCTTAAAAGTCACCTCTATATAAGGTCAACTTGCTTATAAAGGCCAGCAGAATTGTATCCCAATTGTTCTTTATTCATATTACTAGGTTTCCATAAATTTAAAATAATAAGTAGCCAAATTTCCAAAATTTGTGAAAATATAGTCCTTTTAAAGTATTTTTCCACAAATTTGCTAAAATATGTTACTTTTTGAAAGAATTCCTCAGAAATGAGTAGCCAATGGCGTTTTCGGCTACCAGGAATGGAAACATAGTATTATCTGAACCTGTATAGAAAGGCCACCTACCCATAAAGGCTACTTTTACTGGTTCCCTTTGGTGGACTTTATAGACAGGTTTGACTGTATAGCACACTATGCTTACTTGATATCTCCTGATTTATTGGAGGTAGCTATCTAGTCAGAAACTTGGAATTCATAATATATTGTATTCAATATTTCAACAAATGTGCTAGTAAATACAGAGAACTGTCTCATTTTTGAATGTATGGAGCTGGTGGGTACTCTGTTTTCTTCCATTATTCCAGAACTGAACTCCTCCGTAATAAGTGAAAAAAATCTTGACTGGGGCATAAAATGACTGCTGAGTAGTATGTCACAGTCCTTTCTAGATATTTCAACCAAAAATCAATCTATATAATGATCATCTGTCTATTTGTCCATATCTCTTAGATCTAATCAGTTGTCTTTATATACAGGTTTTACTGTAATGTAATCTTACAGAAACATCACATTGCCACATAGCAGCCACAGGTCTTTTTTTTTCATTTTTCATTTACAACATTTCTAAAGTTTAGCCTGTCCACCAGCTTAAGATTGCAGCTTTTAAGAGTAAAGTAGATTGTGGAAGGGATAATGATGTTTAATAGTGTTTACACCTCAGTCAAGATTTTTTCACTTTTTATGGAGGAGGTTAGTTCTGGGATGATGGAAGAAACCAGAGTGGCCACCATGCAGAGAAAAACCACCCACTTTCAACAAGAGAAACTTGACAAACTTTCTCACACTAGGATCTGCCAAAATAGGGTTTAAACCTAGGTGATAAGAGGCAATGGTGATCTGGGGGGAGGGGGGGGGTCTGTAATGGTTTGTAAATTTTATATATGTTTATCAATGTCTTATATATTACCTGTTAAGCCGGATTGGACCTTCAGTACGTTTTACATATAAAGTCTCTTCCCAATAACGCACTGCTTCTTTGACCATATTCTTTAAAGCAAACAGAAAATAACATTTTTAATACATTTGTACTTATTTAAATTGTTATCACTGAATGGGGTTCACCACTGTACCATGTGATCAATACAAATTAACATTTGTGTGGGACATTTTGAAAAATGTTTATGTCACAAATTCCCATATTAGGGGAAAATGTGAACTGATATAATTCAATGTCCAATGGAAATGGTACAGTACAGTGGCAAACCCTATTTTTATATTATTCAAATATCTATATATATATAAGAACTCGGAAATGATCAATATATCGAAAGAAAATTTTAGTACTTTGTAGTACACCAAGCACTACCAGTATGTTTCTGGTCCCATGAGCCAAAATCAACATTGGCTACCAATTTTTGAGAATTTTCTTTCCTATTTTAGCCAAATGAAAAAATGAAAAAAAAAATTGAAAATGACTGGGTTTTTTTATAATTTTTTTAAATTATTGAATTAATGGCTACTTCTGATTTTAAATTTGTTGAAATCTAGGAAGTACAATGCGTGCCTCCTTTACAGAACGCTCAGATTGGACTATAGATAACTTAGTTGTATTACCCTTTCTTCATTCTTATGAAATGAGCAAATTCAGTGAATCAGGATCCCCCGCCAGCAGCTCTTTTTTGTGATTTGCACTAATGTTCAAAGGGTCATAACTCAGAGGAAAATGAACAAACCAACTCGGGTAAACAATGCATGCATCTCCTATCAGTGTTGATACAATGTACTTTGCACCATGTTTCATGAAATAGTGCTTCATAGTTTTGGAGATTTACTGACAGAAGGACGGAACCTCGAATTTAATATCCCCCGTATTTCAGAGAAAGAGGATCTTTTGGAAGAGACTTTTAAAAACTAATGTCCCTGAAGGCATGGCACTTTATAGAACCCTCTCTGCACATTGCCCTGAGTGCACTGCAAAGGTAAACATTTCTGCCATTTTACTTATTGCTGGTAAAATTTGATACAAGATAAATATTCTTGTCTGGGACGTATAACCCCATTCAATCTACGAATCAAATCTGATGATGACATTTCGATATACTGAAAGTTGAATGTACTTGCCTAGGACGTAAAGCCCCTTTCAATCAATTTTAAGAGTCAAATTTGATGATGGCATTTTGATATACGTCAAAAATTCTTGCCCGGGATGAAAAACCCAATACAATCAAATTTAACAGTAAAATTTGATGGCGACATTCTGATTTAAGTGAAATATTCTTGCCTGGGATGAAAAAACTAAATTCAATCAATCTGATGGTGACATTTTGATGCAAGTCAAATATTCTTGCCTGGGTTGTTAAAGCCCATTCAATTAATCAATCTTATGAATAAAATCTTATGTTTTACCTGCACCAGTCTTTGTTGTTTATATGGTAAACGGTGGATACTGTCATCAAAGTGTAGGTGGATTCTTAATGACTGGTAAGCACTTCGTTTTATAATTGTGTGGGCTGCCTCTAATTGCACATCATGGATAACCTGTAAATATAGTCAACTTCAACTGTAAAATTTGTTTGTGTTACATATATTATAAATCTGTTTCCATTGGTTGCCAAAAATTGACATTGCCGATTGGCTACTCCATAATTTTAAGAAAATCTTTCAAAAAGTAACCTAGTTTTAGCAAATCTGAGAGAGAAAAAAAACCCAGAGACAATGGATCCAATGATAATTGGCAAAATGGTTTTGGTTCTTTGAAAGCTTCATGAGCAATGTATAGGAGTGATCACTTATGACTTCCAAATAAGAAGATGAGATAGATGTTGGTTTTGTTGTAATATGGTATTAATGATGCATACTTATATTCTTGGATAAACTACCATAATACTACAATAACCAACATTTTTGTGAAATTATAAATTTCCAATGGCTAGGGAATCACCTTATTTAATATTTTCTCTCCAAATTACATTATTCCAGTGATGTATAATTTACACAAATATCATTCATATAATTAACAGGGTTAGCTCTGTCATTTGCCAATTTAGCCAATTGCTAATTTTCATAATTTCTGGCTCTAAAAAATAGGTATTTGCCAAAATTTTTGCTCCAAAATTTGTATCAATTTCATTTTAAAGCAGACAAAGATCACTCATATTTTTCATAAGTATTCATGAAAAAGTAAAAACCAGAGTTACAAACTGTTAATCAAGAACAATCTATACAGCAGATCAGAAGTTCTTCAGTTCTACATTTGAGGCATTTTTTGTCACTTTTAGTTTCTTAATTTTTTTGGCTCTTTAACAAATAAATTAGCTCCTAAATTTTGAAAATTAGTTGATTTTTTGGCTCATTTGGGGAGGGGGGTAGAGCTACATGTATTTGGAAATGATAGTTTCCCATGTCATTTAAAAAACAATATCTCAAATAAATTTATGCAGTTTCAGTTGATGAACCAATTAAATGAATTATTCAAATGATGGCGGTTAAGTTCAAATGGTCATGATTGCTTCATATATATACCTGTTCCCGATCAGGAGGTTGATGACCACAAGAAATAGTTGTTCCAAATTCATGCACACCATGAGCCTCTATACATCTGCTGATTATAAAAAGGTGATGTATAACCGTTAAAATACATTGACAAATCACTGCCTTCTCCATTAAAACCATGATATTTCTCTGGTGGTCCACGGCATATTACTGTACAAACGCCAACTTTAAACACTGGTATTAACCAACAGAATGAAGCTTCATCACATCAGAATTTTTGGTTGTTGTTTACAAGGCTGACCTACTGTCTTTATGAAAAGTCGACACCAGGTTGAAAACCATAAGAGACATCCAGGCCTACGCAAATTATGTTATAATTTGACATAAATAAGCTGTTGTGTTTATAAGTTAACACCACCCAGCTTTTTTACAACTGCCCGAGGAGCACTTTGCATATCTACTTGACTGCTTTATGAATCATCATAACAACTGCTTTCTTCATCAACACCAGCTTCTGAATCCGAAGGGTACACCCGACAGACGTCGCCACTTCACATGTGTAATTTTTTCAAGAGAGCTCATCCGGTCTATTCTTAAGTAGCTCTTATTAAATGATTACGACGCAAATCACATACTTTTGGTTGACAGTTAACTTTAAACAGTATTAATTAATCTTAACAAGTGTCCGTCGTCGATTTCCACTTTCCGTTCCCCAAAAGGTTCCTCACAACAAATTTTAAAGAGAGTTACACAAAAGGGACATAACCCATTCTTTATTTTCTGCCTTGGCTAGCGCACCACAGATTATAGTCATGTCTCTTTATCATTTGGTGCAAATATAGTAATAATGTTTATATAAGTAAAATATCATTAGTGGAGACATATATACAGCATAATTACAGACCAAGAAGTGATCAGGAGACAACAAACAGGAACAAAAACTTATGCAGTTACTTAGTTTCAGGAGCCTAGTTGACATGATAACCGTTGAAATAACCGTGACCGTAAATCAGCGACAGTTAATACAGTTGTTAAAAGTGTGAATAGTGTGAAAGCGGCAACATATTTAAAAGTTGATTTCTTTGAAAACTTTCACAAACCTGAAAACAGAATTTCTTTTTCCTGTGTGTAAAGTACTATATTGAACTTGGCATGATAATTATACCGCGATCGTGGCCAACCTGGTTATAGATGCATAACATTGGTTCCCATGAAAAGAGCCTGAGAATACTTAATTTGTACCGTTTAGCTAAAAACAGCCAATGCGACAACCTAGAACATGAGGAAAGATAAAATTAACAAAATAATTAACAAACTTAAGATACTAGATACATATACCGTAGGTTACTGAAAAACCTACAACGATAATAAAACTCCCGACTTTGCACGGACATCCCGGATACAACTTTCAGGCACCGGATGGCAAAACGGTTGTGGCTAAGTTTAACACTATTGGAGGGTCTCAAACAGTCACTGTGACAGATTTTGAAACATATGGTCAATAAATTTGCATATTTAAAATAAAACCTTATTTTATCTATATTCTACTAAAACATTCATGATATTGAACGCGGATACGCACAACAAACGTTAAGTTCTAATTATGTAAGGATGTTAGCCAAGGGAGAAAATGGCAACTTATTTAATAGTAACCGCCTCCGTAGAGCTCAGTCAGTTGCGCCCTGATAATGCAAGAATAAATCCTTAGGAAAGTGTGATAACATATAAAATAATAGTGCATTGTAGTTAATGTAAAAAGGAGGAGGAAGTATCCTCTGGTACAACAAAGCGAAGAATGTATGAATATATTTCAATGTTTTACAATTTATTCATTGTTTTAATTCTAAACGACCTTTGTATGTGCAATCAAAAACAAACCGTGATACCAATCCATGTCCCAATCACAACTTCCCAAAGTATAGTAAAACAATAAAAAAACACCTTCCAAATTAGTTAGTTAAACGCGTTTATTACATCCAGGGAAGTGAGGCCGGGTGCTCCGGAAGACTGAGAAGAATGAAATGAATATGGAATTATTGGTCCAGAGTAATTTGGACACGGAGACACCATACTTATCAACAATATCGTGATATTGATAAGCCCAGGCTTGCAATATTCCTGCGTCGGCAATTCATATGTAAGCAGCTTGCTTCGTTGTTTAAATTAGGAAATGGCTTCTTCATTATAACATGGCCGAGCGGTACTGTCACTGGATTTCGAAGTCAAGGGTTGTGGGTTCGAACCTCGCTCGGGACTTGGGAATTTTCTGAGATGATTTTCATTTCCTTGTAAAAAGCTCAATACTAGTATAGTCTTTCGGATGAGACTCAAAACCAAGGTCCCATGTCTCAGTGCACGCTAAAGACACCTCTGTAAAGTTCCACCTGTAGGCCACCCGTGGCTTCTAAAAAGGATGCTTACCACTAAAAAGCGATAAAACAGACTAAGCCAAGTTAAGTAAGTATAATCAAAAACAAACATACTAATGCATGTCCGAATCACAATCCAGAAGCAAAGCACACACTTTGGAACTGACAAATTAGGTAAGACACGTGAACTTCCACCAGGGAAGTGAAGCCAAGTGCTCCGGAAGGGTAAGTACCTCCTGTATAGCTAACTACACCCGCCACGTGTGTAGTAAAAATTGTGTGAAAGGAACATGGAACTATATGGATGATAACATTTATCATTTATTTGATAATAACATGATTTTTTTTATTAAATAAGTATGAGAAAGTCGGTCAGTTGTCAAAGGCTCATGGTTTCTCCACCATCCCAGAACTGACCACTTCGATATGAGTGAGAGGATCTATATACTGGCGTAAAAGATAATTAATTATACAGTGTACACGTGCAATCATTTTACCAACTCCTGATTGGTAAATTGTTCATTGTATTTGGGATGTGGTGCCGTTTCTTGGTAGGCCAATTTTTCCACTTACAATACTGCTCAATTTATCGGAGAATGGCATCAGGATACACTGTTACGACTCTTAATATGAAGTTAACCACTGCGGTAGCTCAGTTGGTAGAGTGCTCGCTCCGTAAGTGGGAGGTCGTGGGTTCGATCGCTGGGTCTGACCCAAGACCTGAAAGTGGGTAGTGACTGTTCTTTCGCCAAGCACTCGGCATTACGAAATGAAAGTCACGGTTCTTTCGGATGTGAACTTAAAATAAACAAGGTCCCGTGTCACAGTGGGCTTGACACGATAAAGAACCCTGCTGTATAATGCCATCAGCGCAACGCACAGGCAAAATTTCTGCACCTTCGCCTATAGCTGGCGACGTCTCGATATAAGTGAAAGATTCTTGACTGGGACGTTAAACACCATTACTCAATTCAACTCTTAATATGAAGTCCAACGCCTAATATTGCTAGAAATATCAGTTTGCATGCGTAGACAAAATACCCGCATGTTGTGTGTACATAAAGCATATTGCAATATCGCCATTTGTGCTTAAATATACTGTCGTACAATTTTATTTTGTAATTATAATATCAAGAAGAGTTGGTTGCCCTACTTTTCGTTCGATGGTTGTTCGGCCTACACAACTGAATAACAATAACAACACCAACACTTTTCTTATTTAAATACTTATTTTCATTTAATAACATTAAAATCTAAAAATATATTTAAAATAAAAATATCTAACTAAAAACAGTAAATAAAAAACTAAAGTTGGTTATTTAAAGATAAAATATAAAATATAAATCACTGCCTACAGAAAGAGTATTTAATGATAACCAGATCAATACATACAACATGTCACAAACAATAAATAAGTTGTAACAAAAAGGGAATGCCTTTCAAAAGTGCACCCTTCAAACAAACCCCACCTAGGAAGTAGTGTCCAACCTGCCCTAAAGGCCACCTCTATATAAAGACCGCCTGCTTATAAAGGACAGTAAAATTGTATCCCAATTATTATTTATGTTATATGAATCTCTCTATAAAGGCCCTTTGCCCACTGGAGGCAAAGGCCATTTTTACTGGTTCCCTTGGGTGGCCTTTATAGACAGGTTTGACAATACACGATTTAAATATGAATAGCCAACAGCTGGCCAATGGCAAATCTACTGCACCCAAAGATTATTCCTGTGAAGTTTCATAAAGATGTGTTAAATAGTTTTCGAGAGAAATTGCGAAAGAAGTAGAGTAAACAGTATACTATGTCCACATTCTCGTTTTGGAGACAAAATGATTTAGAAATAAAACCCAATGTGAAGGGAAATATGTTATAATGATCCCGAAATCAATGATAAAACGACACCCGACATAATGACAATTGTTTACCACCGGTAGATCTATTGTAATATACCTATGTGTTGATTACTACATCATGTACATACTAGTTGGCGCAAAATTACAGTGTTTTTCTGTGTTTTCCGTTTAAACATTTTATTAAGATTTTAAATTATGTCCAAAAATTGAATGCCTACTTAAAGAATATTTATCTGGGAACAGAATGACACCAAGATCACGATGATCGGACACAAATTAAAATAGTAATGTAGAGTTTTGTCGGAGCACCTACAAGTGAAAGATCCGATTCGTTGTTCCCCTTTACTCTTTTTTATATACTTATGGGTATTTTTTAAATTTTATTATGACACTGGCCCCTGTGGCTGACAGTTGGTTGGTCTATTCTTTTACAAACATAAAGTTACCATGTAACACTTTCTGACATGCACATTTTCACATTAACATCACAAATATTATAAATATTTTGTATGTACAGTCGAACCTCCATAAAAGGCCACCTCTATAAAAGAACCACCTGCTTTTAACGGCCAGTAAAATTTTATCTCTATTGTTCTTTATTCAAGTTATTTGACCCTATAAGGGCTATTTGCCCTTTAAAGGTCACCTTTACTGGTTCCCTTCTAGCTTAATACCTCCTCACGAAATGTCCTACAGACCAGAATAAAAAGGTATGACTGACTGCTGTAACCTGTAATAAAGGAAAAAGACAGCGTTTAACAGACATGTAATATGTAATGTGGTTTTATAGATGGTATCTGGTTCTTGCACAGTAGTAAAACCCAAAAAGGCCACAAACTTAATAATAAAGTGTGAAAAATGGTTACAACAGAAATACAGAAAGTACACAGGTTGAAAAAATGTCTAATAGACCAGAACCACGGCTAATAATGTAAACCAAACGGCTTACCATCTATGGTTTGATTGACCAGAACCACGGCTAATAATGTAAACCAAACGGCTTACCATCTATGGTTTGATTGACCAAAACCATAGTCAAAAATGTAATTCAAATAGCTTACCACCTCTGGTTTAATGGACGAAAACCACGGCTATTAATGTAAACCAAATAGTTTAGTCTCCCAGCTGGCAAAGTGAAAATTAAGTTCTGTTCAACCCATCAGCTAGAAAATGTCTGAGTATATCATGGTTAAGTATTGGTATAGTAAAGTAAGAAAAAGGTGGATAGTTCACCATCTCCAGTTTGGTGGCCAAAACCATGGCCTATAATGTAAACCAAACAGCTTGCTATCAAGAAGTGACTGACCAGAAACATAGCTAATAATGTAAACCAAACAGCTTGCTATCAAGAAGTGACTGACCAGAAACATAGCCAATAATGTAAACCAAACAGCTTGCTATCAAGGAGTGACTGACCAGAAACATAGCCAATAATGTAAACCAAACAGCTTGCTATCAAGGAGTGACTGACCAGAAACATAGCCAATAATGTAAACCAAACAGCTTGCTATCAAGGAGTGACTGACCAGAAACATAGCCAATAATGTAAACCAAACAGCTTGCTATCAAGGAGTGACTGACCAGAAACATAGCCAATAATGTAAACCAAACAGCTTCCTATCAAGGAGTGACTGACCAGAAACATAGCTAATAATGTAAACCAAACAATGTATCATCTCTGGTTTGATCTCTGGCTTTAGTAGAGATGTCATGTGCTTCTTTTGAATTTTTATGAAATAATACATTCAAAAGTAGCACATGACAGAAATGATTATTAAGTAAATTACAGAGAAGCCTTCGTGAAATAGATAACAAGACCAGTATCTTTAGCGATAAATAAATAAGGACATTTTTCATACAACAAACCTAATCTCCCATTCAGAATCGGCAATAAAGAATTCCTCCCCGTCCAATAAAAGCATGTATTTGTCACCTTCACTGTTGTTCAGTCTCGGTTCATTGATTTTAATTTTGTATCCTGTTATTTGATGGGCTTTTACAAACTCTGGATATTCCTGAAAGACATGTACAGCTGATAAGACAATGACATACATGGTTCATTCAGACTCAATGTTACCCACAAAACAGTAATGTACGGTGGCTGAATGAGGCCATGCAGAAAAAAATCCACATGCGCACGTAGAACTATTACGTTCACACATGAAAGTCTTTATGTGCATGCGCACGTGGAATTATTTGGTGCGTACGTGGGATTTTACGTGCGCACATGGAAGTCTGTTCGTGCACACGTTGCAATATTACGTGCGCACGTGAAACTTTTACGCGATCACGTTAACTTTTTTCTGCATGGCCTCATTCAGCCACCGTAGTAATGATATTAATAACCCTTTATTATTTTGGAAGTGAAACCTAATATGTGAGATAAACATTGTTTTAAGTTATGATAATTCTCCAAACGAGGACTAATAATTTAACAAGTTCAAAAGAATGGCGAAATACATAGGTAGATGATGTAATTCCTAAATGGAAATCAAACACAAATGCTCAAATCACAACTCCAAAAGCAAAACACAAAATCTGAAAACTGGCGAATAACATTAAACATGTGAGGATCCAACAGCGAAGTGAGACTGGGTGCTCCGGAAGGATATGCATATCCTATTTAGCTAGTTTAGTATATGTTTAGACTTAAATTAAAACCTTTATTCTTGAAGCCGCCGTAGGACCATGTATTGATTCCCCTTTTCCAAATTGTTAAGGCCTTCGTTGGTCATATTTAACATTACATAAAATGAAAACATATTGATGTCATGGTGTTTTAGAGGAAAGGTTATGAAAAAAGTCCCTTCTCAAAAACCCCTAGATTCCGCATTACTGAATTTCAACTTACATAACTTCCTGGAGTTCGGAACATGTTGTTTATGAAAAGTCCAAGTAACTGGAATCGGTTGGATTCCGTGCTTATCCTTAATTTTACTGAGGAACTATCCATACTCTCCGATCCAAAATAATAAGACGGATCTCCAACTTTTACATTAAAGACCAGCAAATCCATAAGGTTTCCTGTAACAGTTTCTGAAGCGAAAAAAATATTGAAAAATTGATATCATTGTGATCGACACTTTATTCACCACAAATATATGAATTCGCGATCTGCAACTTGGTTGATTTTTTTAATTTTCACATTTATTTTAGCCATTTAGTACAAAAAGTTTGTTTAAAATTATTTTCCAAATGTTTACATGAACAGTTTCTGTATTTAACATGTTTAAGTAATGGACATTTTCTCGTGAGATCTTAATTCGTGTTTGCGTATATACATTCGTGAAATTTTAAATCCCACGCATTCGAGCTTCTATTAACTTTCGATAGTGACACTTTTGTAAATATATCTTACGTTTTTTTTCAAAAAAGTGGGAACTAACGGTACTGAATTACTGGCATTGATGAACACCAGTGAGAATGGGCGCTCCAAAAGGATAAGCTATCCCTGTTTGGCCACCTACATCGCCAAGTATGTGTATATCGAAATTGAGATTGGAAGGAACATGTCAAATATATGTAGAGGGTAATTTTGGTTACTGAGACATCATACTTATCCACAATGTTGTAATGATGGCCATATTGATGACCTTGATAAAAACGATACATTTAAATCATCCACACTTACACGAAGTAAACTGTATAAAATACCTTTTACAAAACAACTGTTTTCGTCATTTACTTCACCAGTTTCAGTAGCAGTATCGCCTTTTCTATAATGAAAATAAAGAATAAAACAATAAATAAAAAAAATTGCACAATAAAACATTATGAAATATTTTTGATACTATTTGTTACAATATTTAGAACAGTTCTAACATCGAAAGTTTTTTCATTATTGATTTCAACATATCTTTTTCGTGTCTCGCTTTCTTATATCGTTCCTTTAATATTTTGTTTTGCTAGTTGCTTTGTTGATTGCAAAGAACGTGTACATATTATCCAGATTCCAATGAACATAAACATACCGGTTCATGTTCCAAAAAGCAAAGTGAAAACTTAGAAAACTGACATTAAGTTGAACTTCAACCAGGGAAGTGAGACCGGGTGCTGCGGAAGGGTAAGTACCTCCTGTAATTGAAAATTACAAAACTTCACTCACTTTGCATTTTGGTAAGCATTAACACTGTAATAAAATTTTAAATCTTAAATTTAATCATGAAAACTACAAAAACCTAATATTCGAAAAGGAATATTCAAGGAACATGTTTTTAAAATTGTAAATGAAATGGGATTATATTAAAAAAGTTATCAATGAAAATGTGCAGATACTCGACTTTTCATTTCACCGCTAACGACAATTATTATGGATATCTTTATGGATATGTTATGATTTTCTTCATTAAAATGAAAACCACGAAAAAGATACGCGAAATTATGTTTCAGCTACAACATGCTACAAAAACAAAGACTGCAATAGCCCTATTAGAAATGAAATTAGCATTTGTTAACGAGAGATCAGAATACAAAAATGCAATTTACCTACATCTAGAGGGAGACCGCGGGATGGCGGTATAATGTTGAACTCTTTCGTCATAAGGGTGTCCGATAAACGAAGTAGAATTTACTTACTCTACTTTAGGACAACAATTTCTCATGTAGGCCTATATATAGCCTCAACTACAGGCTGACCAATCAATTCTAATAATTTATCCGGAATTGGTACATTTTTAAGGAAAAAGCTATAATTTTGGTACATTTTTAACGCGCGATGTTATATAATGTTAGTACATTTTACACCAGTTATTGGGGATAAATCCGTCGAATTGGTCAGCCTGCAACTATGGTAATCAGAAACAAAATCAAAACTTGAATCAGTTTGACAGTAAACCAACGGAGGCCATCAAATACCAAAAGTGGCTATATAAGTGTATCTCTACTTACTTTTTATATAATGTTATTTCAGCGTTATACGTTTTATGGCGTTTCGTTAAGTAGAAGTAAAAGGAACAACTGAAAAAAGACAAAAAAAAAATCATCGATTTTTTTTTTTTTTTTTTTTTTTTTTTTTTTTTTTGAAAATTCGATAAACAGTCATCAAGAAACCACCACCACCTTGCGTCTTGCTGCAATTCCATTTAAAAAAACAAGCATGTCGGTATGTTCAAATAGGAATCCAAAAAGCAAAAAGTAAAGAAAACTAAAAACTAGCAAATCAGGTTAAATACTTGAATTTACATTTTTTAGTATAACGTGCAAATTTTAAACCCGATTGCTTAAAACTAATTTTGATCTGATGCAGATGTTTACAACCAATCAATCAATCAATCAATCAAAATGCGCCCACGGTAACCTAAATCATTTTCCTGACAACACAGTTTTCCAATTCTCTCTCTCTACGTGTGTGTGCATGCATGCAGCTGTGTGTGTGTGTGTGTGTGTGTGTGTGTGTGTGTGTGTGTGTGTGCAGTTGTGCGTGAGTGTGGCCATACCTAAATAACGTAAGGTCTTCATCCACCGGAATCCCTCGGTGTATTTAAAGAATTCGGCACTTACACCGAAACCTGCCACTATAGCAGAACAACCCCTCCATCTTCCTCCTGAATATACGTTAGATACATGGAGATGTCTGACTGAACCTGAAATTAGAATCTTTAACATTTTTAATTCGTTTCGACATCCCCGACTTAGTTGTCTTAGAGTATCGCATTATGAATCACAGTGAACCTTCATTGCTCCACCTATTTCATCTTATTTCAGCATTCGCTCTGTAAGTCTATTAAAGATCTGTCAGCCCGAACTAGATCAGATAGTTGGGTTACATAAACTGTCGGTATAATAGAGAAGCGAAAATAAATATTCTTTGGTAAACTCTGCAGGTTGAAACACGGTAATTTAACCAAAGAATTGTTCATATACATTCATTTTAAACCCAGACAATAACAACCGTGGATTTGTACAGGATACTTGGAAAGTTTTGGCTAAGTATAACCTTCATGGGCTTTAGTTTTAATTGAATTTATTCAGAAGTTTTTCCACTAAAATACCATAGGAAAATCATCGTTAATACCAGAATTACAACCAAAGATTCAGAATAGTGGTTCCTGCGACCAAAATTTGATCTTGATTTCAGTACTTAGTTGGTTGGTTGGTTGAATGTTGCTTAACATCGCAGCAGCAATTTTTTCAGCTATTCGCGACGAGAAATATCTTATTAATCTATATGGTTTAATCTGTGAATAATTTCATGTATGCATGTGAAGCGCGAGTGTGTGTTTTGGTCTGCCTTGTACTAACTAGCGCGCACTCAGAGCGATTTTAAGATGCTAGCTCACCGAGTCAATACGCCGCAGACAAGCGTACCATTCCCCCAGTCAATTATACTGTGACCAGGGGAAAATTCACTTTCCCGCATGTGGTCCGAGCGGGACTCGAACTCACAGCCGTGAGAGACTTTGGATTTGTAGACTGACGTCTTATTCATTAGACCACCAAGTCATATAAGTTAGTAACCGCAGGTAACCATAGTTGATGACCACAAAGCATGTATTTAATATACAGTCAAACCTACCTTAAAGACCACCTCTATATAAGTGATTTGTATCTCAATTGTTCGTTATTCATATTATACTCAACAAAAAAGTTAAGGACCACATCAAAAACAATATTTTAATTTTGTAGAACGTAAATCATATCATTTTATATTATTTCATTAGTGATATTTTAATATATTTCATCCACAAAAAGTTTCTTCATAGCATCATTTGAAACAAGAAAAGAATTTGGATTTTTATTTCATATTTTACGATGGTCCCTAACATTTTTTGTTAAGTATATAAAGTCTGTTCATAAAGGCCACTTTTACTGGTTCCCTTGGGTGGCCTTTATAGATAAGTTTGACTGTATCAAGAACGTGACGGCACAACAAACGGACAAAATATAATAAAAGGGTACAAAATGAACACATGTATATTATCTAGCGTCAAGTTATAACATTTCAGACTTTGGAAACCTTCTTGGTAACCTTCTTACCTGTACAAACAATTGCTGACAATTCCTGAACTTACCTCTTATTATTTGTAATACCGATGTCTCCACATCCACACAACCATTAGCAATAGTTGCAAAGACATTTCCCGTACCTAAAACGGACAAATCATTATTAACCAACACCTCTAATAATAGACATATTGTACTGTAAATTGGGAAATTTTCGCGTCAGTTATTTTTCGTGAACAAAAACAATTAAAGTTATAGGTTTATTTCTATTTTTGCGTGATCGGATAACAATCAGTACAAATACTAGTTAGTTATATAAAAAATTAATATTTGCATAAGTTTGATTTTCGAGTCTTGTGTCCCTCGCGAATTTACGCCAAATTAAAAAAGAACTTAACAAATTCCCGGTTTACAAACTATTTATATACAATTTCCCATCACTCCCGAGTGAGAGGAAACTTTACTAGCTGTCTTAAACTTTACTGTTGACTTGGTGTTATAAAGCTTTCATTCTTAATGCATTTTAAGGATACCTCCAATATCTTATTTACTATTACTTTATTACCAAACCAATTTTTGGTGGGTACATATAATTGTCCCAGTCTTATTGTCATAAAACTGTGGACGTCCTTAATTACTGAACGAACTCGATGTCCAGTCAACCTGTCTATAAAGACAACCCAAGGGAACCAGTAAAAGTGGCCTTTAGGAGCAGGTGACCTTTATGTGCTTGTTGAAATAATATAAATTAAGAACGATTGAGATACAAATCTATGGCCTTCATAAGCAGGTGGTCCTTAAGGCAGGTTGGACTGTACCTTTCCCAATTGAAAACGAATGATACAGTGAAACATTTACAGTCGAACCTGCCTTAAAGACCACCTCTATGTAATGGTCACCTGCTTTTAAAGGCCAGTAAAATTTAATCCCTATTGCTCTTTATTCATATTTTTAACCTGTATATAAGGGCCACCTGCCTGTAAAAATCGCTTTTACTGGTTCCCTTGTGTGACAGGTTTGACTGTATTTTATTATTGTAAATATTTGACATAGCTGGTTATTTTATATCTGATCAATTAAACTTAATTTGTAATACACTATACAGTACAAACCTGCCGAGAGTTGAACACTGAGCTAACGAAAAAGTGTTAAACCTAGGCTACCGAATGGCCTAGATATGCGAATGGCTGGGTCCGAAAAGCTGGTGAGAGGTCGATACCAGCTACCGAGAATCTGTCGAAAGTGGCAAGATACTAGTAAGCTGCCGGTTCGGTATCAATTCCTCAGCTTGGTATTAACTTTCTACAGGTCTGTACAGTAATTTTAAGTGTTCTAATTACATATTATACCAGTTTTAATTTTACAGCACTAGACGGCCGTTTCGGAATACAATTCCTCATCAGTAGTGCTTGGACCAAAATTATGTAAACCAAAATTATTTTGAAGATGTTGAAAAGCTACCCAAAGGACCAAAATATATTTTACCAAATTAAGCTAAGGAAACCAATTTTTCAGCTCACACTCTGCATTTCTGCCAGACTTACCAAATGGTATATGACCAATAGGTATTTGTATTGGTTTAAGTTTCACATTAGGGTCATGGTAATTAATATCTGCCTCTTCTTGGGTCCGCTTTAACAACGGCACAAAACATTGATTCACAGATCCGTCACCACCACAGACCACGATCCTGTAAAATTTATTCAAAACGATCAAAGCACCGAAAGTACTGAAAGACGATATAATTACAAGCAATGAAACAAGTTTCACATTAGCATTTAGATCGTGGTAATTGATATCATATCTGCTTCTTCTTGTGTCCTCTTTAACAATGGTACAAGATCTGTCACCACAACAGACTACGATCCTGTTAAATTTTAGTCAAAATGATCAAAGCACTGAAACTACTGAAAGAGGATCTAATGAGAAGCAATGAAACGACCTAGTAATTATCAATGAAAAACCAACATAAATATATTCATCAAAAACAAGAAGCGTTTGAAATATTGGCCAAGATAATTCTGAATAATTTTCTTATTTGCATTTGTTGTTGACACTTGCAAATTTCTTATTGAAGGATTCATCATTTCCATACAATTAAAACGAGAGAGAGAGAGAGAGAGAGAGAGAGAGAGAGAGAGTATAATGATCTAATTTGAAATATTAAAAACATTTTACAAAATTTAAGATCAAAAGCAAACATACCAGTCCATGTTGAAATTACAATCCGAAAAAGTAATTATAATACATGTAATAATTTAAAAACTATGAAAAACGGCAAATTTAGCCATAAGCGTGAAGTTCCACTAGGGAAGTGAGACCAGTACTCCGGAAGGGTAAACACCTCCTGATAGGACAGCAGCTACACACACCACGTATGTAAACAAAATTGAGCATGGAAGAAAATTTAACTATGGGACGTCAGCAGAAATTATATCTATCATCAATATAGTGATGACGGCCATAAGCCCAGGCTTGCAATATTCCTGAGTCAAAAATGTATCTGTAAGCAGCTGGCTCCGTTGCAAAAACGTTTTGTCATAAAGCATATTAACTATGATCTACCCATCAAATGCCTTGTAGTCATACTCCGTCATAGCTTCTTCTATATGCTTCTCTCGATCTGACACTGAAAAACAAACAACAAAACATTAAAACTTCATATTAAAATTTTACCGTAATTGAAAACAAATATATGACTATTCGCTATTTATTATAATAACAATTATAATTACTCCCGGTGATGTTTAATTACTGCGGTAGCTCAGTTGGTAGAGTGTTCGCTCCGTTCCGTAGATGGGAGGTTGCTTGCGTTAGATCCCTTGCGGGGTCCGAGCCAAGACTTCAAAATGGGTAGTGACTATTGTTTCGCCAAGCACTTGTCATAAACGTCTTGGTTCTTTTGGACGGGAATTTAAAATAAATGAGGCCCCGTGGCACGATAAAGAACCCTGCTGAATAAAACCATCAGCGCAACGCACAGGCAAAAGTTCTGCACCTTCGACTATAGACCTAGTTGGCGACGTCTCGATATAAGTGAAATATTCTTGACTGGGAAGTTAAACACCTTTACTCAACTCAACTCTTGGTAATGCATAACATTTTAGATTTTAGCATACTACAGATATGATTTTAATGTATGATAATTTTGGCTTGAACTGTCATCACAAGCAGGAAAGCACGCTTTTGTATGGCGTGAAATGACGTTCTCACTAAATATGTCAATCGATGGTTCAAAGTTATTTATTATTCTGCTGATAAGGAGACGTGAAATGAACATTGTCGTTGTCAAAACCTGCCAATCAATACTTCTGCTGATAAGGAGACGTGAAATGAACACTGTCGTTGTCAAAACCTGCCAATCAATACTTCTGCTGATAAGGAGACGTGAAATGAACATTGTCGTTGTAAAAACCTGTCAATCAATACTTCTGCTGATAAGGAGACGTGAAATGAACATTGTCGTTGTAAAAACCTGTCAATCAATACTTCTGCTGATAAGGAGACGTAAAATGAACATTGTCGTTGTAAAAACCTGTCAATCAATACTTCTGCTGATAAGGAGACGTGAAATGAACATTGTCGTTGTAAAAACCTGTCAATCAATACTTCTGCTCATAAGGAGACGTGAAATGAACATGGTGTTTTGTAAAAACCTGCCAATCAATACTTCTGCTGATAAGGAGACGTGAAATGAACACTGTCGTT
Source organism: Anadara kagoshimensis (assembly GCA_021292105.1). NCBI lineage: Eukaryota > Metazoa > Mollusca > Bivalvia > Arcoida > Arcidae > Anadara > Anadara kagoshimensis. The sequence continues at coordinate 30,485,871 of CM037875.1, read as the reverse complement.
GTCAAAACCTGCCAATCAATACTTCTGCTGATAAGGAGACGTGAAATGAACATTGTCGCTGTCAAAACCTGTCAATCAATACTTCTGCTGATAAGGAGACGTGAAATGAACACTGTCGTTGTCAAAACCTGCCAATCAATACTTCTGCTGATAAGGAGACGTGAAATGAACATTGTCGTTGTCAAAACTTGTCAATCAATACTTCTGTCATTTTGGAGATCCATACATAATGTGACATTACGATGTGATATGGACAATTATCTGAGGCCGATAATCAGTGCTTCAATGGTGCCATGTGCCTTACGGAAAACCCGACCTCACTTCCCTTCTAGAAGTTCACGTGTTTAAGATAAACTTATTGCCAGTTTTCAAAAAAATAAGTTAATTTGCTTTTTGAATTGTGGTTTGGACAAGGGCAGGTATGTTTGCGTTTGAAATTGTCAATATGAACGGATTCTTGTGATAGGGGGTCATGTAATATGTATAAATGGAATTTTCACAACTTACAGAATATGGCAAGAATATATATGAAATAAGTTTACAAATTCTAGTGATATCACCAAAACTAAAAGTTTTGATTTTGTGTTTCACTTACCAATAACTGTTGTATTAATCCGCGCCAATTTAAATACGGGACTAACTTCCTCTTCGTATATCCTTACAGCAGTATGGCTTCCAGACACGGGGTTTATGAAAACGAGGAGTTTCTTTGGTCGCTTTGTATCTGAAATGATAAAAATATATTTAGAGAAATGTGGCAGCATGAGGTTTTGTTCTAGCAATGACTTAATTGATGCCTATGACAAACTGTTTAATGCTATTGTCAGGATTATTTTAATAGTTGAGTTGAGTTGAGTAATGATGTTTTACGCCCAGAAAATAGAACTTGGACACATACTAAGGAAAGAGGGAACAATGACTGCAAGACATCACTAGGGTGGCAACCAGAGGGTAAAAGAAAAAGGTACGATCTACGTCCAGATGGAGGAGAACAACTGAAAGGAATTTTAAAGCAATTGGCCTACTGGCATCGCAGTTATTTGTTTTTTATTTTTTAGGTCATTAAATGTACATAAACAGGTAAACATCAGGTGTCGTAATCCTAATTTGGTAATCCGCTGTCATCAAACGATACCTGGCTTCACACACGACTTTCAACACCTTTTCGGTGTTCACTGACACTGTTGATATACGAATGTTATCATCCTACTAATCTCTCTGACTAACTCAAGAGTTAGATAATTTCACGATTTTCTCTCTGTTTTTAAAATATGGCTATATACGTGTGACTGCAGGCATGTTTACTGAACAGATGATTTCTAGCTAACAAGGGGTCGATTGGTCAAAAAGGTGCCGAGGAGCCAAGAGGCTGTAAAGCTGCCGAGCTGTGGACAGAACTGTTCCGAGCTAAAGACAACGAGGTGCCGAGCGGCCGAGGTTAGTTGCCGATTCGGCACTAAAGTGTTAACCTTTCGACAGGCCTGTGCTGTAATTATATCGACATAAGTAGAAACATTTTGACAGGGGCGTAAAACAACACCCGAATGAAAGAAACCAGAGGGCCCTGAGACAAAAACCAGACATTCGACAATCGAACTGAAAATTTCCCACGTTAGCTGGATTCGAACTTAGGCAGTGAGAGGTGTTGTGATCCGTAAACCCGCGATTTATACCACTCGGGCACCAAGCCTTTTAAGATTATCGTGGTCGTAGCCAAATAACGACTATCTTATTGCATAAAACATGCTTAAGATTGATAAAATGGTACTTGTTTTTAAGTCTAGATGAAAAAAAACAGCCTTAAAAATGCATGTGAATACGCTTTAAAATGTTGTAATATGTCCTTATAACCTAAAGGACTTAAATTGATGATAAGACCAATTTGGTGCAAAGTCATCATTCAAAGGTTTTTGTACGAGTCGTGTTATTAGCTAACATATTTCGACTAATGAACACATCCATTAAACCATCGATTTAATTTTTTTTGTTCCAATAAAGACAAAAGACGTTCTGTAAGCGAAAAGTGTCCTTAGAACAATACAATAGTAACGCAGAAACAGATTTTGAAAGCAAAAAAAAAATTATTACAAAAACATAGTTTATTTTAGTTTTTATAATTTTTTTATTTAAACTATTGGGGGTGAATTTACTGCTATTTTTGTATAATCCAATGCTGATGCTTTAAAAATAAACAAAAAAAATTCAAATTATTGAACTAAGGACACTTTTTGCAAGTGGATGGTCAAAATTACAATGCGGGGTTTAGTGAAACCATCAACAAGACAAAAATTAAAATACTCGATACTAGTATGGTCTTTAGGATGAGATTCAAAAGCGATCGCGAGGTCCAGTGTCTCAGTGCATGCTAAAGACACCTATGTGGAGTTCGAAAAAGGTAGGCCACGTTACGCCACACAGAGGTGTTGCCGCATAAGCGTGTTCCAAATCGTCTATGCGGGGGATTTCAACGCATGAAGAGGGCACTTTTATGCGGTAAAAAGGCTACATTCCGCCGCATAAAGAAAACATTAACTATCATCACCTACACCTCCATTATCATTACCACCTTCACTAAAACACCATCGCCGTCATCGTGATGATGATTATTATTATTATTATTAAAAGCAAAAGTCGAAATTCTGCCAAAATCACAATTTAACGATCTTCAACATTACAGTCACCATCGCCACCGCCGTCAGCACAACGACGGGAACATCACCGTCGCGCTCGCATCGCCCCGTCCCTATTTTCCTCCTCCTCCTCCTTACAATTATTATTACCATTATCAACAACAACACAAATTCTCAATTGTATCCCTCGTCGTCATAATTAATGTCACCACCACCGTTTTTGGTCGTGATATAAGCTCTTTTTGGAATGCATACAAAGTCGTTAAAATTAGTCATCTTTATGCGTCAAAAAGGCAGCCTTGCGCCGCATATAAGCACACCATCTTTATGCGTTGAACGCCGCCGCATAAACGTGGCCGACCTCTTTATGCGTCGAAATTCCCCGCATAGACTGTCTGGCGCTTTTATGTGGCGTTACAAGGTCACCTGTGGCCGCTACAGAGGACGCGACTGAAACAGATTGAGCAAAGAAAGTAAGCAAAGTAATACTGTGACAATGGTAATACTTTTGTCTAGAAATTGTTGAACTTCGGTAGCAAACTCCCGACAGAGGTCTGTGGGTCCCTTCAGTTCCATCATGTGTCTGGTCCATTTTTTGTCCTTTAGTCTTTTGATTACGTGAAGAAATAAAGATACGCGTTCCTGATTATCCTTCTTACTGGAAATCTCTATCCCAATGATGTCAGAAATTTGAAATATATCTGAAAATATCAAACAAACAAAAACCATCAACAAGAATTGAGTGAAGTAAAGATGTTTGACGCCTGTCAAGATTCTTTCACTTATATCTAGACGATCAGGCCCTGCTTGCACAAAACTTCTCAAACTGAGTTTTCAACGCAGAAAATTTTCATGGAAAATATTTGCATCTCAAATATGGCTTTCACAAAGCAAAAACTGGGTTGGTGGAGGAAACCGGAATGTCGAGAAAAACTACCGACTTTTGGCAAACGAACGGACAAACTGGGATCTGTCGCGCAGGGGATTCGAACTCAGGAGTTGATAGACAGCACTGATTTGTAAACGTGCGATTTAGACAAATCAGCCACAGAGACCCTTCTTGAATAAGTAGAATGACAGTAAATCAATTTTCGTATATTGGCATACATGATATAAAAAAATGCCACAGACGGAGTCATCAAATTAAAAAACCAAGACTTATTAGCTGTGAGTTTCGCAATTATTCCCAAACTTAAATTTTTAAATTTTTATAATACATTTTTGCAAAGGACTATATTTGATTACTGGCTATTTTTGCCCCAATTTTTCTTAACTGTTCTTCAGAATTAAAAATAGTGTTTAAAGTAATAAAGGTATATGTCAGAATTTGTTTACGATCTTTTTTATTGAGCTTGATGGTATACTTTTTATATTTACCTGTTACAAAGATGGGTATGGTTACAGAAAATTGGAGAATTTATGCTTATTCTCGTGTTTAAAGGCAAATTTCAATGTCAGCGCATTCGTGTTCAACCTTTTTATTTTTACCATAGAAAGATATTGTGAAAATGATTCATTGGTGAAAAAATCAAGAGTGAACACAAGTGCGCTCTATGTTAAAAACACTGAAAAAACGCAAAATTACGCGTTGACAAAGGGAGGTAACTGCATGACAACTCGATGTTTACATTGCCGATAGGGGCCAGAAATGGGAATGGCGAAAACAGCAGTCCAAGTTTATATGGAAATGAAATATTATACAAAGATCTAGGTAATTATAATTATTATTTAGAATAATTATTTCACATTTTCGTTTATTTTGCAATCTTAAGTGTAGCGTGATCTTTGTGACGTTGTGATAGAAAATATTAAACAGAGTTATAATCTTGAATGACGTCTGCGTCACAAACACAGCCTGTCACAAGTTTTTTGTGCCACAATAAAAAAATACGATAAATGTTTCCAATGAGAAACATCAGAAGAGCTCTTAATTGATTGATGTGCCATTTTCAAGACAGCTTCAATGTATATTTTTGTTTTGTCGAAAATTATATTTTGAGTTCCATACAAGACTGCAAAAAAATTAAATTATCTAAGTTAAGGTTAAGGAATGATTGTGAAACCGGGGCCAGCTAATACTTTAAAGTAACTGATTTTTTTTAAATAAACTTGCAGTATCTAAAGATAGCCTAGAGTTATCTTTCCTGCTGAACTAAAAAACTAAATTAACATATATAAATATTGTTTACAATATATCTTATTATACCCTTTGTCTCCTGATCTGTGCGGTGTATGATAAGATTCGAGTCCTCTAAATTACACTGTATATTACATCCGTCTAGAGTGAAGGCGAAAGGCATCGTAATTAGTAGTGGTGATCTATGGAAGCTGGTGACAGCATTCTGTCGTCGCTCAGTTGTTCAACAGTAGCATCAATTAACAAGTGTAGGGGGTGATATCGAAATTTGAAAACGTCTATTAATCGGTATTAAAGGGGATGTATTAAAAGTATAACAGCAACATAATTGAGTGATATTGGCATATAAATTTTTGAATTTTCTGAATGAAATATTCAAAAAAATATATAACTATGTCATATTATAAATTTTGAATATATTTCTATAATCAGGAATATTTCACTTATATCGAGACGTTACCAGATAAATGTAAACTTTGCCGTGCACTCAAGGCAATGTGTAGGAAGGGTTCTCTGAAGTACCACACCTGCCGTGACATCGTTTTTTAAGGTCTCATTCAAAGGACCCTTTGGCACAGTAGAGTGTAAAGGTTCAAATTTAAAGCACATCGGAATGACAACTTGTTTGTGAAGCCATACAATGTACAGTGGATAACCCTGGTAAGATTATGCAATATCAACTATGTTGCAGATTATTTGATTGATTCCTTTCTTATTCTTTTATCTCTGTATTCAAAATTACTCGGGATATATTTGATGTCCAATAGTTCCATTTTTCTTTCGTTCTTAATTTTGATTTCACACGTGGCAGTGTATAGGTAGCTAGACAGGTGTTTATCCTTCTGAAGCACCCGGTCTCATTTGCCTGGTGGAAGTTCACGTGTTAAAAATAAATTCAAAGATCTAAAAGTTTGCTATTTTGATGCAGGCATGGATAGGTTTGTTGGTTTTTTATTATTATTACATTTGTATTTGCTTTTATATCATAGTGTTCACAAATCCAGCCGTTGAACTTGAGTAAAAATGTATAAATCCTTATCACAAACATTTTCTTCTGTGGAACTTAAACTATGGTAGCTCAGTTGGTAGAGTGCTTGCTCCGTATCCTGCAGGTCGTGGGTTCGAACTCCGGACCGATGTGACCAAGACATAAAATTAGGTAATGGCTGTTCTTTCGGAATGCATTCGGCATTTATAAATGAAAGTAGCTTGGACTTTGGCGAAAGATCAGTCATTACCTTTTTCAAGTCCTGGTCAGACCTGGCCGGGTTTCGAACCCACGACCTCGAACATACAGAGCGAACACTATACCAACTGAGCTACTGAAGTGGTCCCAGATCGGTCTGGATATACAAAATAACAAGTACCTTTATTGGATATTGGAAACGTGTTAAAATACAAAACCTAAAGAATATTTGATTGCAAATTCCAATGTTGCTGTCACTTAATTTCTCTTACAATGCTGATAATTGACGTGTGATTGTGTACGCGTGTACCTGGTGAAAGACCACTAAATTATACTCTGTTTACACAACTGATACAGTGAAAGAAGCATAAGTTTTAAAGTAGCCACTGATTGATGTCTCCATACAACTTTAAAAAAGACAAAAGCGATGGTTTGGTTTAGTTTTGGAGCGAGTAGAGATAAAAACAAAAGTAGTTCCGGGAAAACGGCGTGCACAGTTACTATAAATACACAAATTGGTAGCTTTAAAGGAAGCATTACCGCTGGCTCAAAGGGAAAGATAAGTTGTGGTTCGTTTGGAGTAAGCAGGGAAGTTGGAATCGGACATGTCGGTGCTTCTGTCGATTATAGTAAAACTAAAGGATTCTCTGCAGGTGTGTATGGCCGTGTTGGTTCAAGAAAATATGACTTAGTAGGAAGTACATCATTTAATTTAAGAGATAAGAGTGCAACATTAAGGGGCACCGTTTCTACAAGTAGACATTCTATTGATGAAATCTGGAACTTTTCTTAGCTATAAAAACAAATCTGGAAAACACTTTCACTGGTGTGAAGCTAGCCCGCAATTCTAGCCCGCAATTTTTTTAAATATCATCAAGCGGGCAATTCGATTTTATTTAAATACGGTTAATCCTAATATCATTCCATTTATTAATATTTGATATATAGGGCGACCTGGTATTGCACACAACTTTTTATAAAGACCACCTGTATATTAAGACCACAGGAACCGTGATTCTAAGAGTGATTACGAAATTACGCATAGGGCGTAAAATGCGTTTCCCCATCTAGGGCTTTTAACCACGGGTAGATCTATCCAATCCCAACATTTGGTGAAAATTTCAAGAACCCTAGAGGGGTAGAACGGGTCTTACGAGAGCTCAGAAGGACCATACCCCCTCTTTTGATATGTGATTTCGTAAGGACCTGCTAAGTTTGAAGTGGCGTACACAGAGAAAATGCGTTTCCCCATCTAGGGGTTTTAACCACGGGTAGATCTATGCAATTGCAACATTTGGTGAAAATTTCAAGAACCCTAGATGGGTAGAACAGGTCTTACGAGAGCTCAGAAGGACCATACCCCCCTTTTGATATGTGATTTCGTAAGGACCTGCTACGGTTGAAGTGGCGTACACAGAGAAAATGCGTTTCCCCATCTAGGGCTTTTAACCACGGGTAGATCTATCCAATTGCAACATTTGGTGAAAATTTCAAGAACCCTAGAGGGGTAGAACGGGTCTTACAAGAGCTCAGAAGGACCATACCCCCCCCCTTTTGATATGTGATTTTGTAAGGACATGCTACGTTTGAAGTGGCGTACACAGAGAAAATGAGTTTCCCCATCTAGGGCTTTTAACCACGGGTAGATCTATCCAATTGCAACATTTGGTGAAAATTTCAAGAACCCTAGAGGGGTAGAACGGGTCTTACGAGAGCTCAGAAGGACCATACCCCCCCTTTTGATATGTGATTTCGTAAGGACATGCTACGTTTGAAGTGGCGTACACAGAGAAAATGCGTTTCCCCATCTAGGGCTTTTAACCACGGGTAGATCTATCCAATTGCAACATTTGGTGAAAATTTCAAGAACCCTAGAGGGGTAGAACGGGTCTTACGAGAGCTCAGAAGGACCATACCCCTCTTTTGATATGTGATTTCGTAAGGACCTGCTAAGTTTGAAGTGGCGTACACAGAGAAAATGAGTTTCCCCATCTAGGGGTTTTAACCACGGGTAGATCTATGCAATTGCAACATTTGGTGAAAATTTCAAGAACCCTAGATGGGTAGAACAGGTCTTACGAGAGCTCAGAAGGACCATACCCCCCTTTTGATATGTGATTTCGTAAGGACCTGCTACGGTTGAAGTGGCGTACACAGAGAAAATGCGTTTCCCCATCTAGGGCTTTTAACCACGGGTAGATCTATCCAATTGCAACATTTGGTGAAAATTTCAAGAACCCTAGAGGGGTAGAACGGGTCTTACAAGAGCTCAGAAGGACCATACCCCCCCTTTTGATATGTGATTTCGTAAGGACATGCTACGTTTGAAGTGGCGTACACAGAGAAAATGCGTTTCCCCATCTAGGGGTTTTAACCACGGGTACATCTATCCAATTGCAACATTTGGTGAAAATTTCAAGAACCCTAGAGGGGTAGAACGGGTCTTACGAGAGCTCAGAAGGACCATACCCCCCCTTTTGATATGTGATTTCGTAAGGACATGCTACGTTTGAAGTGGCGTACACAGAGAAAATGCGTTTCCCCATCTAGGGCTTTTAACAACGGGTAGATCTATCCAATTGCAACATTTGGTCAAAATTTCAAGAACCCTAGAGGGGTAGAACGGGTCTTACGAGAGCTCAGAAGGACCATACCCCTCTTTTGATATGTGATTTCGTAAGGACCTGCTAAGTTTGAAGTGGCGTACACAGAGAAAATGCGTTTCCCCATCTAGGGGTTTTAACCACGGGTAGATCTATGCAATTGCAACATTTGGTGAAAATTTCAAGAACCCTAGATGGGTAGAACAGGTCTTACGAGAGCTCAGAAGGACCATACCCCCCTTTTGATATGTGATTTCGTAAGGACCTGCTACGGTTGAAGTGGCGTACACAGAGAAAATGCGTTTCCCCATCTAGGATTTTTAACCACGGGTAGATCTGTCCAATTGCAACATTTGGTGAAAATTTCAAGAACCCTAGAGGGGTAGAACGGGTCTTACGAGAGCTCAGAAGGACCATACCCCCCTTTTGATATGTGATTTCGTAAGGACCTGCTACGTTTGAAGTGGCGTACACAGAGAAAATGCGTTTCCCCATCTAGGGCTTTTAACAACGGGTAGATCTATCCAATTACAACATTTGGTGAAAATTTCAAGAACCCTAGAGGGGTAGAACGGGTCTTACGAGAGCTCAGAAGGACCATACCCCCCTTTTGATATGTGATTTCGTGAGGACCTGCTACGTTTGAAGTGGCGTACACAGAGAAAATGCGTTTCCCCATCTAGGGGTTTTAACCACGGGTACATCTATCCAATTGCAACATTTGGTGAAAATTTCAAGAACCCTAGAGGGGTAAAACGGGTCTTACGAGAGCTCAGAAGGACCATACCCCCCTTTTGATATGTGATTTCGTAAGGACCTGCTACGTTTGAAGTGGCGTACACAGAGAAAATGCGTTTCCCCATCTAGGGGATTTAACCACGGGTACATCTATCCAATTGCAACATTTGGTGAAAATTTCAAGAACCCTAGAGGGGTAGAACGGGTCTTACGAGAGCTCAGAAGGACCATACCCCCCTTTTGATATGTGATTTCGTAAGGACCTGCTACGTTTGAAGTGGCGTACACAGAGAAAATGCGTTTCCCCATCTAGGGGTTTTATCCACGGGTACATCTATCCAATTGCAACATTTGGTGAAAATTTCAAGAACCCTAGAGGGGTAGAACGGGTCTTACGAGAGCTCAGAAGGACCATACCCCCCTTTTGATATGTGATTTCGTAAGGACCTGCTACGTTTGAAGTGGCGTACACAGAGAAAATGCGTTTCCCCATCTAGGGCTTTTAACCACGGGTAGATCTATCCAATTACAACATTTGGTGAAAATTTCAAGAACCCTAGAGGGGTAGAACGGGTCTTACGAGAGCTCAGAAGGACCATACCCCCCTTTTGATATGTGATTTCGTGAGGACCTGCTACGTTTGAAGTGGCGTACACAGAGAAAATGCGTTTCCCCATCTAGGGGTTTTAACCACGGGTACATCTATCCAATTGCAACATTTGGTGAAAATTTCAAGAACCCTAGAGGGGTAAAACGGGTCTTACGAGAGCTCAGAAGTACCATACCCCCTTTTGATATGTGATTTCGTAAGGACCTGCTACGTTTGAAGTGGCGTACACAGAGAAAATGCGTTTCCCCATCTAGGGGTTTTAACCACGGGTACATCTATCCAATTGCAACATTTGGTGAAAATTTCAAGAACCCTAGAGGGGTAGAACGGGTCTTACGAGAGCTCAGAAGGACCATACCCCCCTTTTGATATGTGATTTCGTAAGGACCTGCTACGTTTGAAGTGGCGTACACAGAGAAAATGCGTTTCCCCATCTAGGGGTTTTAACCACGGGTACATCTATCCAATTGCAACATTTGGTGAAAATTTCAAGAACCCTAGAGGGGTAGAACGGGTCTTACGAGAGCTCAGAAGGACCATACCCCCCTTTTGATATGTGATTTCGTAAGGACCTGCTACGTTTGAAGTGGCGTACACAGAGAAAATGCGTTTCCCCATCTAGGGCTTTTAACCACGGGTAGATCTATCCAATTACAACATTTGGTGAAAATTTCAAGAACCCTAGAGGGGTAGAACGGGTCTTACGAGAGCTCAGAAGGACCATACCCCCCTTTTGATATGTGATTTCGTGAGGACCTGCTACGTTTGAAGTGGCGTACACAGAGAAAATGCGTTTCCCCATCTAGGGGTTTTAACCACGGGTACATCTATCCAATTGCAACATTTGGTGAAAATTTCAAGAACCCTAGAGGGGTAAAACGGGTCTTACGAGAGCTCAGAAGGACCATACCCCCCTTTTGATATGTGATTTCGTAAGGACCTGCTACGTTTGAAGTGGCGTACACAGAGAAAATGCGTTTCCCCATCTAGGGGTTTTAACCACGGGTAGATCTATCCAATTGCAACATTTGGTGAAAATTTCAAGAACCCTAGAGGGGTAGAACGGGTCTTACGAGAGCTCAGAAGGACCATACCCCCCTTTTGATATGTGATTTCGTAAGGACCTGCTACGTTTGAAGTGGCGTACACAGAGAAAATGCGTTTCCCCATCTAGGGCTTTTAACCACAGATAGCTCTGTTCAATTGCAACATTTGTTTTTAAAGAACCCTAGTGGGGAAGAACGGTACTAACAAGAGCCCGAGATTACTATGATAACTAGCTTTTCTGTTTTTTGATTACATGGAATGTTGGAAATCATATTTCCAACATTTATTACAAAATGTAATAAGTTGAAAAACTGAAAACAATGTTTATTTATTTTAACCATAAAATAAAAATTATAGTGTCGATGTAAGAAGAAACTGCATAATTATGCACCAGCTGTACCTTATAAACGCATTATGGTACATATAAAAAGTTTTCAGAATTAATCAAAGTACTGAAAGTGCTCTATGTATTACGTTGACTTAGAGTTCTAAACGGCAAATACAACATCACTATTTACTTATTCTGTAACCATAATTATAATAAAACAACTACTATAAAACATGTTTATTTAGGCGATAGATACATATACTCATAATTGTCTCTTAAATGATACGAATTTAACGTTTCCAAGTACGTTTAAACGATTTTAAGTGTAGAAATGTTGTCCGTTTATTTTAAATGTGGTGTTATGGAATTAATTTGTGTATGTTAAATAATCAATATGAGAGTTAATTCTACAACCGTAATTTATATGCACAATCTGATGTTTTAAATGTCATTGATAAATGTCTATTCTGTCAAGACAATGACGTCAATAATAGGTTAAATCTGGGTGTTGGATGTGCACAAACGACTCCAGGATTATTTTCACAAAAATATTACACCATATGAACTATACCTATAGTGGGTTACTATATATATATATATAATATATATATATATATAATATATATATATATTATAATATATATATATATATATATATGTAACTATGTTACTAATGATGTATGACAAATTTCAAATAAATTCATTGAGTGAGAAGATATAATTGTTTTTTACCCCTAATTCATTCAGCCACACCGTATGCAGAAACACATAATTAAAAGTATGTGATGTAATGTTAAATTCTCAATGTATTAGTATTTCAAAACAAAACCGAGTGACGAATGCATTTTCTTAAAATTGGCACTGTATCTTTAAAACAGTCATTGCAAAACAATAATATGTAATAGTCTGGCTGCCAACTCTATTTTTTGCTTAAATTTACATTTGATGACATTTTTGTCAGTGGTCAATAACTGACAATTCATTCTGAAATTTTTGCTTGGGATGCATATAGTGGTTTTAGAGTGGAATCGAATCCAGATGTTACGATGTTAAGTAATTTTGGTGTCAAAGGTTTAAAAAAGTGTAATTATAACGATCATTTTATTCGAATACTTATATAAAACAAGCAATATGAGTACCGGAAATAAGGAAATTGTGGTTGTAGTTTAACATTTTGTTTATATAACACCCGCTTTGAAAGTGCCAAAATCACGTATATTTTAAAAAGAACTGTCAATATTAAGCGTTAACGTGTACATGTAACTGAATATTGATGTCTTGAATACAATGCTTTTGTCTAACGTATATCCTAATTTCTCAATGACACCTTTTCACAACCATTAGAGTCTAATTATAATTCAGATAAAGAGCAGATTTAACATTAAATCTCAATTGGGTAAAAGTTGCAAAACATGTCAAATAAATAAATGTTAACTAGACGCGCACTTGTTTGAATTTCTGGGTACACCTTTATTAACTAAATAACTGACCGACGAATTACGGTACATCACTATTGATGTTTCTGATGATGTTTATTATGTAACGTAAACTACAGGCGAGTTTTTGGAAGATAAATAATTGAATGACATATTCCACTGAACAAACTCGAAAAGTAATCGCACGTTAATTACATTACATATTTTATAGCTAAATTACTAAGGCGACATTTTGTTCTGGATAATGCTTGACTTGAGTTTCGCTTACTAGTAATGTGATCATCAGAATAAATGTAATAAAAATGTTAAATATCTGGTGTTTAGTTAATAAAGATAATTAAAATGATTTCAGATTGTATCAAGAATATCGTTATTTCAATGAAACCGGATGACTTATTTTTTGTATTCCGTTTTATAATAAGACACATTGTTCAGTTAGTATCAAAACTAAAAAACATTATATAGCGAGTATCAAAATCAAACACCTTATGAAGTGAGTATAAAAACACCGTATTCAGAGATTGGCAAAATAAAAACACTTTATTTAGCGAGTGTAAAAAAACCTTATATAGTGAATATAATAAAACCTTATTCAGTGATTGTCAAAATAAAACACCTTATTCAGCGAGTGTCAAAATAAAGCACTTAAATAGCAACTGTCAAAATAAAACACCTTATTCAGTGAGTGTCAAAATAAAACATCTAAATATGTACTCGCAAAATCAAACGCCCAATTCAGTGTCAAAATAAAACACCCTTTTTTCAGTGAATTTCAAAATTAAACACCTAATTAAGTACAAAATACAAAAAAACTGGGACGCTCTAATGCGTATCATTTAGAATAATTAGATCTGTATTCACAAAAGCTTATAATTCACAACACCAATGTTGTGTATTATTTTCAAAGAACAAAATTTAACGTTAATAAGGAAGATCTACACTTTTGAGGGCACAAATCTAAATATATATTTGAAAGATTTGAGAACGTCGTTTAAAATTTGAGGTACTGTGTTTTATATCGCTGCTTCATGTGACTTTTTTGGGAGGAGGGTTATTCAAATAAAAATAGTACGACGCAAACGTACGGTTGTTCAATAAACATACTTCATAATACTTTTTCTCAGTGTCAAATTTTGACTATGCTCTTGTATTTGCTTTTCATTTCAGCGGCCTAGAATCAAGAACACTTCATTAATGTAATTGACTCCCCTTTCCAATTTAATTCGTTGATATTGGGTAACGGTTGCTAGGGGTACAGATAATATGGTATTTTAAATTCTTTTTGTTTTGCGAAGCCAAATAGCTCATTATCACTGTTTTTGCTTATTTGTTAACACCAAACGAAAACATTGAGTTTAAAATTGTATCCTAGGACATTAATGGTGACTAATGTAAGGAATAAAGTTTCTTTTCTTGGTTTTGTTTTTGATACAATTTTATGAAAAAGTAGCTTGACTACCCCCTATTTTTTCTAAACTTATATATCCATGTGCAACATATATGTTAAAAACAGCGATCGTATTTTTTATAAAACATCAAAATAACGAAAGGGTGTTACTTTTAGTTTTCCGAAATTTTAATGTTCTTTCTTGATAGGTGGCGCAGTAGAAAAATACCGCATGTCCGGAAGTAAAATCAATTAGTCCAAATTATCTTTATGACATAATGTTAAATTTAATAGCAAGACTCTTTTGGATTCTAAGCATGGCAAAAAGTATTAAAGCTTATTATTTTTTATCATTTGTGTCGTGAAAATGGTCACCAGATGGAGCTTCAGAATTTCTTAAGTATTCCGAATACCTACCTTGAAATTTTGGCATGTTGAGTGGTTAATGCCCATGCACAACATATTAAAATTTCAAAATATGTTTTCAATGTATGGGTCTATGTCAACAAATTCCCAGTTTATTCTAATTTTGTGTGCCCTTGTCGTGGAATACTGATATATGGCATACATTTCGATCTGTTTGTAGAAGACACATCTTTTCTATTGCAATATTGTATTGGGGAAATGTATTGGACATTCTACATAAATGGATATACTATTTAATTATTAAAATGCATAAATGTAAAATGCCAAAAATGATTAATTTGTGCTTCTTTCCAAATAAACATTATTTACTTCATTTTCTATAATCACGTAGATTTAATTCTTATCTTGATTTTACCAGAGATATTGTGACATTACGTCATTTGTGTTTGTGATGTAATTATTTGGTAAATTGGCCCATGCAGTGATCACCGATCACCAGAATTTATTAATCAACGATGTGATTGAAGCAAACCCATCTATTAAAACATTAGCACCCTCGAACTCTTCGAGATCATCCAGAAGCAGACATTTTCATGGTAAATGGCAGAGAGGATTTTCTGTACCCATGACATCTTTTGACAAAAGAACCTGATATGGATACCTTTAAACTACCTTCATCATAATTTAAAAAACAAATACACTCGTTTTATTTTATTCACTTTGATGTTGCATATAAAAGAGAACATCAATCTATTTATTTCATTTATTATGTCGTTTGGAAGATCTGGCACTTACGAATGAAAAATCAGTCAGAACCTTCGTAAAGGACTCAAGTTAATCTGTATAATTTTCTGGGTAAAAATCTATATCTCCCAAATTATATTTTATACCAAAAGTTTGAAATTTCCTTTTCAATTCCATTCTATTTTTCTGTCAGTTATAAGTTTATCACCACAACCCCGTTTACCCCATCTAAATAACTTGTTTTTATCAAAAATAGCTTTTAAACCGGAACAGACAAGTAGTCTACTCAATTTAATGCTTTAAAAAAATTATTTTTTGAATCTCTGAAACCATCTAGGACTTTTAATTCGTTTAGCAAACATGGTTGATGAAATTTTATAGTCTACATTTAAAAAGATATAGGGCCCTAATTTTGTAGAAAATGTTTTGGTTTTTCTTTTTTAGGCAAACAAGTTATATCTTCCTGCCTTAAAGTTAAATTACACGAAAATTTATCAACCACATTTTGAGAAAAACACCACAACATCATTGCACCAATATTTACAGATTAGTACATACAAAATGCACGAGTGGTCTTACTAAGCGCCTATTTTGGCTGATTTCTAGTGCTGAAAAACTGAGACAGTTTAAGGAATCATTACATATCATTATCAATGTTAATATATTTGTCAAAACACAAGTACATGATTAATATGATATTGTTATATCTGTAAGAAAATGAACAATTCCAACAATTTCAATTTCACACATATTGTCTTTTGGAAGGAAAAAGTTGCTTTAGAACTGTCAAAACCTCTAAGAATCGAGAAAAAGTGAAAAAGAATAAAAGTTTTTAGAATTGCATCATATCATAAATATGAAGTGATCATAACAAACATGTCTAAACCAAAATCCTAAATCATAAAAAACAAATATTACTATATATATTTAATATCATCTAGATTGTTAAACAATATATGCCATCAACACTGAAATAAAATATTGATACATCACCTATACTTTGGTCTACCTCAAGTGCAAATTCTAGTCGATTTCGTTTGATATATATACTTCTAAAACTTAGTTTTATATTATTCTGATGTAATTACTCAGAAATATGCCGAATTTTCTAGTATTAGAAAGTTAATATGTATTTTCATGATATAATTCACTCATTTGACCTTTGACCTTTTATGATCTTCAGTACCAAACCCTAATAATGATCTACACATTTCAAGAAATTATTTAAACATAAATGGCAGCCATTAAGGAAACTGTCCTATCATCTATTAATTTTTAATAAAAAAGCGGATTTTGCCTTTGAATTACTGGTGATTAACACCAATTCCCGTCCAAATCTCGGGATTTTATACTCAGTGGTGCCGATATGTATTTATCTGGTCTTGTTTGTCTGTTGCATCATTTATTTTTTAACATTCTTATTTGCATAGGATATTAAAAATGTTTTCAATTGCAATTTTTCTCTTTTATATTACTACGTTAAAAAGTGTATAAGTGTTCGCTATGTCCATTTTGATAATTAGAGTAGTATATTGTCACAAAATCAACAGCATCTAAGCACTAAATATTACTTAAACGCCATCGAAAACATCACATTCATATCGATTAAAACATATGTCCTAGTAATATATTATCTGATGAAAAATTTATTTTACTTCTGTTTATTGTAACATTTAGAACATAACACATATTAATATTTTATATATAATCTCTACCTAGAGTACTCTCAGTACTTTGATTAATTTCTATATACATGTATATGATGTTTTGCAGACTGGCATAGTAAACTTGGGGGATATGATATTTTCTTACATCTTCACAAATTTATGTTTCAAAAATTAATATTCTACATGTATTTGGACAAGATTTTGGCAATATTTATCTTAAATTTTTTTTATTTAACGTCATGCAGTTTTAAAAACAGTCATCACTATACAATATGTTCTATTTATCTCAAAATTATTGCAAATAAAAGTTATATGTTTTTTGCAAGATAAGGGCACATTATGTCCAGGATAGTATAATTTTTTTTCCCATTCAGTGACCTTTGACCTTATTTTTTGCAATGCGTCATCCATGGCGTCTATCATATGCTTATTTGCAAACTCGACTAAATTCCATTAGCTTACTTCTTTTGAATTTACCAAAAAGCTTCGAAGTCTCGGCTTTTCCAAAATAAATAATAAATAAATAAATAAATAATAAATAATAAATAAATAAATACTATAAACGAAATCAATATCTTAGTCATGGAATTACACATGACCAAAAATGTCTATTTAAAATTACAAAAATTAAAATCTAAATTAAAATCGGCTTCAAATATATTCATAATTATAACTCATAAAGATATAAAACTCTATTATGATTATGAAGAACATTGCAAAAAATAGTCCAGATTTAGCATTTTCAGGATTAATTTTCAAATGAGGTCAGTACCTCGGCTTTTAAACTTAGATCAATGGTAAAAGAGCAGTGTAAGTAAAAACTCAAAATTGAAATGTAACAAATATAGAGGAAAAAGTTCACAATTTCAAAACTAATCCAGAGCTTTGACATTTACTCCGTTTTGAATGCCATGCTATGAAAACATGAAAACTAAAAATTGCCTAAGCTCACATAAAGTTTTAAAAGTTTATCAACAATACAGTTTTAATTGTCGAGTTCGACTTTGTCTTCGTGTTGAAAATCATTGCTTCTGAACATAAAAAAGTTATAGACAAATGTATATCAAATATGTAAAATCAAACAAAACACGGAGTTAATAAATTAAGTCATGATCTTGACCTTTCACTCTGAACAAATTACAAGTTTCAGATCCTTAAAACGTCAAATATCGCATCATCTTAATGACCAAAGGTCATATGATTTTTTGTGAAAAAAGATGAAAAAGAAACGTAACAAGAAAATTCAGTGAATTAGTATTCCTTGGAATACTATTTTAAGGGAATATTTCACTAATACATTCTTTACATAAGTTGCTTATTTCTCATGAATAGCTTTGAAATTTACTCCATACAAAGACTCCATAGAGAGTCCTCAAAAAGTGTAGGCTAAGAATATTGGCAAACCAACGTTGGGTTTTTAATATGATTATATTTCCGTGCGCTCCAGTTTTAGGTAATTCCGTGCAAGGGACCCAAATAGTGCGTAACACAATATGCGGCCATGTGCTTCGTTCAAAGATTTTTTAATAAAAAAAATACAAATAAATGGAAACAGAGCCATGATATTTTCATTTAGAAAGGCAATTACGTTTGGAATACGGTGATATGATATTCGCGTAGTAATATGATTACCTAACAAGCCTAAAGACCGAGGGCTTATTTTACTCCATGTACGCCACTTCAGGTATCATACAACAGTTTCGTATTTTCGTCCACGGTCTAAACTTCAAAAATAATCAAGAAAATTGCCATAGCAACGACTTGTTGCCCTAACAACCGGAAAATGATGATTAAATCAAAAACATTAGAAAGGAAGATGCAGCGAAACGTACTTGAACATATAACTAGCGGTAAATTGTGTTGTGTGTGTACGAATCTACGGCCAGCTCATGATGGTCTCATGCGACATGTTAATAGTGCTATTTATCTCAAAACGATCTGTTAAGGTTGTTATTTTTCCCCATATTTTGTAGTATTTTAAACGAGCTTTTTAAACACCAAAAATGGACCTTATTTATATGTAGGGTTCCAAAATATAGCAGGTCCTTACGAAATCACATATCAAAAGGGGGGTATGGTCCTTCTGAGCTCTCGTAAGACCCGTTCTACCCCTCTAGGGTTCTTGAAATTTTCACCAAATGTTGCAATTGGATAGATCTACCCGTGGTTAAAAGGCCTAGATGGGGAAACGCATTTTCTCTGTGTACGCTACTTCAAACGTAGCAGGTCCTTACGAAATCACATATCAAAAGGGGGGTATGGTCCTTCTGAGCTCTCGTAAGACCCGTTCTACCCCTCTAGGGTTCTTGAAATTTTCACCAAATGTTGCAATTGGATAGATCTACCCGTGGTTAAAAGGCCTAGATGGGGAAACGCATTTTCTCTGTGTACGCTACTTCAAACGTAGCAGGTCCTTACGAAATCACATATCAAAAGGGGGGTATGGTCCTTCTGAGCTCTCGTAAGACCCGTTCTACCCCTCTAGGGTTCTTGAAATTTTCACCAAATGTTGCAATTGGATAGATCTACCCGTGGTTAAAAGGCCTAGATGGGGAAACGCATTTTCTCTGTGTACGCTACTTCAAACGTAGCAGGTCCTTACGAAATCACATATCAAAAGGGGGGTATGGTCCTTCTGAGCTCTCGTAAGACCCGTTCTACCCCTCTAGGGTTCTTGAAATTTTCACCAAATGTTGCAATTGGATAGATCTACCCGTGGTTAAAAGGCCTAGATGGGGAAACGCATTTTCTCTGTGTACGCTACTTCAAACGTAGCAGGTCCTTACGAAATCACATATCAAAAGGGGGGTATGGTCCTTCTGAGCTCTCGTAAGACCCGTTCTACCCCTCTAGGGTTCTTGAAATTTTCACCAAATGTTGCAATTGGATAGATCTACCCGTGGTTAAAAGGCCTAGATGGGGAAACGCATTTTCTCTGTGTACGCTACTTCAAACGTAGCAGGTCCTTACGAAATCACATATCAAAAGGGGGGTATGGTCCTTCTGAGCTCTCGTAAGACCCGTTCTACCCCTCTAGGGTTCTTGAAATTTTCACCAAATGTTGCAATTGGATAGATCTACCCGTGGTTAAAAGGCCTAGATGGGGAAACGCATTTTCTCTGTGTACGCTACTTCAAACGTAGCAGGTCCTTACGAAATCACATATCAAAAGGGGGGTATGGTCCTTCTGAGCTCTCGTAAGACCCGTTCTACCCCTCTAGGGTTCTTGAAATTTTCACCAAATGTTGCAATTGGATAGATCTACCCGTGGTTAAAAGGCCTAGATGGGGAAACGCATTTTCTCTGTGTACGCTACTTCAAACGTAGCAGGTCCTTACGAAATCACATATCAAAAGGGGGGTATGGTCCTTCTGAGCTCTCGTAA
Source organism: Anadara kagoshimensis (assembly GCA_021292105.1). Lineage (NCBI taxonomy): Eukaryota > Metazoa > Mollusca > Bivalvia > Arcoida > Arcidae > Anadara > Anadara kagoshimensis. The sequence continues at coordinate 30,465,607 of CM037875.1, read as the reverse complement.
GACCCGTTCTACCCCTCTAGGGTTCTTGAAATTTTCACCAAATGTTGCAATTGGATAGATCTACCCGTGGTTAAAAGGCCTAGATGGGGAAACGCATTTTCTCTGTGTACGCTACTTCAAACGTAGCAGGTCCTTACGAAATCACATATCAAAAGGGGGGTATGGTCCTTCTGAGCTCTCGTAAGACCCGTTCTACCCCTCTAGGGTTCTTGAAATTTTCACCAAATGTTGCAATTGGATAGATCTACCCGTGGTTAAAAGGCCTAGATGGGGAAACGCATTTTCTCTGTGTACGCTACTTCAAACGTAGCAGGTCCTTACGAAATCACATATCAAAAGGGGGGTATGGTCCTTCTGAGCTCTCGTAAGACCCGTTCTACCCCTCTAGGGTTCTTGAAATTTTCACCAAATGTTGCAATTGGATAGATCTACCCGTGGTTAAAAGGCCTAGATGGGGAAACGCATTTTCTCTGTGTACGCTACTTCAAACGTAGCAGGTCCTTACGAAATCACATATCAAAAGGGGGGTATGGTCCTTCTGAGCTCTCGTAAGACCCGTTCTACCCCTCTAGGGTTCTTGAAATTTTCACCAAATGTTGCAATTGGATAGATCTACCCGTGGTTAAAAGGCCTAGATGGGGAAACGCATTTTCTCTGTGTACGCTACTTCAAACGTAGCAGGTCCTTACGAAATCACATATCAAAAGGGGGGTATGGTCCTTCTGAGCTCTCGTAAGACCCGTTCTACCCCTCTAGGGTTCTTGAAATTTTCACCAAATGTTGCAATTGGATAGATCTACCCGTGGTTAAAAGGCCTAGATGGGGAAACGCATTTTCTCTGTGTACGCTACTTCAAACGTAGCAGGTCCTTACGAAATCACATATCAAAAGGGGGTATGGTCCTTCTGAGCTCTCGTAAGACCCGTTCTACCCCTCTAGGGTTCTTGAAATTTTCACCAAATGTTGCAATTGGATAGATCTACCCGTGGTTAAAAGGCCTAGATGGGGAAACGCATTTTCTCTGTGTACGCTACTTCAAACGTAGCAGGTCCTTACGAAATCACATATCAAAAGGGGGGTATGGTCCTTCTGAGCTCTCGTAAGACCCGTTCTACCCCTCTAGGGTTCTTGAAATTTTCACCAAATGTTGCAATTGGATAGATCTACCCGTGGTTAAAAGGCCTAGATGGGGAAACGCATTTTCTCTGTGTACGCTACTTCAAACGTAGCAGGTCCTTACGAAATCACATATCAAAAGGGGGGTATGGTCCTTCTGAGCTCTCGTAAGACCCGTTCTACCCCTCTAGGGTTCTTGAAATTTTCACCAAATGTTGCAATTGGATAGATCTACCCGTGGTTAAAAGGCCTAGATGGGGAAACGCATTTTCTCTGTGTACGCTACTTCAAACGTAGCAGGTCCTTACGAAATCACATATCAAAAGGGGGGTATGGTCCTTCTGAGCTCTCGTAAGACCCGTTCTACCCCTCTAGGGTTCTTGAAATTTTCACCAAATGTTGCAATTGGATAGATCTACCCGTGGTTAAAAGGCCTAGATGGGGAAACGCATTTTCTCTGTGTACGCTACTTCAAACGTAGCAGGTCCTTACGAAATCACATATCAAAAGGGGGGTATGGTCCTTCTGAGCTCTCGTAAGACCCGTTCTACCCCTCTAGGGTTCTTGAAATTTTCACCAAATGTTGCAATTGGATAGATCTACCCGTGGTTAAAAGGCCTAGATGGGGAAACGCATTTTCTCTGTGTACGCTACTTCAAACGTAGCAGGTCCTTACGAAATCACATATCAAAAGGGGGGTATGGTCCTTCTGAGCTCTCGTAAGACCCGTTCTACCCCTCTAGGGTTCTTGAAATTTTCACCAAATGTTGCAATTGGATAGATCTACCCGTGGTTAAAAGGCCTAGATGGGGAAACGCATTTTCTCTGTGTACGCTACTTCAAACGTAGCAGGTCCTTACGAAATCACATATCAAAAGGGGGGTATGGTCCTTCTGAGCTCTCGTAAGACCCGTTCTACCCCTCTAGGGTTCTTGAAATTTTCACCAAATGTTGCAATTGGATAGATCTACCCGTGGTTAAAAGGCCTAGATGGGGAAACGCATTTTCTCTGTGTACGCTACTTCAAACGTAGCAGGTCCTTACGAAATCACATATCAAAAGGGGGGTATGGTCCTTCTGAGCTCTCGTAAGACCCGTTCTACCCCTCTAGGGTTCTTGAAATTTTCACCAAATGTTGCAATTGGATAGATCTACCCGTGGTTAAAAGGCCTAGATGGGGAAACGCATTTTCTCTGTGTACGCTACTTCAAACGTAGCAGGTCCTTACGAAATCACATATCAAAAGGGGGGTATGGTCCTTCTGAGCTCTCGTAAGACCCGTTCTACCCCTCTAGGGTTCTTGAAATTTTCACCAAATGTTGCAATTGGATAGATCTACCCGTGGTTAAAAGGCCTAGATGGGGAAACGCATTTTCTCTGTGTACGCTACTTCAAACGTAGCAGGTCCTTACGAAATCACATATCAAAAGGGGGGTATGGTCCTTCTGAGCTCTCGTAAGACCCGTTCTACCCCTCTAGGGTTCTTGAAATTTTCACCAAATGTTGCAATTGGATAGATCTACCCGTGGTTAAAAGGCCTAGATGGGGAAACGCATTTTCTCTGTGTACGCTACTTCAAACGTAGCAGGTCCTTACGAAATCACATATCAAAAGGGGGTATGGTCCTTCTGAGCTCTCGTAAGACCCGTTCTACCCCTCTAGGGTTCTTGAAATTTTCACCAAATGTTGCAATTGGATAGATCTACCCGTGGTTAAAAGGCCTAGATGGGGAAACGCATTTTCTCTGTGTACGCTACTTCAAACGTAGCAGGTCCTTACGAAATCACATATCAAAAGGGGGGTATGGTCCTTCTGAGCTCTCGTAAGACCCGTTCTACCCCTCTAGGGTTCTTGAAATTTTCACCAAATGTTGCAATTGGATAGATCTACCCGTGGTTAAAAGGCCTAGATGGGGAAACGCATTTTCTCTGTGTACGCTACTTCAAACGTAGCAGGTCCTTACGAAATCACATATCAAAAGGGGGGTATGGTCCTTCTGAGCTCTCGTAAGACCCGTTCTACCCCTCTAGGGTTCTTGAAATTTTCACCAAATGTTGCAATTGGATAGATCTACCCGTGGTTAAAAGGCCTAGATGGGGAAACGCATTTCTCTGTGTACGCTACTTCAAACGTAGCAGGTCCTTACGAAATCACATATCAAAAGGGGGGTATGGTCCTTCTGAGCTCTCGTAAGACCCGTTCTACCCCTCTAGGGTTCTTGAAATTTTCACCAAATGTTGCAATTGGATAGATCTACCCGTGGTTAAAAGGCCTAGATGGGGAAACGCATTTTCTCTGTGTACGCTACTTCAAACGTAGCAGGTCCTTACGAAATCACATATCAAAAGGGGGGTATGGTCCTTCTGAGCTCTCGTAAGACCCGTTCTACCCCTCTAGGGTTCTTGAAATTTTCACCAAATGTTGCAATTGGATAGATCTACCCGTGGTTAAAAGGCCTAGATGGGGAAACGCATTTTCTCTGTGTACGCTACTTCAAACGTAGCAGGTCCTTACGAAATCACATATCAAAAGGGGGGTATGGTCCTTCTGAGCTCTCGTAAGACCCGTTCTACCCCTCTAGGGTTCTTGAAATTTTCACCAAATGTTGCAATTGGATAGATCTACCCGTGGTTAAAAGGCCTAGATGGGGAAACGCATTTTCTCTGTGTACGCTACTTCAAACGTAGCAGGTCCTTACGAAATCACATATCAAAAGGGGGGTATGGTCCTTCTGAGCTCTCGTAAGACCCGTTCTACCCCTCTAGGGTTCTTGAAATTTTCACCAAATGTTGCAATTGGATAGATCTACCCGTGGTTAAAAGGCCTAGATGGGGAAACGCATTTTCTCTGTGTACGCTACTTCAAACGTAGCAGGTCCTTACGAAATCACATATCAAAAGGGGGGTATGGTCCTTCTGAGCTCTCGTAAGACCCGTTCTACCCCTCTAGGGTTCTTGAAATTTTCACCAAATGTTGCAATTGGATAGATCTACCCGTGGTTAAAAGGCCTAGATGGGGAAACGCATTTTCTCTGTGTACGCTACTTCAAACGTAGCAGGTCCTTACGAAATCACATATCAAAAGGGGGGTATGGTCCTTCTGAGCTCTCGTAAGACCCGTTCTACCCCTCTAGGGTTCTTGAAATTTTCACCAAATGTTGCAATTGGATAGATCTACCCGTGGTTAAAAGGCCTAGATGGGGAAACGCATTTTCTCTGTGTACGCTACTTCAAACGTAGCAGGTCCTTACGAAATCACATATCAAAAGGGGGGTATGGTCCTTCTGAGCTCTCGTAAGACCCGTTCTACCCCTCTAGGGTTCTTGAAATTTTCACCAAATGTTGCAATTGGATAGATCTACCCGTGGTTAAAAGGCCTAGATGGGGAAACGCATTTTCTCTGTGTACGCTACTTCAAACGTAGCAGGTCCTTACGAAATCACATATCAAAAGGGGGGTATGGTCCTTCTGAGCTCTCGTAAGACCCGTTCTACCCCTCTAGGGTTCTTGAAATTTTCACCAAATGTTGCAATTGGATAGATCTACCCGTGGTTAAAAGGCCTAGATGGGGAAACGCATTTTCTCTGTGTACGCTACTTCAAACGTAGCAGGTCCTTACGAAATCACATATCAAAAGGGGGGTATGGTCCTTCTGAGCTCTCGTAAGACCCGTTCTACCCCTCTAGGGTTCTTGAAATTTTCACCAAATGTTGCAATTGGATAGATCTACCCGTGGTTAAAAGGCCTAGATGGGGAAACGCATTTTCTCTGTGTACGCTACTTCAAACGTAGCAGGTCCTTACGAAATCACATATCAAAAGGGGGGTATGGTCCTTCTGAGCTCTCGTAAGACCCGTTCTACCCCTCTAGGGTTCTTGAAATTTTCACCAAATGTTGCAATTGGATAGATCTACCCGTGGTTAAAAGGCCTAGATGGGGAAACGCATTTTCTCTGTGTACGCTACTTCAAACGTAGCAGGTCCTTACGAAATCACATATCAAAAGGGGGGTATGGTCCTTCTGAGCTCTCGTAAGACCCGTTCTACCCCTCTAGGGTTCTTGAAATTTTCACCAAATGTTGCAATTGGATAGATCTACCCGTGGTTAAAAGGCCTAGATGGGGAAACGCATTTTCTCTGTGTACGCTACTTCAAACGTAGCAGGTCCTTACGAAATCACATATCAAAAGGGGGGTATGGTCCTTCTGAGCTCTCGTAAGACCCGTTCTACCCCTCTAGGGTTCTTGAAATTTTCACCAAATGTTGCAATTGGATAGATCTACCCGTGGTTAAAAGGCCTAGATGGGGAAACGCATTTTCTCTGTGTACGCTACTTCAAACGTAGCAGGTCCTTACGAAATCACATATCAAAAGGGGGGTATGGTCCTTCTGAGCTCTCGTAAGACCCGTTCTACCCCTCTAGGGTTCTTGAAATTTTCACCAAATGTTGCAATTGGATAGATCTACCCGTGGTTAAAAGGCCTAGATGGGGAAACGCATTTTCTCTGTGTACGCTACTTCAAACGTAGCAGGTCCTTACGAAATCACATATCAAAAGGGGGGTATGGTCCTTCTGAGCTCTCGTAAGACCCGTTCTACCCCTCTAGGGTTCTTGAAATTTTCACCAAATGTTGCAATTGGATAGATCTACCCGTGGTTAAAAGGCCTAGATGGGGAAACGCATTTTCTCTGTGTACGCTACTTCAAACGTAGCAGGTCCTTACGAAATCACATATCAAAAGGGGGGTATGGTCCTTCTGAGCTCTCGTAAGACCCGTTCTACCCCTCTAGGGTTCTTGAAATTTTCACCAAATGTTGCAATTGGATAGATCTACCCGTGGTTAAAAGGCCTAGATGGGGAAACGCATTTTCTCTGTGTACGCTACTTCAAACGTAGCAGGTCCTTACGAAATCACATATCAAAAGGGGGGTATGGTCCTTCTGAGCTCTCGTAAGACCCGTTCTACCCCTCTAGGGTTCTTGAAATTTTCACCAAATGTTGCAATTGGATAGATCTACCCGTGGTTAAAAGGCCTAGATGGGGAAACGCATTTTCTCTGTGTACGCTACTTCAAACGTAGCAGGTCCTTACGAAATCACATATCAAAAGGGGGGTATGGTCCTTCTGAGCTCTCGTAAGACCCGTTCTACCCCTCTAGGGTTCTTGAAATTTTCACCAAATGTTGCAATTGGATAGATCTACCCGTGGTTAAAAGGCCTAGATGGGGAAACGCATTTTCTCTGTGTACGCTACTTCAAACGTAGCAGGTCCTTACGAAATCACATATCAAAAGGGGGGTATGGTCCTTCTGAGCTCTCGTAAGACCCGTTCTACCCCTCTAGGGTTCTTGAAATTTTCACCAAATGTTGCAATTGGATAGATCTACCCGTGGTTAAAAGGCCTAGATGGGGAAACGCATTTTCTCTGTGTACGCTACTTCAAACGTAGCAGGTCCTTACGAAATCACATATCAAAAGGGGGGTATGGTCCTTCTGAGCTCTCGTAAGACCCGTTCTACCCCTCTAGGGTTCTTGAAATTTTCACCAAATGTTGCAATTGGATAGATCTACCCGTGGTTAAAAGGCCTAGATGGGGAAACGCATTTTCTCTGTGTACGCTACTTCAAACGTAGCAGGTCCTTACGAAATCACATATCAAAAGGGGGGTATGGTCCTTCTGAGCTCTCGTAAGACCCGTTCTACCCCTCTAGGGTTCTTGAAATTTTCACCAAATGTTGCAATTGGATAGATCTACCCGTGGTTAAAAGGCCTAGATGGGGAAACGCATTTTCTCTGTGTACGCTACTTCAAACGTAGCAGGTCCTTACGAAATCACATATCAAAAGGGGGGTATGGTCCTTCTGAGCTCTCGTAAGACCCGTTCTACCCCTCTAGGGTTCTTGAAATTTTCACCAAATGTTGCAATTGGATAGATCTACCCGTGGTTAAAAGGCCTAGATGGGGAAACGCATTTTCTCTGTGTACGCTACTTCAAACGTAGCAGGTCCTTACGAAATCACATATCAAAAGGGGGGTATGGTCCTTCTGAGCTCTCGTAAGACCCGTTCTACCCCTCTAGGGTTCTTGAAATTTTCACCAAATGTTGCAATTGGATAGATCTACCCGTGGTTAAAAGGCCTAGATGGGGAAACGCATTTTCTCTGTGTACGCTACTTCAAACGTAGCAGGTCCTTACGAAATCACATATCAAAAGGGGGGTATGGTCCTTCTGAGCTCTCGTAAGACCCGTTCTACCCCTCTAGGGTTCTTGAAATTTTCACCAAATGTTGCAATTGGATAGATCTACCCGTGGTTAAAAGGCCTAGATGGGGAAACGCATTTTCTCTGTGTACGCTACTTCAAACGTAGCAGGTCCTTACGAAATCACATATCAAAAGGGGGGTATGGTCCTTCTGAGCTCTCGTAAGACCCGTTCTACCCCTCTAGGGTTCTTGAAATTTTCACCAAATGTTGCAATTGGATAGATCTACCCGTGGTTAAAAGGCCTAGATGGGGAAACGCATTTTCTCTGTGTACGCTACTTCAAACGTAGCAGGTCCTTACGAAATCACATATCAAAAGGGGGGTATGGTCCTTCTGAGCTCTCGTAAGACCCGTTCTACCCCTCTAGGGTTCTTGAAATTTTCACCAAATGTTGCAATTGGATAGATCTACCCGTGGTTAAAAGGCCTAGATGGGGAAACGCATTTTCTCTGTGTACGCTACTTCAAACGTAGCAGGTCCTTACGAAATCACATATCAAAAGGGGGGTATGGTCCTTCTGAGCTCTCGTAAGACCCGTTCTACCCCTCTAGGGTTCTTGAAATTTTCACCAAATGTTGCAATTGGATAGATCTACCCGTGGTTAAAAGGCCTAGATGGGGAAACGCATTTTCTCTGTGTACGCTACTTCAAACGTAGCAGGTCCTTACGAAATCACATATCAAAAGGGGGGTATGGTCCTTCTGAGCTCTCGTAAGACCCGTTCTACCCCTCTAGGGTTCTTGAAATTTTCACCAAATGTTGCAATTGGATAGATCTACCCGTGGTTAAAAGGCCTAGATGGGGAAACGCATTTTCTCTGTGTACGCTACTTCAAACGTAGCAGGTCCTTACGAAATCACATATCAAAAGGGGGGTATGGTCCTTCTGAGCTCTCGTAAGACCCGTTCTACCCCTCTAGGGTTCTTGAAATTTTCACCAAATGTTGCAATTGGATAGATCTACCCGTGGTTAAAAGGCCTAGATGGGGAAACGCATTTTCTCTGTGTACGCTACTTCAAACGTAGCAGGTCCTTACGAAATCACATATCAAAAGGGGGGTATGGTCCTTCTGAGCTCTCGTAAGACCCGTTCTACCCCTCTAGGGTTCTTGAAATTTTCACCAAATGTTGCAATTGGATAGATCTACCCGTGGTTAAAAGGCCTAGATGGGGAAACGCATTTTTCTGTGTACGCTACTTAAACGTAGCAGGTCCTTACGAAATCACATATCAAAAGGGGGGTATGGTCCTTCTGAGCTCTCGTAAGACCCGTTCTACCCCTCTAGGGTTCTTGAAATTTTCACCAAATGTTGCAATTGGATAGATCTACCCGTGGTTAAAAGGCCTAGATGGGGAAACGCATTTTCTCTGTGTACGCTACTTCAAACGTAGCAGGTCCTTACGAAATCACATATCAAAAGGGGGGTATGGTCCTTCTGAGCTCTCGTAAGACCCGTTCTACCCCTCTAGGGTTCTTGAAATTTTCACCAAATGTTGCAATTGGATAGATCTACCCGTGGTTAAAAGGCCTAGATGGGGAAACGCATTTTCTCTGTGTACGCTACTTCAAACGTAGCAGGTCCTTACGAAATCACATATCAAAAGGGGGGTATGGTCCTTCTGAGCTCTCGTAAGACCCGTTCTACCCCTCTAGGGTTCTTGAAATTTTCACCAAATGTTGCAATTGATAGATCTACCCGTGGTTAAAAGGCCTAGATGGGGAAACGCATTTCTCTGTGTACGCTACTTCAAACGTAGCAGGTCCTTACGAAATCACATATCAAAAGGGGGGTATGGTCCTTCTGAGCTCTCGTAAGACCCGTTCTACCCCTCTAGGGTTCTTGAAATTTTCACCAAATGTTGCAATTGGATAGATCTACCCGTGGTTAAAAGGCCTAGATGGGGAAACGCATTTTCTCTGTGTACGCTACTTCAAACGTAGCAGGTCCTTACGAAATCACATATCAAAAGGGGGTATGGTCCTTCTGAGCTCTCGTAAGACCCGTTCTACCCCTCTAGGGTTCTTGAAATTTTCACCAAATGTTGCAATTGGATAGATCTACCCGTGGTTAAAAGGCCTAGATGGGGAAACGCATTTTCTCTGTGTACGCTACTTCAAACGTAGCAGGTCCTTACGAAATCACATATCAAAAGGGGGGTATGGTCCTTCTGAGCTCTCGTAAGACCCGTTCTACCCCTCTAGGGTTCTTGAAATTTTCACCAAATGTTGCAATTGGATAGATCTACCCGTGGTTAAAAGGCCTAGATGGGGAAACGCATTTTCTCTGTGTACGCTACTTCAAACGTAGCAGGTCCTTACGAAATCACATATCAAAAGGGGGGTATGGTCCTTCTGAGCTCTCGTAAGACCCGTTCTACCCCTCTAGGGTTCTTGAAATTTTCACCAAATGTTGCAATTGGATAGATCTACCCGTGGTTAAAAGGCCTAGATGGGGAAACGCATTTTCTCTGTGTACGCTACTTCAAACGTAGCAGGTCCTTACGAAATCACATATCAAAAGGGGGGTATGGTCCTTCTGAGCTCTCGTAAGACCCGTTCTACCCCTCTAGGGTTCTTGAAATTTTCACCAAATGTTGCAATTGGATAGATCTACCCGTGGTTAAAAGGCCTAGATGGGGAAACGCATTTTCTCTGTGTACGCTACTTCAAACGTAGCAGGTCCTTACGAAATCACATATCAAAAGGGGGGTATGGTCCTTCTGAGCTCTCGTAAGACCCGTTCTACCCCTCTAGGGTTCTTGAAATTTTCACCAAATGTTGCAATTGGATAGATCTACCCGTGGTTAAAAGGCCTAGATGGGGAAACGCATTTCTCTGTGTACGCTACTTCAAACGTAGCAGGTCCTTACGAAATCACATATCAAAAGGGGGGTATGGTCCTTCTGAGCTCTCGTAAGACCCGTTCTACCCCTCTAGGGTTCTTGAAATTTTCACCAAATGTTGCAATTGGATAGATCTACCCGTGGTTAAAAGGCCTAGATGGGGAAACGCATTTTCTCTGTGTACGCTACTTCAAACGTAGCAGGTCCTTACGAAATCACATATCAAAAGGGGGGTATGGTCCTTCTGAGCTCTCGTAAGACCCGTTCTACCCCTCTAGGGTTCTTGAAATTTTCACCAAATGTTGCAATTGGATAGATCTACCCGTGGTTAAAAGGCCTAGATGGGGAAACGCATTTTCTCTGTGTACGCTACTTCAAACGTAGCAGGTCCTTACGAAATCACATATCAAAAGGGGGGTATGGTCCTTCTGAGCTCTCGTAAGACCCGTTCTACCCCTCTAGGGTTCTTGAAATTTTCACCAAATGTTGCAATTGGATAGATCTACCCGTGGTTAAAAGGCCTAGATGGGGAAACGCATTTCTCTGTGTACGCTACTTCAAACGTAGCAGGTCCTTACGAAATCACATATCAAAAGGGGGGTATGGTCCTTCTGAGCTCTCGTAAGACCCGTTCTACCCCTCTAGGGTTCTTGAAATTTTCACCAAATGTTGCAATTGGATAGATCTACCCGTGGTTAAAAGGCCTAGATGGGGAAACGCATTTCTCTGTGTACGCTACTTCAAACGTAGCAGGTCCTTACGAAATCACATATCAAAAGGGGGGTATGGTCCTTCTGAGCTCTCGTAAGACCCGTTCTACCCCTCTAGGGTTCTTGAAATTTTCACCAAATGTTGCAATTGGATAGATCTACCCGTGGTTAAAAGGCCTAGATGGGGAAACGCATTTTCTCTGTGTACGCTACTTCAAACGTAGCAGGTCCTTACGAAATCACATATCAAAAGGGGGGTATGGTCCTTCTGAGCTCTCGTAAGACCCGTTCTACCCCTCTAGGGTTCTTGAAATTTTCACCAAATGTTGCAATTGGATAGATCTACCCGTGGTTAAAAGGCCTAGATGGGGAAACGCATTTCTCTGTGTACGCTACTTCAAACGTAGCAGGTCCTTACGAAATCACATATCAAAAGGGGGTATGGTCCTTCTGAGCTCTCGTAAGACCCGTTCTACCCCTCTAGGGTTCTTGAAATTTTCACCAAATGTTGCAATTGGATAGATCTACCCGTGGTTAAAAGGCCTAGATGGGGAAACGCATTTTCTCTGTGTACGCTACTTCAAACGTAGCAGGTCCTTACGAAATCACATATCAAAAGGGGGGTATGGTCCTTCTGAGCTCTCGTAAGACCCGTTCTACCCCTCTAGGGTTCTTGAAATTTTCACCAAATGTTGCAATTGGATAGATCTACCCGTGGTTAAAAGGCCTAGATGGGGAAACGCATTTTCTCTGTGTACGCTACTTCAAACGTAGCAGGTCCTTACGAAATCACATATCAAAAGGGGGGTATGGTCCTTCTGAGCTCTCGTAAGACCCGTTCTACCCCTCTAGGGTTCTTGAAATTTTCACCAAATGTTGCAATTGGATAGATCTACCCGTGGTTAAAAGGCCTAGATGGGGAAACGCATTTTCTCTGTGTACGCTACTTCAAACGTAGCAGGTCCTTACGAAATCACATATCAAAAGGGGGGTATGGTCCTTCTGAGCTCTCGTAAGACCCGTTCTACCCCTCTAGGGTTCTTGAAATTTTCACCAAATGTTGCAATTGGATAGATCTACCCGTGGTTAAAAGGCCTAGATGGGGAAACGCATTTTCTCTGTGTACGCTACTTCAAACGTAGCAGGTCCTTACGAAATCACATATCAAAAGGGGGGTATGGTCCTTCTGAGCTCTCGTAAGACCCGTTCTACCCCTCTAGGGTTCTTGAAATTTTCACCAAATGTTGCAATTGGATAGATCTACCCGTGGTTAAAAGGCCTAGATGGGGAAACGCATTTCTCTGTGTACGCTACTTCAAACGTAGCAGGTCCTTACGAAATCACATATCAAAAGGGGGGTATGGTCCTTCTGAGCTCTCGTAAGACCCGTTCTACCCCTCTAGGGTTCTTGAAATTTTCACCAAATGTTGCAATTGGATAGATCTACCCGTGGTTAAAAGGCCTAGATGGGGAAACGCATTTTCTCTGTGTACGCTACTTCAAACGTAGCAGGTCCTTACGAAATCACATATCAAAAGGGGGGTATGGTCCTTCTGAGCTCTCGTAAGACCCGTTCTACCCCTCTAGGGTTCTTGAAATTTTCACCAAATGTTGCAATTGGATAGATCTACCCGTGGTTAAAAGGCCTAGATGGGGAAACGCATTTTCTCTGTGTACGCTACTTCAAACGTAGCAGGTCCTTACGAAATCACATATCAAAAGGGGGGTATGGTCCTTCTGAGCTCTCGTAAGACCCGTTCTACCCCTCTAGGGTTCTTGAAATTTTCACCAAATGTTGCAATTGGATAGATCTACCCGTGGTTAAAAGGCCTAGATGGGGAAACGCATTTTCTCTGTGTACGCTACTTCAAACGTAGCAGGTCCTTACGAAATCACATATCAAAAGGGGGGTATGGTCCTTCTGAGCTCTCGTAAGACCCGTTCTACCCCTCTAGGGTTCTTGAAATTTTCACCAAATGTTGCAATTGGATAGATCTACCCGTGGTTAAAAGGCCTAGATGGGGAAACGCATTTTCTCTGTGTACGCTACTTCAAACGTAGCAGGTCCTTACGAAATCACATATCAAAAGGGGGGTATGGTCCTTCTGAGCTCTCGTAAGACCCGTTCTACCCCTCTAGGGTTCTTGAAATTTTCACCAAATGTTGCAATTGGATAGATCTACCCGTGGTTAAAAGGCCTAGATGGGGAAACGCATTTTCTCTGTGTACGCTACTTCAAACGTAGCAGGTCCTTACGAAATCACATATCAAAAGGGGGGTATGGTCCTTCTGAGCTCTCGTAAGACCCGTTCTACCCCTCTAGGGTTCTTGAAATTTTCACCAAATGTTGCAATTGGATAGATCTACCCGTGGTTAAAAGGCCTAGATGGGGAAACGCATTTTCTCTGTGTACGCTACTTCAAACGTAGCAGGTCCTTACGAAATCACATATCAAAAGGGGGGTATGGTCCTTCTGAGCTCTCGTAAGACCCGTTCTACCCCTCTAGGGTTCTTGAAATTTTCACCAAATGTTGCAATTGGATAGATCTACCCGTGGTTAAAAGGCCTAGATGGGGAAACGCATTTTCTCTGTGTACGCTACTTCAAACGTAGCAGGTCCTTACGAAATCACATATCAAAAGGGGGGTATGGTCCTTCTGAGCTCTCGTAAGACCCGTTCTACCCCTCTAGGGTTCTTGAAATTTTCACCAAATGTTGCAATTGGATAGATCTACCCGTGGTTAAAAGGCCTAGATGGGGAAACGCATTTTCTCTGTGTACGCTACTTCAAACGTAGCAGGTCCTTACGAAATCACATATCAAAAGGGGGTATGGTCCTTCTGAGCTCTCGTAAGACCCGTTCTACCCCTCTAGGGTTCTTGAAATTTTCACCAAATGTTGCAATTGGATAGATCTACCCGTGGTTAAAAGGCCTAGATGGGGAAACGCATTTTCTCTGTGTACGCTACTTCAAACGTAGCAGGTCCTTACGAAATCACATATCAAAAGGGGGGTATGGTCCTTCTGAGCTCTCGTAAGACCCGTTCTACCCCTCTAGGGTTCTTGAAATTTTCACCAAATGTTGCAATTGGATAGATCTACCCGTGGTTAAAAGGCCTAGATGGGGAAACGCATTTTCTCTGTGTACGCTACTTCAAACGTAGCAGGTCCTTACGAAATCACATATCAAAAGGGGGGTATGGTCCTTCTGAGCTCTCGTAAGACCCGTTCTACCCCTCTAGGGTTCTTGAAATTTTCACCAAATGTTGCAATTGGATAGATCTACCCGTGGTTAAAAGGCCTAGATGGGGAAACGCATTTTCTCTGTGTACGCTACTTCAAACGTAGCAGGTCCTTACGAAATCACATATCAAAAGGGGGGTATGGTCCTTCTGAGCTCTCGTAAGACCCGTTCTACCCCTCTAGGGTTCTTGAAATTTTCACCAAATGTTGCAATTGGATAGATCTACCCGTGGTTAAAAGGCCTAGATGGGGAAACGCATTTCTCTGTGTACGCTACTTCAAACGTAGCAGGTCCTTACGAAATCACATATCAAAAGGGGGGTATGGTCCTTCTGAGCTCTCGTAAGACCCGTTCTACCCCTCTAGGGTTCTTGAAATTTTCACCAAATGTTGCAATTGGATAGATCTACCCGTGGTTAAAAGGCCTAGATGGGGAAACGCATTTTCTCTGTGTACGCTACTTCAAACGTAGCAGGTCCTTACGAAATCACATATCAAAAGGGGGGTATGGTCCTTCTGAGCTCTCGTAAGACCCGTTCTACCCCTCTAGGGTTCTTGAAATTTTCACCAAATGTTGCAATTGGATAGATCTACCCGTGGTTAAAAGGCCTAGATGGGGAAACGCATTTTCTCTGTGTACGCTACTTCAAACGTAGCAGGTCCTTACGAAATCACATATCAAAAGGGGGGTATGGTCCTTCTGAGCTCTCGTAAGACCCGTTCTACCCCTCTAGGGTTCTTGAAATTTTCACCAAATGTTGCAATTGGATAGATCTACCCGTGGTTAAAAGGCCTAGATGGGGAAACGCATTTTCTCTGTGTACGCTACTTCAAACGTAGCAGGTCCTTACGAAATCACATATCAAAAGGGGGGTATGGTCCTTCTGAGCTCTCGTAAGACCCGTTCTACCCCTCTAGGGTTCTTGAAATTTTCACCAAATGTTGCAATTGGATAGATCTACCCGTGGTTAAAAGGCCTAGATGGGGAAACGCATTTTCTCTGTGTACGCTACTTCAAACGTAGCAGGTCCTTACGAAATCACATATCAAAAGGGGGGTATGGTCCTTCTGAGCTCTCGTAAGACCCGTTCTACCCCTCTAGGGTTCTTGAAATTTTCACCAAATGTTGCAATTGGATAGATCTACCCGTGGTTAAAAGGCCTAGATGGGGAAACGCATTTTCTCTGTGTACGCTACTTCAAACGTAGCAGGTCCTTACGAAATCACATATCAAAAGGGGGGTATGGTCCTTCTGAGCTCTCGTAAGACCCGTTCTACCCCTCTAGGGTTCTTGAAATTTTCACCAAATGTTGCAATTGGATAGATCTACCCGTGGTTAAAAGGCCTAGATGGGGAAACGCATTTTCTCTGTGTACGCTACTTCAAACGTAGCAGGTCCTTACGAAATCACATATCAAAAGGGGGGTATGGTCCTTCTGAGCTCTCGTAAGACCCGTTCTACCCCTCTAGGGTTCTTGAAATTTTCACCAAATGTTGCAATTGGATAGATCTACCCGTGGTTAAAAGGCCTAGATGGGGAAACGCATTTTCTCTGTGTACGCTACTTCAAACGTAGCAGGTCCTTACGAAATCACATATCAAAAGGGGGGTATGGTCCTTCTGAGCTCTCGTAAGACCCGTTCTACCCCTCTAGGGTTCTTGAAATTTTCACCAAATGTTGCAATTGGATAGATCTACCCGTGGTTAAAAGGCCTAGATGGGGAAACGCATTTTCTCTGTGTACGCTACTTCAAACGTAGCAGGTCCTTACGAAATCACATATCAAAAGGGGGGTATGGTCCTTCTGAGCTCTCGTAAGACCCGTTCTACCCCTCTAGGGTTCTTGAAATTTTCACCAAATGTTGCAATTGGATAGATCTACCCGTGGTTAAAAGGCCTAGATGGGGAAACGCATTTTCTCTGTGTACGCTACTTCAAACGTAGCAGGTCCTTACGAAATCACATATCAAAAGGGGGGTATGGTCCTTCTGAGCTCTCGTAAGACCCGTTCTACCCCTCTAGGGTTCTTGAAATTTTCACCAAATGTTGCAATTGGATAGATCTACCCGTGGTTAAAAGGCCTAGATGGGGAAACGCATTTTCTCTGTGTACGCTACTTCAAACGTAGCAGGTCCTTACGAAATCACATATCAAAAGGGGGGTATGGTCCTTCTGAGCTCTCGTAAGACCCGTTCTACCCCTCTAGGGTTCTTGAAATTTTCACCAAATGTTGCAATTGGATAGATCTACCCGTGGTTAAAAGGCCTAGATGGGGAAACGCATTTTCTCTGTGTACGCTACTTCAAACGTAGCAGGTCCTTACGAAATCACATATCAAAAGGGGGGTATGGTCCTTCTGAGCTCTCGTAAGACCCGTTCTACCCCTCTAGGGTTCTTGAAATTTTCACCAAATGTTGCAATTGGATAGATCTACCCGTGGTTAAAAGGCCTAGATGGGGAAACGCATTTTCTCTGTGTACGCTACTTCAAACGTAGCAGGTCCTTACGAAATCACATATCAAAAGGGGGGTATGGTCCTTCTGAGCTCTCGTAAGACCCGTTCTACCCCTCTAGGGTTCTTGAAATTTTCACCAAATGTTGCAATTGGATAGATCTACCCGTGGTTAAAAGGCCTAGATGGGGAAACGCATTTTCTCTGTGTACGCTACTTCAAACGTAGCAGGTCCTTACGAAATCACATATCAAAAGGGGGGTATGGTCCTTCTGAGCTCTCGTAAGACCCGTTCTACCCCTCTAGGGTTCTTGAAATTTTCACCAAATGTTGCAATTGGATAGATCTACCCGTGGTTAAAAGGCCTAGATGGGGAAACGCATTTCTCTGTGTACGCTACTTCAAACGTAGCAGGTCCTTACGAAATCACATATCAAAAGGGGGGTATGGTCCTTCTGAGCTCTCGTAAGACCCGTTCTACCCCTCTAGGGTTCTTGAAATTTTCACCAAATGTTGCAATTGGATAGATCTACCCGTGGTTAAAAGGCCTAGATGGGGAAACGCATTTTCTCTGTGTACGCTACTTCAAACGTAGCAGGTCCTTACGAAATCACATATCAAAAGGGGGGTATGGTCCTTCTGAGCTCTCGTAAGACCCGTTCTACCCCTCTAGGGTTCTTGAAATTTTCACCAAATGTTGCAATTGGATAGATCTACCCGTGGTTAAAAGGCCTAGATGGGGAAACGCATTTTCTCTGTGTACGCTACTTCAAACGTAGCAGGTCCTTACGAAATCACATATCAAAAGGGGGGTATGGTCCTTCTGAGCTCTCGTAAGACCCGTTCTACCCCTCTAGGGTTCTTGAAATTTTCACCAAATGTTGCAATTGGATAGATCTACCCGTGGTTAAAAGGCCTAGATGGGGAAACGCATTTCTCTGTGTACGCTACTTCAAACGTAGCAGGTCCTTACGAAATCACATATCAAAAGGGGGGTATGGTCCTTCTGAGCTCTCGTAAGACCCGTTCTACCCCTCTAGGGTTCTTGAAATTTTCACCAAATGTTGCAATTGGATAGATCTACCCGTGGTTAAAAGGCCTAGATGGGGAAACGCATTTTCTCTGTGTACGCTACTTCAAACGTAGCAGGTCCTTACGAAATCACATATCAAAAGGGGGTATGGTCCTTCTGAGCTCTCGTAAGACCCGTTCTACCCCTCTAGGGTTCTTGAAATTTTCACCAAATGTTGCAATTGGATAGATCTACCCGTGGTTAAAAGGCCTAGATGGGGAAACGCATTTTCTCTGTGTACGCTACTTCAAACGTAGCAGGTCCTTACGAAATCACATATCAAAAGGGGGGTATGGTCCTTCTGAGCTCTCGTAAGACCCGTTCTACCCCTCTAGGGTTCTTGAAATTTTCACCAAATGTTGCAATTGGATAGATCTACCCGTGGTTAAAAGGCCTAGATGGGGAAACGCATTTTCTCTGTGTACGCTACTTCAAACGTAGCAGGTCCTTACGAAATCACATATCAAAAGGGGGGTATGGTCCTTCTGAGCTCTCGTAAGACCCGTTCTACCCCTCTAGGGTTCTTGAAATTTTCACCAAATGTTGCAATTGGATAGATCTACCCGTGGTTAAAAGGCCTAGATGGGGAAACGCATTTTCTCTGTGTACGCTACTTCAAACGTAGCAGGTCCTTACGAAATCACATATCAAAAGGGGGGTATGGTCCTTCTGAGCTCTCGTAAGACCCGTTCTACCCCTCTAGGGTTCTTGAAATTTTCACCAAATGTTGCAATTGGATAGATCTACCCGTGGTTAAAAGGCCTAGATGGGGAAACGCATTTTCTCTGTGTACGCTACTTCAAACGTAGCAGGTCCTTACGAAATCACATATCAAAAGGGGGGTATGGTCCTTCTGAGCTCTCGTAAGACCCGTTCTACCCCTCTAGGGTTCTTGAAATTTTCACCAAATGTTGCAATTGGATAGATCTACCCGTGGTTAAAAGGCCTAGATGGGGAAACGCATTTTCTCTGTGTACGCTACTTCAAACGTAGCAGGTCCTTACGAAATCACATATCAAAAGGGGGGTATGGTCCTTCTGAGCTCTCGTAAGACCCGTTCTACCCCTCTAGGGTTCTTGAAATTTTCACCAAATGTTGCAATTGGATAGATCTACCCGTGGTTAAAAGGCCTAGATGGGGAAACGCATTTTCTCTGTGTACGCTACTTCAAACGTAGCAGGTCCTTACGAAATCACATATCAAAAGGGGGGTATGGTCCTTCTGAGCTCTCGTAAGACCCGTTCTACCCCTCTAGGGTTCTTGAAATTTTCACCAAATGTTGCAATTGGATAGATCTACCCGTGGTTAAAAGGCCTAGATGGGGAAACGCATTTCTCTGTGTACGCTACTTCAAACGTAGCAGGTCCTTACGAAATCACATATCAAAAGGGGGGTATGGTCCTTCTGAGCTCTCGTAAGACCCGTTCTACCCCTCTAGGGTTCTTGAAATTTTCACCAAATGTTGCAATTGGATAGATCTACCCGTGGTTAAAAGGCCTAGATGGGGAAACGCATTTTCTCTGTGTACGCTACTTCAAACGTAGCAGGTCCTTACGAAATCACATATCAAAAGGGGGGTATGGTCCTTCTGAGCTCTCGTAAGACCCGTTCTACCCCTCTAGGGTTCTTGAAATTTTCACCAAATGTTGCAATTGGATAGATCTACCCGTGGTTAAAAGGCCTAGATGGGGAAACGCATTTTCTCTGTGTACGCTACTTCAAACGTAGCAGGTCCTTACGAAATCACATATCAAAAGGGGGGTATGGTCCTTCTGAGCTCTCGTAAGACCCGTTCTACCCCTCTAGGGTTCTTGAAATTTTCACCAAATGTTGCAATTGGATAGATCTACCCGTGGTTAAAAGGCCTAGATGGGGAAACGCATTTTCTCTGTGTACGCTACTTCAAACGTAGCAGGTCCTTACGAAATCACATATCAAAAGGGGGGTATGGTCCTTCTGAGCTCTCGTAAGACCCGTTCTACCCCTCTAGGGTTCTTGAAATTTTCACCAAATGTTGCAATTGGATAGATCTACCCGTGGTTAAAAGGCCTAGATGGGGAAACGCATTTTCTCTGTGTACGCTACTTCAAACGTAGCAGGTCCTTACGAAATCACATATCAAAAGGGGGGTATGGTCCTTCTGAGCTCTCGTAAGACCCGTTCTACCCCTCTAGGGTTCTTGAAATTTTCACCAAATGTTGCAATTGGATAGATCTACCCGTGGTTAAAAGGCCTAGATGGGGAAACGCATTTTCTCTGTGTACGCTACTTCAAACGTAGCAGGTCCTTACGAAATCACATATCAAAAGGGGGGTATGGTCCTTCTGAGCTCTCGTAAGACCCGTTCTACCCCTCTAGGGTTCTTGAAATTTTCACCAAATGTTGCAATTGGATAGATCTACCCGTGGTTAAAAGGCCTAGATGGGGAAACGCATTTTCTCTGTGTACGCTACTTCAAACGTAGCAGGTCCTTACGAAATCACATATCAAAAGGGGGGTATGGTCCTTCTGAGCTCTCGTAAGACCCGTTCTACCCCTCTAGGGTTCTTGAAATTTTCACCAAATGTTGCAATTGGATAGATCTACCCGTGGTTAAAAGGCCTAGATGGGGAAACGCATTTTCTCTGTGTACGCTACTTCAAACGTAGCAGGTCCTTACGAAATCACATATCAAAAGGGGGGTATGGTCCTTCTGAGCTCTCGTAAGACCCGTTCTACCCCTCTAGGGTTCTTGAAATTTTCACCAAATGTTGCAATTGGATAGATCTACCCGTGGTTAAAAGGCCTAGATGGGGAAACGCATTTTCTCTGTGTACGCTACTTCAAACGTAGCAGGTCCTTACGAAATCACATATCAAAAGGGGGGTATGGTCCTTCTGAGCTCTCGTAAGACCCGTTTACCCCTCTAGGGTTCTTGAAATTTTCACCAAATGTTGCAATTGGATAGATCTACCCGTGGTTAAAAGGCCTAGATGGGGAAACGCATTTTCTCTGTGTACGCTACTTCAAACGTAGCAGGTCCTTACGAAATCACATATCAAAAGGGGGGTATGGTCCTTCTGAGCTCTCGTAAGACCCGTTCTACCCCTCTAGGGTTCTTGAAATTTTCACCAAATGTTGCAATTGGATAGATCTACCCGTGGTTAAAAGGCCTAGATGGGGAAACGCATTTTCTCTGTGTACGCTACTTCAAACGTAGCAGGTCCTTACGAAATCACATATCAAAAGGGGGGTATGGTCCTTCTGAGCTCTCGTAAGACCCGTTCTACCCCTCTAGGGTTCTTGAAATTTTCACCAAATGTTGCAATTGGATAGATCTACCCGTGGTTAAAAGGCCTAGATGGGGAAACGCATTTTCTCTGTGTACGCTACTTCAAACGTAGCAGGTCCTTACGAAATCACATATCAAAAGGGGGGTATGGTCCTTCTGAGCTCTCGTAAGACCCGTTCTACCCCTCTAGGGTTCTTGAAATTTTCACCAAATGTTGCAATTGGATAGATCTACCCGTGGTTAAAAGGCCTAGATGGGGAAACGCATTTCTCTGTGTACGCTACTTCAAACGTAGCAGGTCCTTACGAAATCACATATCAAAAGGGGGTATGGTCCTTCTGAGCTCTCGTAAGACCCGTTCTACCCCTCTAGGGTTCTTGAAATTTTCACCAAATGTTGCAATTGGATAGATCTACCCGTGGTTAAAAGGCCTAGATGGGGAAACGCATTTTCTCTGTGTACGCTACTTCAAACGTAGCAGGTCCTTACGAAATCACATATCAAAAGGGGGGTATGGTCCTTCTGAGCTCTCGTAAGACCCGTTCTACCCCTCTAGGGTTCTTGAAATTTTCACCAAATGTTGCAATTGGATAGATCTACCCGTGGTTAAAAGGCCTAGATGGGGAAACGCATTTTCTCTGTGTACGCTACTTCAAACGTAGCAGGTCCTTACGAAATCACATATCAAAAGGGGGGTATGGTCCTTCTGAGCTCTCGTAAGACCCGTTCTACCCCTCTAGGGTTCTTGAAATTTTCACCAAATGTTGCAATTGGATAGATCTACCCGTGGTTAAAAGGCCTAGATGGGGAAACGCATTTTCTCTGTGTACGCTACTTCAAACGTAGCAGGTCCTTACGAAATCACATATCAAAAGGGGGTATGGTCCTTCTGAGCTCTCGTAAGACCCGTTCTACCCCTCTAGGGTTCTTGAAATTTTCACCAAATGTTGCAATTGGATAGATCTACCCGTGGTTAAAAGGCCTAGATGGGGAAACGCATTTTCTCTGTGTACGCTACTTCAAACGTAGCAGGTCCTTACGAAATCACATATCAAAAGGGGGGTATGGTCCTTCTGAGCTCTCGTAAGACCCGTTCTACCCCTCTAGGGTTCTTGAAATTTTCACCAAATGTTGCAATTGGATAGATCTACCCGTGGTTAAAAGGCCTAGATGGGGAAACGCATTTCTCTGTGTACGCTACTTCAAACGTAGCAGGTCCTTACGAAATCACATATCAAAAGGGGGGTATGGTCCTTCTGAGCTCTCGTAAGACCCGTTCTACCCCTCTAGGGTTCTTGAAATTTTCACCAAATGTTGCAATTGGATAGATCTACCCGTGGTTAAAAGCCTAGATGGGGAAACGCATTTTCTCTGTGTACGCTACTTCAAACGTAGCAGGTCCTTACGAAATCACATATCAAAAGGGGGGTATGGTCCTTCTGAGCTCTCGTAAGACCCGTTCTACCCCTCTAGGGTTCTTGAAATTTTCACCAAATGTTGCAATTGGATAGATCTACCCGTGGTTAAAAGGCCTAGATGGGGAAACGCATTTCTCTGTGTACGCTACTTCAAACGTAGCAGGTCCTTACGAAATCACATATCAAAAGGGGGGTATGGTCCTTCTGAGCTCTCGTAAGACCCGTTCTACCCCTCTAGGGTTCTTGAAATTTTCACCAAATGTTGCAATTGGATAGATCTACCCGTGGTTAAAAGGCCTAGATGGGGAAACGCATTTTCTCTGTGTACGCTACTTCAAACGTAGCAGGTCCTTACGAAATCACATATCAAAAGGGGGGTATGGTCCTTCTGAGCTCTCGTAAGACCCGTTCTACCCCTCTAGGGTTCTTGAAATTTTCACCAAATGTTGCAATTGGATAGATCTACCCGTGGTTAAAAGGCCTAGATGGGGAAACGCATTTCTCTGTGTACGCTACTTCAAACGTAGCAGGTCCTTACGAAATCACATATCAAAAGGGGGGTATGGTCCTTCTGAGCTCTCGTAAGACCCGTTCTACCCCTCTAGGGTTCTTGAAATTTTCACCAAATGTTGCAATTGGATAGATCTACCCGTGGTTAAAAGCCTAGATGGGGGCATAAACGCATTTCTCTGTGTACGCTACTTCAAACGTAGCAGGTCCTTACGAAATCACATATCAAAAGGGGGGTATGGTCCTTCTGAGCTCTCGTAAGACCCGTTCTACCCCTCTAGGGTTCTTGAAATTTTCACCAAATGTTGCAATTGGATAGATCTACCCGTGGTTAAAAGGCCTAGATGGGGAAACGCATTTCTCTGTGTACGCTACTTCAAACGTAGCAGGTCCTTACGAAATCACATATCAAAAGGGGGGTATGGTCCTTCTGAGCTCTCGTAAGACCCGTTCTACCCCTCTAGGGTTCTTGAAATTTTCACCAAATGTTGCAATTGGATAGATCTACCCGTGGTTAAAAGGCCTAGATGGGGAAACGCATTTTCTCTGTGTACGCTACTTCAAACGTAGCAGGTCCTTACGAAATCACATATCAAAAGGGGGTATGGTCCTTCTGAGCTCTCGTAAGACCCGTTCTACCCCTCTAGGGTTCTTGAAATTTTCACCAAATGTTGCAATTGGATAGATCTACCCGTGGTTAAAAGGCCTAGATGGGGAAACGCATTTTCTCTGTGTACGCACTTCAAACGTAGCAGGTCCTTACGAAATCACATATCAAAAGGGGGGTATGGTCCTTCTGAGCTCTCGTAAGACCCGTTCTACCCCTCTAGGGTTCTTGAAATTTTCAAAATGTTGCAATTGGATAGATCTACCCGTGGTTAAAAGCCTAGATGGGAAACGCATTTCTCTGTGTACGCTACTTCAAACGTAGCAGGTCCTTACGAAATCACATATCAAAAGGGGGGTATGGTCCTTCTGAGCTCTCGTAAGACCCGTTCTACCCCTCTAGGGTTCTTGAAATTTTCACCAAATGTTGCAATTGGATAGATCTACCCGTGGTTAAAAGCCTAGATGGGGAAACGCATTTCTCTGTGTACGCTACTTCAAACGTAGCAGGTCCTTACGAAATCACATATCAAAAGGGGGGTATGGTCCTTCTGAGCTCTCGTAAGACCCGTTCTACCCCTCTAGGGTTCTTGAAATTTTCACCAAATGTTGCAATTGGATAGATCTACCCGTGGTTAAAAGGCCTAGATGGGGAAACGCATTTTCTCTGTGTACGCTACTTCAAACGTAGCAGGTCCTTACGAAATCACATATCAAAAGGGGGGTATGGTCCTTCTGAGCTCTCGTAAGACCCGTTCTACCCCTCTAGGGTTCTTGAAATTTTCACCAAATGTTGCAATTGGATAGATCTACCCGTGGTTAAAAGGCCTAGATGGGGAAACGCATTTTCTCTGTGTACGCTACTTGAACGTAGCAGGTCCTTACGAAATCACATATCAAAAGGGGGGTATGGTCCTTCTGAGCTCTCGTAAGACCCGTTCTACCCTCTAGGGTTCTTGAAATTTTCACCAAATGTTGCAATTGGATAGATCTACCCGTGGTTAAAAGGCCTAGATGGGGAAACGCATTTCTCTGTGTACGCCACTTTGAACGTATCAGGTCCTTACGAAATCACATATCAAAAGGGGGGTATGGTCCTTCTGAGCTCTCGTAAGACCCGTTCTACCCCTCTAGGGTTCTTGAAATTTTCACCAAATGTTGCAATTAGATAGATCTACCCGTGGTTAAAAGCCCTAGATGGGGAAACGCATATTCTCTGTGTACGCCACTTGAACGTATCAGGTCCTTACGAAATCACATACAAAAGGGGGGTATGGTCCTTCTGAGCTCTCGTAAGACCCGTTCTACCCCTCTAGGGTTCTTGAAATTTTCACCAAATGTTGCAATTAGATAGATCTACCCGTGGTTAAAAGCCTAGATGGGGAAACCCATTTCTCTGTGTACGCCACTTGAAACGTCAGGTCCTTACGAAATCACATATCAAAAGGGGGGTATGGTCCTTCTGAGCTCTCGTAAGACCCGTTCTACCCCTCTAGGGTTCTTGAAATTTTCACCAAATGTTGCAATTAGATAGATCTACCCGTGGTTAAAAGCCCTAGATGGGGAAACGCATATTCTCTGTGTACGCCACTTTGAACGTATCAGGTCCTTACGAAATCACATATCAAAAGGGGGGTATGGTCCTTCTGAGCTCTCGTAAGACCCGTTCTACCCCTCTAGGGTTCTTGAAATTTTCACCAAATGTTGCAATTAGATAGATCTACCCGTGGTTAAAAGCCTAGATGGGGAAACGCATTCTCTGTGTACGCCACTTGAACGTATCAGGTCCTTACGAAATCACATATCAAAAGGGGGGTATGGTCCTTCTGAGCTCTCGTAAGACCCGTTCTACCCCTCTAGGGTTCTTGAAATTTTCACCAAATGTTGCAATTAGATAGATCTACCCGTGGTTAAAAGCCCTAGATGGGGAAACGCATATTCTCTGTGTACGCCACTTTGAACGTATCAGGTCCTTACGAAATCACATATCAAAAGGGGGGTATGGTCCTTCTGAGCTCTCGTAAGACCCGTTCTACCCCTCTAGGGTTCTTGAAATTTTCACCAAATGTTGCAATTGAAAAGACCTACCCGTGGTTAAAAGCCCTAGATGGGGAAACGCATATTCTCTGTGTACGCCACTTTGAACGTATCAGGTCCTTACGAAATCACATATCAAAAGGGGGGTATGGTCCTTCTGAGCTCTCGTAAGACCCGTTCTACCCCTCTAGGGTTCTTGAAATTTTACCAAATGTTGCAATTAGATAGATCTACCCGTGGTTAAAAGCCCTAGATGGGGAAACGCATATTCTTTGTGTACGCCACTTTGAACGTATCAGGTCCTTACGAAATCACATATCAAAAGGGGGGTATGGTCCTTCTGAGCTCTCGTAAGACCCGTTCTACCCCTCTAGGGTTCTTGAAATTTTAACCAAATGTTGCAATTGAAAAGACCTACCCGTGGTTAAAAGCCCTAGATGGGGAAACTCATTTAACGCCCTATGCGTAATTTCGTAATCACACTTAAAATCACGGTTCCTGTGGTCTTAATATACAGGTGGTCTGTATAAAAAGTTTTGTGCAATACCAGGTCGCCCTAAATATCAAATATTAATAAATCGAATGATATTAGGACTAACCGTATTTAAATAAAATCGAATTGCCCGCTTGATGATATTTAAAAAAATTGCGGGCTGGAATTGCGGGCTAGCTTCACACCAGTAACACTTTCAGGTAAGTTTTTAAATAAAGTACAGACCTGTCGAAAATTTAACACTGAGCTAACGAAAAGAACATTGTAGTTGAGATAGGCTGCTGAGATATGAATATAGCTAGCGACCATACAGCTGCCGAGATAAAGAAGAGCGAATGAAAAGCTACCAATATACAGGTAGCGAGGGACCGAGATGAGTTGCCGACTTGACACTAATTTGTTAGCTTAGTGTTAAGTTTTCGACAGGTCTGTAATGCATGCTGAAGATACACCACTGCGGTAGCTCAGTTGGTAGAGTGCTCGCTCTGTAAGTGAGAGGTCGTGGGTTCGATCTCGAGCCGGGTGTGACTGAAGACTTGAAAGTGGGTAGTGACTGTTTTTTTGCCAAGCGCTCGGCATTACAAATTAAAAGTCACGGTTCTGGGAACACGAGGTCCAGTGTCACGGTGCGTGGGCTTGGTACGCTAAGAAACTTGCTGTATAGTGTCATCAGCGCAACACACGGGAAAATTTTCTGAATCTTCGCCTATAGCTGGCGACGTCTCGATATAAGTGAAATATTCTTGACTGTGACGTTTAACACCATTACTCAACTCAACTGAACTCAATGGTACATAAGATTACTAGTACTTTTGAACGAAAATGTTTAGGTAAAATAAGTGTGGCATCCAAAAGTAAAACTAAGGCTTACTCCAAGACCAAAGTGTCCGATTGAAATGGTCGACCTATAGCCGAGAAGTATCATGTCCCCAGCAAAACCCAATTCGACGGCAAGACCGCGGGTGGACGGCGGGAGTTGCGCTGACAGACTTACTATGGCCTAGAGGTACCTCGTCGCCAGCAATATCCATTGGCGAGTTTGAAGATTTATTTCTGTGACCCCAAGGTTCTCTGGTATACCAGAACTGATCGACACATTACCAGTGAAATTATTTTGACTTGGGATGTAGAACCGTAAAGTCAAACAACATTGACCTGTTCGCTTGACCTTTTTTAGGAATATTCATATAGGGGAATCTAACCATTACATGGGTAGTATTAGAATTCGTGTTTAGTGTTACTCATCATGTAGAGGAAATAGATACGTGCTTCTCCTATACATATATATTTAAATTAAAGATCAAACAGACAGGTCAGTGTTGTTTGCCGTTACTTTTACATTGGCCCATGCCCATATATATAAAACATTTGTCGAATTCTGTTGTAGTAATATTTGAGATAGTAAAATTATTAATAAGGTTGACATTGTAAAGATTGTCCACGGTCTGATGACAAAG
The DNA here is from genome assembly GCA_021292105.1 of Anadara kagoshimensis. Taxonomy (NCBI): domain Eukaryota; kingdom Metazoa; phylum Mollusca; class Bivalvia; order Arcoida; family Arcidae; genus Anadara; species Anadara kagoshimensis. Next base: position 30,438,117 of record CM037875.1, on the reverse strand, counting down.
TATAAAACGAGTCTATTTGAATATTGGGGCAATTGTAACGAATAAAGCGTGACCCGGCGTGATTTTAAATACACATGGCGATATGCTATAGGTAAACAACTTTGACCTGTCCGTTTGACCTTTTATTTAAATATGTATCAGGGATCAAGTATATATATATATGTATAGGGACCACAGGTGTTTATATAGATATACTCACCTCATAGAGTGCACCTGTGTATAGGTAAACAACTTTGACCCGTCCGGTTGACCTTTCATTTTAAATATTTATCACGGACCAAGTACATCTATGTATAGGGGGCACATGTGTTTATTTTGTATACATCATGAGATATACTCACCTCATAGAGTACACCTGTACACTGTGTATGTATTAACTTGGATCTTAACGCTACCAATTTATTGGTTGGACCCTCCTATATGAATATTCCTAATGAAAGGTCAAACGGACAGGCCAATGTTGTTTACCTATATTTGCATGTACATGTATATTCTTTATTAAAACCCGTCCGCGTTCATAAACACTCCGACACAGGGGCCAGTTTCAATATTAAAAAACTACCATAAGTAAATAAAAAGAGTACTTATGTGTATTTTAAAAAAAAATATTATGAACTGGGCGCTGTGCACTCTGATATCAGACAGTGGACCACTTACAGCAAGAAACTATCATTTTTCAAATAATTTAGATTAATTCAAATGTTTTCTCTCTATAATAAATCACTATGGTAACCAGAGAACATTAGGCGGTCAGTGATATAAAATGAGCGACATTAATTATTGTACCTCTCAGAAAATTCTCAAACTGTTATTGACTAATTTCTATGGTATAAAGCAATTCAAATTTTTTGAAACACCATGTTCACCACTTGGCACGGAAACTTATGATTGTCCGCCACGTGTAATCCTACTATCTATTTCTGATTATGAGCACCCAGATATCCAAACCCGAATTATTAACAAAAAGTAAAAGAGGGACTCTATCGGCTCTGGAGAAAATGCTCCCTCGGGAGGATAATCTTCCATATTTTTCTTAACCAAGGGTGTCATTTTATATATTGTTTAGCCTCTTTGTTAACACTTTATCGACACCATGTACGCTTTTTGTCATTATATCCCGTGTTTAAATACTATTAAGCTAAGGTAGCTCAACTGGTAGAGTGCTCATTTCGTATATATGGAAGGTCGTGGGTTCAAACTCCGGCCGGGGTCCTACCAAGACTTGAAAATAGCTAGTGACTGTTCTTTCGCCAAGCACAGGGCATTAAGAAAGTCGCGTTAAGGAAACCTCCCTGCAAATTGCACTGGGAGCATTGCAAAGGAGATAATTTCTAGGTCTCACGAAACAGTTTCGTATTTTCGTCCACGGTCTAACCATGAAATTACTCGGCGAAAATTGCCATGGCAACATAAATCACCCTACCGCTTTCGCATTTTAAATGAATAAAAAGTATATACATTAAAAGAGTGGGTCTAAATGTTCGTAAAAATATCAAATTCGTAAATCATTGTTGAAGAAATACGAAACTACATGAACATTTCGGCCGCCGATATTGCGGCCCCTCGACAGCGTTTCGTAATGCGATTTTAGCACCATTTTTTAAAATTAGTTTATCTCGAAAACGAGCAGAACGTGCTATTGATTTTATTGCATAAATAGAGAGCACTTTCAAAGTTCTTTTAAATGATATAATGTTTTCCACCCTAATTAAACCGGAAATACGTCGTATTTTGGCGTGAAAGTGCACATTTTGGGTATTTTTGGACAATTTTTGTAATGGAAGAGTTACGTCCCCTTGCCTTTGGCGGCCATTTTGTTTCACATTTTGACAATTTTTTTATATGCGTTAGATATCTTATAACCTTAGGTCTTTAAAAAAACAAACATATGCACCTTGTCTCCAATAACAGTGAAATTATTCAAATTTGGCATGTGTATACCGGTTTTTCGAGTTGGAAAATGGCAGAAACTGTTTAGTGATACCCTACTACTTCACATATAGCTGATGACGTCACGATATAAGTGAAATATACTTGACAGGGGCGTAAAACCCAAATCCTAATTTTCGTTTCGTTTTGATTGCTGTCACCGTGTACTTCGGTGTATTAAAAAATCACAATGTAACCGACTAAATAAACAACTTCAATAAAATCGATGATTTATTACATTAATGGCTACAGTTATGCGTCATCAAACACTTGTCATTCTAGTGCGTCAAGTTGGACCTGGCCGTTTGACCTTTAATTTGAATATTCAAACAGACATATCCAGTGTGTAATTTAGGGGGTATATAAAGTTGATCTATAAGGGTAGATGATAGTAATACTGGGTAACGGGTGTCTACAGAATAAAACATGCTGTCTTACCTAAATCGCACAATCCGTAAGCACAATCTAATATTTAAGGTCAAGGTCAAGCTGCCAGGTCAAACTTGACGCACTATACCTTTAAGTGTTTTATAGGGTTTTATTATTGTATTTCAGTTGATGTGTATGTATCAAGAAGGTAGATGACAGACTATTTAAATATCCGGATGACTGTCAGCAGTGTGTTGATTCCGAGAGGGGCGTGGCATATGTTGCAAAGAGTTTTGATTGAAAATCATCGAATACTGATATCAAGAGAAGTTGATGTAATTAGATTTAAAAACCAGATAATATTTTTTGGTTCTGTAATAAAGTCAAATATGACAGTAAAAAGCAAATGGCTTCAATTTGTCATTAATTTACTGTAAACGTATTTATTTTCGCGATTTTCTTTTCGCTTATTTCGCGGTCGTGTGTTTTGCGCGAAAATTATATTATAATTATTGTGTTATAGTGCATATTTCAAAAACGCGAAAATTTAACTACGCAGATATGGCTAAATTTCCTATACCGCGAAAATAAATACACGCGAAATTAAATACGTCTACGGTAGTTTAAAACTAGTAAAAGCACCTGGATTTTTTTCTAAAGTGTTACAGAGCTAAAAAAAAACAACCTTTCTATAAAGACCTTCCACTGGGAACAATCGAACTGGGTCAATTATACCTGGACAGGTATAATTAAATAATATGTTACACAGGACTTGGCAGTTACAAATACTTAGCCGCCAAAACATATGCGGGCACGTATAAGAAATATTATACAATTATTGTCCTGTCAAATTTTCATATCACACCAAAAATCAAGGGCAACAATTGTTTTATTATACTGAAGGAAAAATTCTTACTTATTTGAAAAAAGAATTAACAATTTGCAACTTCGATTGAAGCACCTCGGAACTTTTGCAAAAATATTTCAAAGTTTTCCGAAAGTCAGAGGGTGATATGAAAGGGATCCAGCGGGTGACATAAGGGGTTCCAGAGGGTGATATGAAGATTTTTGGGGAAAAGACAATCATGATTTCACGGTAAATTATAAAGCTTATTATTTATCTAATGACACGTGACCTATTCTAGGCAAATCAAATTCGAGAACCACTGCGGTAGCTCAGTTGGTAGAGTGCTCGCTCCGTAAGTGGGAGGTCGTGGGTTCGAACCCCGGCCGCGCCTCACCCAAGACTTAAAAGTGGGTAGTGACTGTTCTTTCGCGAAGCACTCGGCATTACGAAATGAAAGTCACGGTTCTTTCGGATGGGAACTTAAAATAAACGAGGTCCCGTGTCTTGGTAGGCTTGTCACGATAAAGAATCCTGCTGTATAATGCCATCAGCGCAACGCACAGGCAAAATTTCTGCACCTTCGCCTATAGCTGGCGACGTCTCGATATAAGTGAAATATTATTGACTGGGACGTTAAACACCATTACTCAACTCAACTCAAATTCGAGAATCATAACACGTCAGATAATCGATATCTAAGGGGATGTATTAAAACTATAACAGCAACATAATTGAGTGATATTGGCATATAATTTTTTGAATTTTCTGAATGAAATATTCAAAAAAATATATAACTATGTCATATTATAAATGTTTGAATATATTTCTATAATCAGGAATATTTCACTTATATCGAGACGTTACCAGATAAATGTAAACTTTGCCGTGCACTCAAGACAATGTGCAGGAAGGGTTCTCTGAAGTACCACACCTGCCGTGACATCGTTTTTTAAGGTCTCATTCAAAGGACCCTTTGGCACAGTAGAGTGTAAAGGTTCAAATTTAAAGCACATCGGAATGACAACTTGTTTGGGAAGCCATACAATGTGCAGTGAATAACCCTGGTAAGATTATGCAATGTCAACTCTATTGCAGATTATTTGATTGATTCCTTTCTTATTCTTTTATCTCTGTATTCAAAATTACTCGAGATATATTTGATGTCCAATAGTTCCATTTTTCTCTCGTTCTTAATTTTGATTTCACACGTGGTAGTGTAGGTAGCTAGACAGGTGTTTATCCTTCCGAAGCACCCGGTCTCATTTGCCTGGTGGAAGTTCATGTGTTAAAATTAAATTCAAAGATCTCAAAGTTTTTACTTTGCTATTTTGATGTAGGCATGGATAGGTTTGTTGGTTTTTTATTATTATTATATTTGTATTTGCTTTTTATATCACAGTTTTCACAAATCCAGCCGTTGAACTTGAGTGAAAATGTATAAATCCTTATCACAAACATTTTCTTCTGTGGAACTTAAACTATGGTAGCTCAGTTGGTAAAGTGCTTGCTCCGTATGCTGCAGGTCGTGGGTTCAAACTCTGGACCGATGTGACTAAGACTTAAAATTAGGTAATGGTTGTTCTTTCGAAATGCATTCGGCATTTATAAATGAAAGTAGCTTGGACTTTGGCGAAAGATCAGTCATTACCTTTTTCAAGTCCTGGTCAGACCTGGCCGGGTTTCGAACCCACGACCTCGAACATACAGAGCGAACACTATACCAACTGAGCTACTGAAGTGGTCCCAGATCGGTCTGGATATACAAAATAACAAGTACCTTTATTGGATATTGGAAACGTGTTAAAATACAAAACCTAAAGAATATTTGATTGCAAATTCCAATGTTGCTGTCACTTAATTTCTCTTACAATGCTGATAATTGACGTGTAATTGTGTACGCGTGTACCTGGTGAAAGACCACTAAATTATACTCTGTTTACACAACTGATACAGTGAAAGAAGCATAAGTTTTAAAGTAGCCACTGATTGATGTCTCCATACAACTTTAAAAAAGACAAAAGCGATGGTTTGGTTTAGTTTTGGAGCGAGTAGAGATAAAAACAAAAGTAGTTCCGGGAAAACGGCGTGCACAGTTACTATAAATACACAAATTGGTAGCTTTAAAGGAAGCATTACCGCTGGCTCAAAGGGAAAGATAAGTTGTGGTTCGTTTGGAGTAAGCAGGGAAGTTGGAATCGGACATGTCGGTGCGTCTGTCGATTATAGTAAAACTAAAGGATTCTCTGCAGGTGTGTATGGCCGTGTTGGTTCAAGAAAATATGACTTAGTAGGAAGTACATCATTTAATTTAAGAGATAAGAGTGCAACATTAAGGGGTATCGTTTCTGCAGGTGGACATTCTATTGGCGTTTCATACAATACCAAGTCTGGAACTTTTTTAGCTATAAAAACAAATCTGGAAAACGCCTTGTCAGCACACTTTCAGGTAAGAATTTTACATAAAGTACAGACCTGTCGAAAATTTAACACTGAGCTAACGCAAAGTAGTTGAGATAGGCTGTTGAGATATGAATATAGCTAGCGACCATACAGCTGCCGAGATAAAGAAGAGCGACTGAAAAGCTAACAATATACAGGTAGCGAGGGACCGAGATGAGTTGCCGACTTGACACTCATTTGTTAGCTTAGTGTTAAGTTTTCGACAGGTCTGTAATGCATGCTGAAGATACACCACTGCGGTAGCTCAGTTGGTAGAGTGCTTGCTCCGTAAGTGAGAGGTCGTGGGTTCGATCCCCAGCCGGGTGCGACTGAAGACTTGAAAGTGGGTAGTGACTGTTTTTTCGCCAAGCGCTCGGTATTACAAATTAAAAGTCTCGGTTCTGGGAACACGAGGTCCAGTGTCACGGTGCGTGGGCTTGGTACGCTAAGAAACCTGCTGTATAGTGTCATCAGCGCAACACACGGGAAAATTTTCTGAATCTTCGCCTATAGCGGGCGACTTCTCGATATAAGTGAAATATTCTTGACTGGAACGTTAAAAACCATTACTCAACTCAACTGAACTCAATGGTACATAATGCTTACTAGTTCTTTTGAACGAAAATGTTTAGGTAAAATAAGTTGGGCATCCAAAAGTAAAACTAAGGCTTACTCCAAGACCAAAGTGTCCGATTAAAATGGTCGACCTATAGCCGAGAAGTATCATGTCCCCAGCAAAACCCAATTCGACGGCAAGACCGCGGGTGGACGGCGGGAGTTACTATGGCCTAGAGGTACCTCGTCGCCAGCAATATCCATTGGCGAGTTTGAAGATTTATTTCTGTGACCCCAAGGTTCTCTGGTATACCAGAACTGATCGACACATTACCAGTGAAATTATTTTGACTTGGATGTAGAACCGTAAAGTCAAACAACATTGACCTGTTCGCTTGACCTTTTTTAGGAATATTCATATAGGGGAATCTAACAATTACATGGGTAGTATTAGAATTCGTGTTTAGTGTTACTCATAATGTAGAGGAAATAGATACGTGCTTCTCCTATACATATATATTTTTAAAGATCAAACAGACAGGTCAATGTTGTTTGCCGTTACTTTTACATTGGCCCATGCCCATATATATAAAACATTTGTCGAATTCTGTTGTAATAATATTCGGGATAGTAAAATTATTAATAGGTTTGACATTGTTAAGATTGTTCACGATCTGATGACAAAGTATAAAACGAGTCTATTTGAATATTGGGGTAATTGTAACGAATAAAGCGTGACCCGGCGTGATTTTAAATACACATGGCGATATGCTATAGGTAAACAACTTTGACCTGTCCGTTTGACCTTTTATTTAAATATGTATCAGGGATCAAGTATATATATATATGTATAGGGACCACAGGTGTTTATATAGATATACTCACCTCATAGAGTGCACCTGTGTATAGGTAAACAACTTTGACCCGTCCGGTTGACCTTTCATTTTAAATATTTATCACGGACCAAGTACATCTATGTATAGTAGGGGGCACATGTGTTTATTTTGTATACATCATGAGATATACTCACCTCATAGAGTACACCTGTACACTGTGTATGTATTAACTTGGATCTTAACGCTACCAATTTATTGGTTGGACCCTCCTATATGAATATTCCTAATGAAAGGTCAAACGGACAGGCCAATGTTGTTTACCTATATTTGCATGTACATGTATATTCTTTATTAAAACCCGTCCGCGTTCATAAACACTCCGACACAGGGGCCAGTTTCAATATTAAAAAACTACCATAAGTAAATAAAAAGAGTACTTATGTGTATTTAAAAAAAATTTATTATGAACTGGGCGCTGTGCACTCTGATATCAGACAGTGGACCACTTACAGCAAGAAACTATCATTTTTCAAATAATTTAGATTAATTCAAATGTTTTCTCTCTATAATAAATCACTATGGTAACCAGAGAACATTAGGCGGTCAGTGATATAAAATGAGCGACATTAATTATTGTACCTCTCAGAAAATTCTCAAACTGTTATTGACTAATTTCTATGGTATAAAGCAATTCAAATTTTTTGAAACACCATGTTCACCACTTGGCACGGAAACTTATGATTGTCCGCCACGTGTAATCCTACCATCTATTTCTGATTATGAGCACCCAGATATCCAAACCCGAATTATTAACAAAAAGTAAAGAGGGACTCTATCGGCTCTGGAGAAAATGCTCCCTCGGGAGGATAATCTTCCATATTTTTCTTAACCAAGGGTGTCATTTTATATATTGTTTAGCCTCTTTGTTAACACTTTATCGACACCATGTACGCTTTTTGTCATTATATCCCGTGTTTAAATACTATTAAGCTAAGGTAGCTCAATTGGTAGAGTGCTCATTTCGTATATATGGAAGGTCGTGGGTTCAAACTCCGGCCGGGGTCCTACCAAGACTTGAAAATAGCTAGTGACTGTTCTTTCGCCAAGCACAGGGCATTAAGAAAGTTGCGTTAAGGAAACCTCCCTGCAAATTGCACTGGGAGCATTGCAAAGGAGATAATTTCCAGGTCTCACGAAACAGTTTCGTATTTTCGTCCACGGTCTAACCATGAAATTACTCGGCGAAAATTGCCATGGCAACATAAATCACCCTACCGCTTTCGCATTTTGCATTTTAAATGAATAAAAAGTATATACATTAAAAGAGTGGGTCTAAATGTTCGTAAAAATATCAAATTCGTAAATCATTGTTGAAGAAATACGAAACTACATGAACATTTCGGCCGCCGATATTGCGGCCCCTCGACAGCGTTTCGTAATGCGATTTTAGCACCATTTTTTAAAATTAGTTTATCTCGAAAACGAGCAGAACGTGCTATTGATTTTATTGCATAAATAGAGAGCACTTTCAAAGTTCTTTTAAATGATATAATGTTTTCCACCCTAATTAAACCGGAAATACGTCGTATTTTGGCGTGAAAGTGCACATTTTGGGTATTTTTGGACAATTTTTGTAATGGAAGAGTTACGTCCCCTTGCCTTTGGCGGCCATTTTGTTTCACATTTTGGCAATTTTTTTATATGCGTTAGATATCTTATAACCTTAGGTCTTTAAAAAAACAAACATATGCACCTTGTCTCCAATAACAGTGAAATTATTCAAATTTGGCATGTGTATACCGGTTTTTCGAGTTGGAAAATGGCAGAAACTGTTTAGTGATACCCTACTACTTCACATATAGCTGATGACGTCACGATATAAGTGAAATATACTTGACAGGGGCGTAAAACCCAAATCCTAATTTTCGTTTCGTTTTGATTGCTGTCACCGTGTACTTCGGTGTATTAAAAAATCACAATGTAACCGACTAAATAAACAACTTCATAAAATCGATGATTTATTACATTAATGGCTACAGTTATGCGTCATCAAACACTTGTCATTCTAGTGCGTCAAGTTGGACCTGGCCGTTTGACCTTTAATTTGAATATTCAAACAGACATATCCAGTGTGTAATTTAGGGGGTATATAAAGTTGATCTATAAGGGTAGATGATAGTAATCCTGGGTAACGGGTGTCTACAGAAATAAAACATGCTGTCTTACCTAAATCGCACAATCCGTAAGCACAATCTAATATTTAAGGTCAAGGTCAAGCTGCCAGGTCAAACTTGACGCACTATACCTTTAAGTGTTTTATAGGGTTTTATTATTGTATTTCAGTTGATGTGTATGTATCAAGAAGGTAGATGACAGACTATTTAGATATCCGGGTGACTGTCAGCAGTGTGTTGATTCCGAGAGGGGCGTGGCCTATGTTGCAAAGAGTTTTGATTGAAAAGCCTCGAATACTGATATCAAGAGAAGTTGATGTAATTAGATTTAAAAACCAGATAATATTTTTTGGTTCTGTAATTAAGTCAAATATGACAGTAAAAAGCAAATGGCTTCAATTTGTCATTAATTTACTGTAAACGTATTTATTTTCGCGATTTTTTTTTCGCTTATTTCGCGGTCGTTTGTTTTGCGCGAATATTATATTATAATTATTGTGTTATAGTGCATATTTCAAAAACGCGAAAATTTAACTACGCAGATATGGCTAAATTTCCTATACCGCGAAAATAAATACACGCGAAATTTAATACGTTTACGGTAGTTCAAAAGTAGTAAAAGCACCTGGATTTTTTTTCTAAAGTGTTACAGAGCTATAAAAAAATGCACTGGAAACAATCGAACTGGGTCAAAATATACTTGGACAGGTATAGGTAAACAACTTTGACCTGTCCGTTTGACCTTTATTTATATATGTATCAGGGATCAAGTATTATTAGTTACACAGTCTGTTGGTGACCTAATATGGTTTATACAGGGTCAGTAAATTCCATATCGGGCGAGGGCGAAGCCCGAGCCCAGATATGAAATTTACTGACCCTGTATAAACCATATTAGGTCACCAACAAACTGTGTAACGATTATATCCTACCAATCACCCTGAAGACCCACGGTGGATACCTTTAAACAAACATACAGCACGGATACGGAGACCGGAGACAAGTTCGGGATGAGACACTGCTGTATGTTTTAGTAACCTATAGCTCCAAACAAACCCTTTATATATCATATTATGTCACTAAAACACTGTGTAACTATTATATCATACCGATCATATCAATAAATCATTTACAAAACCAATTTTAATGTATCCACACAGCGATATGTGAATGGTGACTGAGTTAGAAATACCATCGTTTGACATTCTGTCTGACAAAATATTGAAAATAATAATGAATTTGACTTACTAGCGGCTTCCGTCAAAGAAATCAATTGCACTTTTATCCTTGGATATCAAATATTTTGTTTCAATATCACAACACCTTTATTAGTGTCTGTATTTGCCGTAAATACTTGTGATAAATATGACGTGTTTACTACGTGGCGGGCGCCATTGACGTTGGTCAGGGGAAATAACTCTCATACTGACTGGATATGAACAGACCTGACCCGATATGGATTATATTAGGTCACCACGTGACCAGCATCGTCGAATGAAATTCACAGAAACTAGTGAGAGGTAGGATATATCTATGTATAGGGACCACAGGTGTTTATATTGTATACATCATGAGATATACTCACCTCATATAGTACACCTGTGTACTGTGTATGTATTAATTGGATCTTAACACTACCCAATTATTCCTAATGAAAGGTCAAACGGACAGGTCAATGTTGTTTACACATAATGTTACACATGACTTGGCAGTTACAAATACTTACCGCCAAAACATATGCGGGCACGTATAAGAAATATTATACAATTATTGTCCTGTCAAATTTTCATATCGCGCCAAAAATCAAGGTCAACAATTGCTTTATTATACCAAAGGAAAAATTCTAACTTATTTGAAAAAAGAATTAACAATTTGCATCTTCGATTGGAGCAACTCGGAACAGTTTATTTTTGCAAAAATATTTCAAAGATTTCCGAAAGTGAGAGGGTGATATGAAGGGGATCCAGCGGGTGACATAAGGGGTTCCAGAGGGTGATATGAAGATTTTTGGGGGAAAAGACAATCATGATTTCATGTAAATTATAAAGCTTATTTATCTAATGACACGTGACCTATTCTAGGCAAATCAAATCCGAGAACTTCTGCGGTAGCTCAGTTGGTAGAGTGCTCGCTCCGTTAGTGGGAGGTCGTGGGTTCGAACACCGGCCGCGTCTCACCCAAGACTTAAAAGTGGGTAGTGACTGTTCTTTCGCGAAGCACTCGGCATTACGAAATGAAAGTCACGGTTCTTTCGGATGGGAACTTAAAAAAACGAGGTCCCGTGTCTTGGTAGGCTTGGCACGATAAAGAATCCTGCTGTATAATGCCATCAGCACAACGCACAGGCAAAATTTCTGCACCTTCGCCTATAGCTGGCGACGTCTCGATATAAGTGAAATATTCTTGACTGGGACGTTAATCACCATTACGCAACTCAACTCAAATTCGAGAATCATAAACTGAGGTATAATAAATAATTAATATATATATATATATTATATATATAATATATATATATATAATATAATATATATATATATAACTGTACACTTTGACCACACTGTGAGATTGGGCATAATCTTTTCACGGATTGAAAATGAGTAGAGAAAGAAATCCAATTCAGTTTCGGAGATTGCAATTCAAACGTTAATGCTGAAGTGGCATTCAAAGCATTCAATTCTGTCGACAAACAGTGCAAACAAAAATGCATTGGGAAATATATGCCCAAAAGTTAATGCTGTAATCGCTGGCCAACAAAGATCCACAAGAAGTGGACCAACACACTACGGAGTTTTACGTCCCAGTTAATATTTCACTTAACGTCGCCAGCTACAGGTGAAGGTGCAGAAATTTATGCTTTTGAAGTGCGTTTAGGTCAATGCGCAGTGGAGGTTTTTTAGCATGTCATACATACAGTGACACTTAGCATTTATATGCCAATTTCTAAGTCTTTGGTGGCCCAACTGGGATTCGAACCCCGACATACGGAGAATTACTAGTATACCAACTGAGCTAACGTAGTGGTACAGTCAAACCTGTCTATAAAGGCCACACAAGGGAGCCAGTAAAAGTGGCCTTTATGGGCAGGTGGTCTTTATTATATGCATGTGCAAATAATATGAAAAAAGAACAATTGGGATACAATTTTTCTGGCCTTTATAAGCAGGTGATCCTTATATAGAGGTGGCCTTAAGACAGGTTAGTGGTCCTTAAACACCCGGTTACGTCATAAATTGTGTTGTCTATTGCTCAGGTGTTAATAAATGGTAGTAGCTATGTTTGTTATTTAGGATGTCATAATCATGTCATAAAAATAAGGAATATCTTAAGATGGTGTTTTAAACACCTAACACGCTATCGTAAATTTAGGATAGATTTTAAGAGTTGTCGCAAATTAAGATGTTGTAAACAAGACTTGAGACTAAGATAGGTCGTAAGACCATCCATCATAAGACATCTCTTAGTCCTAAGACACTTTCATAAACATGTCCCCAGAATGAAAACGGATCGAACCTGAGAGTCGCCACACTATAGACGTGTGATATAATTTAGTTGATTTGTAAGAAAAGAACAAATTTTTAATGGAAAAAAAACTTAAGTAAAATTAATCGCTACTCCCGAAGTTTAAAAAACAATGTAAACATTTTAACTTGTAAAACATTATTCGGAGAGAAAAATAACAGAAAAAATAGTTCGTTCGATACTTGGCAAGAATATCCATTAGCAACATTGTTTCAATGATTTAAAATATTAAACCCCACGATAAAATTATTTAAAAGTTACTTTCAAATCTGAAAGATCATGAGTTGATTTTGTGGGATAGTAGATCTACAAATGTTTGTCATGTGTCATACTTGAGTTACAATTCCGAATAAGAAGTTGAATTCGTAGAATTCACCTTAAATTCATTTCAGGCTTACTAGGATAGATAACATTCACATATCCTCATAACTCATGTGTTGTCTATCAAAAGCACAAATATTTTGTTGGGTTGGATTTGTTTTGGTTTAACTTCAGTATATTTCTGATTACAGTCCGTATTGTGCTTCACAAAATAACCAGAATCCATGTTCAGCAATATATATTTTGTAAACGAATAATAAGTGAATGATTTGTTTTAGATTTTCAATTTAGAATGAGGAATAGTAGAACAATAAAAATGTTTATATTTTTACTCTAGATACATTATTAGACACACAAAGTTCCATTTAAAAACAAACTTACCAATCCATGCCCAAATTTAAAACTAGCCATTACACTACTTGGACTTTAACCAGGGAAGTGAGACCAGGAGCTAACTAAAGTAGGGTAAGCACCTCCTGTTTCCCTAGCTACATGTACTTCCGCCATGTGTGCAATAATATTTCAGAATGAAAGGATCATGGAACTATAAGACGTCGAATATACCCATGGTAATTTTAGATACGGAGACGTCATATTTAACAACGATATAACGTTTTGAGTACTTTTTTAATAAGTGTGTAAACAATCTATTTGCCGACGGCTTGTTTCATTGGATAAAGGTTCCGTTGAAGGAACAGGCTCTACTATTGTGTATTAATCGTGTAACAAATACACCATAAACAGGATAGGTAGGTATACTACAGAATAGGAAAGGAAAATTTAGATCATCACGTTTGTCGTAAAAAAACTTTATCTGAAACATAATAAACTTTATCTGGAGTAGACAGAAGACTGCTTTGACGACTGTCGAAATTTGTGCTAAAGTACAACTACAGGAACCTGATATTACATATTTTACCAGTTTTATATTTACAGCACTAGACGACCGTTCGGAATACAATTCCTATCAGTAGTGCTTGGACCAAAATTATGAAAAAAAATTATTTTGATGATGTTGAAAGATACCCAAAGGACCAAAAATATTTTACAAATTAGGCTAAGGAAATACTTTGCATGAGGGAGTATACCTAAGTTTTTGAGAAATTTCAAATTTTAACTTGCAGGAAATTTAGACAATTATAGGATATTTCTGGCAATAATACGAAATTATTGCCTACCGAGTTTGTGATATCCTCAGGGCACCAGCCACCAGCAGAGATATCGGCTCAGGGGTTTAAATTACATAGTATACCAGTTTTATATTTACAGCGCTAGACGGCCGTTTCGGAATACAATTAATAGAGGTTTGTAGAAAAATGAAACTAATATAAGTACGGAATATCAAGTTCTTCCTTTTTACATGGATTCTGAGACTTAAGAACTCCGATATATTTGAAAGAATTTCAATTTTGGTAAAATTAGTTCTTGTATTCTATCCAAATCAAGCTCCTTGGTAAAACATTCAAGCTAGAATCTCTTACAAACCAGAACAATCAATGGGGCAACAATGTACAAAGTCAGTTCATTTTAATTATATGCCCCATACCCCTAAAGGTTAAAAAGTAGAAAACTGTTTTGGTCTACAGTTTTAAAGTAAAGCAAAATTGTTTTTATATACACCCATATTGTCTGTGGCATATCTTTTTTTTCAAGACAGTTTGAAGATTATGTATGAATATTGATACTTTGCACATAACAAGATATAGGACACGATACGCGTTTTGATGAAACTATTATCTCTCACTTCTTAAAATTTCAATAATAATGCAATGAATCCCAAAGAGTCATAAAGATGTCTTGACTTTAACGATACTAACACCACTAATAGTTTTAGAAATATTTATGTTTCGCTTTCTTATTTTAAGGTAATATTCGTGATATATCATGGCTGCAATGGTATACTTCATTTTTGGTCCCTGACTGTATGGGTTGCTTTTAAAATAAACTGGTATTTTTTTAAACACTGGAACTACACATGACGACCGGACATACATATATAACGTAATATTTTTAAACTACTGGTTGAATCTGATATGCATCTACTGCCTTTTGCTTTAAAACGGTCACGAAAGTGCCAATGGACAATTTGTACAATCTCTAGTTCTCGTAATCTATAAAATGTATGTTTTGAATGGATGAATGTAGATTTCATGAACATGTTCCGACCGTAGCTACCGGAGTGCGTTGGATTTATATTGATTAACTGTAACATGTGTACCTGCGCGTTGTTGTAATGAAATATAGAAAATCAATATTAACAAACAGAGCAACAATCAAAAACACATACTACGAGGGAAAGTCAGAAAATTCATAGAACAGCGTATAGAGCCAAGCGTAACACAAATTTTCTTTACTTATTTAGACAACACAACATTTTGACATTTTAAACATATCAAGTTTATTTGTGTAATTCTCAAAAGCATTCAAAGTTGGTGACCATCAAGCAATGATGGAATATCAAAATGACGACTTCAGGGCAGTAATAAAGTTCCTTACAGCAGAGGAATGAAATGCCAAAGAAATTCACCGGCGAATGGCTGAGGTGTACGGTAACAGTGGTCCTGCCCCTTTCATAATTGCAAAATGGTCAGCTGAATTTAAACGTGGGCGCACCTCACTGAGAATGACCAACGGTCAGGTCGGCCAGCTGATGCCATCACAAACGAAATTGTCACGTCTGTGGAGACCCTCATCATGAATGATCGTCGAATTAGGGTTGATGACATAGCTAGGGAGTGTGACATTTCACATGAAAGTGTATACACGGTTATCCATGAGCATCTTGGGATGTCAAACGTATCCGTAAGATGGATTCCCTTAATGTGCAGGATCGCTTCCAAAAACTCCAGTCAAGTCGGGAGCTTCTTGGCATATATAATAATGACCCGGAGAGATTCCATTTACGTTTAGTAACTGGTGATAAAACATGGATTCATCATTGGGACCCAGAAACCAAAAAAGAGTCCATGCAACGGAAACACCCTGGCTCACTCCCACCAAAGAAATTCAAAACCCAACCATCAGCTGGCCACTGTGTTTTAGGATTCTAAGGGTGTTCTTTAATCAATTATAAACCTGCTGGACTCTCTATCACTGGGGCTTACTATGCTGATCTAATGAAGCAGCTGAAAGCTGCTATTCAAATAAAAAGGAGGGGAAAGTTGAGCCGAGGGGTATTGCTTCTTCACGACAATGCTCCTGTGCACAAGTCAAGGATTGCACAAGCAGCGATTCGTGAATGCAAGTTCGAACAACTTAATCACCCACCCTACAGTCCTGATTTGGCACCCAGTGATCATTTCCTATTTAGAAATTTGAAATCCCATTTACGGGGAATCAGATTTTCTAATGATGATGGACTTAAGGCTGCCACAGAGGCATGGTTTCAGGATCAAACCGAAGACTTCTATTTCAAAGGTATAGACAGTCTGAAAGAAAAGTGGGCTAAGTGCATTGGGGTAAATGGGGACTATAAAAAATAAAATGTATGGTTTGTTGCTGCAATATATACCCCGTTCTATGAACTTTTTGACCTCCCCTCGTAGTTACTGATTGAATTATATAAGTATGTAATCAAAATGTGCACTCGGTAAATTGTAGAAATAAAACCAAGTATACGATTCAATAAACGAACGAAAAAAAGAATTGCGTGGACACTTTAAAGGAGAGTGTTGCCCTAGTTGTTGATTGTGGTTAAATTTGTATTTAAACTGTAACTAGTGGATGATTCCCTGAGGATATCTCAAACTCTGTAGGCAATAGCTGTGTATTATTGTCAGAAATATACTATTGTCTTTTGCTGCTAGTAAAAAGAATAGAAAATCCTCAAGAAATAAGATATACTCCCGCATGCAAAGTATTTCTTACGCCAAATATGGTTAAAGTATGGGTCCTTTTTGGGTATCTTTTCAACATCTTGAAGAAAACAAATTGGTTTCACCATTTTGCCCGAAGAACTACTGATGAGGAATTGTATTCCGAAACGGCCGTCTAGTGTTGTAAAATTAAAACTGGTATAAAATGTAATTTTAATAACAATTGCAAAAACATGCATGTACTTAAAACAAACATACTAAACCATGTAAAGTAAAAACTTTGGAACTGACAAATCAGGTGAGATGTGAGATGTGAACATCCACCAGGGAAGTGAGACCGGGTGCTCCGGAAGGGTAAGCACCTCCTGTTTAGTAAGCTACACCCGCCACGTGTGTAATCAAAATTGTGTGAAAGGAACATGGAACTATGGGATTTAAAATATACCCAGGGCAATCCTGGACACAGACACATCGAACTTATCAACAATACTGTAATGACAGCCATAAAACTTTTTGAGGGCCTTGATAAGCCTAGGCTTGCAATATCCCCGAGCCAACAATTTATTTGCAAGCAGCCTGCTTCGTTGTACAAAGTCCCTGTAGTGGGAACAAGCTCTACCAGAGCGTATTAATTGGAAATCAAATACACATAAGCAGGAGAAGCAGGTATATTGCTGCATAGAAAAGGAAAGTTGACGATAGAAAAATTGAAGTCATCACGTATGTCATACAAGTTGTATATGTATTTAGATTTGAAGTCTGTTGAGGATCATGGAACATACTGAATGTTAAGTGTCAGAAGTGGACTAAAGTGCCGGCCTACAGATAAAGATGCGTCTTATAGCCTAGGTTCGAAACTAACTGGCTTCCTAGTCTGAGAAAGTTTGTCAGTTGACTTACCAAAGGTTTATACTTTCCCCAGATGCCCAGGTTTCTTCAACACTTCCAGACCTGATCACCTTCATTCAGTTGTGAACTATTGACCTGGGTGTAAATTATCATTACTCCACTCCTGCTGAATTTTATAACGATCCAAAATATTTGGTTGCTGACAGATTCGCATGTCAGATATTAATTTCGGACGCACACTTATCTTCCAAATGCACAAAAACACACACCACTTCTATACCAGAGAGAGCGGGGTATAAGTATTTTTCTTGCAGAGCTTTTTCTAATATCTAATTGCATATTATATTACGTGTTTAACTGAAGATGCTAGCTTCCAAAGTTTTTACTTTTCTTTTGGATTATGATTAAGACATTGATGGGTATGTTTTTTCTTAGATTGCGTATTGAGGAGTTAGCGGGCCGGATAAATATAATCAATCTGACTAGGATATCATAAGCCTTTTAACATAAATTAATAGGTTCAGGTCCAATCAAAACATCTAGGACACTTTGTATTTTAATGTTGATCTCTAATTTCTGTCTTTGAGTTATGGCCACTATGAACCATATTTACATATGTGGTTTTATCAACACTGGTGAAGGTCTTGATTTATATATATTATAGAGTCGACAACATATGTTAATGGCTTTCACAATTTTTGAATTCGTTATTTTGCTTGAGACATTTGGAGGTTTACATTATTTTAACCTGAACTAAATGAGTAAAAACAAAATAAATGATTGTTTTTCTATTTTATTCGATTTCAATGCATAATCGAAAATATATGATTAAATTTTCATATTAATTTTTACAGCCTACATCCTCAACTGGTTCGCATCTCTTAACGTCGTTATCCCATGCTTCCCCAGCCAGACAACGCGCAATATAGGCTACACCTTTTTCGCAATCAACGTATCGCTTACAGTCACCTGGATATTTTAATAATCCGTCAGTTACCGTTTTACATATTTCATCAATCTCTGTAATAAATAAATTAATTTTAAAAAGAACAATCAAATAAATGTACTTTGCTACTGCGTATCATTGAATAGAATAAAGAGACAACTATACAAATATTGTGAGATTTCGAGCTAATGATCACTCATAAATATTCGTGTTTTGCACGAATAAAAGGTAGTCAGTGATCACTTCGATTTATTTTTGTAATTTAATCCTTTAGCAACTCAAAACAGTGAATGTAAGCCTCTAACTTCTACTAAATGTAACTTCCAGCAGGTATGTTGAGCAGGCGTTTTCCAGACGCTGTAGACGAGCTATCAACAGACCGCCCTTTGTTTTTATTAGATTTGTAGGAGCCTTTAACATCTAATCCTGTGTCCTTATCGTATCCAATACTTGCTTTGGCCTCTCCATTTTTTCCGACCTTCATAGAACCTTCCCATTTAGCACCAGTTAATTTGTTATTTGCGTCCTTCGTTACGGTAATAGTACCAATTGGTGTTTTGACAGAACAGCTCTTTTTGGATCCGGAATTTGAATTACTGGAGCTGCTGCTACTTGAACTCGAGCTTGATGAAGACCCCCACCACCGTTTACTTCTCCCTTTATCTATAGAGCATAAAACAGAGCGAATGTCCTACAATATTCTACGTAATGCAATATATAGTTGTTCAAATAGTGCATTAATATCCAATTTTGTTAGTGGATTTTTTTAGAGAATCAATTCTTCTGATTTTTATAAATGTGATGCTGTTATGCTGTTGATCAAAATCGAACGTGCTAGTGGAGTTTTAAATAATAATTAGAATATTATTAATTAAAAAACGGGGAAATTTATTTTAAAATGTGAACACTCATCAAGCAAGTGAGACCGATGGAAAAATTTGGGATGCACTTATTAAAGATATAGTTTAGAGCAAAAATCTAATAAACTTAACAGTGTTAATCATTAAAAAGATTCATATAAATACATGTTCAAATCACAATCTCAAAGCAAGGTAAAAACTATGAAACTAACAAACTAGATTTAGTCTTTTAACTTTCACCAGGACCAGGGAAAAGAGGCTGGGTGCTCCGAAAGGGTAAGCAACTTCTTTCTAGAAAATTCCCATAAATGATATCATTTAAACCATTTGTACTTATATTGTATGTCTTTCAAAGCAATCCAAAAGCAAAGTTAAAACTGGAAAATGTACTGAGAGGCCGAGTGCTTCGAAAGGAAAAGTGCATATTGTGTTGCTAGCTAGTACACATATTGTGTTGCTAGCTCCGCATGTGTAATCAAATTTTAGGATAAAATAAACATGGACCTACGGGACGGCAGAACATATTCAAGATTAAATAAGGACCATATATTTTGGATGTATATGCTTTTCAATCGATTAAAATAATTTTAGGTCTGGATTAGTTCATTTGCAGAAATGATGGCAGCAAAAGTATGTCTGAGTTTTGCATACAATTCACGTAGATGAATATATAATTTTCTATTTACATTACATTTTTCCGGGATTGTAAATTACGTCAAATGCAAACAAAATGTCCTTAAATGAAGATAATGATAATGATCTATAATAAAGTTCCCAGCAGCTACAAAATATTTCTCAAGAATTAACACTTTCTGAAAATCTAAATACGTATTCGTGATAATGTACTTTGATAAAATAAGATGGTTTGGTTTCCATGTTTTATCATTAAAATTGGTTAAATCTATCTCTCCTTTTAGCGCATCTGTAACTTTTAAAAACTGTTAAAGTAGATGTACATAAATATGAATTAAGCAAAATATCTGTACTTTTCTTAATACACGTCCATTTAAACCACATCAAAACCCCATGCTGTGACATGAAACGAATTACAAACTCCATACATAATTTAACCTACATTACTAAAACATTTGATTATCGGAAAATCCCCAAAAGTTAAAACTGCCAAATTAAGTTAAATATGTTGAAGTTCAACAGAAAAGTGAGGCCAGGGGCTTTAGAAGGCTAAGCACCTCCGGTTAAATTAGGTTCATCCGCCACGCTTGCGGTGATTTCGAGACACTTGGTAATATACTACCTAAATCGTCTGAGTTTTATTATAAGGTGTTTAATAACTTAAAAAAAGAAGTAGGGATAACTAAAAACATTTCTTAAAGAATTCTTTAATTTTAAAATCCCCAAAGTTTTTACCCCGATTATTTAATTTTTAATCTTATAAATATTTCGTTCGTTCTGCTATGCCTTTCGTGTCATTAAATAAATAATGGTTCATCTTGAAAAGATTTTTCGCTCTCCTTAGTCAATTACAGCAGTGACTCGTCTGTACCCTCAGTATCGTTTGCCTTACAATTGATATTATAATTTTGCACGAAACTAAATCCAAATTGTTTCAATCATGTACCAGAAGGTATGTGACATAGACAAAAATCTTGCAATTATGAAATTGTGTGTACGAGTACAAAAATCAATCAAAGGTTGCACCATGTTGAAAAAAATGAAACAACAAAGAACTATAAATGGTTATAGAGCTTTGATATAATCATTGTTATTTTTACGATAATTCTTGATTTACTTGTTATTATATGCCATCAATCAGGGTTTTTTTTTCTGGGTACTGAAACTTCGAATCTAATGAAATATACTCTTTATCTGCAGTGTATATTTAGGAACAAAGTATATGATACCAATAGAATAAGAGTATTCTTGATAAATATTTAGTACCAGGACATTCCGCTTCACATTGTATAGCTTCCCAAACAAGTTGTCTGTCTGCTGTGCTTTGAGCTCGAACCTTTATACCAGTTCCACATTTTGGTAGACATTGGCTCCACTGAGCTAAAGAACTGTGCTGGTTGGTACCTGTGTTAGAGAAAAATAACAAAAATATTAATCATTAATATATATTCATATACATGTTGGACTTTAAACATGTTTAGGATAAATCAAATACCATGCAAGTTTTCAATATTTTTGAAAAATCTTCCTTTGTATTGATATATAACATTCAAGAAATGATTTGGGATATATTTAATTATGAATACTGTATATATTCTCTTTATCTCGTTATGTCTTATCGCTCCATCTTCCAAAGTGTGTTATTGTTTAAATTTAATATACACGAAGTCTTTATAAATGAAGTTCAAATTTACAAAATTCTATTTTAATTTTGCTGTTTCATGTACTTCTGAATTGATATCAACCAATCATGTTAAATATCAAAAATCAATACGATACCTGGACATTCATCCGAGTAACATGTATTCAGTTCAAAATCTACCTCGGAACCGGAACATGGATTGGACAAACACTTCCTACTACGTTTCTTGTATGCATATCCCACTCCGCACTTAGATGAACACGCACCGTAGCTACTCCAGGGACTCCATTCACTCCAGTCTCCCACTGAAATTAGTCAATGTAATAGCAAAGGAATTCACTACACATTTTACTTTCATTTAAACATGAAAAGACAAAGCAAAACCTAATCAATTTAAGTGACGTGCAATATCTGAATCAACCAAGTAATAACACCTCAATGATTATTTGTATAAAATTATATCATTTTATTTTTTCCTAAGGAGGCATTTAAACTCGTATTGACCTAATTGTTTGCATTTCGTGTTGCTTTAATGTCATCACAGCCTAGCCAATAATGCTGGGTAACTCATTCACTGGACACAGAAAATGTTTTTATTACGTTAAATACTGTATAACTATCCTAGATACTAGACACTTCTCGTAGTTTGGATACTATGAGTGGTTTATGCATATAATTATTTTGATATTTCACTTTTTAAACTAACCCGATAAACATCTCAACGACGGATACGATTAAAGGTTGTCCATTTAGGTCAAATGCTCAACTTACTATCATATATCAACCAATAAGTGGCTGTAGTCTGATTCTGATCAATTCCAGTTGTAATAGAACTGATATGAGGTTCTTACCTGCTCTTTTACTCATTTCATTATCATCTGTATTGCAAAAAGCAAAACCACTTGTAAACACCAGAAGTAGAGATACCTGACAAATATAAATTACACATTGAATCCATAGGCCTAGGAAAGATTTCAAAATGGAGTGTAGAGTAACAAATCTTGTGTCGGAGGCACGAGGTAATGAAAGTATGAAAGATAAGAAAATTAAAGTTCAAATTCAAACACTCGGAAAACAGGCTTTTGATTGAACCCCGACTGCAGAAAATCTCTGTTTTAGGCAATAAGACGTTGCGTGTCATCTAGGTAACGATAACGTAATGTTTTCCTCCGTATGTTAAAAATACTTCATTCATTAGTACAACGATGCTATTTTTACTATTTACCTTTGTATCTGGTATTTCGGACAATATAACTGAGATCTGCAGATGAGAAAATACATTCCAAAATGGTTTAGTGCTGTAAAAAGCACTAGGTTTACCAAAAATTATAACAATGAATTATAGTGTTTAAGTGATTTAACTTTATTTTAAGCGCACAATATTGGTCTACGTTAAAAATAAGCAATGCGTCTGAACGAATAATAATCTTTAAAGACCTTTGAGAAATCCGCCAATTTAAATGATTGAAAATTCTAGTTCCAAATCTAAATATGAAGTTCTGCTTCATATTTAGATTTATAGCTCAATTATAATGTCCACGAAAGGCTACATTTAAAACTGTACGACAAACGTAATGACTTCGATTTTTTATTGTCAACTTTCCTTTTCTATGCAGCAATATACCTGCTACTCCAGCTTCTGGTGTATTTGTTTCCCAATTAATACGCTATGGTAGAGTTTGTTCCAACTATTGGTACGCTAAACAACAAAGAAAGCCGCTTACAAATAAATTGTTGAACCAGGGACATTGCAAGCTTAGGCGTATCAAGACGCTCAAAACTTTTATGACCATCACCACAGTATTGCTGTTAAGTTTGATGTCTCTGAGTCCAGGATTACCTTAGATATATTTTACATCACATAGTTCCATGTTTTTTCTCTTAATTTTGATTACACACGTGGAGGGTGTAGCTAGCTAAACAGAAGGTGCTTACTTTTCGGAACAACCGGCCATACTTCCCTGACGGAAGTTCACGTGTTCTACCTAATTTATCAGATTCCAAGTTTATACTTTGCTTATGAATTGTGATTCGGACATGGATTAGTATGTTTGTTTTTTTATTTGATAATTTATTTAATTAACATTAGAATGGACCTGTTTCACATTTGAAGCGTTTCATAAATAACCCGCAGATTTTACTGTCTTAAAAATGGTTTCCTGGCGATGCTTGTAGACAGTAAAATCCATGATGACACTTGTAAAAATGCCTGTTCTTTTATTTATTTCCTAATTTACTATATCATCAAGAACAAAACGAAATGATAACGCAAGAAGTAAAGAAACATGTACACTATAAATAAATAAAAATTAAATTCATAGACTTCGAGGACGGAGACCAATAACCACTTCCAAAAAATGTTTGTAGTAGATCTTCATCCTTAGCATAATTACATGTAATGTACATAGTTGTTTGTAGTTTCTTAACTATCAAGATCTCACCCAATAAGCCATGGAAACGTGCGTGGATAAACAAATAAATATAAAACATTTAACATGTACATCCTACTAGTCAATTTCATATTTTAATGAGATACTGTGTACTGACGTATTGGAAACACGCCACAAAGTAAATAAATCTAGGCAACATTTTACGAAATAAAAATAAACCATATTGACTCGACTGTTATCAGTTTTTATATATTTTGGTAGAATAGTATCTATGAGTATGGTTCTATGGCCTTTTGAGGGCTTTATTTTCCCAATGATCAGAAAATAAAACTTACACAAAACATCAAACCTATTTTACAAAAATGAACAAACAGTCGCTGTCCATTTGACTGTTTTATTTTACATGTTTTTGAATAAGGTTTAAATATTCAAATAAATTTACTATCGACAGTACAAATCTAGTTGTACCATGCTCAAAGTAATCAAAAACAAACATACTAACCCATGTCCGAATCACAATCCAGAAGAAAATTAAAAAATTTGGAACTGACAAGTTATTTTAGACACGTGAACTTACACCAGAGAAGTAAGACCGAGTGCTCCGGAAGGGTAAGCACCTCCTGGTTAGCCAGCAACACCCGCCACGTATGTAATAAAAATTGTGGGAAAGGAACATGGAACTATGGGGTGCAATAATTTATTTACCTTCCAAACATTGAATCTATCTTCGTTACAACCTGCTTGAATCGTCATCTGAAATAATAATAAATGAACTAAATCTCTAAACTGTAACAACAATGTCAAGAGCGTACACTACCAATATGAAATCGGACATATAAGATAAGATGCTGTCACAGAGGATAAATTTCAATAATGAATAATCAAGAACATATTTAAACTTTTTAGAAATATTTGAGAATATTCCAGCCTCAAGAATGTTAATCAGAAAGCTTTTCCAAAACATACAGCTTTGTTACATATGTATGTCTACTATTTATTTTGCGTTTGAATCAAATCTTTTAAAAAATTAAAACGAACATTGGTTAGTTTTAGTTATTGATTTTAGGGCTGCAATTTTATTTGGTCAAACTTTCATCTATTGAATGTAGAACAGTTGATAAGATTATAGGATACGAGCAAATTCTTGAACGAAAAGAAACCACATCGTAAATTTCTTCAATCGCGTATTAGATGTCTTTACATTGTTGACCTACGTGTATTAGCGACTTGGCATTAAACTCGACTTTGTTAAATCACCTAACCATAATACCTTGTCAGACTTTGATCATAGGATTTTTCCTTTTTGTATATCTAAGTTTAAGAATATCACTGCAAAACAGAAATTTACAACAAAAAAAACCATACTAATCAAAAGTATTTTGATGGCGGCAGTGAACATAAACCCTAAAGATATTTCAACGGAATATCAGAATACACCCTTCATAATTTAATACATGTATTTTTTTAACAATTAAACATGTTACATTTCATATCAAAAAGGGTTTTTCATTTTTATCCAAAAAAGACCCCCAAATAATGCGCTTTTAACGTTGTAATCATCAAACACAAACACTCCAGTAAATCAGAAATCATATAACTTACCTTTGAGTTTCGTTTAATCGTCAGCTTCGTAATCGTCTGAACTGAGGATGCATGTTTTACTAAATCCAGTGATTTATATACCTGAATATGATTGTTTTTGTTTTTCGAATGTCCAATGGCAATTAAAAACGACAAGGACAAGGAACATTAAAAAGTATGATGTTGCGAGGAAATACAGACACGGTAAAATCAATAAAGCAATTATTTTCCGCTCTGCAATATGTAACCATTTATGTAACATATTAATATACATTCGAACAATGCCTATCGATCTATAACTTAAACATTATTTACAAAAAAATAAAATTATATTTTTAATCAGTTGTTATCGCCAAGTTAAGATTCTTAAAAACTATTTCATTGAATTAAAGTGTCAAAGTTTCAAGATGAATGAAACGTATGTCGTTTTCTTATCGTGAACGTACGTTTTAATTGCCTCATTTGTTAAAATTATAGTACATTTAGGGCCTGGAAGAAGATTTTAAAACAAAAGAATTCTATCTCAATATGGCCATATAAGAAGAAGTAAAATCTCTGCTTCACTTCTGTTTTAAAAATTTATGTAAATGTAGTAGTACTATCAATGAGAGAGTCAGTCCCCCTGGTGAAAATTATGTATAACTCACGTATGCTAATGTTATTATTAATATAGAATTATGTGTTGCGGCAACTTTTAGACTTGTTCGTGGCCTGCTAAAATTTTCCACTCCCCAATTACTTTTAAAGATATTTTTCTAGTCTTTTTCGGAATTTGGTACCCTTATTTATGACCACTTAAGCAGATCATATTCTATATAAGATGTTTCTTTTAAGTTGTATACAGACCAACATATATGTTTGAACAGCTCCATATTATTGGCATCGTTTTCAGGTTCACGTATTTAAGAAACTCCTATTACACATGGACGCTATTTAAACCGCCATTGCATTAGAACTACAAACAATACATTTAAACAAATGCCCAAAATTCTTACGAACGCATCCATTTCTAAATGCGCTTGCCAAGTTTATCATTAAGCCAATGAAGTTAAACCAGATTTTTTTAAGCTGTTATTTTTATCTAAGCGTTCGGTCTAACATTTTGCATTATGTAAACGTGTTTTTACTTTTCCCAAAAAAGTTATAATTCTTTGTAAGTAAAAACATTTGTGTCCGGTTTACCCCTCGAAACATCTTTGATTTCGTATGATTCTAAAGGAGTATTTTTAGTTCCGATAGGACCAGGCCCCGGTTTCACAATCATTCCTTAGATAAGATTTTCCTGAACTTAAATCTTGCAAAATTTTAAATCTTTATAATTTTGTTAATTTTCAAGACGTTCATTAATGTAAGGTGTCGTTTTAAAGATCATTTATAGATTAAACCATTTGCATTTAGTTTTGACTTAAATATTTACCAGTAGTTCCAAATATGATTTACTAAAATTAGCTAAATTTAGGTTAAGGAAAATCTTAGCTAAGGAATGATTGTGAAACCGGGGCCAGGTCCCGCCTTTCACAATGTACATGGAATACAAATATCTTTCTCACAATTTTTAAGGTTTTACTCTATTGACTCTAGTGAATCTAACTGAAAACGCAATTATGTTTGTATTAGCTTGTGTCTTGGAGTCTATAGCCTTCGTCTTCGGGCTAATATGACGCACCATGGTCAAATAACTTGGCCAATATGAAAATATCTGATTAATTATATAATATTTGAACGTTTAATCTGTAGTTTTGTAACTTGTAGTTTTTCTAACATTTTGAATAAATATTCATTATCAAAACAACAAAAGTCAGGTGTTTTTTATTTTTTCGTACCAAACCAAATTAAATTTCCACTATACTTTTTACTTAAAACGAAGCAACAGTAATGTATAGGCAATAAATGTATACAATGGAGTTTTTGCTGTTTGATAATATACAGTTGTTGTTATTAAATGGCAAGTTAAATGACGAAATAATTATAACCTAAAAACCTTGAAGATATCATTTTGTCATTACTTAAAGTGCCCCAGGTTAAAGTAGTTGCGTTGATATATGTGTTCAACTTTCTTTGTAGCTACTGCTAAAACCATTTGATAGCGAAAAGTTGTAATTTACTTAAGAAATAATCAACATTTATCCATGGTATATCGTCGAATAATACACTCGCCGGAGTTCACATGCGGAAGAATATATCACAAGGTGGCTTGCATGTTAACACCGGTCCCTGTTTTATTCGAGGATAAACCACGGGTAAATGTTGAGCATTTCAATTATAACATGACTTTGATAAAAGGATTGAAATAAACATTGCAAACTCTTTCTTCGGAAGTACATTTTACTATCTATTTGCAAAAAGGTCATTAAAACAATTCAGCTGTTGAGATTACCTCCATTGAAATAAATGATTTTATGAATGAAAATTACGTCACAACCATTGTTCGCGGAACATACCATGACGTCATAAGACAAGCAAGGGAGTACGTCATTATAACGACACAGCGATGGGTATATCGTTTGTTTTACCACGGTTGGCTCTCTTCATGTTGCATAGGCCATGTTAGAAATTAAATCCCTACAAAAAATAACTTTTTAATTTCAATACTGGATAAATTCCTTAAATACCGATAGCGAATTGTGCGTTTTATTATCACTCGCACAAACGCATACATATGCAGTGTGTGTGTGTGTGTGTGTGTGTGTGTGTGTGTGTGTGTGTCAGATTTAACGTATCCTATGACATATTTGGACCTATCCAAAGTTCTTGCATAAAAATTACATATTAATTAAATTTAGAACACAATTCGCAAATGATTGTTAAAAAGGTCACATTTCGGACAAAATATACATATGGTGTGAAATTCTCTATCCTGGTGGCCTGTAAGAAAGCTTAAAACACCGGTAAAACACGTTAGCCTTCTCAGCTGCTGAGAACTTCTTTTTAGCTTTTGTCGTTAGCATTATCGACTCCTTGTTAGCAGTTACAGTTTTATTTATATCTGTATTTTAGTAGTGGTGTAATGCGGTTTTATGCCAAAGTCAAAATACACTTGTATGAAGCCGGTCAGTTCGGTGATGGTGTAGTAATCCAAACCAAGAGAATTGACAAAAAGCCTCTTCTTAGTATCATCTGTTCTAAAAAGGATTTTTAATCTAGTGCTAAGTGTACAGATTTCTTAATAACGTGATCTCAATTTCGATACATGAAGCTAAGCTTAAAATGGATGGAGACACTGTAACTAGCAGTATCAAAAGTTCAAATTATAACCATATTTTGATCATAGTATAACAGTTATAGGTAATGGTTTTTTTAACTCTCAGTTTGATGTTTTTATATATAAAGATCAACTTTTGACTCTGATGAAAAACACAGACTTATAAACCTAGTATTCTTACCTTTGTAACAAACCTTTATGTAGGTGTGTTTTAAATGACAATCGCAATTATATCAATGTTATCTCCAAAAACATTAAAATAACATAGTTTCACATTGTGGTATGAATCTGGGTACCGCTTACAATATACATTTGTACACTGGACAAGATATTTTTAAACGCACACGCATTCGCAATATGTAATTCTGTCGTATTTTCGATAAGAAAAAATATTGTAGCGATAATTTTACATTTTTATCATGATAATGATTGTAAATATCAGAAATAACATGTTATTTGAGTGTATTCATTCGCTATTATGAATGAGAGTCGAGAATAGCATATTTAACATGAACTGTTTCGCAGTTCATGTTAAATGCTATTCCTGACTGTCTACTGGAAAGGAATGTTATTTCTTAAAATAACACTTGTACTCCCTATACAGAGATGTAAATATTTTAATGAAAGGTCAAGCGTACGGGGTCAAAGTTGTTTGCCTATAGCCATATATTTGTTTCAACTCTTGAAAGCACTATTTCTTCCGGTGGCGGGTAGCTATAGTCTAAAGTTGATTGACAGTTCGTCTCCGCCTCGGATTTGCGACAGTTGTCAAGAATAAAAATAAGCCTAAGTATTTTACATTTAACAGTTTATAATAATTTATTTTGACAACAAATATTTCGATGTTAAAATTAAAACAACAGTTATTAAAAGTTTAATTTTTAACATCCCAGTTGTATTAGATGATAATGAGAAATCAAGTTTCGGATGAGTAACGGATTGAATAGTAATAATTTGGTCTAACAATGATAAAACAAGTTTTGTCTTTCAATGGGTATTGCAATACAATTACTTCTGCACGTTTCATCAAAGAGAGATAAACAGTAAACTTGTAAATATTTCAACTACAATTTCTGATTTTAGCCGTAAAACATGTGTCAAAGAAATAAGGATATGATTAAATGTCAATGGGAAATAAATGCAGTCATTTCGTGTTCGAAATAATCGATACAATGTATGTTTTCATTGGATGAATCTAGTTTTCCTGTTTATGTTCCGCTGTAGAGTGTCGGGTTTGTTTTTTAATATGCATTTGCTGTAGCCATAGCTTTTTGTGTTTATGATGGACTATTGAGCTAACTTGATGTTGCATGTGATCACTCGTAAACAACGTAATCAAGAAAACGAAAACACAAAATGTCAAAATAACTAACTTTTCAAGAGAAACACATACTAGAGAGACTACTGATTATAAATGAAATATAGAAGTGTAAAGTGAAAAAAACACATATAACAAATCACAAAATATAACCTAGACTTTTCACAGTTGAGTAATGGCGTTTAACAACCCAGTCAAAAATATTTCGCTTATATGGAGGCGTCGCCAGCTATAGGCAAAGATGCAGAAATTTTGCCTGTGTGTTGCGCTGATGGCATTATACAGCAGGGTTCTTTAGCGTGCCAAGCCTACCTTGACATGGGACCGCGTTTATTTTAAAGAGTACCTGTAACGGTTTTTGATTTTACATATGTTATTCTCCATACTGAAATATGACTTAGTGCAAAAATTTTATGAAAATCTATGCCGAAATAAGGGAGATATCGGCGAGTTTGTAATACACCTCCCGTTAATCCAAATCAAAAAGCTCGGTTTTTGGGACCCCGTGCAGTGACGTCATTTAAGTAAGCAGCCTCCACAGAATACTTTTTATCTACATTACTTATATAATGGACTAGCTAAATATCTGTTTATATTCCATCTGTTTTGATACTCTCAGAGTTATACAATAAAACGGGTTTTACATTTTTGTTGAAAAGTCTATGTTTCATTAGTTTAGAAATGATTTTCGTGTTCCAAACTTTCTTCAAAATGATGGCTTGGTTGATTCTTGATCTTTCATCTCTGTCTGTTCTTCCGTGAGTGTTGACTATACAGTCTAAATGTATAAAAAAGGCAACGACATTCTACTTCTATACTGTTGTTGTTTATTTTAACTGGATGTTGCTTGATGCTTTTTATGTTCATGATGTTTGTCTTGTCAGTTTTTATTTATATATTACTGATGTCTCTGCGAGCACTGATTTTTCTCGAGCATTTGTTGTTGTTTGCTGGAAAGAAGCCCGATATCATCTGCAAATATCGCCAAAATTTGGCCCAGTAATTTTGAAGTAGAAGATTAAAATGTAAAGTTTACACACGACGGACGGGGATGACGGAGATAGTTTGCAATCGCTCAGGTGAGCTAAACATATAATTTAAACGCTGTCATGTGGCAAGAGTTGGGCATGTTCGTTTACTTCATGATAATGCTCCATCACATACAGTAAAACCTGTCTATATAGCCCACCCAAGGGGGGAGGGCACTAAAAGTGGCCATTATGGGCAAATGACTCTTTATATACAGGTTAAAATAACACGAAAAAAGAGCAATTGGGATAAATTTTACTGGCCCTTAAAAGCAAGTGGTCCTTATATATGTGGCCTTTAAGACAGATTCGACTGTAAACCTGAGCTTGTGAAGTAATTTATTACGTCGTGGAAGGTTTATGTCTTGCCATACCTACTCTAATCTCCTGATCTAGCACCATGCCACTTTTTCCTATTTCAAAAACTTAAAAAGTTCAAATCAAATCAAATCGTTACCAGTCCCGACAAGCTCTAGGCCCAGAAATCAGTTAGTGCCTCAGATGTCTACTTAAATCAGCGCATCGTCACGCATTTCAGAAATGGATTGAAAGATTGAAATTATGTATTTCAAACCGCGGAGAATACGATGAAGGGATAATTATGAAATGTTCATTTCACAATTTGAGATATCGTAAAATACACATTGCATATCGAACAACCCTTGTATTCTTTAATGACGTAATATATATATATATATATATATATATATATATATATAATATATATATATATATAATATATATATATCGCAAGATACAAGTCGATAGTGACAATGGAGTTGACAATTTTAAAATTCCGCATTGTAATGCGGAAGGTTTAAGTGCAGATTACACAACGTTATATATAAAAAATAAACTTTATTTTAGTACTTCACATTTAAAATGAGATTGCGTTTTTTATTTAGTCTCTGAATTTCTTATTAAAGAGTGAAGATAATTATTAGATGATATGGAAAACGGAGTCCTGTTATTTATTTTTATTTATTTTATTATTTTTTCAGTTTCCCCTTGTTTTTGGTATCAAATTCTGTCTGTTACATAATACAAAATACATAATGCATGGTTTTGTCTGTTAATAAGGTACTCCCAAACTTCACAATAAGAAGTTTTGATTGGCTGTTGGTATTATTATAAATGGCGACGATGGGATGTACTTTATGGACCAAAGTAGCTTCAGAAGTATCGAATCACCACTGGTTCTGATCCAAGACCTAAAGGTAGATAGTGACTGTTCTTTGATTTCGCCAGGCGCTCGGCGACACAGTTCTTTAGGGCTTAAAATAAACGAGATTCCATGTCATGGTAGTCTTAGCGCAATAAAGAACCCTGTATAATGCCATCAGCGCAAAACACAGATAAAATTTTTGCACCTTCGCCTATGACTGGCCACGTCTCTGTATAAGTCATCTTGACTACAAAGATCAATTGAGATAAAATCTTACTGACATTTAAAAACAGGTGGTTTTTATTAAGTGATGGCTTTAAGATATATGATCAACCATTACTTGTCTATAGAAATATAGTCAAGGCTGAATTAAAAGCCACATCTATATAAGGACCATCTGCTTTTAAAGGCCAGTAAACTTTTATCCAAATTGCTCTTTATTCATTTTTAGACAGGTTTGGATGTACGCCAAATAAAATCAGGCATGTATATTATCGTTCACAATCTGATGAGAGTGTATGATCTAGGCAAACAACATTGACCTGTCTGCGTAATTTCTAATTTATATATATTTTATTCGGCAAGCAAATTTACAAGCTTTCTCGGATTAGCTCTGTCCCAAAAATGATTTGAATTCGAACTTAGGCAGTGCTCCTGCGGCGTAGTGATCCATCAGCGTGCGTTTTTTACCACCGACCTCCTCCCTGGATCCCTCATAGCTGCCTTATGATGTAAAAATAAAGAACAAAAGCTACATTTCTAATGTTTTACTTTTCTGATTGACATCGGTTTAGTGTTGTTCTAACCACAATAACAGATGTTGTTTTTATGATGACAAACCCATCGGCGGTAACCCTTTTTTCTGCAAGTGCGTCTACACAGCGACCTACTTCCACCGTGTCGGGAACAGTGATTCGAACACCTACAAAAGCAAATATATTACGAATTATTTGAATAACAATGGCGTTGTAGCTTCAATCAATTCAGGATTAAAATTACGGAGTTCATAGCATATACGAGACAATTTTCCAAAAAAAACGTTAGTGTAAGAGAAATCATCAGTTGTCACAGGTTGTTTTGAAATTTTGATCAAAGATACTTTACAACCTTCTTTCGAGTATGTTATGTTATGTTATGTTAGGATACAAACATACGCATCTTACAGCAACAGTTTCCACATTATAATAATATACCATTTCAAATCACCACACAGGATTTAATTCAATTTTGGCATAATTTTTTAAAAGTAGAATATTTACACGATTTACAACAAGTTGCAACGAACTATAAGTTGTAGTTTTAAAAAAAAACATTTAAAAAGACCATTATTGAAAGTAAAATAATGCAGCTCCGCTAGTCCGCTATGTGACTGACATATAATGCAGCTCTACTAGTCCGCGATGTGACTGACATTTTCAGACTACCTTGGGAAACAAAGCATGTTGTTTTTCTCACGAATCAAATACAAAAAACGAATCCATTTTCAAGTTAAACTCCCTGAGCTAAGTAAAACTAAGACATTTGTATTCCCTTTAGGGAAGTGAGGCTGGGTGTATCGGAAGGGTACGGGTAAGTAAGGGTTCAGGTAGATACACCCGCCACGTGTGTAATCGAAATTGAGAGTGAAAAAACATAGAACTATGGAACGTCAAATATATCCAGGACAATCATGAATGCAGAAACATACTTATCATTAATACTGTAATTGATACGGCCATAAAACTTTTTGAGGGGTCTGATAGGTCTAGGCTTGCAATATCCCTGTGTCAACAAATTATTTGTAAGCAACTTGTTTCGCCGTAATGGAAACAAGCTCTACCATAGCGTATTTATTATGAAACAAATATACCATAAGAAGGAGAAGCAGGTATATTGCTGCATAGAAAAGAAAAAAAGTACAACAGAAAAATTGAAATCATATCGTTTGTAATACAGCTTCGAATGTATACGTAGCTGTTCATATGAGCTGCACATCTAAACTTACTTGCAGGTGAAAAAAGAGCAATAACCCGACACGAATCTCTCCACTTTTTGGCAGTGTCGCCGGCATTTACTTTTATTCGAAGGACACCCATACCCAGCGTCACTTTGATCCAATAGACCTGAAATATGTGTAACATGTATGTTGTGTATATATCTAAAATAATTCGGATTAGAAAAACTATTGTCACATTTATAACTCTTCATGGGATTTATTTTGTCACGAAAAATACCGTTAATGTGTTTTGATGACATTTCTAATGTTTAGTGAAAATCCTTGTATAGGCAAACAACATTGACCTGTCTGCTTTATCTTTCATTCGGAATATTCATCCAATACATGGGTAGTGTTAAGATCCAAGTTAATACATACACAGTGCATTGGTTTACTCTATGAGGTGATATAAACACATGTGATACATAGATAAACTGGGCCCGTGATAAATATGTAAATGAAAGGTCAAGAGGACAGGTCAAAATTGTTTGCCTAAAATAGTATGTATTATTTATTTGAAATCAAAAACAAACGTACCATATCAGGTTCAAATCACAATCTTAAAACATAGTAAAAACCTTGAAAACGAGCACATTAGTTAAACGCGTGAACTTCCATCAGGGATGTGAGGAGGCTGGGTGCTCTGGAAGGGAAATTACCTCTTGTGTAGCTACTGTAGGTACACCCGTCACGTGTGTAATCAAAATTTATAATCTTAATTATTCCAAATTTAAAAAAACCCCTATTACTCTTGCTATTATAAGCATGTTCATGAACTACACAATACGCGTAAGAATTTAAGTAGAATCATTTCCCCAACTGATTTTGTTCCACTATCCCATATTAACGTCTGAAGTTACAGTGGGTACACAACCGTTCTTTGATTATTAACTGTATATAAATCGTCATAGATCTATCAATTGAAAAAGTGAATCAGTCGTCAATTTCTTTTATTGCTCAATTATAATCATAATAGGTAAAACTTATGTAGTTGAAACAAGTAATAGTTAAATGATTTTGGGTGTAAAATCAAATTGAAGCCCATCCATCCACGCAAATAGTATAGAGATAGATTTCTCACCTGTCACCAAAATAATCAGGAAAACACAGCCCCAAAATGACGTCATCTGTAGTAAACCAACGAATAAAAAAGAACGTTTAAAATATGTATTTGTTAACAAACTTTGAAGGGGTTACATGATCATACCACAATTTCACATTAATTTCTAAACTTTCCTTTACTTATTATTATTATCATTATTATTAGGATTTTTAAAAAAAATATGTATTATACCATGTGTAAGACATTTATCTGAACTTTTACACACACACACACACACACACACACACACACACACACACACTTGGCATAGGATGCTTATCAAACAAATACAAAAATGAAAAAAAAATTAATCGAGCACTGAAAATATTTTTACTATGTCAGAGACTTACCGTTTTCTCCCATCAATCTGTTGCAAAATAAACAAAGTTTTGCATTTACGCTGTTTTATACCCATCTAACCCTTGATTGCACACGTGGCGGTGGGTGTAGGTAGCTAACCCTCACCTGAGTTTACAACACCACTTCCCCAGTGAAAGTTCATGTGTTTAACCCAATTTGTCAGTTTTCAAAGATTTGACTTTGCTTTTGGAATTTTTTGACATGGAGGACTGATATGGTTGCCTTTGATTTAACATATCGATTTTAAATAACAAAAAAGTCAAAATTTCTTTTCTTAAAAAAAATGCCGGCAAAGAAAGCGTATATCAGCACTTAACAGTACTGTTAACAAGAAACGCTCAGTACGTTTTCTTGAATTCGTGAAAATAGTACAAACCATATCAAACAAAATTTTGAATGGTGGATTTAATATATGAATTGGAAAAACCATTCCTCGACATAAAACACCCTTTTTCCTGTGTTGTTAGAAAATATTTTTATGTTACGCCATGTTCATGATACTATTTGCCTGTAATTCAATGCAATGGTCAAATTGATAACGATTCGTTAATTGTTAAAAAAAATTGCACAAAAGTATGTGTTTAACACACTCCATGAAGATCATTAGGAATAATACGCATCAGTCCATGTTTATAGCGTTAATATCAATGTCGATTTATTCAGGAACTAAAGTGATTAATCGGGAATATGAATCATTGCTGACGATTAATTGATATATTATCCAACAGGTGTTTTTTTCTGAAAACGTGATTTATACGTTACATATATATACATATTTTTATGGATAACATATACATGTAAAGAACTTTTGGCCATCGTTTATCACCCCTACGGTAGCTCAGTGGTAGAGTGCTCGCTTCGTATGTAGAAGGTTGTGGGTTCGAAAACTGGCCAAGCACACGGCATTGAGAAAGGAAACTCGCGGGGTCCTTCGGAAGAGTTAAAACAGGTTTCCAGTGTCACAGCAGGTGTGGCACGTTAAAGACCCCAAGCTCATTGAGCCTTGAGTGCAATGCAAAGGAAAAAAGCCTGTCACTTCACCTATAGCTTGTGACGTCTCGATATAAGTCATATATTCTAGACTGAAAAGTCAAACCTTTTCAATCAATCAAACAATTCTTGTTTGATAATAGTAATAGAATCTTTACTGGCACTTAAAATTCTATTAATGTACTCAACTTTGTTTGTTTGTTAACGTTTTTAAATATGAGTAATAATGAACCACTAATTATATAATCAATGAGATTGTTATGTGCCCCATATCAATGTTTTACTCCAGTGTCCGTCCAAAATCGGGAGTTTATGTCCAGTTGTCCTCATATGCGTTTGTCTTGCTTTGTTTTAGCTGTTTCTGTCAATAATCGGTATTTTGTCATATTTTTACTGCATTGGTTGTCGTCAATCATTTGTTTTAAAGTTACAAATAAAAATAGAAAATTATATACGTTTCTGAAACTCTTTGAAATGATTTTATAAACCAAACAATGAAATTTATAAACCAAACAATGAAATTTATAAACCAAACAATGAAATTTATAAACCAAACAATGAAATTTATAAACCAAACAATGAAAAGTGGGCAAAGTTGTTCAAAATATCGATAGCTTTATCAAATTGTTTGATATACTATACACAACTTATGTCTCCGTATCCCAAATTTTCTTGGATATTTTTGACGTTTGATAGTTTCAAGTTCATTTCATTCTCAATTTTGATTTCAAACCTGACTGACGGAGGTACTTGCCTTTCTGAAGCACTAGGCATCACTTCCCTGGTGACTGTTCACGTGTCTAAACTAAATTTTCAGTTCCGAAGTTTCGGAAGATTTGGACATGGATTAGTATGTTTGTTTTTTAGTTAAGAGCGTTTTACGAACCAATGTTTTGAGTGGAAGAAACTGTGTACAGAAGTAATAAATGATTCAAGATTCAAGATTTTGTACCTGAAATCTCACTATTTGCTTAACCCAATGGAGTTTTGTATAACCGGGCTTTAATCATTGTAACTGAATATTTTCTAAATATAATAACCTTGACATATTGACATACGGTTGATACAAAAGCTGTTACATAATCAGGTTACAAATTCTGGAACATTAGAACCCGCACAATGTATTTATTGCAAAAAATGTTTTATTAAAATTGTGATTGCTAAGTTTTTGATGGTTTCATAGGAATTTTTGTACAATGATTAATTACAAAAAAATGAAAATCCTGTTACATGGGTATAAAACAGCGTAAATGCAAAACTTTGTTCATTTTGCAACAGATTGATTGGAGAAAACGGTAAGTCTCTGTTATAGTAAAAATATTTTCAGTGCTCGATTAATTTTTTTCATTTTTGTATTTGTTTGATAAGCATCCTATGCCAAGTGTGTGTGTGTGTGTGTGTGTGTGTGTGTGTGTGTGTGTGTGTGTGTAAAAGTTCAAATAAATGTTTTACACATGGTATAATTCATTTTTTTTAAAAAATCCTAATAATAATGATAATAATAATAAGTAAAGGAAAGTTTAAAAATTAATGTGAAACTGTGGTATGATCATGTAACCCCTTCAAAGTTTGTTGACAAATACATATTTTAAACGTTCTTTTTTTATTCGTTGGTTTATTACAGATGACGTCATTTTGGGGCTGTGTGTTCCTGATTATTTTGGTGACAGGTGAGAAATCTATCTTTATACTATTTGCGTGGATGGATGGGCTTCAATTTGATTTTACATCCAAAATCATTTAACTGTTACTTGTTTCAACTACATAAGTTTTACTTATTATGATTATAATTGAGGAATAAAAGACATTGACGACTGATTCACTTTTTCAATTGATAGATCTATGACGATTTATATACAGTTAATAATCAAAGAACGGTTGTGTACCCACTGTAACTTCAGACGTTAATATGGGATAGTGGAACAAAATCAGTTGGGGAAATGATTCTACTTAAATTCTTACGCGTATTGTGTAGTTCATGAACATGCTTATAATAGCAAGAGTAATAGGTTTTTTTTTAAATTTGGAATAATTAAGATTATAAATTTTGATTACACACGTGACGGGTGTACCTACAGTAGCTACACAAGAGGTAATTTCCCTTCCTGGCCTCCTCACATCCCTGATGGAAGTTCACGCGTTTAACTAATGTGCTCGTTTTCAAGGATTTTACTACGTTTTAAGATTGTGATTTGAACCTGATATGGTACGTTTGTTTTTGATTTCAAATAAATAATACATGCTATTTTAGGCAAACAATTTTGACCTGTCCTCTTGACCTTTCATTTACATATTTATCACGGGCCCAGTTTATCTATGTATCACAGGTGTTTATATCACCTCATAGAGTAAACCAATGCACTGTGTATGTATTAACTTTGATCTTAACACTACCCATGTATTGGATGAATATTCCGAATGAAAGATAAAGCAGACAGGTCAATGTTGTTTGCCTATACAAGGATTTTCACTAAACATTAGAAATGTCATCAAAACACATTAACGGTACCGGTATTTTTCTTGACAAAATAAATCCCATGAAAAGTTGTAAATCTGACAATAGTTTTTCTATTATTTTAGATATATACACAACATACATGTTACATATATTTAAGGTCTATTGGATCAAAGTGACGCTGGGTATGGGTGTCCTTTGAATAAAAGTAAATGCCGGCGACACTGCCAAAAAGTGGAGAGATTCGTGTCGGGTTATTGCTCTTTTTTCACCTGCAAGTAAGTTTAGATGTGCAGCGTATATGAACAGCTACGTATACATTCGAAGCTGTATTACAAACGATATGATTTCAATTTTTCTGTTGTACTTTTTTCTTTTCTATGCAGCATTATACCTGCTTCTCCTTCTTATGGTGTATTTGTTTCATAATAAATACGCTATGGTAGAGCGTGTTTCCATTACGGCGAAACAAGTTGCTTACAAATAATTTGTTGACACAGGGATATTGCAAGCCTAGACTTATCAGACCCCTCAAAAAGTTTTATGGCCGTATCAATCACAGTATTAATGATAAGTATGATGTTTCTGCATTCATGATTGTCCTGGATATATTTGACGTCCCATAGTTCTATGTTTTTTCATTCTCAATTTCGATTACACACGTGGCGGGTGTATCTACCTGAACCCTTACTTACCCTTACCCTTCCGATACACCCAGCCTCACTTCCCTAAAGGGAATACAAGTGTCTTAGTTTTACTTAGCTCAGGGATTTTAACTTGAAAATGGATTCTTTTTTTTTATTCGATTCGTGAGAAAAACATGCTTTGTTAGCCAAGGTAGTCTGAAAATGTCAGTTACATCGCGGACTAGCAGAGCTGAATTATATGTCAGTCACATAGCGGACTAGCGGAGCTGCATTATTTTACTTTCAATAACGGTCTTTTTAAATGTTTTTTTTAAACTACAACTTATAGTTCGTTGCAACTTGTTGTAAATCGTGTAAATATTCTACTTTTAAAAATTTATGCCAAAATTGAATTAAATCCTGTGTGTTGATTTGAAATGGTATATTATTATAATGTGGAAACTGTTGCTGTAAAATACGTATGTTTGATAACATACTCGAAAGAAGGTTGTAAAGTATCTTTGATCAAAATTTCAAAACAACCTGTGACAACTGATGATTTCTCTTACACTAACGATTTTTTCTTTTGGAAAATTGTCTCGTATATGCTATGAACTCCGTAATTTTAATCCTGAATTGATTGAAGCTACAACGCCATTGTTATTCAAATAATTCGTAACTTTTGTAGGTGTTCGAATCACTGTTTCCGACACGGTGGAAGTAGGTCGCTGTGTAGACGCACTTGCAGAAAAAAGGGTTACCGCCGATGGGTTTGTCATCATAAAAACAACATCTGTTATTGTGGTTAGAACAACACTAAACCGATGTCAATCAGAAAAGTAAAACATTAGAAATATAGCTTTTGTTCTTTATTTTAATATCATAAGGCAGTAATGAG
This sequence comes from Anadara kagoshimensis, assembly GCA_021292105.1. Classification (NCBI taxonomy): domain Eukaryota; kingdom Metazoa; phylum Mollusca; class Bivalvia; order Arcoida; family Arcidae; genus Anadara; species Anadara kagoshimensis. The sequence goes on along the minus strand of CM037875.1, from coordinate 30,397,290 downwards.
GGATCCAGGGAGGAGGTCGGTGGTAAAAAACGCACGGGACAGAGCTAATCCGAGAAAGCTTGTAAATTTGCTTGCCGAATAAAATATATATAAATTAGAAATTACGCAGACAGGTCAATGTTGTTTGCCTAGATCATACACTCTCATCAAATCGTGAACGAATATATACATGCCTGATTTCATTTGGCGTACATCCAAACCTGTCTAAAAATGAATAAAGAGCAATTTGGATAAAAGTTTACTGGCATTTAAAAGCAAATGGTCCTGATATAGATGTGGCTTTTAATTCAGCCTTGACTATATTTCTATAAGTAATGTTTGATCATATATCTTAAAGCCATCACTTAATAAAAACCACCTGTTTTTAAATGTCAGTAAGATTTTATCCCAATTGATCTTTGTAGTCAAGATGACTTATACAGAGACGTGGCCAGTCATAGGTGAAGGTGTAAAAATTTTATCTGTGTTTTGCGCTGATGGCATTATACAGGGTTTTTTATTGCGCCAAGACTACCATGACATGGAATCTCGTTTATTTTAAGCCCTAAAGAACCGTGTCGCCGAGCGCTTGGCGAAAGAACAGTCACTATCTACCTTTAGGTCTAGGGTAAGGACCAGTGGTGATTCGATACTTCTGAAGCTACTTTGGTCCATAAAGTACATCCCAACGTCGCCATTTATAATAATACCAACAGCCAATCAAAACTTCTTATGGTGAAGTTTGGTAGTACCTTATTAGCAGACAAAATCATGCATTATGTATTTTGTATTATGTAACAGACAGAATTTGATACCAAAAAAACAGGGGAAAACTGAAAAAATAATAAAATAAATAAAAAAAAATAAACAGGACTCCGTTTTCCATATCATCTAATAATTATCTTCACTCCTTAATAAGAAATTCAGAGACTAAATAAAAAACGCAATCTCATTATAAATGTGAAGTACCAAAATGAAGTTTATTTTTTATTAATAACGTTGTGTAATCTGCACTTAAACCTTCCGCATTACAATGCGGAATTTTAAAATTGTCAACTCCATTGTCACTACCGACTTGTATCTTGTGCTATTAATAAATGTATATATATATATATATTACGTCATTAAAGAAATACAAGGGTTGTTCGATATGCAATGTGTATTTTACGATATCTCAAATAGTTAAATGAACATTTCATAATTATCCCTTCATCGTATTCTCGTGGTTTGAAATACATAATTTCAATCTCTATCAATCCATTTCTGAAATGCGTGACGATGCGCTGATTTAAGTAGACATCTGAGGCACTGACTGATTTCTGGGCCTAGAGCTTGTCGGGGCTGGTAACGACAATCTGATTTGAACTTTTTAAGTTTTTGAAATAGGTAAAAGTGGCATGGTGCTAGATAAGGAGATTATAGTAGGTATGGCAAGACATAAACCTTCCCCGACGTAATAAATTACTTCACAAGCTCAGGTTTACAGTCGAATCTGTCTTAAAGGCCACATATATAAGGACGACTTGCTTTTAAGGGCCAGTAAAAATTGCTCTTTTTTCGTGTTATTTTAACCTGTATATAAAGAGTCATTTGCCCATAATGGTTTTACTGGTTTTTTTTTAATTTTATATGTTAAAGAAAAGCAGATATATACAGTTAATTTACAGATTGATTTCTAAATAATTGCAATAAGGAATATTTTGTTACTAATATGCTTTTAAATGCATTTAATCTTTATAGGAAAAATATACAAAAATCTGAACGAAGTTTCTTACGGGATGGGGTCTAGAGACAAATGACATAACCGATGAAACTTTAGTCCCATTATTCATTTTTGTATTTTGGTATTTGAACAAAACGTAAAGCAATAGATTTTCAAATTTCTTTTAAATGAGGGGCCTCACTCATGGCATATCCTAGTGGGAGAAAGTTTGTGGGTTCGCTTGCCGATGGTCCATGGTTTTCTCTAAACTGAAGGAGCACCAACAAATAACCATTGCTATGTCCTTACTGTCTCGATGTAAATTAAATATTCTTGGTTTAAATATTACATTTCGTGAAATCAAACATTGCTTAAAGTAGGATTTAATTAATAATCATTCTATTAGAGGAAAGCATTCCTTATACTCGATTCATGCAGCATTGTTGAATGCCTTTTGTTCAGCTACCTGTACAATAAAATATGAGCTTCATGTGTAGACAACAGAAAACATGCAGCCTAATAGCTTTTTTGAAGTTTTTTTTCAATCATATAAACACAGTAACAAGTTCAAAATTCCTTTTTAACATTCATAGCTCGCTAACTGTTTGTATAATGGTATTAAATATTAGACGAATATAGAGAAAATAAAGAATATATAGTGAATTCATGAAAATTCTGCTCTTATTTACCGTGTTCAACAAACGAAAAAAATGTCTTACGCTTACTATTTTTATATTATTGAATAAATCATAATTACATTTACTTAGTTAGATCCATGTCTGTATGAAAAATTAGAGAATAATTTATAACAACAATGATTTTAGATAATCCCACATAGGTTTGACCCAACTGTTTTCATTCGTCGCTTCAGAAAACAGATCTACCGGCGACTATACAGTTTGACTGCAATTTAGTTCCCACACTGTGGTGCTAAGCTATACATGAATTTAACAGTAATTTTATCTCTTAACTGTCCGAGTGTAAAACACACGCAATGTTGTAAAATAGAATGTTAAAAATGTTTTTGTATAATTAAAGGTGAAATAATGCTCTGTAGATGCACAATATTAACCCATTGAAGTCAATTTTTGAAAACATTAAAATGGACCAAGTTTCATTTTTTTAAATAGAGTACAAAGACTTAGCTCAAAGATACTGTTGATTGCTAATTTACACACACACACACACACATATATATATATAATTATGTAATAACTACAATCTTTGACAATTAAAACATGCATTTGAGAAATGATATTCTTTTTTTCGTTATCGATGCAAGTATGAATAACAATGGCCAGTCCAAATTGCATGACGGCGAAGCCGTTCATGTATAATTTGGACTGGCCGTTGTTATTCATACTTGCATTTTAACGAAAAAAACTCATTTCTTACATTTCCAATCTTCAATTTAAAAAAAGATAAATACGTTATACTTGTGCATATTTTGAAACATTTAATTTTTATTTTGCCTCGACACCCGCCGTCAGAAAAATGGCAGTGCCCACAACAATGTCCAAATCACAATCCAGAAGTATAACAGATAACAAAAAATAGTTCTTCTACTCGCAATAAGTTTTATTTATACTACTCCGAGAAAATCAAATTTTCATGATAAAACCACGTCTACGTTGATTAACTGTTGCAAATGATAACATTCCTAATTGTATTTAACCGTAAAAGTTAACGTCAGAAGAAACGTTTTGAATGTAGTGTATTCAAACGATATGATTTGACGTAATAAGTAAATGACGTATTTACAGGATGACGCCAATTATTATCTTTAACACTGTCACATACAATTGCTCAAAATGTGTTATAGAAGGAGTAACAATGACAATTTTAACTTAATATAATACAGTAAATAAGAAAAATGAAATATATTAAGTGTTTGATATTTATTTGAATTGGTTTGAAGAGAAAATGTTGACAAATCTAGGTATGTTTTATGTAAAGGCATGACAAAAACCTATGAATTTTAAGCACGTATATTTTTCTACGTCCTGTCAGGGCGCACCATGTTTTTGCAATATCTGTTACAAAAAAGTCCTGGATGCTGCGGTTTTGATTGTTTTATTGAACATTTTAGTACAATAATTGATTTTATGTGATTTTGAATATCCTGTTATTAAGATATGAAATCCTGGAATGTACATCATTGTTCATTTATCAACCGTGTAAGTTGATGAAAAAGGTAAGTGTCTATTTACACATGGTGGAATACACTTATTTCTCTTAATATCCCTGTTTTCATTTTTTTAAATTCTGAAGGATTTTGATTTGGTCATGAATGTGTAAATTTTCGCGAGTGATCTTAAACCTCGACATACTACTGATAGATAATCGAGTAAACTTTTTAATGTTAAAGATTTTTTGTGGTTCACATGAAAACAAGCTTACCAGTCCATTTTCAAATGATTTTTTTAAAGTAAAGTAAAAACTTTAAAAACTAAGAAGTTATACACTCGTACTTCCACCGAGAAATAGAAGTGAGGCCAGGAGTTCTTTAGAAGGGAAAGCACCAAACCGCCACGCATGTAATACAATTGGGTATAATAGGAAATTACGGGAATTAGAACTATGGATCAGAAAACATATAATCGTGATACATGCAAAGGACTGGTGTTTCTTTAGTACAAAGATTTAGTTGTCAAACGACAAAGTATAAAAGAGTAATATAGCTGTACAACACTGTTGAATATATTTCTTTATCAAATTCAATGTCTGTCCAAGTCATAATTTTTATATTAATTGCTCTTTCATTAACTATTATGTTTTTTTGGTTCAATTGAATTTCTCTCATTATATTTTATCTTCTTTTTTGTTGCTTTTTATAGTTTCTTTCAGTTTTAATTATAATTAATTAATTAATTCAATTAAATTTAATTTGCCTTCTTCTCGGTGGTTGCTTTTGATTTTGTATAGTTTTTTTCCATTTTTAATTGTAACCTTTTTTACTTTGCTCTACTACAGATGTCATCGTTTTGGGGTTATGTGATCTTGATTATTTTGATAACAGGTAAGAAAACTTTTCAAACATACATGTATTCGCATTTGGATACTGGTCAAACAATCCTGTTGTTGTTTATTCCAACGATTCAATAATTGGCTTTTCTTCATTGCGAGTTAAAACTTTACATTTTAGTTTTAAAACTTTTAGAATGAAAAGCAATTCACAACAGAAATTGAAAAAGATATCAATAGTTTTGTTTTTTTCGCATTTTATCTTCAATGTACTAGTAATTCAGAAAGGAAAACAAATTGCAAAGAAAAAAATAATATCAGTGGTGTAATTTTGCAATAACAAAAATTAATAAAAATAATTAAAAGGCACAAAAACAAAAACATACAACGAACATTGAGTTTAATGATGTTAAGAGAAGAACAGAATATCTTTTAACATAAGTTATGATACTGCTGATGAAAAAAGGACGAGATCTGATATTAGATCAAAGGGTTGTACATACACAGTGTGTATATCATTATTTCATCTAACATTTCCCACTAGGTTTTCGAAATTAATAACAAAAACCCCACTTTATGTGAAAAAAATTATATTTTACTAGAGAAAAACATTGAAATACGCAATGACTAACACAGTGATGATTTAAATAGTATTTGTATTCTAAATTATGAATAAACAGGTGTAAATAACAAACAGAATAGGTCTAAGAATAGAGGGTAACTTTGATTTAAAATCTCATCATATATACCAGCGAAAATACTGTGTACCGTTTTGAGTTTCTTTAATCCTTGAATTTGATATGCATGCCAAATAGGGTCTTAGCTGACAAATGCAATTCCATGATAACTTTGAGTACAGCAATTACCAGCGAATTCAAGTCAACTCGCCCGTCATATTAACCCCCACTATCAACAAATTCGCCACATGTGAAAATTGACCAACTTCTTGCCAAAATCACCCCGTCAAATTTTCCCCCATTTTTACCAATGACCAAAAAACAAATTATGTTTTTGTTCTATAAAAAATAAATTAAAAATCATACTACTGAAACATATTAATTACTGTCTATTTAGTCTATTTCGAAGAAAGCAGGATCGCAATTTTTTTATAGATTTCCATATGACGGGTACAAATCAATGATTTTTTACTTATATGGGCAGAGTAATAACTAAAAAATCCGGTTTCAACTCCATTCTTGCTTCATATATTTTTATGCGACAAAATACAATCCATGTCTGGGTGTTTACAATGATAATTGTTGTAAGAAATGGCGGGTTTTTTGTTACGTAGTCATGATGAAAGAGTTGACTATTTAAGTTAGAGGAGCTCAACAACGGTATGATTTTTGTGTAACTGGGTTGACCAAACTTGATTTAATAAAGTAATAAAGTGAACTCCTTTCTGCATATTTTAACTTACGAAAAAATGTAAATTCAAACTTTTAAACTCAACTGACTTTTGAGCTACCTTCATTGTACCCCTTGTGAATCTACGTAAATAATAGTTTTTCCTTCATCATTACATCACTCAAAAGATACCGCCATTTTGTCAAAATTTTTACCATTGTAAACACCGATCCAAAATACGTTTGGGTGTATTAAAGGAGTTATAGGACATGACTAAGATAGAAATAAGGAATATTAGCAGCGACTCGGCTCATGTAATTAAATGATTTTTAACTGTGCTTTCAAATCGTTGAAATAATAGTGTTGTTCCTTTCTCTGTAGTAGAGTAAACAGACAGTAGTGCATCCATTTCATAATAAATTTTATTTCATATAAATTCACTTTATATTTATTTGTATCATTAAACGTTGTCAATGTTGCTTTTGACAAAATAATTTTTATTAGTAAAATACCGACACAGTAGATGCGTTCCCGTGGACAATGCATTTGATGTTACCAGGAACGGGTCATACTAAATAATGCGACACAGATGCCATACGCTTCTTGCAGCGGCACACGCCTGTGTTTAATGTACGAGGTTGAAATTTTGTACATTTTATAATTGCATATGTATCTTCATCAATTTTAATAAAATACTTTTTGTGTATTTGATCAATAAAGATTTGAATAATACTGTAAGCAGATGCCATACACATGTGTCTGCGTTTGTGTTTAACGTACTTGTTTGAAATTTTGTATATGTAATTATAAAACCTGTGTCTACATTATGTGTGAATTTCGTTATGTTGAAGAAAATATTATTTGTGTAATTGATCAATAAAGTTTTAAAAAAAAAACCCGTGTAAGGTCGTATGAAAATGTAATACGCTTCTCTGTGTGTCACACAAGTCTGTGTTTAACATACGATACATGGATAAATTCCTGTTGTGTTTTCCGTGATATGGCAGCTATAGTTAGAATTTATAAGAAATGGGGGCGATTTTGAAAGTATGCGATTTTAACATGGGCGAATTTGTTAAAAATGGGGCGAATTGGACGGTGGCAAATTTACCGTAGGGCGAATTGACTTGATACCTTATCAGCACAACTTGCAATTATGGGATTAATTATCCTAACAGGTTGTACAGAAAATAAATTCGATATTATTCTATCTAAATTAATAACACATTTAATCGAAAAAATTCTAAAGCATTTTTTCCTTAATATTGTGACATTGATCAATCACGCTGTATATTTTAAGAACGCAATATAGAAAAAGTAATGAAATTAATTAATAGTGTTTTATTTGGGTTTTATTCAGTGTTCAATGTAGGGAAATAACAAATCGAATTTATAGTCGAAGCAATTGGTTAAAACAAAGATTCTCAATGAATTTTGATTAAGCATAGTTTGACAAATTCGTAGATGTTAACCATAGTAAATTTAATATAAAATTGTATGTCAGTCAGTTGTAAGAAGTTAAATGTTTGATATATATATATATATATATATATAATACTTAAACTTACCCACTTATTGGGTCTTGCATATATTACACTGCTATTGGGTCCAAGTAGAAGTGCTATAGTTAGACGATTGTAAATCTTATGGAATTATAGATAAGTGGCACAAGTAGCTATGTATACGTATATATACACGAAAAAATGTGGAAATTTCATAGTTATCAATGATGATTCTGAAACCTACTTGTTGGGTCAGACCCAATTATTTATTGGGTCTGACCCAATAATGCTATATATATAATATATTATTGGGTCATGGACCCAATAATGTTATCTATATAAATATAGTTGGGTCCTAACAGGTTTTGGTTTTGTCTTTTGTATACTATAAATCTTCTTGCGGCTGTTTCTTAGTAGCATCTGTCTACTGTTGGATTTTCTGATACTTGCAAATTTTCCATTTCTTATACACATATGCAGTTGGGTCAGACCCAATAATGCTATATATCTTATAAATTATTGGGCCATGGACCCAATTATGCAATCTATAAAATATAATTGGATCCCAACTGCCTCGGTAGCTCAGTATACTTTTTTATTCAGATAATTCTACCCCATCCCAACGTTGTCATACACGGCATCATTTAATATGTAACCCCAGGCCGGTTGCCAAACGCTGAACTGCGTGTATCTTATGGTCCATGTATTATGCTGTGCATTCCCCTCTCGGACGTGTCGCTGGTGTTTTCCTTCTGATCCCGGGAATACACAGCAGGGCGGAGCGGGATTGCGGGTGTTACATCAAAGCGGATAACATACACGATCCTGGTACTATCATGTTTGATACAGATTACAGCTCATAATATTAATTTCTTTTGTCAATATTTTAAGTTAGTCCATATTATGGTCGCAAATTAGGAATCACATTGAATTCATAGTTAAGTTCATAATTCCAAAACACAAGTCCTTCTCGTTTTATGGCTTTATATTCCAAACTCAGATCAAGAAGTCAGTCGTTTCCATAGCAGCATTTCAGTTTTAAAGTCTTTTTATCCAGTCTGTCAGCTGATACTGTCCCTCTGTCATCAGTCATGGCCTTTTCTCCATTAACATAGTTTTTCTTCAACCATCTCTTATCGTCAGTTTTCTCGTTGCCTTCCTTCGACAGCCGATGTTCTCACAAACCAGTCATGTAAATAAAAAAAACCACATTATAATTTACAATATTTACAATACACGTTGGGCAAACAATTGGGGGCAAATGCCTCACATCAGCAACTCAATCCTTTATGTACCTGAAACTAAATAATGTATATACAACAATTGGATGCGAATGCATCACTACTTTGACCGCTATGATTACTTTCCCCTAAAGATAAATGTTAACAACCTGAAATTAAATTAAATTGATTACAAACAATATCACAAGTAACAACTTTTATGTTACAAAAAATCCCTTGCTTATCTAGCTATTTGAATACCCTTCGTCAAAACATATAGTGATATTTTTATTTTTTGATTAATTTTCAACCATTCATTCTAATGTTGATTTTCCCATTCTTATTACCACTATGTGGAGCAATATCTTTGATGAACATCATCAAATGTTGGCAATTTAACTTATATTCTAAAGTATGACAACCAACTTTCTTGAAGAATTTTGACAAATTTAGATATGAGAGAATTAGGTTCACTAAATCACTTTGTAATAATTTTTACAATTAGACCTTTTCTTGCCCATAAGTTTATCAGCTTCAAAATCATTAACATTTTCATCAATTTCAGAATCTACCACATCATTATTATCAACATTTTGACTGTTCTCCTTATTATTCTGATCATTATTAGCAGGTTGTACATCGTCACTGTCATCGTTTACAGTAACATCATTGTCAGTCGGGGATTCTCTGTGGTCTCTTGGGCCAATGTAAAGTTTTAATCTATTATTGTGAATACGAGATTTCACCATTTTGTGATCTGAACACCGTCTTAGTTTACAATAAAACACGAATATAACGAACACGCTTAAAACGAATACATGGATAGAACGAAGTCAATAATTTGGCTTCTCTATATAAGTCTATATATAACAATATAACAAAGTTGCTATATAACAAAGTTAAAAGTAGAGTCCCTAGGGCTTCATTATAAACTTGTTTTACTGTAAACTAAGACGGTGTTCATGTATGATTATCTCTAACGTCTACAATGTAAAAGGGACCATCCCACTTTACATGTAACTTGGGAGATAATCCTTTAGGTACTTTCATTGCTTTTAACATTACCATATCACCAGCTTCAAATTCAGGCGCCTTGGCCTTCACTTGTGATTGGTCTTTTGATTCTTTTACAATCGACTTAACAATTTTCAGTCTATCAATCAACTCCTCCAAATGTTCCTTAGCAGTTTTACCCATTTGTGGTTTTGGCTGAACATTTATGTCAAAGGGTAAATTCATTTCTTTACCAAATAACAATTAAAACGGAGAAAACCCTGTTGACTCAGTATTTGGAGACATACGCATTGCCATCATTACACTTGGTAAAAGCTTTGGCCAATTTAACTGGTCACTGCCACAATATGTCCGTAACGTCTGAGCTATCGTGCGATTCATCCTTTCACAAGTAGAATTGGACTGTGGGTGATAAGAACTAGTGTGGTGTCGACTTACATAAAACAGTTCACACAGTGCTTGTACTAACTTTGACATAAATGTCTGGCCACGATCACTTACCAATTGGCGCACCATAGCGACTAAATATCTCGTTATATAGAACTTCTGCTACTTCAGTCGCTTCTTGCGTTTTAAGGGAAAACTTTCAGGCCATCTAGAAAAACTATCTACAACTAGCAAGATGTGCTGGTACCCTTCTTTTGATTTAGGCAAACATTTGAGTATGTCCATGTGCCAACATGAGAAAGTGCCCTCTGTGGGTAAGGGCATTAATGAATCTGGCCGATGATGAGTCGGTTGTTTAGCTCTCTGGCACTTATCACAACTTGTTACATAATCATATACTTGCTGAGTCATACCGTTCCAATAATACTTTAGATTTAGAGCACTGAAAGTTTTCTTAACACCTGTGTGTCCACCACCTGCTTTACAGTACTAGTCGTGGTAAGCACGTAATGCGTCTTGTCTAATGTCTTGGAGAGAACCAACTGTTCTATCATACTTTCTGCCTTATGTACACCCTTAGTACGTGATCGATATAAGTGTATAAGCTCGACCATAGCACCTAACCTATAGTGGTCTCTTTCATAGCATAAATTTCGACCTCTTTTCGGGTCGTCCGGAAGTTCATTTATCTTAAGATAATTTATCAAGTTTTTTAGCTCTGGACATTGTCCCTGAAGCTAACAAATACTGGGCACATCATTTAATTCTACGGTGTCATTGTCAATAACCGCGACTAACGGTTTGCCTTGTATATATTCAAACATAACAACTGTTACAGTCACGTCTGACCTACTGTCAATACTATTTACATGTGTCACTCATTTTTGTTCGTTATTGTCTACATTATCATAAGGTATTCTAGATATAGCATCAGCATTTTGATTCTTTTTACCTTCTTTGTAAATAACATCAAAACTATAATTTTGCAATTCTAAAGCCCACCTTTCTAACCTTGAATTTGTATCTTTAGATTTATATAACCAAACTAACGCTTGATGGTCAGTGTAAACCTGAAACTTAGCATGTGAGAGATAAACTTTGTTTTTCATAATACCTTCTAATACAGCCAAACATTCTTTTTCAGTTATTGTCCAATTTTTCTCTTTATTTCTAAGTGTACGCCCACCATATAAAATATATTGTTCCTTATTTTCAACATCTAACTGGCCTAAAATGTACCCTATAGCTGAACCTAAGTCGTCAGTTGTAAGAATAAATGGTTTGTTCAAATCTGGATAAGACAAAATAGGTGTGGACGTAAGTGCAGTGCAGTTTTCAAAGCTTCAAAAGATTTCTGACATTTATCATCCCAAACAAAAGGTTTATCTTTTTGAAGAGCATTTAAAGGAATGATTATCTTTGCATAATCTTTAGAGAACCTCCTATAATAATTACATAATCCTAATATTTGTCTTACCTCATGCTGATTTCGTGGTACTGGATAATTTCTGACAAGTTCAATTTTTGAATTATCTACCTTGACTCCATCTTTTGATATTATGTGACCTAAATATTTCACTTCTGTGACACCAAAATGACACTTTTCTGGTTTTAGCGTTAGATTTGCTTTCCTTAACCTAGTAAAATCTTCTTCTAAATGCTCAAGATGTTCATTAAAATCCTTGCTCAAGATCAGTAAATCATCTATGTAACATAACACATTTTCCAGTTCAAACCTCTCATCACTTGTGAAAAAGAAATACTGCTATTTATAATCCATAGGGCATACGGTTCTATTCGTAAATTCCTGAATGCGTTATGAACGCTGCTTTGGCCTTACTATTTTCATGGAGAGAGATTTGCCAAAAAGATTGAGATCAACCAATTGTGGAAAAAAATTGAGGTTTCCTCCCTCCAATTGTGTCAAAAACATCATTTAAATTTGGCAATGGGAATGACATTGGTTTTATGTTCTGGTTTAAAAGACGAAAGTCACAAAGGAACCGGAAACTACCATCTGATTTTTTTACCATTACAACTGGACTATGCAAAATAGAGTTAGAAGGACTGATAATATTGTTTTTGAGCATTTCTTCTATCTGTTTTTCTATTTCCTGTCTTGCCTTTGGTGCTGCCCTGTGCGGTGGCAAACTAACTGGAGAGTTCTCAACTGTATTAATTTCATGCTTATATACATCTGTCAGACCTATTTCAAATAAATATGTAGAGAAAACCTGTCTGTTTTCCTTGGGGAACTTCAATAATTTGTCCTTTTCATTCTTTGAAAGACATGACTTTGGCAAGTCAAAATTTAAGCTATTTTGCCTCTTACCTGATTTACTTTCAATATTGTTGACCAGTTTTTTATAGAACCCGGCTCGATCTCTGATATAGATGCCACAGATCTATTTCTTGGCAATATATCTTCTCATTATATAGATTCACTATCTGCACCATTGCAGTCTTACCTTTAGTGTTCACTAAACAGTTCTAAAGCTTTCAAATAATCATTTGGTTTCAAAATAACATTCTTACCTCTGAATTTCTCTGGTATCTTAACAGGAACTAAAGTCATCTTATTTCCCTATATAGCTGTCTTATAGTTTGTTCTTACCTTATTTTGAATTGAATTAATTAGTGCTACTTGTTCTGATCCGTCATTGAGATATAACGTTCTAGTTGGGTAATCTATATTAGCAAGATTTTCACTTAGAAAATCATGACCCAAAATCACTGGATATTCAATATTATTCACTACTAAAAATGTCTGTGAAATTGTCAGTTTTTCAAAAACCTTCACCACATATCTGTAAACCTACTCCATCTACCCCATAAATCCTAGTTGCTGATAGAGTGATCTTAGAACGTTCATCGTTTAGCTTATTGTACAAGGACATTGACAAACAACTAACTGCCGCTCCTGTATAATTTACTTGTAATCTCGATTCCTCTGTTGTACGTGTCGAATTGTTCCTGCTATCAGTTTGATTTGCTACACGACTAGTATTCTCAGTCCTATTCCGAGTATTATTGCCTATATGTGCATTGTATTTTTGTGCCTAATCTGACTTTTAACTTCAAAACATGCCCTAGCTACATGGCCAACTTTTCTACATTTATAACATTCTTTCAGTCTAGCTCTACAATGAGCTTGTCTAGTACAACTAGATCTACCACAAAATCTACAAATTTATTTCGTTTTCTACTTACTTGAGAATGTATTTCATTGGCTAATTGTCTAGAGTCATTTTTAATACTTTAAAACTTACTTACTAGTTTTGACATCTCTCTCTGTGTACATGTTCTATATCCTTACCATCTATTGAATTTACATTTAGCTCTGACAACTTAACACATTTCTCTGCTATGACAGCAGCGTGTTCAAGTTCTTCTAAAGGTTTAGGGTTCTGTTTTATAATTGTAATTTCCAACTCTGGCTTTAAACCCTTCTTTGCCAATTTAAATTCCAAATGTTCCGGTATCTCAAAATCTAATATGCTTTTAATTTTAACCTATCAAAGTTCTCCAAAACTTTTCATTAAAAAAATTAATTTCGATATCTTCAAGATCTAAATCAATTCCAAATCTTTTACAAAGTGCTTCTACAAGAAGTTTATAGTTATTTTAAGCACCATTCTTTCACTCATCAAACCAGACTTTAGCGGATCCTTTTAAATAAAATGGGACATACAAATGCGCTTTGTCCTCAGTAATTTTATTTATTTCAATCCAATTCCTAAAATATTTCACCCAGTTTAAAGGATTGCCTGAACCATTAAATATAGGAGGCGTAACAATAGAAGTAAAAACTTGTACGTTACCTTCCGATTCAGACATCTTGGATGTGACTTTACATCGATGGACCTGGTATCTTCATTTCTTTAGCTCTGTAGTTTTCGTCCTGGTACCGTTACTTCCACTCTTCATCCACCAAACATATTATGCTGTGCATTCCTTTCTCGGGACGTGTCGCCGGTTTTTCCTTCTTATCTCGATAATACACAGCACGGTGGAGCAGGATTGCGGGTGTTACATCCTCGCTCTGACTCGGGTTCGAATCTCATCTATCAGGGGAATTTAGCTCATGTTTCTCGAGCACTCGCTTGGCATGTCTAAGATCTTAAAACAAACAAATCCAGATCCATTTTATTATATTTATTCCATCTCGCATAGTAATGTGAGGATGGACAATCTGGCCAAACTATTTAACGGACCTGGACTGCCCTGTAGTCAAATTTTAGTGCGTACTCTATTTATTTTAAATTTGCCGCCCAACGTTTCAACTAGGACAATTTTATTTATCAAGACAAAAGATGCTAACGATTTATTCTTTAACTTTTCCAAATTTCAACATTAAAGATTATTTATTAATTATTATTAAGACGATAGATTTCTATCTTTTTACCTCTGGGTTTATCGAATTATAAGGATAATTTACACGTCAGAACGACTGTTAAATCGAACACAACTTTTACAACCAAGGGGTCAATTTGACAAGTGATATATTCTAATTGCTAAAAATAATATTACACCCTATACCTTATTTCCGAGTTCAAAGAAATTAATTAACACTATAGATTTTTATCAATTATATAACTTAAAGACAACTTTCTTAATATCTTAATTTTTCATAAAACTATGGCTAATTAGAATCTAAATTTAAACATTCAAATTAAGGTTTTTCTTTTAATATCTAATATTTAACCAATATTTAACTTTAACAAATTACACCTAATTTTACACCATTACACATGGTCCAGCCTGTTGTTGGGGAATTGTTATTTCAATTTCATTCTTTCTGCATTTTGTTCAATATAAGCCCGGTAAATAAAGTCAGAATTGGTTCAACATATACCCATTCAAAATTTTTGTAGAAAGGTTTGGAAAACTGTAGAAATCACTAGAACAATTCACAAGCCAGGCCTATGCATGCCAAAACGCTTATCATCTCCGGTTTTTTTTTTTTGAGATGTTCATATGTTCATCTACTCAGTCACTGTGAAATCTTAAATGTACACATATAGTTTCACACTGCAAGTAACTAGATTCCCTTAGCGATACAGCAAATTCTGACTTCGCTGGGAAAAAGCAATACAATTCATATACAGCACATGGACGCATTAGACCACTTTTCCACCATTATACTTTTTGTGATTATGTTTCGTTATCGTACTCAAAAATGCATTGCATGTCGTTTTCCATTATAATTCAAATAAAATATTGTCTTCAAACCATCTCAAAAACATGTCGATGGAATACCATATTTTTGTCGCCTCATTTCATTTGGCATTATTGTAATATTAACATGAATTTATTTAACCGGTAACGTGAAATATAATTTTTGTTTTTGTGTAACGTGCTATCAACAATTCATTCATCTAACTGTAGTACAGCCACTGAAACAAACTGCCATACAACAATCCATACACATTGTACCACAACCACCCAAACACACTGTAGTACAACCACCCAAACACACTGTAGTACAACCACTCAAACACACTGTCATACAACCACTCAAAGACACTGTCATACAACAACTAAACACGCTGTCGTGTCATACAGCCACTCAAACACGCTGTCAAACAACCACTCAAACACACTGTCATACAACAACTAAACACGCTGTCGTGTCATACAACCACTCAAACACTGTCATACAACTAAACACGCTGTCGTGTCATACAGCCACTCAAACACGCTGTCAAACAACCACTCAAACACACTGTCATACAACAACTAAACACGCTGTCGTGTCAACAACCACTCAAACACACTGTCAACAACTAAACACGCTGTCGTGTCATACAGCCACTCAAACACGCTGTCAAACAACCACTCAAACACACTGTCATACAACAACTACACGCTGTCGTGTCATACAACCACTCAAACACACTGTCATACAACTAAACACGCTGTCGTGCGTGTCATACAGCCACTCAAACACGCTGTCAAACAACCACTCAAACACACTGTCATACAACAACTAACACGCTGTCGTGTCATACAGCCACTCAAACACACTGTCAAACAACCACTCAAACACACTGTCATACACACTAAACACGCTGTCGTGTCATACAGCCACTCAAACACGCTGTAAACAACCACTCAAACACACTGTCATACAACAACTAAACACGCTGTGTGTCATACAACCACTCAAACACACTGTCATACAACACTAACACGCTGTGGTGTCATACAACACTCGAAAACACTGTCATACAACTAAACACGCTGTCGTGTCGTACGACCACTCAAACACTGTCATACAACAACTAAACACGCTGTCGTGTCGTACAACCACTAACACATTGTCAAACAACCACTCAAACACACTGTCATACAACCACTCAAACACATTGTCATACAACCACTCAAACATGCTGCATACAACCACTCAAAGACACTGTCATACATCACCAAACACATGTCATACAACTACTCAAACGCTGTTATACAACAACTAAACACGCTGTCATACAACCACTCAAGCATGCTGTCATACAACCACTCAAAGACACTGTCATACAACCACTCAAACACACTGTCAAACAACCACTCAAAGACACTGTCATACAACCACTCAAACACACTGTCATACAACCACTCAAACATGCTGTCATACAACCACTCAAAGACACTGTCATACAACCACCCAAACACACTGTAGTCCAACCATCCAAACACACTATTTCAACCACCCAAACTAGTTCAATCACTCAAACACACTGTATTACAACCACTCAAACACACTAGATACCACCCAAACACACTGTTGTTTAACCACCCAAACACTGTAGTACAATGTACTAGTGTAGTGAAGCATATGTATTGAGTAAACTCAAAAATGCTATATATATATTATTGGGTCATGGCCCCAATAGTGCTATCTATAAAATACACACACACACACTGTCATACAACCACTAAAACACGTTGCCAACCACCCACACACGCTGTCATACAACCACCCAAACCACTGTAGTACAACCACGCAAACACACTAGTACAACCACCCAAACACACTAGTTCAGCCACTCAAATACATTGCAGTATAACCACCCAAACACACTAGTTCAACCATTCAAACACACTAGATACCACCTAAACACACTGTTGTTCAACCACCCAAACACTGTAGTACAATGTACTAGTGTAGTGAAGCATATGTATCGAGTAAACTCAAAAATGCTATATATATTATTGGGTCATTGCCCCAATAGTGCTATCTATAAAATATACTGTTGGATTCCCCACCAATAATTCTGTTTATTGCGACTATTTGAAGGGAATGTGTCCCTTTGACTATGGTTTGTGTTTTTAATGTTCATTTTCATTATACTCAATGTAAAACCGCAGTGGTAGTCATCCTCGAGTACAAAAGGTTATGGATTGAGCCCAGTCTGGATCATACACAAGAAAGACTTTTAAGATTCGAGATAAGGCTCCCTTGTCTGGTTCTTGGCATTAGCAGGACAAGAGTAACAACTGGTTCACCCTGTGTCAGAATGACAAGGGGTGTGGTATGATTTTCTGTTGTGTACCAACCCAAGTGAGTAGCACCTTAAAGTGACCCGCGGATGCACAGCTACACATCATTGACCACGTGTGTTAAGTTTCGTTGCATTAAGTCTTATAGTATTGGAGGTGTTAGCAGGACTAGATGAATGGACGGAAAGGACGATTCCTATATTGTAAAACTTGAGGAATTCACTTTCATAATGTTTAATCTGTGCATGAAGCCAACTCAGTTGTGGACTTTTGATGATCACTGCCTGTTAATTTTGATGCGTGGGTTCAAATGAAAGTTAACACGATCCACATATTTTTCTGTTTAAAAAAAACCTGCCAATTACTTGCCACTTTATTGGGAATAGGGACATCACTTAAATTTCACATTAAAGACAAGAGTTTACAGAACAAAACACCTAGAATATTCAATCATAATAAAGTTGCGACTCCTCAATGTGTCTTGGTAGCGTAACCATTGCAGTAGCTCAGTTGGTAGAGTGCTCACTCCGTAAGTGGGAGGTCGTGGGTTCGAACCCGGCCGGGTCTGACCCACGACTTGAGAGTGGGTAGTGACTGCTCTTTCGCCAAGCACTCAGCATTACGAAACGAAAGTCAGTTCTTTCAGATGGGAACTTAAAATAAACGAGGTTCCGTGTCACGGTAGGCGTGGCATGATAAAGAACCCTGCTGTATAATGCCATTAGGGCAACGCACAGGCAAAATTTTGCACCTTCGCCTATAGCTGGCAATGTCTCAATGTAAGTGAAATATTCTTGACTGGGACGTTAAACACCATTACTCCATTCACTCTTGGTAGCGTAATGGTTGGAGTGTCCAATTCAAGAACGGGAGGTTTTGAGTTCGATTACTAGCCACGTCATTTTTAAGATGTTAAAATCGAAAGTTATTGCTTACTGAAGGGTCATCCGCCTTTAATTTAGAGGTAATAACAACTGGCCCCAGTTTCACAATCATTCCTAAGCTAAGATTTTCCTTAACTTAAATTAAGCAAATTTTTGTAATCTCTTTTGGAACTACCAGTGAATATTTTTGTCAAAACTAAATTGCAAATCTTTTAATCTAGAAGTGATCTTAAAAATGACACCTTAATTTCCTCAATATCTTGAAATTTAACAAAATTATAAAGATTTGAAATTTTGAATGATTTAAGTTAAGGGAAATCTTAGCTAAGGAATGATTGTGAAACCGGGGTCTGATCTTTTAGATCAGACCTTAAAAACTAAGGTTCTGTGTCACTAAAGGTGCGGCAGATGAAGATCCCTCTTTGCATAAGCTATAAATGCGAAGCACTAGTACAAATTTTTGTCACTTCACCTATAACTGGTGACATCTCGATATAATTGCAATGATCTTGTTTGGGACAAAAAGGACTCCTCCAGTGTTGCAATTCAAGAGCAATACATGGAGATTGAGAAAGTGATGTTCTGCTATATTTATCAGTTTCAAAATAGAAACATTTGTACATAATATATATATATATATATATTATTATTACAGCATTGAATACATGTAAATAAAAATTGTAAGCTACACACAAGAATTCTGCAGAATGATTTGTTTCACCTTGAGGCACATGTAAAAGAGGTGTGGTGGGGAGTTAGAAACAAAAAGAAACTGGGGTGGGGAGGAAACCACCTAAGGTACTTTTATGTCAGGTTTGGTCCATGCAGCTCCTATACCTTTGGAAAATCAAGAGTTAAATGCAAAACTTTACTTTTTCATTTAAATTTAAAATCCTCGAAACAGTAACTCTAATGTCTTCTTTTTTCTTAAAAGGCAAGACAATACTTGTTGTTATGGACTGATTGTTAGGAACTGAAAATATGAAAACAATTCATTTAGATTTTGCCATTGCCACCAACAAAAAACATAATAATTGTATGTTTAAGGTCCTTTATTTCATCAACAAGAAAATAATATTGCCATGCATAATTGTGTTCAAACCAAACAGTAGATCCTTTTTTATAGAGGACAATTTTCTCAAGTTGAGTAAATCAAATGTAAAATAATACACATATAAAAACTGATGTTAACAGACTTTGAATCCTCAATGACCTTTGACCTCATGACCTTGAAACTTAACTCAAGTATTCTTTATGATTTCCTGCACATTCACCTGCAAATCTAGATCAATAAACTTCATTTTATAAAGTTTACCCCAACAACTTAACATTGGGAACTAATGCAGACACGGAGGGGTCCTCATCTTTCCAATTTGGCCTCTGTAGATATTCACAAACTTTCAAATCTTTGACCTCAGCTCTTCGTCTTTTGTTGAAGAGGATTAAACGACACATTGTCAGTTGTGCAAGGTCTGTCCAATGGCAAGACAGTCTAGTTTTAGTCAGAGCAATAGAACTGGTTTCCATACTTGTCTGAATGTGTGCAACTAGTTTTTTAAATCATCTGTTAGGGGAATTGTTTGAACTTTTGTTCGCTTCACAGCATTAATACGCTTAAGACATACTGAATTTACACGGTAGTTCCATTCAGCTTTCATCAATTTTTGAAAATTAGTACCATCTTGATTCCTTCTATCATCATTTTCACGCAATGCATGGCCAACCTTAATTTGGACAACATGATTTAACAGGTTCCCTATGAACTTACCAAGGGTCAATGCTGGATTGTCATTTCTTAATGACAATGCCTTTGTACATTCAACAACTAAATCAAAATTTTCAGGTCTCACAAGATAATCAAGGCTGATAATAGTTTCTGGCCGCATCTTCTTGGCTTCTAGAATCAATCTTGCTAAAGTTCTACAACATTGGGAAACCCTATACATATCATTGATTTTTTGATCTCCTTCTTCCCTAAGGAATCCACTCTCAAGGCAGCATAACGTTTGAGTAAGGAGTCATCTTCTACAATTGCCTTAACAGTGTCATTCTTCATTCTGGATAGCATTTTCACAACAAAGCTATTAGTCTCCTCTTGTAATGCACTACGAAGCAAATGTTGTCCATGCCGCACTGCATTATTTGAAGTTTCATTTTCATCAAGACTTGCATTTTCCCCTGTTCCCGAAAACAACAATTTCTGTTATGCCACCAAAGTGATGTCCTCAAAATAAATTTTTTGCAATATTCACATGGTAAATAGTCAACTGGCCTCTTTTCCTCATAACCATCTCTCCGAGCAACCACTAGACAACCTTCTTTCTTTTGCAAAACATTAATATTATGTTTGAAGTTGCCTTCATTGGCTAAGAGCTCCAAATTGTGTAGTCTTTCTTTTGATTTCTTTGGAAGCAACAACAATTCTGATACTCTGGTTCTGTCCCTGTGAACGGTAAGAAGATGTCTTGATATTTTACTAGATATTTCCTTTTCACAAAAGGTACAATAATTCTTTTTGTCATATATTTGCTTACATCCTTCTTTCTTCTCTCCTCTTTGTAGTATATATACATTTGGATATAAATTACTTGACAAACCATTCTTGATAGAGATAGAATCTGACATCTCACCATCTGAATTTGTAATTCAGCATCATCTATGAAAGAGTCATTTATTGTCAAAGATTGATAAAGAGGTTTGGTATTGTATGGCATATTTGTGTCGGAGTTTGACAGGAAACTATCTTCAACAAAATTAGCTTTGTCCATGAAAGTATTTTCAAGGACAGGATTCAGGGGAACAGCAGGTTTTTTCACACGTTTTCTCTTGGTAAATCGCTTTTTTCTTTTTTGTCCAAGCTTAAATGAAGATGATAGTCCTTCATTGGAAAAGCTATCATATTCATCTGAAGTGCTGTCTGTAACAACATAGTCAGGATCTTTGACTTTGTCACTGTCTGTTTCAAAAGTCTGTTCAAAGTCACTTAAGTTTTCATCATGTGAATGTTGTACAATATCATCTTGTGTAGGTTGTACCATATCATCTTGTGTAGGTTGTACAATATGATCTTGTGTAGGTTGTACAATATGATCTTGTGTAGGTTGTACCATATCATCTTGTGTAGGTTGTACAATATCATCTTGTGTAGGTTGTACAATATCATCTTGTCTATGTTGTACCATTTCATCTTGTGTAGGATGTACCATTTCATCTTGTGTAGGATGTACCAATTCATCTTGTGTAGGTTGTACAATATCATCTTGTCTATGTTGTACCATTTCATCTTGTGTAGGATGTACAATTTCATCTTGTGTAGAATGTACCAATTCATCTTGTGTAGGTTGTACAATATCATCTTGTCTATGTTGTACCATTTCATCTTGTGTAGGATGTACCATTTCATCTTGTGTAGGATGTACCAATTCATCTTGTGTAGGTTGTACAATATCATCTTGTCTATGTTGTACCATTTCATCTTGTGTAGGTTGTACAATATCATCTTGTGTAGGTTGTACAATATCATCTTGTGTAGGTTGTACCATATCATCTTGTATAGGATGTACCATTTCATCTTGTGTAGGTTGTACAATACCATCTGGTGTAGGATGTACCATTTCATCTTGTGTAGGATGTACCATTTCATCTTGTGTAGGTTGTACCATTTCATCTTGTGTAGGTTGTAGCAATTCATCTTGTGTAGGTTGTACAATATCATCTTGTGTAGGTTGTACAATACCATCTTGTGTAGGATGTACAATACCATCTTGTGTAAGTTGTACCATATCATCTTGTATAGGATGTACCATTTCATCTTGTGTAGGAAGTACCATTTCATCTTGTGTAGGTTGTACAATATCATCTTGTGTAGGTTGTACCATTTCATCTTGTGTAGGATGTACCATTTCATCTTGTGTAGGTTGTACCAATTCATCTTGTGTAGGTTGTACTATATCATCTTGTGTAGGTTGTACCATTTCATCTTGTGTAGATTGTACAATATCATCTTGTGTAAGTTGTACCAATTCATCTTGTGTAGGTTGTACTAATTCATCTTGTGTAGGTTGTACTATATTATGTCGTGCAGGATGTACCATATTATCTTGTGTAGGTTGTGTAGGTTGTACAATATCATCTTGTGTAAGCTGTACCATTTCATTTTGTGTAGGTTGTACAATATCATCTTGTGTAGGTTGTACTATATTATGTCGTGTAGGTTGTACAATATCATCTTGTGTAGGTTGTGTAGGTTGTGTAGGTTGTACAATATCATCTTGCGTAGGTTGTACCATTTCATCTTGTGTAGATTGTACAATATCGTCTTTTGTAGGTTGTACCATTTTATCTTGTCTATGTTGTACAATATCATCTTGCGTAGGTTGCACAATATCATCTTGCGTAGGTTGTGCAATATCATCTTGCAAAGGTTGTACTGTAATATCATGAAAAGGTTGTACCATATTATGTTTTGTAGGATGTACCATACCATCTGGTGTAGGTTGTACAATATAATCTGGCAAGGGTTGTACTGTATTATCTGGCAAAGGTTGTACTATATTATGTTTTGTAGGATGTACAATATCATCGGGTGTAGGTTGTACAATATCATCTTGTGTAGGTTGTGAAATATAATCTGGCAAAGGTTGTACTGTAATATCTGGCAAAGGTTGTACTATATTATGTCGTGTAGGATGTACCATATTATCTTGTGTAGTTTGTACCATTTCATTTTGTGTAGGTTGTACAATATCATCTTGTGTAAGTTGTACCATTTCATTTTGTGTAGGTTGTACAATATCATTTTGTGTAGGTTGTACAATATCATTTTGTGTAGGTTGTGTAGGTTGTACAATATCATCTTGTGTAGGTTGTGTAGGTTGTACAATATCATCTTGCGTAGGTTGTGTAGGTTGTACAATATCATCTTGTGTAGGTTGTGTAGGTTGTACAATATCATCTTGTGTAGGTTGTGTAGGTTGTACAATATCATCTTGTGTAGGTTGTGTAGGTTGTACAATATCATCTTGCGTAGGTTGCACAATATCATCTTGCGTAGGTTTGCAATATCATCTTGCAAAGGTTGTTCTGTAATATCATGAAAAGGTTGTACCATATTATGTTTTGTAGGATGTACCATACCATCTGGTGTAGGTTGTACAATATAATCTGGCAAAGGTTGTACTATATTATGTTGTGTAGGATGTACAATATCATCTTGTGTAGGCTGTAGCATATCATCTTGTGTAGGTTGTAAAATATCATCTTGTGTAGGTTGTACCATATCATATGGCAAAGGTTGTTGCATATCTTGTGAAGGTTGCACATTTCATCTGGCAAGGGCTGTACCACATCATCTGGCACAAGTACCATATTATTTGGCAAATGTGGTACCATATTGTTTTTTTGAAGGTTGTATCATACCATCTAGAGAAGGTTGTACCATATCATCTTGTGTAGATATATCATCTTGTGTAGATTGTACTATATCCAGGGACAAGGGTCTTACCATACCATCTTCTGTAGGTTGAACCATATCATCATGCATAGGTTGTGTAGAATATTCAACCTCCTGTTGAGGATGTTGCACTGCTGTACCCTCTGGAAGTATAATTAGAGAATTATAAAATTTCAACTGATTGATTGCAAAGTTTGACCTTGACATTGATACTGAAAGCATCCCCAACTTGAAATGATAACTTATCGAAACTTAACAGTGAAATAAAGAGTTTATTATTTTTTTCCATTGAATTTCCTGGAAAAAATATTTTGTGGAATTTTTTTTTCACTAATTGATATTTAAAATTTCAATTAATGTTTTAAGAAATTTCACAAGCACAACATATGCAGTGTCTGTTTCTGCTTTCGTTTCCAAATTAAAAGATGAGAATAAGACTTCACAGACAATGCTTACACCTTTTCAGCAGGATTAATTGTAAAGAATTTATCAAAAGTCATTTAAACATTTTTACACATTTAGGTTTTAAAGTTTATTTTCAGCCAAATTTCAAAAAGTCAAATGACTGGAATGGCAATATTATTTATTGTGGAATAGTACCATTTTTGATAATAAAATATTCATTACCTCTGGCCCAGGACAAATCATGTCTGAAGCAGTTCAGAAATACTGGCATTTTTTTCAAACATTCTGCAAAAAGAAATAAAAAAAACTACATTCTTGAAGGATTGTAATAAATACTCCTTAATTGATATGAATATGAGATGCTATGCATTATTTTCAATTTTTTATTTTACTCTTCACATAATTAGTTTAACAAGATACTCACTTAATGACAGTTATTGTATAAAATCGTCATTTATTATAAATAAACAAAAGCTGTCGGTGTAACAGACACATGCCCCAAAAACATAACTGACAAGGCAAAAAAATAAAAATTCTTTTGTGTGATTTGTCAAAATGTAATTATTAAAACTATTAGAAAATAATTCATTTTTTATATTGTTTTGCCTAAAACTATCAAAATAAAACATTTTCTGTTACTTTTCCTGTTACTCATATTGATGAACTAATTAACAGGGTAAATTAGTTTCACCAAAAGGCATGGGATAGAATAATTGTGCTAGCTATCAGGTGTTTATATTTCTGATTTTATTTCAGAGGTTTTAAATTAATTATAATATAGCTGAAACCACTTTATTGCATATCTGTTAATAAAGTTACCATGTTAATTGCACAATATAATGAAATCCAATACCATTTTCCATTATACTCAATAGAAATATTATCTCATTAAATTTGCATTGTAAATTTGGCACATATCTATTAATTACATAGCAAAATTAAAAAAATTTTGAGAAAAAAATATAGACATTTATATATTTTAACTGAAGATGAAGTAAACCCACACCCTGGTTGTGCTGATCTGTGATAGAATATGTTGGATTTAGTAGTCTTTCTAAATAAATAATAAATTACAAATAGCAGGAAAGAACTCAATGATCAACCAACTGCAAGTTGAGGCTTGTTAAATCGACTAGTTCCATGGTAAAAGATAATTCTGAAGCCTAAGTTTTGAGCAAGACCCAATAGTGCTATATATATGTATATATATATATATATTATTGGGCCATTGCCCCAATAGTATCTACAAAATATACTGTTGGATTCCCAACCAATAATGCTACCAGTATGTTTATTTTGACTATTTATGGTAATGTGTCCCTTTGATCATTGTTTGTGTTTTCAGGTTTATTTTCATTGAAACTCATTAAACTGCACTTTCAGCTTGTTGAGTTCTTACCGTCTATTTATGATTTATATACTTTAGAATGTCAACTGAAATTAATACAAAACCAAATTGCATATATCTGAAGTGTAGTTCTATGATACACTGTAAAATATTCACATATTTCCTTTTTTCATAAACAAGAGGCTCATGGGGCTGTAGCCAAAGAAGTATGTTGTTTATGTCAATGAAACAGTAGATAACCTTTAACCTTATTCTCCACTATGCAAGTACACACCACTGTAGAGCTGCAAACAAATATTAGAAATAGGGATGTTCTGTTACTCCAATTTTCTGACAGTATTCAAATAATATCCATTCTGAACACTTGATAACACTAGATCAACATCAAACTTGCTGAATCACCACAAATAGTACTTAACAAGACAGAAAATGGAATATATTGAAAATATTTGCTTGATCATTTTCAGTTTAAATTGTTGATAAAATATACTGCACTGTTAGTTTTTTTTTTTACAAAAAGAATAATAGTTGCATTTTTTCGCTGTTTTTCTATCATTCTGTAAATTTTCTTAGAACATTGAACAATAGATCATTTTCAGGTTCCCCATTTCATGCTAATTCGGAGATTTATAATCTACTTAAGTCAAGTGATGTGCAGGCATGTATACTTTTGGTTTCCTATGGCATCTATAGAAACTGTCATTTCACGATATTGTATATAATGGAGACCTGTATTTTTCTCACCAAATTATGTTTTTTTTTGTTTTTTTTTTAATTTATTATTATTATTATTATTATTATTTTTGATTGATATGAACTAAAATGATTTTTTTTTTGTTACACAGTAAGGACACAGCACCAAAGGCCAACTACTGGAATGGCCAAGCAACAAATTAGAACGTATATGACCAACAAGACCCCTTAAAGAAAATGTCTCAACCAAGCAGAAAGCTAATCCCCATTCAAAAATCTCAGTCACACATATTTACCACTTGGGTTAATCTTTTGCATTGTGTATTTAATCCTTTGTTAAAATGGCAATTATCACAAAAGATTAAAAAACATTTGCCAAAAACATTCAAGGCACATTTTCAAAAAAAAAAACAACATGTATAAATGACTGCATTGATTTTACACTTGAAAAACCGAAATCATCCACAACACAATCACAAACATACAGCTCATACAAACACAAAAGCACATGTAAAGCACTCATAAACATCACACCTGCAGGATCATTCAACTTTATTTCACATATTTGGGGAGGTAATACATCAGACAGATACATACCGGTAACAAAAGAAAGTTGAAGTTATGGTAGACAGAGGGGTATTTAATTAGAGATTTATAATTAGAAAGAAGAGCTACAATAAATATGTAAACGGGGTAGAGGCAAATAACTGAATGTTGCGAATGTTTAAAAAGAAGTATAGCTTGTCCAAGATTAAAAATATTTAGTATCTTAGCTGGTGCCATTCCACTGACTATGAAATCGGAAGTGAATCAAATTTTGAAAGTGTGTTTTTGTGTGTGTAATTTGCACAAACCATTACTAACTTAGTATGTAGTCTTGTTATAGGTGTTAATTTTAAAAAAATACTGTCGTGGTACTAGTGGACCAACAAGGGTTTTTCATTTCAATGTTGATTTAGTATTGTAA
Source organism: Anadara kagoshimensis (assembly GCA_021292105.1). Taxonomy (NCBI): domain Eukaryota; kingdom Metazoa; phylum Mollusca; class Bivalvia; order Arcoida; family Arcidae; genus Anadara; species Anadara kagoshimensis. The sequence goes on along the minus strand of CM037875.1, from coordinate 30,369,926 downwards.
TATCTTTTTCTTTGTATTAATACTTTACTGGTGTAGGTATGTATTAAGAGATTACAGATACTGTATGTGTCATATCATTTGTATTAATACAGTGTTAATAAAATACAGTCATTGGTCATTACTGCAGGTGGTTTTTAAAAAAAGGTTTTACTGTATATTTCTTACCAATAATTACCAAAATTATCTTTATATATGGGAACACTTGTATGATTGCATGAAAAACTTGTACTTGAATAAAAGCAGAATTTATACTTGAATAAAAGCGGAATTTTAGGACAATTTTATGCACTATTTTTAAAAAAAATATTTCATTTTGCTTTAGCCAGAATTGATTATATCGCATAAACTGTTGGCATGTCACGAGTGGGAGGTTGTATTTTCACTGACTCAATACTGGGATATAAGTAATGCCTGTAGTTGGATTAAAAGTGAAAAATAATGATTGAATAATGAGACATTGAAAACAAAAAAATTCTTATTTGTTATGTTATTAAGGGGTGGAGTAATATTGTTTTAATCCCCAGTCAAGATTATTTCACATATATCAAAGATGTCAACTCTAGAAATGTTGAGGAAATGAGAGTGCCTAGAGAAAATCAATAACCATGGCAAGAGAACTGTCAAACTTTGTCAACCTAATGACTAGGTCAATATTATCTTTTATATTAGGATTTGGAGCTAGGCAGTGAGAGGATCTATGATTTGTAAGTTCATTTTTTCAACTCACCATTGGATCAATAAGGCCCCTTTTAACCAAGATGTACCAGGTCTAAATTAAAAGACTTTCATTTGTACCCTCTACTTAAAATTTAAATATAAGTATCAGAGGAACCTCAGAATGACAAAATAATTGTTTATTTAAATATTTTGCATGGAATTTAATGAAAGTGCAGGGTACATAAGAAAGTTTAGCCATAATAGAAATGACACTTGGTCATTTGAAAAAAAAGACTTGCACAACCATCTTGCTTGAGCATCCACCGGACAATATAGAACCAGATGTGGTCACAAGGATCCACACAATATAAGGGTCTGCATTCTGTCTTGTTTCAGGCAAACAAGTAGCTTTTGTATACTTGCAAATGTCACTATTAGGAATATTAGCAGTCCAAATCATCTATAATGATTAAACATCATCATCTTTTGCCGAGAACAATTACAAAAATTTACCATGGTACAGAACAAACAAAGCATATTAATAGCACACAATTTATTGTATGCATATACTGATACAGTAGAGAAGAGTAAGTACCTGTGGATGTGTGGCAACCCTGGAACAATAGATGGCCAAGCAGCTTTGTCAGTAGAGCTTTCTGCTAGTATTAGGAAGGCCCCGGGTTCGAGTCGGCTGCATTTTTCTTTTTACTGTTACATTTTGGGGCTTGCTCAACCCTGGGAAGTGACTGGCCAATATTTTGTTCCTAGAGTGAAATCTAAAGGTTCTGATTCAATGTAGTTGATCAACTACAATCAATTCATGAATTGGAGAGAGAGAGAGAGAGAGAAAAAAAACCACAAAAATGAAGGGAGGAAGTGACAGACCAGGCTTGATAGGTGACATAGCTCAGTTGTTACAGCATTCTACAAATATTGAAGGTATGTCTATTTGAATCCTGGTTTGGCTGCTACATTTTTCTTCTCTCCTGTTACAGATATTTCTGATCATTCCCTTTTGCATCACTTAGAGTGCTACTGTAACAACTAGTATTGGATTTTTCTGTAGTTATTTTATTTTTTAATTTTGAAAAAGTGAAGTCCAATTAAATTATTTTTCATACAGAGAATGGCAACGAAAATAAGCATATTAACATCTTGTTCATCTTCAGTCAACATGCCTATATGTCCAGCAGTGTACAACCTATGGTTAATGTCTTTTCGGTTTTATTTCAATGTCTTCTTTTTATTTGCAAGTGTGAAGCAAGTACATAAAAACATTGTATTGCTTAATGTCTGGTAAAAACCTTGAGTTGTATCCCCAACCATGTATCTACCCAAGCTCACATAAAACGTTACCATTTACAGTTTCACTAAAAAAGAATTTTGGTAATCACTCTCTGAATCAATATTTTTCAGCTGCAACTCTTTTGCCAACTGATGAACCCCAATTAAATCATTTTTCAGATACAAATGCGACAAAATTCCTCTAGATTTCAAATAGCTCTTCAAATCATTTACCTGCTCAGTAGCAAAGTCTTTCATCACAAGATAGACATTAAAACCTTATATGCCTGCACTTTTCTTACTACAATATGCCTGTTTTACCTCTAACTGCTGATAACCCAAAAATATTCTATTGAATAATATTCGAAGACTGGTATAGATATTCGAAAAGTACTATTGGTATTTGTTGCAGCTCTACACCACTGTAAGTCCCATTTTGAATGAATTTAGTATCCAGGAAAAGAAATGTGGTAGGTATTCCTAGATTCCAAGATGGACTAATGCAAAACAAGATTTGTTTGTGAAACAATATAAAAACAATATAGCCCAATCTTTAAATCAAAATAAAAATAACATGAAACAAGAGGTGTTTCCACTACAGTGTTCTGCAAAAATTGAGATGTGACAAACATTTGGCAATTAAAATCATAAAGACCCAGAGAAACTTTATTGGGTCTTAAAATGATTGACCAACCTTTTAAGTTGTATTTTGCAGGTACTTAAAATGAAAGTTTTACATACTTTCTTATTGATGATTTTTCCACAAGGTAAAAACCAAAGTTAAAACAATTTAACAATACATTTGAAACTTGAATACCTCTGAAATTTTGTTTTCATTGGCCAAACATTTTCCATAAAACCCCCCAAAACATGGACACTTTATAAGGAATTGTGAAAACATTGACACTCTATAAGGAATTGTGAAAACTGGGAAGCGGAAACACCTTTTAAAAATATCGAAATATATTTAAGACAACTGCAACGAACAAAACAATACTCAAACCAACCAATTCCTATATCTTCCCACTCTTTATGAGAAATGCATTCAATATCATCCAAAGATACTCTGAAACTGTATACAAGCAAAACAACCATTTTATTTTATTGTTTAAGGAATTTCATGACTGAAAATCATTCAACCGGAAATATGGGTCTGTTAGGGGTTACCCTATCTACCCTATTTTTGTCCCAACTCTTAGTTGCATATTAACAAGAGGCCCATGTGGGCCTTAACTCTCACCTTAATGAGCTATCTTGTAGTATTTAACTGAGTTTTTATAAATTAAAGTCTCTTTTTGGAGCCCCATAGTCCAGCATTATAGATTTAATAATTATTTGTACTACAAATGCTTAATCTGAAATAAGTAAGGTCTAGCTATTGTACATTAGTCATTTGTGAGTTTTAAATAATTTATAGGAGTCCTTCTACAGATACCCCATTTGAAGTCCTGTTACCTGCATTTGTTTAGATTAAATAACACTTGTATTTATAATATCTAATGTCTAGCTAATGCACATGAGTGATTTATGATTTTTCAATAATCTATAGGGCCTTGGCTTAGATGAGCTAAAAGTTTACAGAGAAAGAAAATATTTTTCATAACAAATGATGAATTAATAATAATAATATCCCCAACAGTTTGTCATTAAGATGACTAAAATTCCCTGCTTATCTGTTAATCTGACATAGGTTATGAAGATCATATGTATAGTTTAAACACATAGAGATTGATAGGACCTAAAACATTTATTTTGTGAATATGGGGAGGGAGATAGGGTTAGTGGGGGAGGGTGGGGGACACAATTTGATTTGTCTGGCCTTAAAGCACATGTGAAATGGGTTAGGGGAGTATGGGAAAATGGGAGGGGAGAGTCCAGTTTTTGCATAAACATCTTAACATGGGATAATATGGTTAAAATTTTCACCGAGACATGATAGATTAGGCAATCTGGCTCACCTCTGAAGACAAATTGATAAAACAGCTTTGTCAAATTTAAAATCGCCATATTGGATTTATAACTTGTGGCACTAAATGTATTCTTGCAATAATTCGTTTTTGCAAACTGTTATGAACCAGATAGAATCACAAAACCTAGGATGAGAAAGGCTACAGCAATTACTGGCTGATAATGACCTATGTCACTTAGGAATCGAGGCCCTGCTAACCATAGCAGAGTATCTATCTTTCACAAAAAGTATATCATTAACAATCATAAATTACCAATGTTTACCACCTGATTTTGATCAGATTTGACTTCCTGTTGGCATTTAATAGTTATGATAGGTGTGCAATAACCTTGACGTATGTAAAAATTTAAGTAAATCCCACAAATCGAGGATAATTTTTGTAAAACAATCGCATCAAATAACACTATCAGGTGAAGTATAAAACAATCCTAGCAAAGACTGATGTTAGGTGTTTAAATGCATTTCAATTGCACTATAAATATCCCTTATCATATATGACAGATGGTGTAATGAACTCACTTTCTGTCATCAGCCAAACAATATACATTAGCCTGCTTCTGGTCTTCATACACTGATTTAACTTGAACTGGCCATTTCATTTTCTTGGGTATACCTGGAAGCTTTGCCCACATATATTTCTCCAACATGGCATCTCTTTCATTGTTGTTATCCTGTAAATAAAGTTAACAAGTAGGTATTACAAAACTGAAAAGCGATAAACATGAGGAATAATCAAAGATTACAATTACCCCCTCCTCCTCCCCCATCCCCGCTCATCAAGCACATCTCTGAAACTCCAAAGTCTCTTAACATGTTTTATTGTAACCAGCCATATATGTAGTACATTAACCAAATGAAGATGCCAACAAGTTGAGCTGAGCAATGACAGACACATTCTGGCCTGTCTAATTATGGAAGAAACATGAATATAATACTTGGATGTTTTTGTGATGTTTCAAAAACATCCAAAGCAAGCCTATCAGACTTGCAATAACCATGGGATAACTGTTAATCAATATTCTTATGTATGACCTATTGGATTTCTCTTGAATACATTTAAAGGCTTCTTTTTAAATGTTGTTTTATACCCTTTCAAGATTATTTCACACATATCTGGGAAGTCAATTTTAAATGTTGGAGGAAGTCGGAGTACCCAAATAAAACCATCGACCCACTGTGAAATCTTTCTCAGATAAGACACGAGTCAGATTCAAACACGCAGCCTCAGTGCTGAAAGACCTCATGATCCATACATTAGCAACATTAGTAGTGGCAGGCACAAAAACTGACACAGTATCAACAAAGAAAAAAGATTAAAAACTCTTCCATTTAAAGCACAACACCCTCCCATATGTTTTGGCATTAATATCAACAAGAAACACAGAGCCATAATCGTGTCTCTGCATCTTCCTCAATTTGAGATAAAGATTATTTACCTTCCTCCACCAAAGATTTGTTGCATCACCATAATCATATAGCAGTTCTGCCCCTATGTCAATGTCTGCTTTGGCAAAAATGGCAAGGTGGCATCTTCCATCCACCACAACTTTTTTAACTGCACAGTTGGCATCTTTGTCAGAGTCATTTACCAGTGAACCTGCCCTTCCACACATGTTGGTAGCATCAATGCTGCAAGCACAAAATAAACATTTCAATTTTTTTCTCTCCAAAATAAAATCAGTTAACATGCTTGAATACTTATAATCTCTCAAAAAGTAACAACCAAGTTAAACATTTCTGTGATGTAATTTGAAAATGGCCTGGCGTAAACTTAGAATTCGAATAGAAAATAAGATAAGGCTGGTCAGAACAGTGGAAACAACACAAGTCAATGTTCAGCAATAACTTGTGTATATATTTGTGTTTTTTCAAATAACTTACAAGTGCAAGTTATCAAAATCAATAACTTTAATAAGTTACACCACTTAGTTACTACTTATAAGCATGTTTTTGTGTATGTGAAAATTAAAAATATAAATGCTGAGTTCAAGCCTCTGCGAGGACAAATTATTTCATGCGGAAAAAGTTTGTCAATAGTCTGGGCATTTCGGTTTCCTCCACCAAAAAGTGACTACCCATGAGCAAAATAATCTTGAATGGGCATAAAATATCATAAAAGCTAGAAATGGTAGTAATACAACCATGAAATTTGTCTGCACAGACTAATGTATCAGTGTACCAATTTTCACCAAAGTTGGACAATAAGTCTAATAGATCTATACAAAGATTGTCTTGAAGTACCAAGAAATCACATATGTAAGGCAGGAGCTGTCTATACTCATTACTGAGGTGGACTTTCATATATTTCATAAATATTCAACATGATCAAAGAACATACAGCTAGCTAAACAATAAATGTCACTCTGGTGAACTCCAACACTTCCTCCCATATCTTAACAAATGCTGACAATGACCCAAGAATGACAACACGACTTTCCAAATTCTTCAAGACCAAGCCAAACTTGCATATACAGATATACATGTATACATAACATATAATTACCACATATCTTTATCATTGTGTCTAAAATAATACATGAAGCATCTTGGATACAAGGAATTTCTTTGACGCCTCAAGTACTTTTCTTCTTGCAAATCTGCCTCTTCCTTACAAAGTAAATCACCTGCATATTCCAGCAGGAAATCTCCTTTCTGAAATGACTTGCTTGTAAAAACACCATATCCTAAAATAATTAAGAAAGGACTTTTTACTGTTTCATGATTGATGTGTAAGTTACATACATGTATGAATCATGAAAATAGATTATACATGCAAACATTACATATTATATGTATATGCATGTATATATCAATAATAGAGTATTGTGCATATACAGTAAAACCTAGTTGTATTGCCCCTCAATAACTTTGCTACATCACTTATTGCCACACCATTTAGAATTTCCAAAATTGATTTCTTCTATGTTTTTCTTTATAAGTGTCCCTCAATATATAACACCAAACTTCCTTATAATGCCAAAATCTCACTGAACAAATGATAGCAATGAATCAAGGTTTCACAGTATTTGATGATCAAGAGTAGCACTTGGAAGACTGGATTTATGTTATCACCTTTCCTTCTTCCATATTGTGTTGGATATCATCCTGAGAAATCAATATCAAATCGAGATCCGGGATTTAATTTCAGACAATAGAAAACACTTAAAAACTTTAAAATCAGCCAAATGGACACTTACTTGTCTTGAATGTGCCTTGAATTAAATTTCTGCTCAAATAAGGGTTGGAAAAATTTTTATTACATGTTTATGCCATTTTGCCACAAAAAAGTGAAATACAGTGGTGACACAACTAATATGTGGTACCCGTCAGATGATTTATCTGACTTCAAGTGACTTAAGATCATGTTTACACATTACCATAACAAGAGATCATGATTTTATCTGATCATCTGATGCTCACTATGGTAAAGTTGTAGTAAGCAATTTTACTCAGCAATATTAAGCAATATCTTTTAAGTTGTTTGAGCTATTACCAGTGCTTACGTATTACATATATATAGATGGGTACATACCTTTAATCTTGCTAATATATTTTATATCAAAACCCTCTTGGTCTTTTCCTTCTTTTATTATGCGAACAGCCTTGGCTGTAGGGTTTTCTCTTTTAGTTCTTTTCATTTTCAGCATATTGAAACTGTTTTAATTAAAAAAATATTGTAATTTATGTCACCTAAACATGCTAAATCATAATTGTCATTTTCTAAGAATAAATGTGTTTTTACCACCCCGTCCTAAAAATTTGGATGGTAAGATCAAATTTAGGATAAACAACTCTAACTTTAATACAGTTGAATCCTGTTATCTTAAACTTCATGGGAATTAAAACAGTTTGACTTATCCAAATGCCAAGATAAAAGGAGTGTGAAGTTGTGAATGACACTCAAAATGGGAGGAGTGAAGTGGAGTAATGGAGTTTTACGCCCTAATCAAGATTCTTTCACTTATATTGTGGTGATCAGTTTAGAGGTGGTGGAGGAAGCCGGAGTGCTGTGATCTGTAAGCGCACACTTTAGACCACCGAGGCTTCTCAAAATGGGAGGGCATGTGCAGGGTTTTACACAACTTTTCAAAAATGTGGTTTTTTGGGACTCCAATAAAAAAATAAATGGGGTCCAAACTTTCAAATGTAGGTCCCATAACTGAATTAAATTAAAAGTATTAATTATATAATTATGATTATATAGTCCTGGTGTCGCGATAATGTTGAATTTTGAAAATTGTTACAACCGACTGTGAATGCATTGTTTTTCGATGCATGTATCACAAGCCATCACCTTTTTTGCATAGTATTTCACACATGGATACCGCATTAACCATGCTGTTGAAAAAACCCTTATTCTCTTTTAAATGTCAAGTCAGATGAGCCAGACTGCACAGGTTCTGAATCGGATGTATTTGATTCTTTTTCTTTTGGTGTACACTTAGAAAATCGCCAATATTACTTTGCCGTTTAGCCATTATGACAGTTCTTGCAAGCTACTGATGTCAAGGACATCAGCATCACGTGAGCGAATTTCACTACGGGCCAATCAAAATTTTGGCGGAAATTTGCGAGTGCTATCTTTACACACCAATGTATTTTTAGTATGCGGGGAATTTCAACATCCAGAGGGTTTTCGAAAAATCCTTGTCCATATTAACAGAAATTTAAAACACGTTTTCCAATTCAATTCAAATTGGTTTACAGATTTTTTGCGTCCTTCTGGACGCATATGATAATTATTTTGCGTCCAACATAATTTATTTTGCGTAAAAAACGCAGAATTGTGTGTCCCGTAAAACCTTGCATGTGTATGCGTGTAATTATATTATCAATCTTTGTAGGGTCTTTATTGAAGGCTAACAAAGTTGATGTATGGCATTATCAATTTACAATGTAGTGTGTAATTGATTGTGTCTGATCCAGAATGCAATTTATTTTTTCATAGAATCTGACTTAAAAAGTCAGATTGATCTAACTAATGCAGGATAATTTTAGTGTGATCAACCAGGGTGGGCAGGGAAATCTAACAAGATTGCCCGGTCACAGGTTTGAGAAAACATTGTCAACCCAAGTGCCACAGTGGCTAAATTAGGCCTATATTATAAAACAGTTATGGACTTTTTAGTGGTTGTATATGGCGTGATATTCACCTGAAAAATAAATATTGACCTCGGCTGTCGCCTCGATTGCACAGGCACTTGTTTCTATGAATAAAGGGGGTAGGTCAAGACCCATATTACTATATAGACCCATATTACTATATAGTAATATGGGTCTTGACCTACCCCTCTTTATTCATAGAAAAAGTGCCTGTGCTCGATTGACAGATATATCTGAAAATCACGTGTTGCTGTTTTTTGTTATATTGGGTCATTGACGCTGATGGGTTAAACATTGCAGTTCTTATATGCAACTGAATAAACGTTTCTTTTGGTATTTGATGACTTCGAACAGTGATTAAATAAACTGAAAGTTAGAAAGAAATCTTCAAAGAATACATACACAGCATCATCATGTCATCCGAGGCGACTGTGTCATGGCAGCCATGTTCACTGGTTCCGGCATATCTCTTCTGTGTGCTGATTGGACGACTGGTTGCCGAGAATTTCCGAAGATTACCGAGAAGTTATACATATATATGACATTTTACAGTAGGTCGGCGGTGGGGGTGATTTTTGATTTTTTTTGACCCAATAATACGGTATAAAATGGTAGAGATACATTTAATTATTTTTGAATTTTGTGTCGTTCTATCAATAATTGACTATTGGGTCGCTAGATTATTGGGTCTTTTGACCCAATAGTCAATTTATGACCCAATAGTCAATGCAAGACCCAATAGCATGGGTCTTAGAATAACACCCGACCCAATAATTCGGTGTTGATAACACTATATATATATATATATATATATATATATTATATATATATATATATAATTATATATATAATATATATTATATATATATATATTTTTTTATTCACATTCATCATATTTTAACAATAATCCAATATTCTAACAAATATACATATATAGTACAATATAAACTTGCATAATGGATTTGTTTTATGAGAGAGAGAGAGAGAGAGAGAGAGAGAGAGAGAGAGAGAGTATTTTACATATATCTCACAATCACAATTAGTGGTAGTAATAGTTTTAAAGTCATTCAGCACAATGTAATTTCTATGTTCAGTCATGATAAATAGATATAAATTTATTAATTACAATATTGTGGTATTGCTGCCGTTCTTTCATAAATTTTTCAAGATTATTTCTGCTTGGAGCGATAATTTTTTCAATTTTGCACACATCAGCCAGAATATACTTAAATGAATCTATTGACAGGGATTTGCCAAGACATCTAGTTGTATAAATATGTTTAAAATGTAATGTTTGACTTGCGTAGTTATTTGGTATAGGTGAAGTAAATGGTATTCCATTAGACTTTTTCGATGTTAGACTATAATCAAAAACACCATGTCAAAATATGTGTCATCTGTATAATATTTAAGGTATCTTGGATGAAGGAGCGCTAGACATGGATGTCCAAGAAGACCAGTGCGTGTCGAAATTATTGTCAGAGAATAAGGAAATTTGTAACGGGTACTGCAAACGTACTAGATGCATGTAAGTAAAGTCCTTATGCGAAATAGTAAATACGAACACACACACAGAGAGAGAGAGAGAGAGAGAGAGAGAGAGAGAGAGAGGAGAGAGTCTTGTTTTAAGCATTGCAATAACACTATTAATACATAAGGACATAAGGTACCTTTTTGGTACCATTTGTTTTCTGCTAATACAAAACGAAGTTAAAAAAGAGAGGACTCCAAAAGGTTAAATGCTGAGTTAAAAAAACAAGATGTACGTTTATTAATCATAAATTATATTATGATGTGCATACATTTGTAGATGTACGAACCATTGTAAGAAATATGGAGCACGGCCGTACATGTGCGGAACAACTTGTAGAAGTAAAGGATATCGCTACTGGTGTGTCATCACAGGAACGACATTTGTTATTGTGGTTACCACTGAAACAAGAATTAAACTATTTACTGTGATAAAAGAACCACAGAACAATATCAATCAGAACAATAAAGCATAAATCTTGAAAAAAATCGTGCTGGTTTAATTTTTCATTTCAATCTCTTCAATTGATTTAGAAATTGGAGAAAAATTGGGGAAGGGGGAAAACAAACCATTGTGATGCTTTTATTTAATGTTGTGTAATTAAACACAAACATATATCTCAATGTTTAAATCACTTTCCGAAAAGCAAAGTAAAAAAATTAAAAAATGACATTTTGAGCTAAAACTACAAGGAAAGTGAAACTTTGTGCTTTGTCAGGGTAAGTATCTTCTATCTAGCTAGCTTAACTCGCCACTTATGTACAAAATGAATTTTAACTTGGAAATGGTGGTTAAATACATGACTAGATTTATTGGGACTAGTGATCATCGAACTTGACTTGAAATTCTAACCGAAACTTGATTTGATGACAAATTTGTTACCTGTGTTGTGGTTATAATTTTGTTAGAAAAATGCAAAGTGCAAGTAAATATTAATCAAAAACAAACAGACTAATTCATGTCCGAATCACAATCCAGAAGCAAATTCAAAAAAATGGAACCGGCAAATTAGGTAAGACACATGAACTTCTTCCAGGGAAGTGAAACCGGGTGTTCCAGGAGGGTAAGTACCTCCTGTTTAGCTAGCTACAATCGACACGTGTGTAATAAATATTGTGTGTAAGTAATATGAAATTATTGGACATCAAATATATCGAGGGCAATACTGGACACAGAGGCATGAACTTATCAACAATACTGTGATGACGGACTACATGTATAGGAAATCAAAAATACTCAGAGTGGTTTTAGATACATAAACATCAAACTTATCAATAATGATGACGACCATAAAATTTTGATTGCAATACCTGACAATATATCTGCATCAATAATTTGTTATTTTAAGCCCCTTAGCGAGAACAAACTCTGCCAAATATGCAACAGAAGTTTAAAAAAAATCTTTTATTTTAAGTTCTCTAGAATAGATGAAAATCATATAGTGTAACTATATATTCGCATTTAAAACAAAGAAGGTGAGTTTTAGGTAAGTTTTAGGCAATTCAGCTTACATATAAGAGAGACATGCGTATAAATCTGCAGAATCAAAATACACATTTCAATACATGCCCAAATCACAATAACAAAGCAAAATAAAAACTTTTAAACTAGCAAACTAGGTTAAGCACGTTTGCTTTCACCAAGGAACTCAGTTTAGATGCTCCAGAAGGGTGATCACATATAATGTTAAGCTAGCTATTCCCAACATGAATTTCTTAAAAATTGAGTGAAACAAACATAGAACTATGGAACGTCAATCATATCCAGGGCAATCTTGGAATCAAATATATCTTTTTAGGGGCCCTTATAAGTCTGGCCTTGCAATGGAAGGAGAATTGGAACATATATTATTTTGTTATTACATAGATATACATAAAGTTTTGATAGCCATCATGGGCAATATATCAGAATCAATAATTTATTTAATTTATTTGTACCAAACCAGTGAATTCGGGTGCTCTG